>JANHMN010000012.1:6160417-6183628 GCA_030674055.1 Rhabdomys pumilio
GAGAGAGGCAGAGAGAGGCAGAGAGGGGCAGAGAGGGGCAGAGAGAGAGGCAGAGAGGAGCAGAGAGAGGCAGGGAGGGGCAGAGAGAGGCAGAGAGAGAGGCAGAGAGGCAGGGAGAGAGGGAGACAGGCAGAGGCAGGTAGATTTCTGTGAGATCCAGGCCAAGCTGGCTTACATAACTGAGATCCAGGCTAGCCAGGGCTACCAAGTGAAACCCTGCCAAAAACATAACAAAAGCAAAACCAAATAAATGAACAAACAAACAAAATTTGTACAGACACAAACAACACCCCCAGATGAGTAAGCAAATAAAAACTATTGAAAAGGTGCTAGGCTGGGGCTGGGGTAGTGGTAGTGAGACACTAGACCTGGTCCTCAGTATGGCAGGACATATATGCACACACGCACACGCGCACACACACACTCAGACACACCCGCACACGCATGCTCACAGCCTTCCCCTAGCCTGTAAGTAGCACTATCACAGCTTCAGTGCTGCGGGTCCTGCTGCTGGGGAGCCACCCTGCCCTGTGCACTTAAGATTCGACTAAGAGCCTCCTCTCCAACTAATTCAAACAAACACATCACGTCCCTTCAGCAGCTCCTTGATGGGAGGGTATGATGGGTAATGCTGATTTTTCAATTTGGTCGGATTGCAAGTGTTTAGGGGATTAAGTCAAGCACACTTCTGGGTCTGTGTGTGACAGCGCCTTCCAGAGAGGACTGAATGAGGAAGGTAAGGGCAGCCTGACATTAGGCGGGCCCCATCCCAGACACCTGGAGGGAACAGCACAAAAGGAGGCCAGAGCTAGCTTCTGCAGTCCTGTCTGAAGGCTCTAGCAGGCCGGGCCATGGCAAACAAACATGGCAAACATGGCTCTGGCAGACTTTGCTAAAAAGCATTAGATTGTGTTCCTAACACTAGCCACCAAGGGCCAGCTATCAAAGTATAGAAGTCCTGCAATCAAAAGGCCCCTTTGGCTCACCTAATTCGCCTGCCCAATCAAAATTTAATAACTCATCCTAACACGGGGTTTCCCCCTTTGCCTTTATAAACCGCCATTTTCCTATGGGCCACATCTGTCACCTCTCTATCCAGAGGCAGCCCTTTGTCCCCTCCTCTGGGACAAACAGCCCCGCCCCCTTTCCCTTGTTCCCTTCCCCTTCTTCATCCTCTATCTTCTGTCTGTTTCTTATCCCTGCCCTTTGTCTCTCTGGGGCAAATAAATCTCCTTTGTGCTGAGAACGTGATCCCAGGCACCCTGTGCATTTTATTCTTTCTCTTCCTTTGGTTTTCTACCCTCCCCCACCCCTCTCTCTTTGCCCCTCCCTGTCCTTCCCAGTTCCCTTAACTCCCACATGTGAGCTGCCCTCCCCACTCTAACAGAGTTGTAGGTCTTAAACTGTGAGCCCCATAAATCCTTCCTCCTCGGTGTCCTCATAGAAACAGAGAAACTGACAGACACAAAGGTCTCCCCCTAAGCTTCTGGTTACTTCAACTGGTCTTTCCCAGCTGCCTTCATGTACGGAGTTATAACTGGGCTCAATCCTCCAAAAATCTCCGTCTAGAGGAATGGAACTATCTGTGACTTCAAAAAGAGTATCAGCCCATTACGGTGGGAGTGGGCTATTCTTAGTGTCTGGTTCTGTACCCGCCTTGCTGGTTCAGTTCTGATCCTGACGGAGAAGTTACAGGATGTTTCCTGAAACAGAAGGGACTAAGTGGTCGGTTATGATGTGCTGTCCTTGATTGGAACAGGCAGAACTGAGGGATTCTCACTTTTTTTTCCCCTTCAGGAGAAGAAGTCAGTCAGATTGAGAAGAAGTCAGTCAGATTGAGGAGAAGAAGTCAGTCAGATTGAGGAGAACACAAGTTTGGGACTTGTAAGCATGCAAAGATCCAGTATTCTTTCCAGTGCATGTGGCAGTCAAGAAGACACAGCAGAACCTGAGACCCATCCCATGGACAAGCACCAGTCCCTGACACTATTAATGATACTCTGTCATGCTTGCAGACAGGAGCCTAGCATAACTGTCCTCTGAGAGGCTCCACCCAGCGGCTGACTCAGACAGATATAGACACCCACAGCCAAACAGTGGATGGAGCTTGGGGACACCTATGGAGGAATAGGAGGAGGGACTGCAGGCCCCAAAGAGGATAGGAACTCCACAGAAAGACCAACAGAGTCAACTAACCTGGATTCTTGGGGCTCTTAAGAGTCTGAACCACCAACCAAAGAATATACATGGGCTGGACCTAGGCCTTCCTCCTGTCTCTGTAGCAGATGTGCAGCTTGGTCTTCATGTGGGTCCTGAACTACTGGAGTGAGGGCTATCCCAAAGCTGTTGCCTGTATGTGGAATATATTCTTCTAGCTGGGCTGCCTTGTGGGGGGTGCCAGGGTGGGAGAAGGGGAAGAGGGGAAGGATTGTGGAAGGGGTGACTGGAAGACAGGCAGTGAGAGGGATGTAAATTGAATAAGTAAAACATAAAATTAAATTAAAAAGAAAGAAAGAAAACACAGTTGAAAATATTAATCATGACCTAACTCCCTGGAAGTACTGCTGAGTCTAGAAGGAGGTGTTTCTATGTACTGAGTGTGTGTGCGAGTGTGTGTGTGCGAGTGCGAGTGTGTGCGAGTGTGTAAGTGTGTGTGAGTGTGTGTGTGAGTGTGTCTGTGCCCACTTCACGAGGCAATCCCAGCGGCACTTCCGTTTCTGTTGTATCGTCTATGTAAAAAATTATAAACTATTCTCTGCTTTTCAAATTAACTTCACGGTTACTTCTGGGTTCTTTGTGTCAAGTGGTTGCACTCTTCTGTCGCCAGCGTGAAGAGAGATGGCTCTCAGACATGATGCTGTTCAGTTCGTCAGAGTTTGGGGGTGCCTTCCCTATTTTATGGCCTTTGTTCCTTTAGCTTTCTAAAGCCTCTAACTGTGGCCATTTTAGTTTGACAATGTAAGCCTGCTGCTGTTGGCTGGTGTCTCCAGTGGCAGCACCCCATCTTCTCAAGTAGGAACTTAGGGAGTCCCTGGCCCCTAAACATTTATGCTGAGGCCAGTGTAGATACTACAGATCCCGGGCAGAACAAGGCCCTTTCCCAGTTCCCTGGTTATGTGGGCCATCAAGAAACTGGGATCCTTTCTATTCCAGCTGGCCTTTACTCTATCCTACGATCTTGAGGTCATGAAAGTAACCCTGTCAGCATTATTCCCTGGCCAGAGCCTCCCCTATTATTTTGAAAACATTCACTTCGTCTTTCTGTCTCCCTCCTATCCCACCCAGGGCTGGGCTAAGACATCAGTTAGGCACAGTGCTATAATTCTTGCCTGTCCTCCCTCCCTGCTCTTTGTCTCATTCATAAAGCAAAAGGCTGCACGTGCATTCATGGGTCTCTAAGGTTAGGTGTGAGGGTAACAGGAGCATGGTGTGATAACAGGGGAGAGCCGTAGTTCAGACATCCATCTTCCTATTTTCTCTGTGAAGAAACAGAGCCCCTCCTGCCCAGTCCTCACACAAAGGATGATTTTTAACTTACAAAAGGGATTACATCTAGGAGAAGCCATCATGAGCCAAGGGAGATGGCTCCTAGCACAATGGCCTACTGCATCCTACACAAGCCTGCCTAGTACCTACTAGTACCTATCTAATACACTAGTGTACTGATTTTACACCAGCCTACCTAGTACCTACTAGTACCTACCTAGTACCTATCTAGTATACTAGTGCACTGCACTGAACACACCAGCCAGCCACACTCTGCACACTAGTGTACTGCATCCTATACGACTCCCTAGCACCTACTAGTACCTACCTAGTACACTAGTGTACTGCTCCCTATACTAACCAGCCACGCCCTGCACACTAGTATACTGCATCCTACACACCAGCCAGCCACACCCAGCATAGTAACCTTCTACACCCAGCATACCAGCCAACCAACCACACCTACCTAGCATATACTAGGGTACTACACCCAACACCAACCACACCTACCTAGCATACTAGGGTACTGTACCAAACACACCAGCCAACACCCACCTAGCATGCTAGGGTACTGCACCATGTGTACATCAATCAGTTCTTTACACTCCCTGAAGCCACCTGTAGAAAGATGCAGCTGTCACTTGCTTTCCCCATCACCAAACAGAAGTTTACCTCCTATCACTAACCTGGGAGGAGGATAGAGTATGGTTTCTACTGAATTTGTGTCAACTGCACATCACCAGAAAGCTAAATAAATAAACAAATAAATAAATAAATGGAAATACATTAATGAGACCTCACACTCATTGTGGGGACCATCTGCAAGTCCTTCAGTGTATCTGTTATCCAGGCAGGCCCTGCCTGCTGACCCGTGCCTGTGGGTAGTCAGTCCTCCTTAGCATTTCCTTTCATGTCCCTTGATGACTGTGGTGGTTAGGTACCCCAAATCATGTATTACCCACCCCAGTATCCCTTTGGCATCTGATACTCCCACTTATTCAGGCTACACCAAAGAGATACCCACCTCCCCTTCTTTTTTGACCCAGTTGCCATTTTTCTGCTTGCTGATCCTGTGAGAGAGTGTTTGACTCTTGCTTAGGGAACAAACCCATCTGTTTTTCCTCCCATGCTTCTCGCTCTCAAGCTTCTGTGAACAGATGTTCGAGCCTCCCAACACCAGGTGCCTGGTCTCCAACTTAATTCTGACATAGGGAGGTGTGTCGGGACTACTTGTCAATCACAAGAGGGGTCTCAGATTGTCCACAGCTTCTGTCTAACTTGGCTATAAATCTGAGGTTCCCACAACTTCCTACCTGGGCTCAATAGTTTCCTAGAGTGGTTCATGGGACTCAGGAAAAGAGTTTGCTTTCAGCTGAGGATTTATTCTTTTCTACATTTGTTTATTCTGTGTGTGCGTGTGTTGATGTGTGTGCATGTGTTACACTGCACGTGTGGAGGGCAGAGGACAACTTCTGTTGGCAGTTCTGTCTCAGTAGTCTTGAGGACTGAACTTGGTCAGAAAGACACTACTTGCTGAGTCATACCTGCCGAGTCATCTCACTGACCCTCAGTTGCCAGCTAATTACAAAGGATCTTTTTAACTTTTAATTACATGTATATGTGTGTGGATATGTGCATGCAGAAGGAAGTGTCAGATCTGTGAATTGCCATGTGGGTGCCGGGAATTGAACTCCGGACCTCTGAGCCATCTCTAGCCCTCTACGAAGATCGTTTAAAGATTACAAATGAAAGGCAGGTAGAAGAGAGGCACTTGGTAAGCTATGGGGGTGGGGCATAGGCCTTCCATCTTTTTTCTGGACAGCTGCCCTAAAATGCCTTCTCCTGTTTAGTAACAGTGACACAGCTAGAATCATCAGGGAAGGGAAACCATCAATTAGGAATTTTCCCGCCTTGACTTCCCTCGGTGACGGACAGGGACATGGAATGTGTAGGCCAAATAAACCCTTTCCTCCTCAAGTTTCTTTTGGTTGTGGTGTCACGGAAATTTCTAAAATATTTTTGTCATATTTCACTGTGCTATTTCAGCACACATCAGTTAGGATGATAAGTGCTGGGATGGAGGTTATTGGTCACAACAGAAAGCCAAGTGGGCCAGCCATCAAGATGTATTGTAAAATTCAGAGACTTTAATGGAGGCTTCATCATGCAAACATGATTAAGTCGGCTCTTGCCCCTTCTCCCACTCAGAGGATGGGGCAGAGTTAGCTGTGGTGTGGTCTTTCTGGTGACCCCCACCGGGGAGCCCACCAAGGGCTGTCTCATGAGAACAGAGGTACTCTCATCACCTAGGAAATCTGTGTCAGGATGCACAACCAAAGGCCAAATTCTAGACTCAGAGAAACACTTAGCGCCTCAAGTGCTCAGCAAGATACAGGGATTTAGGATCAGTATGCTGGGAACGAGAAAGGAACTGAGATGAACACACATTTCCTGTCTACCACCACATCACACTCTACTTCCCCATGTTTTCCTTTTAGCTGGTCGGAAATGCAGCCACTTTTAAACGACTTATCTTTATTACTTTAAAGCGTGTGAATGTGTGTGTGTGTGTGTGTGTGTGTGTGTGTGTGTGTGTGTATGTGAGTGTGTGTGTGTGACTGTATGTGTGTGTGTGAGTGTGTGTGTATGTGAGTGTGTGTGTATGTGAGTGTATGTGTATGTATGTGAGTGTGTGTGTGTGTGTGTGCTATCGCATGAGAATACAGGTGCCTGTGGAGACTGGATCCACCTGATGTGGGTGTTGGACACGGAACTCAAGTTCTCTGGAGGTGCTCTTAACCACTGAGCCATCGTTCCAGCCCCAAGTCACTTTTTAATGAAGGATCTAAATTAGCCAATACTGAAAGGAATACTGACGAGGATCTAGATACTGGGAGGAACAAGCAGGTAAGATTCGAAATTCCAGAATGGGATTCTTCCTATTAGAAGGAACAGACTCGAGCTCCTCAGCACAGTGGGAATTGTTCACAAAGAGCTGTACACGTTAGAAAAAAACAAACAAAAAACAAAAAACCCCACAAGAGTGGCCACTAAGGCACCAAACAGAAACAAAGGCTGAGGGATCTGACGCAGAGTACGCTGATTTTTTTTTTTTTTTTTTGCAGAGCTTATGAATAGACTCCCAGAGCCTAATATCCACCAGGGAAGTTCTCTACCAATAACCCCCATCCCAGAACTTATCATCCTAACAGATGTGTGCTGAAATAGCACAGTGAAATATGATAAAAATATTTTAGAAATTTCTGTGATGTGTGACTTTTAAAAAAAATCATGATAATAGTTAAAGTGATAACGTAATAAAATTGATGATAAGGTTTGGCTCCTTTGGAAAAAAGCCTTGAATAAATTTAACTCATGAATAGGAAAATGCTGTGCAAACTGATACTGATTTCCCAACCTGAATAAACATGAGAGCTCAAGAGAGACCTTGTTTTTATTGCCTGGATATAATGACACTTGGGTACTTTGTGTCTGAGATAATATGATATTAAAAAGATTCTGTCTATATTTCTAATATAAAACTCAAATCATATCTTTACTACAAATATTTTACTCAGCCAGAAATTCAGTTTTCTACCTTACAAAATTCAATTTCCATATACTAAAAGTCAAAAGAATAGAATGGCAGAAATTTGAGGATGGATTTCAGAGAGTTTTTAAGGATAGAATGGATATTAAAACTGCATGTGTGTCTGTGTGTGTGTCTGTGTGTGTATGTGTGTATGTCTACGTCTATGTCTGTATGTGTCTGTGTGTGTCTTTTTTTTCAAGGTCTTATGTAGCCTAGGGTGGCCTTGAATTTACCATGTAGACAAAGAAGACCTTAAACTGATTCTCCTGCCTCCAATTCTGAGTGTACTGGATTACAGGTATACAGCATGCTTGGTTTCTACATGGGTATTTTAAAATAATTATAATGGGTTAGCCAGATGGTTCAATGGATATGAGGGTTAGAGATGAGATGCCCAGAACCCATGTAAAGACCTATGTGGTAGCCCACGTGCATTCCCTGCGTGTGATACCAGAGTCGGAAACAGGGGATCCCCTGGGGCAAGCTGGGTAGCTGGACTGTCTGAACTGGCAAGCTCTCAGTTCAGAGAGAGATCATGCCTCGGTAGATAAAGTGGACAGAGACCAAGGAAGACACTGGGTGTCAACGTCTGGTCCCTACATATACATGTATACACATACGTATTTATATCATGTACTACATACATTTATACTCATGCCTGCATACCACACAAACATACATGTATACATGTGTGCTATACATTGGGAACAGAATACTACTCATGCTTGCACAGCACACAAACACACATCCATTTTGTTCACAAAAATAAAATATAAACAAAAGTACAAGTGCCATAGCATCTAATGAACTGTGTATTCTATACAGATGTGTATATGTGTGTGTGTGTATGTATACACACACACACACACTTATATATGTATATATATATATATACATATATATATACATATACATACACACATATACATATACATATATCCATCCATCCATGAGTGTTACAAGCAACACTAGCTGTCATTTGGGGGTCTCATCATTCATCAGTTTCTTTCACAGATGAAGTTAATGGTTGATGACCTCAGTCAACCTGCCCCTGCTGGTTCACTGTGATATCGTGTTCTCTACTATAAACAAAGTCCATTTCCGTATTTATGTGTCTAGCACTCAAAGATTTCCTCCATTGGGATCAAGTTGTGTTCAACCAGCTTCAGTTACCATGACTCCCACAAACTGCCTTCCAGGACGGTTGTCCACAGCTTTCTGCTTTCTGTGTGTGTGTGTGTGTGTGTGTGTGTGTGCTCGTGCATATGCACTCCTTAAAGGAAGTTGTGCCTACCTGCATGGGATACCCTAACCTTTTTCTGCCCTGGATCTACTCGTTTTTTTTTAAAATTAGTTACATTGTATGAGGGGCTGGGGACAGGTACCTTTGGGGGGCAACTTATAGGAGTCAGTCCTCTCTCTGCTATGTAGGTATAAGGTATGCCACCAAGGCCATCAGTCTTAGTGGCAAGCGCCTTTACCGTTGAACCAGCTCATTAGTCCAGGTTTGACCATTCTTCAAAGTTCACATGTTTATCTTCTTTCTGTTTTTTTTTTTTGTTTGTTTGTTTGTTTTGTTTTGTTTTTTTGAGACAGGGTTTCTCTGTGTAGCCCTGGCTGTCCTAGAACTCACTCAGTAGACCAGGCTGGCCTCGAACTCAGAAATCCGCCTGCCTCTGCCTCCCAAGTGCTGGGATTAAAGGCGTGCGCCACCACAGCCTGGCGTTTATCTTCTAAGAGGCCTTAACCGAGGCTAGATCCAGTTTCCACCGTCTTCCAAAGTATCTGAAAAAGTGTTCCTTGGCCCTTCTCTTGTAGGTCCGTCTGTGCCTCCCTCTCCTCAGTTGGGTGCTCTCTGACAGGCAGGCCTGGAGGACTGGAGCATAGCATTGAGCTCACTTGGTTGGACCCAGAAATCTGACTACTGGCATGGGGATTCTGCCCTATGACCTGAATTGTGGCTGACTGTTGGATTTGTAGATTTCTAGTGCCAACAAATGGCACCTGCCTATGTGGGTGTCCTCTGAAGGCTTTCTGCTCTCCTTTTTACAGAAGACTTGCCAAGTTGGCCTTGGCGTTTTTGGCCAAGAGGACAATCTGGACAGGGAGAATCTTCCCATATCAGGAGCCTGCAGTTTGTTGAACTTACTGGACACTACCCATCTACCTGACTAGCCCAGCTTGTTAGGGCCGCCAGGACCCAGACATGGATCCAAACAACGCTGTTCACTGTCCCACAACCCAGGGGTACCTCACTAAGGCTGGCTTGAGAATACTCAATCATCTTCCATGCCATCTTAGGAAAATCAGGCTGGAAGGGCAGGTGATGATACGTCTCAAAGGTGGTGGCTAGAGAGCCGACTATGGCCCCGTGGGGCTAGTATCTGCCTCTAAGGCAGTGGTTCTCAACTTGTGGGTCATGACCTCTCGGGGTCAAATGACCCTTTTAAAGAAGTTGCATATCAGACATCCTACATATTAGATATTTACATAGCAATCCATAACAGTAGCAAAGTTACAGTTATGAAGTAGCATCAAAATAATTTTATGGTTGGGGGTCAGCACAAGACGAGGAGCTGTGGTGAAGGGTCCCAGCATCAGAAACTGTTGTTCTAAAGTGGAGCATTTATGCCCCTCCCTTAGGGCATCAGACTACTGAGACAATAATTCTCAAGAAATTGGAATTTCCCCTGGAGTCTCATGCTGGGGGAGGGAAAAAAACTAGGGCCTTGGTGCCAGCCCAGGGGAGAAGTTCATCTCTCAGGAAGGAATTTCATAGTCTGACGGTTTGTCAGATCACATGGCAGAGAGAGAGGACTGAAGTTCAGACAACTAAGAGTTGTGGGCAAGGGCATGCCTTGGCTAGGACTGCCCAGTTATGCATACCCCTTCCTCCTCCATCACTAGCCTGACGCTGGACTTGGCATGGGGGCAGTGGACTGTTTCGTTCTCCCAGTGTAGCCACGTCGAATAAATTTCTGTCCTTTGCTTTCATGGTTACTTGTCTCTTTCGTTGGATTATTGAAAATGGGCAGGCTGCCCAAGCTTGTTAGGACTGCCAGGATCCAGGCTTGTCTCCAAACAATGCTGTCCAGCAACCTAGGCGTGTATCACCAGGACTGGCTCAAAAATATTAAATTATCTTCTATTCTGTCCTAGGAAAAATCAGGTGATAACGCTCAAAGGCATGAGCTCTTAAATGAATAGATAGCGAGGGACAAGGATGTAACATAGGTAAGTATGTAGTTCTTCAGCAACAGGAAGTTGCTGGCCCGGCCTGTGAATGTAAGCCAGGTCTTGTGAGAGGGGATTTTCATCTAAAGAACAAGACTGGTGTCTTAGGGTTTCACTGCTATGAACAGACACCATGACCAAGGCAACTCTTCTAAGGACAACATTTAATTGGGGCTGGCTTGGAGGTTCGGAGGTTCAGTTCATTATCATCAAGGCAGGAACATGGCAGCATCCAGGCAGGCATGGTACAGGAGGAACTGAGAGTTCTACATCTTCATCTGAAGGCTGCTAGCAGAATATTGGCTTCCAGGCAGGGTCTTAAAGTCCACACCCACAGCGACACGCCCACTCTAACAAGGCCATGCCCACTCCAACACAGCCACGCCCACTCCAACACGGCTACACCTCCAAATAGTGCCGTTTCCTGGGCCGAGCATATAGAAACTATCACAACTGGTCTCTGGTTTCTTGTGTTAACACAGGACCTCTTACTCTTTCAGCTGCCTCTATCGATGCTGTGGTGTAGCCAGAAGGTCTCCACATGAGTGCCCAACCTTTAAATCTAGTCTCCCAAACTGTAAACTAAATAAACTCAACTTTCCTTTATTACGTGTGTGTGTGTGTGTCTTGTGCACAGTGCCCATGGAGAACAAAAGAGGGCACTGGATTCCTCTAGAGCTGAGTTACAAGTGACTGAGAGGCACTTAACGTGGGTACTGGAAACAGAACTTGGGTCCTCTGCAAGAGCAGCTTAACCACTGGATTATGTTTCCAGTCCCAGAACCTTATTTTCTTTATAAAATACATAGCTCTACATCTTTTGTTATAGCAAGAGCAAACTAACTAACATCGTGGTCCAGAAGCTGGTGTAGGCTGAGAAACATCGGTGGTCACCAGTGGAGCGGAGGGCTTGGCCCACAGGGAACAGCATTTCCAGCTGACAGGGCAATGAGGACATAGAAGGGCTAGCCCAGTGGGAAAGCCTGAAGTAAGAATAAATGTATCTGATGGGATAGAATATTATCTCTGTTATGCGTAGGCTAGGTCTTTCTGTTGGGAAACAGAGACTGACATACTGTGTTAAGTAGCAAAATTCATCAATATGTGACTTAGTCTTTTTTTTTTTTTTTTTTTAGTATATCAAAGTGATTTTTTAAAGGCTAAGAAAAACAAAGGGACATCACAAAAGGAAAACAGCAATGAATACTAATGCCACAGACAGCATAATTTAATTTAAAGACAACGGTGCAGTCAGCGGTGTACGTGACACAACAGAAAGGACAATCTAAGAGTGTCGTGGTGCACACCTGTCATCTCAGCACTCGGGAGGCTGAAGCAGGCGAAAGCACACACTTAGCACAACCATCTGTAATGGGACCCGATGCCCTCTTCTGGTGTGTCTGAATAGTGTGACAATGTACTCACATACATAAATCTTTAAAAAAACAAAGACTAGCCTGTGGTACACAGCCAGCTACATACCCTGCCTCAAAATGCCTAAGACAGCATGCAGAACAGACACTAGCTACTGCCTGTGTGATTAGAAAACACAGAAGCTGAAGTACAAAGTGCTCTGAAATATAAAGAGAATATCATTTAGTATATTTTGTTTGGAAGTATGCAGATTCAGTGAATGAGAAGTTAACAGTCTGGGTCAACAGACATTAATTAGACAGTCACGAGGCAGAAGCAGTGTGGTTTGGGGCACACACCACCCATGAGAAAGTGCCTCGGCATGGGGAATATGTGAAATTGAAGACGTGTGAGAAACGGCAGAAGCAGGAGAGGCCCTGCAGGTAGGAAACACTGTCTAAGACTAGGGTGTAAGTTACCCTCCCCTTTGAGGGAAGGAACAATCTTTCCCAAGATGAGGGGCAGAAAAGGCAGTGGTAGGGTACAGAACTGGGTAGGCAGTGGGGTAGGAAAGAACAGACCCTGTCTCCTGACCCTCTTGTCCACTGTCCTGGCCTTAAGTCCCCTTTGCAGGATCACAGTCCAGGATATTTCACTCTGCATCAGACATAGCAGGGAAATAATAGTTTAACTTTCTCCCAGCCTCAAGACCATGTCCTCATGAAGGCTTCTGCGGCAGTATAACAGTATTAATAACTGTGTGGGCTCTTCTTTTGTTCAGCTGTCTTTTGCTCTGAGGGCCTCAGCCGACAACTTAGAACTGTAGAAGGAAAAGATACTTTCTTCTCCTATTTTAAACTGTAAGTTCTTAGAAAGTACCAAGTAGAAAATATTCATTTTTTTTTTTGTGTGTGCACTCAGGCAACATTATGAAATTCAGTAATACTCCCCATTACAAAAAAAGAGGATGATTTAAAAGTCATTCTTCTAAAGTCAGAATCTGTAAACCATGCTTGCTGACAGAAACGGGAAGGATGACAAGATTTCTAGACGTGTTAAGATTAAGTATCAGGGGTCAGAGAGATGGCTCAATGGTTAAAAAGCATCTCCTGTTGTTACAGAGGCCCCAAGGTCAACCCCCAGCACCGACAGGGTGGCTCACAACCATCCGTGACTCCAGTTCCAGGTGATCTGATGCCCTCTTCTGATCTTCATGGGCACTGGTATGCACGTGGTGCACACATATGCAGTAGGCAAAGCACTCGGATGTAGAAGATAAAAGTAAAAGCAAAATTAGAGCAAAAGTCTGGTCAAACTGTAATCAAATATTTGTTTCTTAATTTCCTCTAAAACAGAGCAAAATCGAGGTGGTGTCCCTGGTGCTGGCTACCTAGTAACAATACTTTTTTTTTTTTTTTTTTTTTTTTTTAGGTAGAAGAAGAAAAAAATTAAAGTTATAAGACGCAAAATTTACAATCAGAAAAGCAAAGAGGTGACTATAGTAGTGGAAAGAGTAAGTTAAGGCCAGCAAGGTAAATCAACAGGGGCTTGTCGAAGAAAAATGCAGGAGACAGTGGGCGAGCAAGAGACAAGGAAGTGCTGGAAGCAACGCAGTGGAGTTAAAGGCACCGTCTCCTGGAGTGGTTAGGAGTGTGCAACTGCTCTTGCAGGAGACCTAGATCTGGTTCCTAGCACACACATGGTGGCTCACTGCGCCCTCTGGTGGCCTCTGAGGGTACCACACATGCACATGGTGCATAGACACACACAAAGGCATAGTATCATACATAAATACATCTTTTAAAAAAGTTTTTTGTTTGTTTGTTTTTAAAGTGGAGACTGTAATGCTTCTGGTGCGGAGCCAAATTATCTTGGGTTAACTTCACCTGTAAATAACCATTTTTTGCCCCCTGTATATATAACCCAGCATCCCTGTGACCACTAGGTAAGCCTCGCTTCCACCGTCCCAAAGGCTGAGACTGTCGTTGCAAAGTGTGTGAGGCCAGTGACAGAGGTTTCTGGTTTCCATCTTAAATCTTTAAAGTGCCTGAGTTATGAGTTTCTTTGCCTTCTTCACTACAAACTTGGTGAAACTGTTTGGACATCACAGCCCAGTATTCAGTAAACTGCAGCTGCATTTCTGGGCCACCGTCCCTCACCTTTGGCTTCAGAATAAACCATGTCTCCCTTCTTTGAAGGGACAGCTGGGTTTTCTTGTTGATAACGGGTAAGTGGGACTTCCTTTTCTTCTGTGGATCAGTAGAGCAATCACTCCCTTTGATAAGGGGTTCTTTTACTGTGAACACAACTGACCAGTTAGTCACCCGTTGCTTGACTCATTAATTTTGCAGCAGGAATGAGTTTGATGGTGTTAGATAAGGCTATCCTCCGAGCCAAACTGCTGCCACCTTCAGGAGTCCAGCTGGACCTTCTCACCACAGATCAGAACTCATGCTCAAAACGTATGTTTGCTGAGAGGGAGGGCGAGTCCTGATGTAACCCACAGCCCAGCACCAATCTTTTGTTTGTTTGTGAGACAGGGATTTTCTGTGTAACAGCACTGGCTATCCTGGAACTTGATCTGTAGCCCAGGCTGGCCTCGAACTTTCAGAGATCTGCCTGCCTCTGCCTCCTGAGCAACGGGACTAAAGGTATGTGCTGCCATGTCCAGCCATAGCACTGATCTTAACAGGTGCATTTGTTCCCCATGATTCTGCTTTGTTGATAAACTTACAATTTCATTTGCTAAAATATGGTCAAATCGATACCACATGCTGGTCTTTTGAATTGATTAGAGACCCAGTTTGAAAGTTATGCTGTAAGAGCCCCTGAAACTTTCTTTCATGTGTTGTCTTCTCCCCCTGCCCTGTTCCTTGTGTGCTGGCTGGTTTTGTATGTCAACTTGATACAAGCTGGAGTTATGAGAAAGGAAGGAGCCTCAGCTGAGGAAATGCCTCCATGGGATCCAGCTGTAAGGCATTTTCTCAATTAGTGATCATCGGAGGAGGGCCCATTGTGGGTGGTGCCATACCCGGGCTGGTAGTCCTGGGTTCTATAAGAAAGCAAGCTGAGTAAGCCAGGGGAAGCAATCTAGTAAGCAACACTCCTCTGTGGCTTCTACATCAGCTCCTGCCCTGTGTGCATTCCTGTCCTGACTTCCTTTGGTGATGAACAGCAACGTGGAAGTGTAAGCTGAATAAACCCTTTCCTCCCCAAGTTGCTTCTTGGTCATGATGTTTTGGGCAGGAATAGAAACCCTGACTAAGACACTGTGGTTTCTTTTTCCGTACTGGAGACTCAACCCGGGCCTCATGCATGTCAGATGAGCATGTACTCTACTGCAGAGCTATCCCACTGCCACGCTGAAGACACTTGTAAGTCACAGCACATGCACACGTGCACATAACTGGCTCTGGGTGGCTCTGAGTGGACTATCTGGAGTAATGTTTTTTAAATGAAGGAGCCAAGTTTTGTGAGTGTGTAATCCAAATAATTAACTTTTGTCCAACTTTATGTGTTGATAAAGCCATCAAGATTGTAGTCATAAAAGCCTACGGGTACCAACCCTTGAAGATGGAAATAGAAGATGTGACCGACTGTTCAGTCCTATGAATTTTTTTTTTTTAATTCAGAAAAAGTATCAAAGCAGTTGATGATGTCTGTTCTCTCTGGAGCTGCTGAAGGGCTGTGTGTCAAACCAGTTGCAGAACATCCCTGGAAATACGTGCATGAAAATGTGAAAACCTCCCCAAGGCTGACGAAGATGAAAAGCAATTTTGGTAAAATGCCCATCATGTAAGCATTGCTGATGACAACAGTGTCCTCTCTGCAATCCTGAGCAGCCCACGTGTAACAATTCTCAGGGGAAATGGGCTGTTTACCTACATCATACTCCTCTGGTAAGATGGCTTCAGTACTATATGCTGAAGGGCCAAGAGAGGGGGAAACCCCTATCTTATTATAGATCACACTTGTGCTCGGAAGATGTCAGTAGATCATGATAAAGAGAGAACATATTCCTGGTTGGAGAGTTGTAGACTCAGAACCAAATATTTGGTCCCCGACATGCAGAAAACATTTGGATAATTATGTAGATGGAGTTTTAAAATGTGTATTTTAGTCACGTGCAAACAAAATGTTTGCGGTGCTGAGCAATACTTTTGTTTAAACTGGTCAGTATTGTTTTTTTAAGGGATGGTAAGAGGCAGGGCGTTCAGAATGCTCAGTTACAAAGAAGCCAAGTTAATGCCTCCCTTCCTCGCTGACTCTCAGACAGAGCCCATAATTTTATAGGATGTTTCCAATACCAAATCTCCCCTGGGAAAACGTGAGTTGAAGACAGAAGCAAGATCAGTAGGGTGACTCCTACGCCTGTGCCACTAGGTTTACAGCCCTCAAAGTCAAAGCTGATTTAAACCTCATTTAGCACAGGACTTAATTTTGTTTATTTGGTTTCTATGCCAACCAGCTAGCAGGACTCTATACAACACTAATTCCCTGGGGTAGACTCTTGAAACGATCAGGCTTTAAGAACTGCTAGATCCCACACTGGAACTTTGAGGCTTTTAACCCCATTCTTATCTCTGTGCTTCTCTCTGGCTCCCCAGCCGATGCTTTTGCATGGTTGCTTGTGTATCTCTCTCCCTTTCTGGAGTATGGGTTTTCCACGTCTTATTAATATTTATATTTCTCTTTACTTCAAAATCTTCCCCCAAATCTTTGAAGTCTAGGCAGAGAGCAATGTTCCATGAGTACAGTGAATCAAAACTGGGGGTTCAGAGGAGGTGATGTTCCGGGGAGGCAGTACGGAGGCTGACCGTGTGGGAGGAGAGGAACATCAAAGGCTCAGCGCAGAGAAAAACCCTGACCACTCAGGACCTCTCAGTGCAAGGAAAAAGAGAACCCTTGAGCAGCAAAGAGACGCAGAGGGCGCTCAGAAAGACCACGCCCAATCACCAGAAAGGCTTAACTGATGAGCCGTATGACTGGCTGACATAGGGAGGGGGAATGCACTTAATCTATAAGTGGGCAAAGATGTTTCCGTAAGCGAAAACTCAGTGATAAGGGCATGGCATGACGGGCATGCTCCTGTTGCAGAACATGAATGGAAATGGAAGACACTTGGGACCGAGACTGTTCGATGGTGTCAGTCACACCAGTAAAGGAGAACCTCACAGCTTCAGAAGCTGCCTGGCTGGATGCCAACGCAAGATTTTGCCTTTGGAGGCGTGGCTGGAGTGTTTCGAGAGGATACTGGCAGCATTACAACAAACATGTAGACGTGAAAAGTAGGGGTCCCACCAGCTGATACCGGAATGACATCGTGCGTGCGGACCAGTTACGACCGTCTCACAAGGAGCTCAGACTGGAGCAGCGGAGACACACATGCCACTAAAGCAACGTCAGTACAGAAAGCACCCGAGCTCCTCACTGCCTTGCCCAATCCTCTCAGAACCCGACTCAGAATGAATGCTAACAAAAGGTGACTGGCTAAGAAAAGAGGTGCGAAGACACGTGCCACAAAGATGGCTGTGCTAACCTTAGTATACATTAGGAAAATGTCAAACAATATGAAACCATCTTGCCTCAGTATGTATAGTTTGTAAGGAGACAGAATTAATACATCCCCTGCCACCCCCAAGTTTAACAAAATCTCTGAATATAACTTTCTCTCTCTCTCCTAAAACTTTTCCACCCCACTCCAAAAGACTTAGGAAGGCACGTTTCCTAATTTGCTGTGTTGAGCTTTCATTACCTGAATACCAAGAAGCCTATGAAAGCCCTACGTGGAAAGCAAGGGGTAACCCTTGTCATAAATATCAATGCAAATGCCTTGGAAGCTGTGAGAGGGGAGCCTAAGCTCCTGCTTGTGAAGGATTCAACAGCAATGCACCAGGCCTCTCAGCGAGATCGCCCACAGCCAAGTCCACGTGACTGACACACTTGGAGCCTTGTGAATAAATACCAGCCTGCTATATTCAACACACCTGCTTTTTAAAATGATAGAAAAGGTTAGTAAATACAAATTAAAGTGACTTGGGGCCACCAACCCAGCGCCTCAGAAGATACTTAGAAGGAATGCTATGCACAGATAGGGTATAGGTGGTGTGTGGTATGTGGTGTGTGTGTGTGTGTGTGTGTGTGAACCAACCACAATACTGACAGCCAGAGAGAGGAAACGCCTCGTACGAGGGACAGATGAACAAGAGGATTAGGAAACAAATGCATCCAGTTCAGCAACTCAGCAAATCCTTCAAATGACCAAGAAAGGGAGATTAGAACAGCAGAAAACAAGCTCAAGTGACACAAAGTAACTCTAAATGTAAATGATCTTGACGATGAACTGAAAGACAGATCAGCAGGTTGAATTAAAATACAAGACCCTGCCGGCCAGTGGTGGCGCACACCTTTAATCTCAGCACTTGGGAGGCAGAGGCAGGTGGATTTCTGAGTTCGAGGCCAGCCTGGTCTACAGAGTGAGTTCCAGGACAGCCAGGGCTACACAGAGAATCCCTGTCTCAAAAAAACAAAAAAAACCAAAACCAAAACCAAAACAAACAAACAAAACAAGACCCAACTGTTCGCTGTCAGCCACAAAAACACCTGAACAGCAAAGGCCCAACACAGACTGCAAGGGAAAGGAGGGAAGAGAGAACTCTGGGAAAAGGGATCCAAGAGCAAGAGGCAGAAGTCAGACTCTCATCTGATGCAGTCGAACCCATGCCAGACGTAGTCACAGCGAAGCAGAAAGCTCTTCCACACAAACAGAGAAAGCAGTCCACCAAGGGGTCGTAATCGTCAAAATGCGCTCATCAAACACTAGAGGAATAGTTAAGGTCCAGTTTCACAAACCAGACAGGGATAAGGGGCAGCGCAGTCCAGATACATTAGCAATGGGAGATTTGAACTGCCCATACCTATTAACAGACTGATATCCATAAACAGGTGCAGCAAAATTAACAAAGAAACTTCAAAGTTAAACTCTATTATAAGTCAAAAGGACTTAACAAACATCGACAGACGACTGTGTCATTCCTGTTCTTCCCTGTCGGCCATGAAGCTGCCTTCAAAGCCTTAGAGTTAGGTCACAACTCAGGCCTTTAATTAGACTTGAGACTGAGTCTTATATATCTTAGACTGGCTTTGAACCTGCTACATAGCTGAGGATGACGGAACTTTTGATCTTCCTGCTTCCTCTCTTGTGGGATTTCCCACTTATTCTACATCACCTGATTTTTTGCAGGGTTGGGGATAAACCCAGGGTTTCCTATGTGCCAGGTAACCAGTCTACCAACTGAGATACATCCAGTGTCCTTCTAAGTTATATCTTATCAGACCATTAGAATGAAACTAACACTCAAAAGCAAGGAAAAAAACTACAGAAAACACACAAAAAGATGGCGAGACTCCACAGTATATTTTTGAGTGACCAGTGGGTCACTGAGAAAATCAGAGGAAAGATCTAAAAATTCCTAAAATCAAATAAACATGGAAACAGCACTTACCAAGATCTATGTGACACAGCAAAGACAATTCTAAGAGTTTACAACTGTGACTGTCTACATTAAAAACTCAGAGATTTCAGATAAATGACATAATTGTGTAGCACGAGGTTTAGAAAGGCAAGCTACAATGGTCAATCTTGGCTGTCAAGACTGTATTTCCAGGAAGGATTAACTGAATGGGAAGGACCCTCCCACAAATTGAGTAGTACTTGCCAGCAACAGTCCGAACAAGAAGAGGTCCAATGGAGAAGTGTTGGTTTTGCCTGTCTGCTTTCACTATTTGCATGTATGTGCATCTAACTCATTGCTGCTGCCACCACCAACTTCCACTGTGAACAGAACTCAGCAGATCAATACCGTTGATAAGCAAAGACCTAACATTCTCACTGAAATTCTTAAAAGTAGAAATCAATAACACACCATGATTAACCCAATTTCATACTAAAAAATGTAATTATGGTTGAACATATGGAAATCAGCAAACCTATAACAATACATATAATAGAATCGAGGACCAAAAAAAAAAAAAAACAACAACAAACAACAACAACAACAACAAAAAAACAAATCCCATGATCATTTTAACAGATGCAGTAAAAATCCTTTGGTAAGATATTACATAAATTATAGAGAAACTAAGATTGAGGGAATCACTCCCTAAAACAACATAAACCATGTACAACAAAACTGGTCACCAGCATGATACTAAGTGGAGGGAAGCTAAAGCATTTTCCCTAAAATCAGGACTGAGATGAGAATTTATTTACTCTCAGGATTCTCCTTCCATCACTGCTTGAACTCCTGGCCAGAGCGATAAAACAAGAAGACAAAGACATAACAGAGACGCCGACAGCAATGGGAAAGTCAACCTATCCCTATTTATAGATGACACAGTATTATACTTAAAGGCCCTGACATTTTACCAGAGCACTCTTAGATCTGATAAGCAAGCTCAGCCAGGTGGCAGAATACAAAACCAGAAAACACACAAAAAATCAACAGTGTTCAACTCGGTAAGAAGGAAGCCAAGAAAACAACCTCATTCGAAACAGTCTAATAACAAAACCCAAAAGCTCAACAGCATAGGCTCAACCAGAGCTGTTAAAGATCTCAGCACTGGAAACTACATAGTCTATGTGTGAAGACATTATGTTATATAAAATAAGCTCGTCGCCAGACCACAGGCACTCCCCTTACAGAGCTGAAAATAGTTGTGGAGATGGGTGGACACGGTAGTAGTTGTTACTGTAGGCTTACCTATGAACACAGAGCTGCAAACCTCCAGACAGTTACTGTGGTCAATCTTATGCTAGGTATGTTGTATTATAATAAAAGATTTGAAGAGAAAAATTAGAATATCTCGATACGATATAAACATATACATAAACAGAGGCATGGGTGAGGGGCTACATTTTAATAGTATCACAAGTGGTTTTCCTTTTTATAGTTTATAAAGGTTTAATCAAAGGATATGAATTGATTTTATAATGAAAAACAAGAGGATTTTCTCTGTATATGCATTAAGAATATGCATTACCTATTGGAGAATTCATTTGTCTATCTGTAGAAACCCATTTCTCAACAGTTGTGTGTTAGGGATCCAGGGAAACTCTTCTTATGCCCAATGTCAGGATCTGAGTATCAAAAATTAAAAGACAAAGTCCTTGTCCTCAGGAAGCTTTGGTTTTAAAAGGAGGTAAGTTTTCTGTAGTGTGTGCCGAGTACACACTGGGTTGCATGTCAGTGTGAGCTATACCTTTAACCCTGTAACTGCTACACAGTAGATAACCTCACTTTACAGAGGAAGCTGATGCCAACAGACTCCCAGGGTCTTCTCTAACATGATACTTCATCAGAAACGCAGCAAAATAGAAAACCCATGCGGGTCCTTCACCAGGAATGCCTCAGACAACTATAATCACAGAGACATTTGTCAAGACAGAGGTGGACAAGGGAATGCTGTGTTCAACACACACATGGCCAGCCTTGTGTGAAAAGGTTGTGGAAGGCTTCCTGGAGAAGATGGAGTCTCCACAGAATGGAATATGGATGGATGCTAAACAGTGCTGAGGCACAAGCAACAGTGTGCACCTGTGTTCAGAGAACCAAGAGAAGAGGACAGTATGGTTGGAGGTTATGACCCAAAAAGCAAAGTTGGGCCCCCCCATCAAAAAGACACTTGTCTTACCCAGCAGTCTTAAGCAAATGAAAACCTTCCCATCCCTTCAACATGGTGTAGGGAGAAGAAGGGTTAAGTTTTAAACCTCCCATTCCAGTTTGACTGATGACTGCCATGGCAACCCAGCAGCAGCCTTCTGTGTCAAGGCTTTCTTTGAGCACAGTAATAAACACTGATAAAACATTACCTTGGGGCTTTATATTTTTGCCATAAGCTAAAATCCTGTTCTTAGCTATGGTGAAGACTTAAAAGAAAAAGCAAAGTGCTTTTTCCCCCAAGAAAGGTAAAGGCCAGCAGAGGGACCAATGATTCTGTGCCTCGAAGCAGCAGCACAAACTATCAGCTCCGCGTCTGCAATGATTTCTGTGGAGAGAGCAGCCACCCCCTCACTGCTCTCTTTCTTTATGCAGCTAGAAGAGACGAGCAGAGTCTCACAATTATTGCTGTGTGACAGCAGCGTGATGGGTGAGAACTTGTTTCCTAAAACAATCCACAAATATTTAGATTTATTACGGCTCTCAAAAACCACACTCAACTCGGTCAACTCCCTCAAAGTGAGCGATTACTAAAGTAGCTTTCAGGGTGAAGATCCAGCCGGGTTCAAATCTCAGGAGCTCTGCTTTCTTACAGCCTGCCTGGCAAGACCTGAGGTAGTGAAGACAAAAGTGCCAGGCACCTACTATGTGTTCAACAGCTGGGAGCAATTGTCATCGTTTACCCACGGTCACAGACTCAAAAGATAACTAAGATCAGAAAGCTAGTAAATGGAATGGCTCAAGAAAAAAAAAAATCGATCCTCAGTTTACATATTGTGGTGGCTGAATGAGAAATGTCCCCATAGTCTTATGCATTTGAACACTGGGTTGGGGAGGTTTAGGGGGCGTGGTTTTCCTGGAGGAAATACGTCACCGGGGGTGGGCTTTGAGGCTTTAAAGACTCCTGTCTTGTCCAGTGAATTTTCAGCTGTTGTTACTCCAGCTGCCTTCTGTTCCCTTCATCTTGGGCTCTTTGCAACCATAAGCCCAAATAAACTATTTTGTCCGGAAGTTGCCTTGGTCACAGGATTTCATCACAACAACAACAGAAAAGTAACGAAGACATCATCTGTCATCAATTCTAAAGCACAGCGCCAGGTTCTCATATCTCTGGATGTGGGAAGTACCTTGCAACGTATGCTTTACCGTCATTGAACGGACCGCATCTTTTCTTTCTTCATAGATCCTAAAATAATGGAGCATCTTATAAGGGTGGGACTCACTGAGCAGAGAACCTGGAGTAGTTCCTCCTATCACATAGAACACTGGGCTTTGGCTGCCCGCCGACATTAAAAGAAAGAGCCAAGATTCTATTCCTAGTCAATTAATCTCTGACAGAAAAGATAAGGCTCGTGACAGGTCCTCACCTCATCTTTCTGAACTGTCACAGCCTGGCAGCGCACCTGTTCCCAGGAGCCAGTGGGTCAGACTCATTCATCTACTCAAGTCCTAGTGTGCCATCTGAGTGCATCACCTGAGGCCACCATTCATGGCTCCTCAACCTCTCCTTGTTACATGGGTTCCTTCTAAAACAAGGCAAATTAAACAAAAAACCCTTAAGATTTTCAAAGTTATTTCTAGAACAGAAACAGGAAAGAATGTAGTGACTGTTAGTGACTGTAATTTTTCAGGCTTGTAGAAACCTGCTAGTCAAAGCAGTCTTACTGTGTGAGAGGAAAGAGGGAGGTATTGATGGAATGAAAGTAGTGACCCCAGAGTTGCTGGTATCACTTGCTTAGGGGCAAGACAGACAGACAGACAGACAGACAGACAGACAGACACACACACACACACACACACACACACACACACACACACACACACACA
>JANHMN010000012.1:6183638-6207954 GCA_030674055.1 Rhabdomys pumilio
ACACACACACACACACACACACACACACACACACACACACACACACAGCAGAATCCAATTATAAAGCATGCTAGGAGGCACCTGCCTGGGGACCCAATCTCTAAGAGCACTGAAATACAAAATCCATAAATCAGAAATACGATGCCAGCCAACAGGTTTCTGAAAATAGTTCTTTGTGGTGGCTGAGACACAGGCTGGTCTTGTTCCCATCAAAGGAGACATTGACCCTTTTTGAAAAGTAGTTTAAAAGTAAACAAAATAAACCCCCAATTCCAGAAGCCTATTTCAAGTTAGTTTACTGTGGTGCTTGTAAGCATCACACAGTGTGCTTAGGGGAGAGGCCGCAGGTCTTAAAAACCTGGACCCGGAAACCGACAGTCATGGCCTGTAAAGGTCTGCCAGCAACTGCCCAGGACCTAAGCTCTACCTTGATGTCAAGCTAACAGGGTGTTTGGCAGAAGCACAGATAGAAGACGTAAGTCCTTGTTGGATGGTTTAGAACAAGGTACCATCAACACTTTAGTTACAAGATCTGCAGCAGTGAGAGGAAGTCTGGAGAACTGTCTCCCAACGGTGAAGTCCTGTGTTGAGATCACGAGTTAAGGCAGCTGCTGCCCCTACACTACTAGAGCCGCACATGGAAGCATATATAGAAGACACACGGTAAACACGGTCCCGCTCCAACCTGCAGGACCGCGTGTTTACTCCTGGCATGGCTTGAATGAAAAGCTCAACTTAGGGTAGGAGATGGGAAAAATAAATGAGGAATAGCTCTTTTCCTTTGTCTGGTGAAATCAATATTCAGTATTCTGTAATTCAGAGGCGAAAATATAATTGGATGTTTAAATGGAGTTGGGAAACTCTTTCCCTAAAGGCATTCCAAGAGTTGGAGATTTAGTTGTGCAGAGTTCCCCCCCTTCCCCTCCACTCCAGTCCCCGCAGAGACCTTCTAGTTTCCTTTTGGCTATTATCCAACAGCTCACACCACCTTCTCTGTATACTTCAAAGACTTCAACTAAGTAACCAGATTTCCTACGAATGGAACTTGATGCCTTCTGAACTTCCCGATTGGGAACATTCTGCATAAAGTGTGTAAGTCAGCAAACTTGAATTTCTCAGTCTTTAGATTCGAAACAGCCCTCGGTTTGCTTTTTACAGTGTTACACTCAACTTCATAACTGTTTTCATCGGCAGGCCGGTTCTATTTTACAAAGTAGCATTAACACAATACTACTAACCGATCGGTAGACGTCATTCATATTTCATACTTTGGGAATAGTCCTCTGTCTGGTTTAGTCTAGGGTCTTCAACTGAGTACAGTTTCATGACATCTCAAGACTCCTCCATTAGGACAATTTCTTAGGCTTTATGTTTTGCAACTTTCATTTTTGGAAAACCCTTGAATGTGGATTTGTTTGTTGTTTTCTTGTGACGAATACTGGGCATCTGTTGAATTAAGAAATATCTTAGATGTTTCAGATGTCAATGGGACGTGTTGGCTGATAAAAAGCCGCAGGCACGTGGACTACCCATCTGTACTGTCCTTTGCTTCCGTACGACAGCGCCTGCAAGTACAGAGTGTGACTCAGTCTATTCATCACAGTGTTTGCCTTTAACACTCCTCCACACCGTGTCTCTAATGGCCGCGAGCCCTCATGGAGAGGGCACATGTCTCATTCCTCCTAAACCCTCATGGAGAGGGCACATGTCTCGTTCCTCCTAAACCCTCATGGAGAGGGCACATGTCTCATTCCTCCTAAACCCTCTACGATGAGTATTATTTTTATAATCAGAGAAAAAGCAAAACCTGTTAAGCAACAAGTTCACACGTTACAGTGTAACTCGGCGCCCACGGTGAGTTACTAGGATACTGATCCCATACCGTGTCCTCTTGAGGGGGTTTCCACATCAACAGGCTCCAGAATCAGCCTTTGAGGCATCTACTTGAAAACTGTTTCAAAGCGTATTTGAACCACAAATAGGCCATGTGTTGTTATGTAAGCCAATCTAGAAAGGAAGTTATACCAAGTCACTTAACAGGGAAAGCAGATGAAAATGACAACAGCGAAAACCATTCCTTCTTGATAGATTCTGATAAAGAGAAAAAGGAAAAGAGAAAGCTGCTCCTCAGGGGTGGAGGGCCAAGAATGGCAAGGCTCATTCTTCAACATGAAGACAGATCAGAGGGCTGGATTTAAGTACTTAAAACACGGGAAATGCATCGGCTGCAGGTCAGAAATGGAAGACAGATACGAAAGTAAAAGATAAAGCCACGAGAGCCACCGAGGGACTCCTGAGCTGAGAGATAATAGCTAGAAAGTTGTTTCTCCCAGAGTGTGGTAGACTTATTTCTGCAGATCGAAAAGGCTCAGAGTAGCCGAAGGGATTTTTAGATTAATGGAGTATCCCAGTGAATTGACTGGGGAGAAGCCTGGGCAGTCAGCTCCACAGAATGTCACAGCGGAGGAAGAAATGGGCCCGGGGAAGGGGTAGGGAGGGTGAGGGCCAAGTGTGACTCCCGTGGGATACAGGACAGACTCGAGGGTGACTAGAAACAGCTGCAATTCTGTAGAGGATAGTCTGAGATGAGAGGGACTCTGCTTAAGAACATGAAAGTCTGGACCAAGGAAGAGACATATGTGCACCCAGCACGGATATATTTGTGAAGTGAGAGGTGTACCTCTGTCTCAGAACAGTGCTTTTGGTTGTGAGGAACACTGAGGCAAAATGTGGAGGAATGGAATGTCTGTGAACATCAAACACTGCCCTTCAGGCCTCTGGTTTTGTGTCCTGGGAGCCATTTACTCCAGGGAGTCCAGGAGTTAACAGTCCCTGGCCCCCCTGAGGACGGAAGTTTCCCAGCATGGTGGTGAATTCCCATGGCTGCATAGCAGCTGGCATCCTGGTTCCTGCTTGGTTTCTTTGAAGAAGTGCACATTTTTTTTTTTTTTTTTTTTTTTTTTGTATCTATTTCTAAGAAACCATAGACCTCTGGGAGCCCCACCTCACTGCCATATCCATGTTGGTCCATGGCTGTACTGCCCAATGGCCAATGTGTCCTCCTTGTGAACATCCTGACAAGAACAGTTCCAGCCATCGGGATGGGAGGAAAACTTCTAGGAGAGGCTTCTGGGAAGGATGTCCTTGCTTTTTTAAAAGAAGCAGGAAAAAAAAACCCCTCTCTTTCTTTGTGTCTCTGTTTCCTGTATAGGAGAAAATGAAGATACATTTCCCGCACCCACTGCAGTCACTTTTTAACCACAGAGAAAGCTGTCATCTTCAGGGCCTCCATTGGAATGGTTGTGCCCCCCTCCTCCCCACCCCAGATGTCATGTTTGAAACACTGCCCTAAGATGATGGTAATGGGTGGCTCATCTGGGGTGTGGGTAAGTCATGAGGTCACCATCCTCCTGAATGGGACTAGTGCCACAGGGGTCCTTGCCATTTCAACCTTGAGTGTACACAGCAGGGAGGCCCACCTTGAGTGTACACAGCAGGGAGGCCCACCTTGAGTGTACACAGCAGGGAGGCCCACCTTGAGTGTACACAGCAGGGAGGCCCACCTTGAGTGTACACAGCAGGGAGGCCCACCTAGCTTGTGAAGCAAATGGGGCTGAGTCACAAGAATGCCTGGCTCTGCTAACAACAGAGTAACTGGAAAGGCTCACAGTCTCCGAGGAGTTACACATGAACCAGTGAATCAAATCGAGAATTTAGTTCTTGAGCTCAGATGCCTCCAGAGCTCCTGAGGATATGCCCAAGGACTTCTGCTTGCTTGCACTGTAAAGGGTTAGTTAAACCTTGCACATTCCAAAGAAAGTTCTGGCACTTGTATGGATCCCTGGAGACAACATCTGAATGTACTGACACCTTGGGCCACAGCTGATTAAAGTAGCTAACCATGATTCATAGTGGAAACTTAATTGCCAACACCCTGAGTCAGGCTACAGCATTTTGTTCTAAAGAGACCTAAAAAGAGAGCAGTTAGGCCAGCCAGTCAGCTGTAGCAACTCTTCCCGAATGACCCTCAGAAATGGCTCTCAACATCAAAGCTTCCTAGCTGGTGACAGTACCTTGTATGTGTTCTCAAATTTACTCCTGAGGCATTAGCACTTGCTTATGTGACTATCCCTCCCTGGCGAACAGCTGCAGCCTTGCGCCTGGACTCTCCTACACTCCGCCCTGTGCACTTTTGCCTTGCGGGTTTGAATCTGACTCCTATCACTGATATAAGTCATAATTGTGTGTCGTTTTCTGCATTCTGTGAGCCCTTTGGGGATCACTGAATGTGACAGTGGTCTTGGGAGCCCAACGTGGCTCCTACAGAGCAGCCTGTTGAGTCACATGAGTTTCACGCATACTAACCCTTTTATCATACATGTAGCTTGCAGTATTGCCTCACGCCCTGGGCTGCTTTCTCATCTTGTTGTTTCCTGTGATGTACAAAAGATAATACTTTGATACAATTCTAGCTGTTTATTTTTGCTTTGTTGTCTATGCTTTAGGTACTGTACTTTTCAAAAGCGTTACAAGGGGCTGGAGAGATGGCTCAGTGATTAAGAGCACTCACTAAATGTTCTTCCAGAAGATATGGGTTCAATGCCTAGCATCCACATAGAGGCTCACAAATGCACACAACTCTAGTTTCAGGAGATCTGATGCCCTCTTTGTGCCTCAATGGAAGGATTTCTGACTGGGAATTCCACTTTCTACCCCCAGCCTAATATGGCTGCCTGCCAGTTATGAGGTTGTCTCTGGTGTTTGGAGGATGCTCTCTCTCTCTCTCTCTCTCTCTCTCTCTCTCTCTCTCTCTCTCTCTGCATGACTTAATGGAGACTCTGGGAGGAAGAGGAAGATGAAGGCCTCCTGAGACTCGGGATGAGAAAGATCTGCTTGTGTGTTCCTTTATTTGTTGAATACTCTCTTCTAAACTGTCCCAAATACAGAGACTAATCCAAGAAAAGCAGCAAGCTGAGTGTGATGAAACAGGTCTTTAATTCTAGCACTCAGGAGGTAGATCTCTGTGAGTTCAAGGCCAGCCAGGTCTACATAGTGAGACCCTATCTCAAATATAAATAAATAAATAAATAAATAAATAAATAAATAAATAAATAAATATCAGCCAATTCTGATCTTGTCATTCACCCAGTAATGACAGGAATGGCTCCTTCATCTCAGCTTTCCAGAACCCTGATCATACAACTACTTGGGTCTCCACAGCCTGTGCTTCTCGGTGTCTCCCCACCCCTGACATTTCCAGCTCCCAGGTTGTACCTGTGCAGCCTGATCAGTCTTTCCCTAGCTCAGTCTTCCTGCAGCCCCATGTCAGCATGGGAAAGCACCACTCTGATGACCCTGTAGTCCCTGGTCCTGGTGAAGCTGGGAACCTGCTGGCAACAACTCCTGGTGCTGTTGGCTCTTCCTCCACTTCTTCTCCCTCCTCCTCTTCTTCCTCTTCTTCCTCTTCCTCTGTCTCTTCTTCCTCATCTTCCTCTACCTCTTCCTCACTCTCTTCCTCCTCCTTCTCTTCCTCCACCTCTTCTTCCTTCTCTTCCTTCTTCCTCTTCTTCTTTCTTCCTTTTTACAGGTCTCATGTGGCCTCAAGTTCAAATCCTGGACTCCCGACCCTCCCGTCTGTACCTTCCGAGTGCTGGGGTTGCAGGTGCAATGCTTGCACCCATCAGTTATCTTGGCTTCTTCTCTGTGGAGAGCTCAACTAATTTATTTCCTTCCTCTTCAGCTCCTTCTCTCACAGAAATAAGTTTTTTTTAATTCCGATTCTTTCCTTGCTAGCACAGGAATGGCTACCATCTTTCACTCAAGATGGAGTCTCACTGGCCTGCCCATGCAGACCTTGTAGTTACTCCACAGTCTAAGAAAGCAATGAACTTGTGGTTCTCCTCCTCAGCCTCCTGTGTATCTGGGATTACAGACTTGTACCAGTAGCCTTGGCTTGCAGTTTCCTCATTAATTTTCTATCTATAGGTTCTAGAATTGTTCCATGGGGTTATTAAGGATATATATATATATATATATATGTATATGTATATGTATATGTATATGTATATGTATATGTATATGTATATGTATATACACACACACATATATATATACACACATATATACACACACACATACATATATATATATAGACATATACATATATATTTCTTCAATTCTGTTAATATTTGCTTCACTTATCTAGATTCTACAATGTTTAATATATATATATTTCCAATTATTCTTATACTCTCTTTTTGAGATACAGGATCTCACTATATAGTCCTGGCCATCCTAGAACTCAGTGTTGCCATGATTAGCCTTGAACTCACGGAGATACGACCACTTCTGACTTCTGATAGCTGGGGTTAAAGGTATAACGTCAACATGCTTGCCCTACGAATTTTTGGAAGTTGTAGAACGATAAGAACAGAAACTACCCCCTTTACTGTCTTGTTTTCTGCATCTTGAATGGATACTCAGTGAGGAGAAAATTAAGCAACATTCTCTAGGACAGTGTTTCTCAACCTGTGGGTTATGACCCCTTGGGGGGGGTCATATGACCTTTTCACAGGGGTTACCTAAGAACCTAAGACCATCTGCATATCAGATACTTACATTACAATTAATAATGGTAGCAAAATTACAGTTAGGAAGTAACAAGAAACATATATATATATATATATATATATATATGTTTCTTATATATATATTTCTTAGGACAACATCAGAGTTGCAGCATTATTAAAGGGTTGCAGCATTAGGAAGGTTGAGAATCACAGATTTAGGCTCTGCAGCTGCTAAAGAGCAAAGCTGGGACTGGGACTGAGCAGCCACTACTGATACTGTCCATCTTTTTTTATGTACTTCTGTGAATTTGGTATCTTAAGTGCAAAACCTCAGAGAGACATGTGTTCTGTCATCTGAAAGTCCTGAGGACATCTTAGAAACTGATCTCGGCTTGAGGCCACTTGGGGAACTCACCTCACGTTCTGTGTTGATTTTGTTCAGGATATTTAGGGGCAAACCAAACAAGAACCCTAAAAAGAGAGAGGGTCACTCCCTTGCTGGGTTGTCCTGTTTCTACATTTTATAGAGTTTCTTTTTCTGTTTCAACACATCTAGCATGGCTAGAGAGAAATCTATTATGTCCTTTACTTTCCTCTGAGATAATGAAACCCTGGCGGTAAAGCAAAGCTAAGCATTTCGGCCTTGGTCGCCTTCTCTATGTGGGTCAACGAGGATGTGGTATGTCATCTCCTGTCACGGACTGAATTGAGACAGAGGACTTAGGTACAGATATTAATGCAGAAAATAAGGGTGGCAGTGACAACATATTTTTCTGTCTTTGACACTTAGATATACTTTCCTTGGCAGTCTCAGGTGCCAGGGGCATCAGAGTCTTTAAAAAAAAAAAAAAAAAAGTCAAGAATCTTTGGCTTCCAAAACTGCACAGATTTTAAAACAATATACTTCTTTAAAATGTGTTTGCGTTTTTTTTTTTCAGCATCTGCGCTTTGTTGCACTATATTTAATATTGCCAAAACATACTGGATCTGTGGTGTTGATGAGTGGTAGGGGTGAGGCAATGCTGTGTTTCAGAAGGCATCAATCCATTATTAAAAAACCTAGAGCAGCCAATAGCAAAATCCCTTGTTAGTATGCATTAGCATGCATAAGGTGGTCTTTAAATTTGGGAAGATTATTCTGCAGAAAATAGTCACAAATTAAATATCCCTTTTCTTTTCTTTCATTCTTGCTTTCCTTTCTTTTTCCAAGCTACAGTTTTTGATCTCTCCCTCATCAAATCCACTCCAAGCGCTGTGCCCAAGGAGCCAGCACAGTTTAAACTCTCTTTTTAAAAGTCAGTTTCTGATGCTGCCTATGATGATCTTAAAATCTTGGAATACTAAGTTCTCTGAGAAAGTAATAATCCATCTACAACTGGGAGCCAGGTTTCCGAGAACTGTCAGCAGGAAGTCAAAAGTTCAGCACAAGGCAGGACCAAAGTCAGATTCCCCGTCTACAAACGTGCAAATCCTACTCCATCTCTGAAGGTAAAAGTCTATGGATACAGGGCAAGAAGGAGGTTCACAGTGTGGCCCAGAGAAGCAGACAAGATCTGAAGAAAAAAGAGATACCAGAGAGCAACATCTTCTGAGGAAACAGCCAGCAGGCTCCCAAAGCCCAGCTGTCTTTTTGTTTGACATTCTGTCCATGAAGCAGGCACCACACTGAAGTCTATCTGTCTCTTGCTCTCTTAGCAGGCAGATTTTAGAGTCTTCCGCTGCTACATGATGTCAAGCTCCAGAATGAGGGCACTTTCTTAAATCACTGAAATAACTCAGCAGCAAGTCCATCAAAGGGGACCATCTGCACTTAAATCATAACGCCCTCTCCAGAGTCAAGGGCAACCATCTGGAGCACTTCGGTGTAAACAACTCTGGAGACTGATGGGGTTTGAGGCCCCTATAGACTGTAAGTCTCAAAACTGTACCTTCTGCTAGGGAAAGAAGCATGTTATAAGCACACATGTAAGGAAATGCATCTTCTAGATCTTAATTTTTTAAGTGCAGTTTTCTCTCTCTCTCTGTGTGTGTGTATGTGTGGTGAATGCACGCACACTTGTGTGTGTATGTGAGTGTATGAGTGAGTGTGTGTGTGTGTGTGTGTGTGTGTGCATATACAGGAACACATGCATTTGGAGACCAGAAGAGCCCTCCATTACTCTTCACCGTAGTTTTTGAGACAGGATCTCTCATTGACCCTGAAGCTCCCCTCTGAGCTACACTGGTTGCTCAGTGGGCTCCAGGGATCTCTCTGACTTTGCACCCTTCCACATTGGTAGGGTTATAGGTGTCTGCAGACATGCCTGGCTTTTATGTGGATGCTGGGTATTTGAACTCAGGTACCCTGTTCTCACAGCAAGCTCTCTACCCACTCAGCCATCGCCTCAGCCCAAAGAGTTTACTGTATAACACTTTCATGGTTTATTTCCCATAACACAAATCACTTTTGTCAAGGATTGCTTTGGGTCTCTGGATGATTCCAATTTTGTTCATTATTATATTTGAAAATACATACACACTGAACATCATCAAAAAAGACAAATGTGCACATTTTATCAAATATGTTATTAACTATTTAAATATTCAAGATATAAAGTAAAATCAAAGCTATTATTGTACCGGTCTCATGGAAAGTTTCATATCCAATTTTGTTATACTCACTAAAATCTTTCCACAAGCTGGAGGACACAGAGGCATCAAGCCGTCACTGAGCATAATCTGTGGACATCTCAGCTACTACAGCAAGTGGGAGAGGGCCAAAGTTTGCACATTGCCTTACTTCAGTTCTTATAATGAACAAAACAATCCATTTAATGGGTAGAAGGTTATCCTATTTTCATTCTATTGATGAAAAGTTAAAGTACAAAGAATATGAAAGAGTCACCCCAAGGTTACCTTTTAAGAAAATGTCATACACATGTCTAGATTCTAGTAGCCTCTAAATATAATCCAGTAGCCACAAGAGTAATCCAGCAGTGCCAAGAGTAATCTAGCAGCCCTAAAAGTAATCCAGCAGCTGTAAGAGTAATCTAGTGGCCCTGAGAGTAATCCAGCAGCCCCAAGAATCATCCAGCAGCCCAGAGCCATCCAGCAGCCCCAAGAGTCATTCAGTAGCCCCAAGAATCATCCAGCAGCCCAGAGTCATCCAGCAGCCCAGAGTCATCCAGCAGCTCTAAGCACAATGGCATCTCTGTAGCACGCTTCTCTTGTGGTCCTGACTCCCTTGCATATGCCAGTATCCTTTACACTTAAAGACCCGGTCACTGTTATTTCACAGTGATGTCAGGTGCTCAAAGTGCATCTCCTGTCAGTGGCATCACTTCAAGTTTGGAAGATTCAGAACATTTGAAAGACGTTAGAGTTACATAAAAGAGTTGGCTTTTCTGAGCTCTGATATGCATGTCCACACAGATGATAAAGGCATGGACATTTGTTTTTTTTTTTCCCAAATGTGCTCACTCACATTTTGCTTGGGTACATCATGTTGCCTTCTTTCTAGTCACTTGCCTTCCAAAGGAGGGAATAGCTTGGCTCTTATTATCTCCCGCATCTCGTTTTTAAATAGAATCGGGCTGAAATTCTTTGTACAAAAGGTCTTAAGAATTCCATCTGTTGAGATGAAGAGATGCAAATAACTGATTTCATCCATCACAAACCTTTGGCAGATGGACACCTTGCTTTTTTTTTTTTTTTAATTTACAAAGATCCTGTTCAAATCACTTAAAAGTGAGCAAATCAATAGAAAAAAGGGACAAGAGGTATTGATCAGAGGTTCCATGTACTAAGTAAAAATAGCAAATAGATAAAAGATGCTTTTAGTAGAGAGAAACTGCATAGGAAAACATGAGGTGTCTATCAGCTTGGCAAGAAGAATGAGGAAGAGGAAGAAGAGAATGAAAGGAGAAGGGGAGGGAAAGGAAGAGAGGGAGAAAGGGGGGAGAAGAGGGGCGTGAAGAAGGGGGAGGGGGTGGGAGAGGAGGAGAAGGGGAAAGAGGAGGAAAGGGAGGGAGAGGAGGAGAGGAGGAGAGAAGGCTCATGGTTGGAGGAGAAGATGTGGATGAATGGTAATTAGTGTTGGTGAAGGTATAAAAGATGGGCTTTTGTACCCAGCTGATAGACATGGAGACCAACTTATCAGCCCTATAAAATTCATAATTGTGTGTATCTCTTGAAGAAACATGTTTCTTGTATGAAACTTACTATGCGGACACAGTAATGGAAGTTCACCCAGATCTATGGATACGGACACCAAATCCATTAACAACATTATTTGTTGTGGCAAGCAACTTGTAATCAACAATTCCAATCAGCGGGAACTGGCAAAATAAAACAGGCAAAGCCTGCAAGTGAAGGATACTCAGCAGGTGGGCAGCCTCAGTAGTGAGGCCACCGCTTATCCATATTTAAGAGAGGGTGACTCCCCAGCCTCAGAAGCCTGTGGTCTGCCTTGCTCCAGTGACGATGGAGATTTGGGCTGAGTGGTGTGTGTGTGCTCTTCTGTCTCCCTCTAACTCAAAGCATGGTTTGTAGAGCAGTCTGGGAAGGTAAGAGGCAGGGCCTCCCACTCCATAGCCTCACCTTCCAGGCAGCACAATGACAGACCCGTCTGTTCTATGTGATGGAGCCCTAGTGACTTCCCTGAGCCCATGCCGGGGCTGATGGACTGCCATCCTGACAAAATGAAGACTGCATCCAAGCTCTGAGTTATAAGTCTCTCTTCAAGTCATTTTATTCTCCTCCCACAGCCTTGGCACACTTATTTATATCAGAGAGCCATTCCTATTGAAATGATATCAGGGCTTCATTTTCTGTTTGAATAAACAAGACCAGAGCTCCAGACTGTTAAATGTAAGAACACACATGAATACAAATGAATACAATGTTGGTTACGGGGCTGTTTCTCCCATAGTTACGGTTATGTGCGCCCACTTTAATAAATCAAGGCTCTATCTCAAACTACTTGCTCAGAAGTTTACATGCAGACGAGTGAGCTCACAAAAAAGAAGAGGGACTGTACCACCTATTAGTGGGAGTCCTGATAGCCAGGCACGCTTTGTTTCTTTGTTTCTTTCTCCTTTTTTAGTTTTTTGAGAATTTAAGATGCAGCTACTGTGTACATATCTTTTCTATACTCCTCTTTCTCCTTCAACTCTTCCATGAAGCCTACTCCCTCTAAAATTCATGACCTCTTTTTTCAGTGTTTGTATGTGTGTGTGTGTGTGTGTGTGTCTGTGTGTCTCTGTGTCTCTGTGTGTCTGTCTCTGTGTGTGTGTGTCCATGTCTGTATGCATGTCTATTTAGTGTTGCCTGTATGCACATGTGTTTCAGGCTGACCACTTGTGATCGGTAACTTAGGGAGCTGCTTTCCAGGCGTCTTTTAAAAATGTTATAGGGACAGTGCGGCATTTCTTCACTGCTGGCTTTCCAGGTAATGCTCCCTGCTTCCAAGATCACCTACCTTCACCTACTTACTATGTCTTGTCCTAAGATAAAGTCTCATTGTAGTTTGGGCCTTCAACTTCTAGACAAGTCTGGCCTTGCACACCTCATCTTCTTGCCTCTACTTCCCAAGTACTAGGTCAGAGGCCTGTGCTACCACACCGGGTTCTTGGTTTGTAAACATGCACTCAAACATGGCAGTTGTGGTCATGAGCCTGGGAGAAGTCCTCCTGCTCCCACAAGCCTTCCCTTCCTCTTCCCTTCTGTGCACAGCGGTGCTAATGGTGGCGAGAACAATCTCAGCCTGGACTCACGAAAGACAACAGATAACCTGACAGATGAGAAACTGCCAGTTTTCATGCCTTTAACATAAGAGGTTTTCTAGAAGATTATTTGATAATTTTTGGCTTATATGGTAGTTACACTGAGATTCTTAGGAGCGGCAAATGCACTTGCTTGGTGAGGATGGCATTGAGTGATATTCTAAGGGAAGGTCAGGCCTCTCAGATCAAGGAGGAACAAGCCTATTGGGAGTGCCAGAGAGTCTTATTTGCTATGCCAGCCCCTGGGAGGGTCTGGCAGGTCAATCAGGCAAGTCTGCTTCTGAGTGAGTGGCAGACACTGTGATGCTCCGATTCATAGCATAAGGTTATGGTTCCTGTGTCCTGTACTTTTGTGAAAGTAGTTCATATTTGTAAGTGCCAGCAGGATGATTCAGTTAAAAAACAAACAAACAAACAAACTAAAAACTGTTCTTGGCAGATGACTGTGCAAACAGAACACAATCCTTTCCGTAAAGTACAGATCCGATGGGCAGTTTCTCTGACATATCTCAATTTATCACAGCTATCTATAAAGAGCTAGTTAAGATGAGAGTTTAATTTAAAAAAAAAAGATTTTTTTTATGCATAGGAGTGCTTTGCCTGCATGCATGTCTGTGCACCACATGTGTGTAGTGCCCATGGAGACTGAAGGGAAGACATCAGAGCCCTAGAATTGGAGTTACAGACAGTTGTGAGCTGCTATGTGGGTGCTGGGACTTGAGCCTAGGTCCTTTGGGAGAGCGGCAAGTGTCCTTAACAAGTGAGCCATCGCTTCCACCCCTAAAATAATTTGTTTTTAATGTTGCTTTCACAGGGGTATACCACCCTGACATCCCACAACTGTCCTTATGCTATCTTAACTTTTATGAATTTACCATTGATCATACCAATCAGGCATCTATCAATACTCAGTCACATTGTCCCGTAACATCTCAGACATCAAAGTAATCGTGATAAAAATGGAAATGTGGGAGATTTGACTAATTTTCCTATTTATCCTTCCCCAGGGCTTATTCTTCTTAACAGGAAAACTGAGTGAGATATATTTAAGTGACATGTGTTTTATTAACTCTTGGCACTTGAAATTAAGCAGGACCACTCTCTTCAGAAACAAGCACCACTTTTGTTTTCTGTGTGCAGCATGGAGCACAGGGCTCTGTACAGAACAGGCACGTGCTGGACTTCTGAGCTACGACCCAGTCCTAGAACCACCCCGCTTTAAAAAGTCTTCCAAGCGGAAGGTCTTCCGTTCCTTTAGCTCATGACTTGCAGACTCTTGTGAGTTGTGTAATGCTATCTTCAAGCGAAATTTCATTTGAAAATCTAATACCCAAAAGTGAATGATAGGAAATTGCTGTGGTTGGAGAGAACTCACAGAGTGCAGAGCCTGCCTGCCTACAAGTCCCTCCTTCTGCCAGGCACAATGCAGTACACAATAAACTGGCTCTGTGATACTGAGCAAGTCCAACAAGTATAGGCTAGACCACTAGCGACGGCTAGGTTATGTCAACTTGACACGAGCTAGAGTCATCTGGGAGGGGGGAACCTCAATTGAGAAAATGCCTCCATAAGGTCAGGCTGTACACAAGCCTGTAGGACATTTTCTTTATTAGTGATTGATGCGGCCAGGCCCAGCCTACTATGGGTGGTGCCATTCTTAGGCTTGTGGTCCTGGGTTCTATAGAAGAAAGCAGGCTGAGCAAGCCATGGGAAGCAAGCCAGTAAGCAGCACCCTTCCATGGCCTCTGCATCAGCTCCTGTCTCCTGGTTCCTATCTTGCTTGACTTCCTTCAATCATGGACAGTGATGTGGAAGTATAAGCCAAAGAAACCCTTTCCTCCCCAGCTTGCTTTTGGGCATAGTGTTTTATCACAGCAATAGAGGCCCTGACCAGTACACTGGTTAAGTGCTCTGAAGATAACTGTAGAGATGGACCTTGTTCTATGACTTCGGGGGGGAGGGGGGTACTGCCCTGTACTGACAGACTGACTGGACCAGGGTGGGCATCTGATCTGCTGAGGCTTTCTATAAATGACCAAGTAATGTTTTGAAAACACAGCAGGAAAATCTTCCCTGTGGGGAGGGGTGGCACATTCTGGAAGGTTGAGATCCTCTGTGGGAAATGTGGACTTGAAATGCACATAGGGGGGAAAAAACAAGATACACAGAAAGAAAGCAGAGAGCAGGAGCCTTGGGTGATGTGATTAGGAGCTGTCATGGCAAACGCACTGAAGAAATGCAGAGAGCGACAGTCAAAATGACAGGGGGGCAGGGGACCCGAGAAAGGAGAATGAAGGCTGCTCCCAAACTCCCTGGCCAGACCACAGATTACTGACAAGCCTCAAAGTTAATTCCAAGATGGCTTCTGGCACTTCCCCAGTTTCCCGTCTCCACTACACAGTTAACTCAACATTCCCAGTCGGGTTCACTTTGGAGAAGCCTCACAGACCCACCACACAGTCAGCCCCAGTTCTCAAATATGTGATCCAGCTCAGCAGTTACCACAGGAAACCAGGTTTGAATACTGGATTGTTCTAGTATCCGAAGACCAGCAGACACCAGTAACTGGACGACCTCTTTTATTCTGCTAATAAGACAGGAATCAACTTCAGGTAAAAAAAAAAAATATCCAACTGTTACCTAGTTTGCTGATCCATATTGTCGACACGGGGTTAAAATCGATTTACTAGTGTATTTCAGTAGGTATCTGGAACTGGGTCATCTTCCTCTTCCAACTTAGCAGACTTCCTGGGTAAACCTAGGGCTTTCAGTGCCCTGCATGGTATTGAGTCTTAGGCTGGGATGCAGCAGACAGTGTCTTTGGGAGGAGAATGAGTAAGTAGAGCTCAGGTAAAGATGACTTTGCTCCAACCTTTGTGTTTTAAACACTGTTAGACATTTAAGACATTCTTGTCTGTTACATGTACTAGAGTCTGGTCAAGATTAATGTAGCCAATGTTCCTGCAGCTGCACAGAAAGTAAGTCAGAGTCACTAACGTCGTCACGGCGTTTGGAACGCCGTGCTCGGTCCTCTCGTCAATTCCACAGACTGACTTCTCAGTTCAAGAGCCAAACGATTCCGAGCACTGTGTCATGTTCTCATCGACGAAGGGTGCACTTACGTAACAACAATACGTCTTCCTGTTGACATTTATAGCATCTTTCTTCTCCCGAGTGTTAATGAAGCACAAAAAGGTATCACGGGAGCAAAAATACATGTACTTTCCCTTAATAATTGAACTGGACAGGCAAAAGAGCAGCAAGTACACTGAGGCCTCGGATGATACTGTCGCCTAAATTAGCTCATGCTGCTCACCGAACACCAGCAAAATATGCATTCTTTTCAGGCCTTTAGCCAGGTACACAGCGTTCTAAACCATAACATGCATCACATTTTTGAAAGGACTTAAATCATGAGACAGACTCCTTTACTGTCCACTGAACTCAACCTCCGTCACTGAATACAAGTCAGCAACAGGAAGATAGCTACGAAGTTTCCAACTACTTAAAAATTAAAGAGCTTAAATTTATGCCTGGTAACTGAAGAAATCACAGCGAGATTAAATTACAAAGTATCATAAACTAGATGCAAGCAAAACACAATAATCGATGGGTCACAGCTAATGCACTTCTTAAAATACTCCTCTCTGTGCTAAAGAAAATGAATTAGGGGCTAAAATCTGCACACAAAAGTCCAAGCTCAGATGACTTCTCTAGTAAATCTAACCAAATACAAATTCCAAAAAAACTCTTCAAGGAAGTTGCCAACATGGGGTAGCATTATCCCAATAACGAAACCAAAGGTGTTACAGGAAGAGAAACTCTGCACAGCAGTGTGACCTGATGGAGACAGACTCTAACACAGAGGACAGAATAATACTTCATAACAAGTTGGGTTCATTCCACGAACCCAGGGTTGTCGTCACATTAGAAAACAAATCAACATAACTCACCGTGTTATCAGACTAAAAATGGAATTTTGTCATCCTCCCAAAAGATGAAGACAGTGAAGTCCAAATTCCTTCCTTATAAGAACCCACAGTGGGTTAGGAATAGAAGGGAACGTATTCAACCTGAAAAGGGGGTTTTAAAGAAAACCCGGCACTTACCATCTCCTCTCATACGGGACGTGTACAGTGTTATCCCTGTAAGACTGGAATCAAGGCAGAAATGTCGACTCTTGCCGAGTTTACTAGACATTACACTAGAGTTTCAACTACGCAACATTATTTTTTATATTTTATAATATAAAAAAAGAGTTCACTTTCTCCAAAAAATTGTTTGAAAAGACTGAAATGGAAAAATGAACCTACTTGGAGATGAGATGACTGTCTGTACAGAAGGTGCTAGGAGGTTCACTTTTAAAAGTTACTAGAACTAGTGAATACCTATAGAAAAGCAGAATGCCACACCCGCGCGCAAAGGCCGGCCACATTTCCACACACTAGCTAACAATGAGCTGTCAGAAAATACAGACTCTTAGCTGGAATGCTCCCACGAAGACACCGTACTCTGACCCACCCCAAAGGATTCTCTGCACTCAGAGCAGTTGGTAAGAACCCTCCCCCATAACCCAAAGTCCCAGAGCTGCAGCTGGGAGCCCAGTGCACTAGGGACCTATCACCTACCAAAACGCTGTCCTCCCGAATACCATCCCCTTCTGCTCCCTCCGCCTGGTCCTTTCTGCTGGGGCAGATGCCTAGCTGGTCTGCTCCCAGGAAGACACCATATTCTAACCCACTGTCACAGGTTCCTTCCGGTTTGAGCCAGTGCTCTGAGCAGACCTTGGGTGCTAGCTCTGCAACCAATCCCACAACACCCAGAGGAAGCTGGACTCCCAGGAGCTCTGACACACCTAGAATCATAGGATTTCAGGATCCCAAAGGAAGCCTGACTCCCATGAGCTCATACACCCAGGATCTCAGGATCACAGAGACAGCTGGAATCTGAGGACTTCTGACACTACTATGATAACAGGAGAGGCAGGCTCTAGTCAGAGACAGTGAGTACAGGCAGCACTAGAGACAACCAGATGGTGAAAGGCAAGCCCAGAACATAAACAATAGAAATCGAGGTTATCCGTGGCAATCATAAGAACCTGGTTCTCCCACCATGGCGAGTCCTGGATACCCCAAGACACCGGAAAAGCAAGATTCAGATTTAAAACCACTTCTCATGATGATGATGATAGAGGACTTTAAGAAGGACATGAGCAGTGGTGGCTCATGCCTTTAATCCCAACACTTGGGAGGCAGAGGCAGGCAGATTTCTGAGTTTGAAGCCAACCTAGTCTACAGAGTGAGTTCCAGGATAGCCAGGGCTACAGAGAAACCCTGTCTCTAAAAACAAAAACAAAACAAAACAAAACAAAACACACAAAAAATGACATAAATAACTCCCTTAATGAAATACAGGAGAACACAGGTAAACAGGTAGAAGCTTTTACAGAGGAAATACAAAAATCCCTTAAAGAATTACAAAGCTGTCAAAAAATAAAAGCATTTACAATACCATTAAAAAAATAAAATGAATGAAATGGTAAAAGTCACTGCAAACCTCAAAAAAATAGAAACTGCAATCTAAAATTAAAAAAAAAAAAAAAAAAGTGGAGGGGAAAAAAAAGCCAAGAGCTAAATAGGTGAAAAAAAACCCTGTATACATGGATCAGAGCATCACAGCATCACACCAAATCTCACAAGTTCCTCCTTCCCCAACACACTTGTTCAAAATTAGCCAACAGATTTCAGTTAATACAGAAATTCAAAAGACCTAGACTAGTGCAAAAAAAAAAACCCCAAAACAAAACAAACAAACAAACAAACAAAAACAAGAAAAGCCTTATCCCCAGCTCTGACACAGCGCACCTGCGGAAGCCCCTCCCTCCTATTGGCTCTCAGCTCTCTTGGATCACACAGATCTTCCCCTCTCACCTTCCTTCCTCAGTTCATCACCTTATCCTGCACAACTGCCCACCCTCCGAACTCCAGCGGGCATGCCTTGGGAACCCACCAGCCTATCCTGCCAGAGAAACAAGTAGTCCAGCTAAGCATGTAGGCAAGCTTCAGATCTCTATTCTCTCTCCTCTCCTCCAAACACTATCCCCCAGTCTCACCCTCAGTTCTGTAGTAGACTACCTGTTATGTCCTGTCCTCACTCTCTGTCTCCGTTCCCAGGCCACTAAGCAAATCCTGGTGGAATACCTGTGTTCCCCACTTCTGAGGATCCCTTCAGACTATGCAACTCCTAGCCTATCTCCATTCCTAATTGTCATCTCCCAATACCTAGAAACGTATTTCCCCCAGAATCCTCAGTGGCCACACCTATCAGGATCCTAGAAGAATTTCTTCTAGGAAACACACAGTCACTACATTTTCCTAAGAGCCAGAAATAGCAACAGAAACCAAGGAACAAAACAGCCATCCAACAAAGACAAAACTAGATATTAGCACTTAGAATTGCAATCTTTCCAAACCTAGATGCTTAGATGCTAGTATAAAAACACAATCAACAACAGCCAGGACAATGTCTTCACTAGAGCCCAGCAACCCTACAAAAACAGGTCCTGAAAACTGCAACATAGATGAAGCTCAAGACAAAAACCTTAGAGTAACCTTAATGACTATGATAGATGTCCTTAAAGAAGAAATGAATAAAGAAATTTATGAAAACACAAACAGTGAAAGGAAACGAATAAACCAGCTCAAGACCTGAAAGTGGAATTAGAATCAATAAACAAAACCCAAACTGAAGGAAATCTGGAAATGAGAAATTTAGGAACTTGAATGGGAATCTCACAGGCAAGTCTAGCCAACAGAATACAAGAGACAGAAGACATAATCTCTGGTATTAAATAAACAATAGAAGAAATGAATAACTCTGTCAAAGAAAATGTTAAATCTAAAAAACTCCTAGCACAAAACACCCAGGAAATCTGGGATTACTATAAAAAGAAAAATAGCTTCAGAAAAAAAAATCATAGAAGAAAATATCCCTAACTTAAAGGAGATGCATATCAAAGAAAAAGAAGGATATAAAACACCAAATAGACTGGACCAGAATAGTAAACCTCTTAGGCACATAATAATTAAAATAATAAACATACAGAACAAAGAAATACTATTAAGAGCCAAAAGGGAAAAAGATCACATAACACATAAAGGCAAACCTACTAGAATTACACCTGACTTCTCAACAGGGACACTAAAAGCCAGAAGGGCAAGGGCACATGCGCTGCAGGCTCTAAGATAGCGCTGATGCCAGCCCAGACTACTATGCCCAGCAAAACTTTCAACTACAATTGATGAAGAAAGTAAGACACTCCATGATAAAACCAAAATTAAGCAGTATCTATCTGCAAATCCAGCCCTACAGAAGGCACTAGAAAGAAAATTCCAAGCTAAAGAGGTTAACCACAGACAAGAAAACACAAGAAACAAATAATCCCAGAATAGCAAATCAAAAGAGGGAAAAATACTAACACACACACACACACCCCACCACCATAACCACAACAACAACAAAATAAGAGAAATTAATAAACCCTGCTCATTGACATCTCTCAACATCATGGTCTCAATTTCCCAATAAAAAGACACAGACTATAACAGAATGGATGAGAAAACAAGATTCATCCTTTTGCCGCATCCGAGAAACACACCTCAACATCAAGGATAGACATTATCTCATGGTAAAAGTATGAAAAAAAGATATTCCAAAGAAATGGACCTTTAGGAAGCAAGCTGGTTTGGCCATTTTACTATCTGATAAAATGAACTTCAAAGCAAAACTATTCAGAGAAAATAGGGAGGAAACTACATACTAATCAAAGAAAAATCCACCAAAAGACATTGCAATTCTTAACATCTATGCACCAAACACAAGAGCACCCAAGTTCATAAACAATTCCACAGCTTAAACCACATATTGGCTCTCACATGCCGATACTGGGAGACTTGTGCCAATAGGCAGGTCATCCAGAGAAAAACTAAACAGAGAAATGCTGGAGCTAGCTGACGTTATAAATCAAATGGCCCACCAGATATTTACAGACATTTCACCCAAAAATAAGAAGAAATAAACAAACCTTCTTCTCCACACCTCATGGAGCTTTCTCCAAAATTGACCACATACTCAGATACAAAGCAAGTCTTAACAGATTCAAGAAAACTGACATTATCAGATCACCATGTTAAAGCTGGATAGCAACAATAGAAACCACAGGAAGCTTACAAACTCATAGAAACTGAACAGCTCACTACCGAGTGAAAAATGGTCAAGATGTGAATTAATAAAAAAAAAAAAAAGACTTTCTTGCCTTTTCTTTGACTGTCTGTGTTTATTGTCTTGCTTGTTTCTTGACTATTTGCATTTATTTTTATTGCTAGACCCTCAACCTAGAATTGACCTTAATACATGCATGTAATCAAAATGGTATAAAAGCATAAAGGAAGAGGGGGTATAGGATAGGGGATCCTAGGAGGGGAAATTGGGAAAGGGGATGACATCTGTATTGTAAGTAAATAAAATATCCAATAAAAAAAGACTTTCTAGAATTGAATGAAAATGAATACACAACGTACTCAAGCCAAATTGTAGAGATCTTATACTAATTAAGCAGCACACCTGAAAGCTCTAGAACGAAAAGAAGGAATCACACAAAAGGAATAGATGGAAGAAAAAAACCTCACTAATGAAACTCACTAATAAACTTACTAATGAAATCAATAATAGGAACAAACAGCAACAAATACTAATAATCAATGAAACAAAGAATCAATCAAAACAAATATGATTCTTTGAGAAAATCAGAAAGACTGATAAACCCTTACCCAAATTAACTAAGAGGCAGAGGCAGGGGCAGAGAGGCAGAGAGGGGCAGAGAGAGGCAGAGAGGCAGAGAGAGAGAATCCATGTTAGCAAAAGCAGAGATGAGAAGAAGGACACTGAGAGAGAAGATGTGACAGCAGACACTGGGGAAATCCAGAGAATCCTAAAAACCTCTACTCCAAATTGGAAATCTAAAAAAAATAGGTAATTTTCTGAATAGATAACACATACCAAAGTTAAATCAAGATCAGAGAGGCAATTTAAACAGACCTATAACCCACTAGTGAAATAGAAGCAGTCATTAAAAGTCTGCCAAAAAAGAAAAAAGAATCAATGAATTCTCCCCAGCTTTCAAAGAAGAGTTAATGCCTATAGTTCTCAAATCATTCCACCAAATTGAGACATTGTCCAATTCATTCTACAGAGCCATAGTTACACTGATACTCAAACCAAATAAAGATTCAACAAAGAGAGAATTACAGACCAATTTCCCTTATGAACATAGATGCAAAAATTATCAACAAAATACTTGCAAACTGAATCCAGGAACACATGAAAAAAAATCATTCACCATAATCAAGCAGATGCCATCCAAGAGACGCATGGATGGTTCAACATATACAAATCTGTAAATGTAACCCATCATATAAACAAACTGAAAGGCCAAAAGCACATGATCATCTCATTAGATGCAGGATAGACCTTTGACAAAATCCAACATCCCATCATGACAGAAGTCCTTGAGATATTTGGGATACAAGAGACATAACGACACTAAAGGCAGTTTACAGCGAGCTCATAGCCAACATCAACTTAAATGGAGAGAAACTCAAAGCTCTTCCACTAAACCAGGAACAAGACAAGGCTGTCTACTCTCTCCATGCTTATTCAATATAGTACTTGAAGTATTAGCTAGATCAATAAGACAACTGAAATAGATCAAAGGGATACAAATTATAAAAGAAGAAGTTAAAAGTATCTTCATGTAAAGATGATAGGATACCATATGTTGGTGGCCTTAAAACTTCCAGGAGACCAAGAAAACAAGGCCCTGTAAACCAGTATGATCCAGGCTCATGTGAACTCAGAGAGATTGAGGCAAGCATGCACAAGTTCTGCACGGGTCTGTACCACATGGGGCCCTAGAAGTGAAAGGAGAATTGGACAGAGCCCCCATCCCTAATCCAGAAGCTACCTCTAATTGATAACCACTTGCAAATGAACATTTAGCTTTCTCCAAGGGAGTCTCACTGGGGAAACAAATTACTCTTAAGAGTAGGCTGCATGCCCAGCAATGGATGGACAACAGAAAATCAACTCAACGGCACCTTTGGGGTTTCTTGTCTCATAACATTATCTCAAAACTTCTCCTATCTATCTATCTATCTATCTATCTACCTATCTATCTATCTATCTATCTATCTATCCATCCATCTATCTTCATATATATGAATAGTGGCCTAGATACACTGGTGAACTCAATTGAGAGACCCTGCTCAAAAAATAAGGTGAAGATTGACTAGAGAAAATTTCTGATGTCATTCTTGCATACATACATATATACATACATACATACAGACAGACAGACACACACACACACGGACATTCATTCACTTGTGTACACTACACACACAAAGCATAGTTAAGAAGAATCATACACCACTCATGCACGCACATACATGCATGAACATGTACATGCATGTGGACATCCATAAACATATGTACATCACACATACAAAGCACAGGTAAAAAAACATACACACACATGCACCTAGACACACATGTATTGGTGTGGACAGAGGTTATCAGAACCTCTTCTGGAGTCAAGACTCACCACACTAAGGGTGTGTCTGTAAATATTTATATCATAAGATGCTGTAATTGTGTTCTGGAAACTTGGCACCGCACCAGGTAGGAGCGACGGAACAACTTTGTAATAAAGATCATTTTAAGAGAAACTAGAGAAAATAACTGGTATTTTGAAACAAAGTACTATAGAAATGTACTGACAGAAGTCATAACAGTTGGGGGTGTCTCTCAGTTGTGGAGAGTCTATCTAGTACACAGGAGACCCTGGGTATAAGCCCCAGAGACTAGAAATAGTGGCCAAACATATAAGACCAGCCCTTGGAAGGTGCAGGAGGGTCAGATGTTCCAGGCCATCCTCACTTAGGTAGTGAGTTTGAGACCAGCCTAGGCAACATGAGAGACCCTGTTTCAAAAACTTCAAAATGATTGATTCTGGAATATTTTCTTTTTGGACATTCTTTGCATATTATTTATTTATTTATTTGTCATTATAATTTATTTATTATTTATTGTTTTGCTTTGTTTTTCAAGATAGGGTCTCTCTGTGTAGCATTAGCTGTCCTGGAACTCACTCTGTAGATCAGGCTGGCCTTGAACTCAGAGATCTGCCTGCTTCGGCCTCCCGAGTGCTGGGATTAAAAGTGTGTGCTGCCACTGCCCATTCACATTTTATCTTTTATTATGATTATGAACACGGAATTTTTGTAAATTGATTCGAAGGAACAAAGGTTGATTGATGTGAAATAAAAAGATCTACTGCTCTCAGAGGCCGAAAGGCGGTTCACACAAGTTCACAGTGCCGGAGCCCCTGCCAGAGGCTGACGCTGTTGTACACACGCTTTCTCCATGCACATAAGACAATAAGAGGACCTGCACATAAGAGAACTATGTGAAGACCTAAGAGAGATCTACGGGATGATTCCAGAATCACTGTTTTGACACAGCATGTAGAAAACGCTGGCTGACAGGTGACTGAGGCACTTGGCCTCTGTGGTGGAATAAGAAAAGCCAATCGATACCGTAATTTTAGATGCAAAGGACCTGACTGTATCCAAATTTAAAATGTTTCCAGAAGGATAAGAAGGAAGACTGGGGAAATTGAGTACTCACAACTTCCTCTTTAAAAGCAGTTTCTAGGTGTCCCCAGGAGCATGGCTGTAGCTTTCTAGTTGTCCCCATGAACATGGCTGTAGCTTTATGGCCAAACATCCTATACTCGTCTTTGAAAACATAAAAAAGTGGGAGCCTCGGAAAGACTGGACACATTAGGATGGGCAGGAAGACAGGAAAGCATCCACCCAGCAGGAACCATAGAAGAGAAGGAAAGCATCCACCCAGCAGGAACCATAG
>JANHMN010000012.1:6207964-6219008 GCA_030674055.1 Rhabdomys pumilio
AGGAACCATAGAAGAGAAGGAAAGCATCCACCCAGCAGGAACCATAGGAGAGAAGACGCTGCCAACTGTTCCCTTCCTATGTCATTATTGTAATGGAGAGTGCAGAGAAGCTGGCAACTCTTGGTTTAAGTGGAGCCCCAAGACCATTTATTTACCCCATCAAAAAGCATTTTGTTTTTCACAACCGATGTGTCATGCTTGGATGACAACCTTCCAATGCACTTAGATAACACCGTGTTTAATCAGACCGTTGTGAAGTAGTCTTGAATTTAATTATGTTGCTGGACTTTCTCACTGATATTTTTGAAGAATCTCAACCGACACACACAGTTTAACTGCTACTGTGATGGTTTGTATATGATCGGCCCAGGGAGGGGCACTCTTAGGAGGTGTGGCCCTGCTGGAGTAGGTGTGGCCTTCCTTGATGGAGTAGGTGTGGCCTTGTTGGAGTAGGTGTGGCCTTGTTGGAGTAGGTGTGTCACTGTGGGTGTGGACCTACATCCTCGATGCCTGGAAGTCAGTTTTCTGCTAGCAGCCTTCAGATGAAGATGTAGAACTCTCAGCTCCTCCTGAACCATGCCTGCCTGGATGCTGCCTTGATGATAATGGACTGAACCTCTGAACCTGTAAGTCAGCCCCAGTTAAATGTAATTAAGAGTTGCCTTGGTCATGGTGTCTGTTCACAGCAGTAAAACCCTAACATTTTAGACACCTCTCCTTCTCCCCACCTTTACGTTCCTCATTAAGTCTTGCTCAGCAACAACCACGGAAGCAGACTTTCCCGAAAACGTGCTGTGTAAGACAGCTTGATGACATGATGAAAGCCAGATGCTCCCTCTCTGAGGCTCACCCGAGCTCTGTGTGTTGGTGGCAGTGTAGGTGGCCGAGATCTCCATCTCTTCTGCAGCTGGAGGGTGTGATGCCAGCAGCCCTAGGCTTCCGGGACAGAAACACATGCTTCTTCCAAAGAAAGAAAGAAAGCGCTACACACAGGGCAGGCAACGGCAGGAGGGCAGGGAGGAGAATAAGCCAGGGCAGCAGACTTGCGAGCTGGAACTGAAGTATGTAACAAAAAGGTAATAGGGCAGTCACAGGCCTGTCCCAGGGGAGTCTCTGGATACTTCCCAGAGTGCAAAGGTGACAGACCAGAGCGTGAGAAAGGAGGACTTTCTGGATGGAAAGCCAGATTTTAATGAGCTGAAATGCCTTCCTCAGAGGCCAAAGGAGCTACACTTGGAGGCAGAGGGCCCAGCCTTGAGTCTAAACTACTACAGTTAAGAGTCTTCCCGCACCGCCCTCGGAGCTCTCATCCAATGGGAGCACAGCACCTCGGATGTTCTCATCCAATGGGATTCGTCAGCACGCATCTCTTCCTATCCAGCAAGAGGGTAGAAGGTGTGTATAATGCATACACAGGATCTGAATTCTGACAGCCTGTCTCTGCACAAGCGTGCCTCTCGGAACACCTCTACGTCTCTCCCTTGCCCCTGAAAACCTTTAACACATCTCCAAAGACTCAAACTTTGGTCTTTATTCCTGCCTCCCCAATAAGGAAATGCAGAAGGGAAAACATACAAAAGGCTTCCCCTCAGTGTGCACCTCGGGATAGATTCTGTGATCCCCAAAGCCACAGTGTTGGAGAATACATACTGAGAATACTATTTCTCAATACACACGTCATATAGACTTGGAGTATAAACTTAGAGGCAGCTCAAGTCTGGTAAAAGTGGGCTGTCTGGATCTTCCCCGTCTTGTCTTTCTTTTGGGGTGTGGATGGGGTAGAGCAGGGAATGAATGAATTGTGGAGCAGCAGCGCTCAGCACTATGGAAGAGAGTCATGAAGAGTATGAACGTTGAGCAAACAGACGTAGAAAAGCCCCCCTCCCCATTTCCACACAAGGAGGAAAAACATCTCACCATGCCTGAGTGTTGAGCTACACCCTGTCTGTGAGTTGCTAACACAGTGGTGCCATGCCTAGTGTGTGTGTAAGAAGGCTGGGCACTGCGACTCACCCGTGATTTCTAAATCCAGAGGTCTGTTCACCCTGTGACTTCCCACAGCTGTCTCTAAACTATGTCTACATCCTGGACTGTGAGACTCTCTCCTCCTCTGTCACAAGGATTCCCCAGTGTGCCTGGGCGCATCCATGAATCCTAACCCAGTACCCATATGCTCCTTCAGGGGAATGAAGGAGACATTTCCAAACAGCTGGGAGAGAACAGTGTGCATTCTTAAAGAAAACTCCAGTACCCAGTTTTAGATAGCAGACAGAGTGTAAGGCATACAGCTGACCCATCATTACATTGGCTTCTACATGCAGTAGGGCAGCCGCCTCTGTGACAGCCTCTCCCACACAGAAACACTTCCTGTGCATGACAGGACGAGTCTCTGCTGTTGAAGGACAGACACCTGGGTCTACGAGCTGAAGGGAAAATGACGCACCTAAATAATAACAGTGCTTCCGACAGTCCAACAGAGGAGGGAGGAGCCTTTTAAAGGACACAAGAATAAAGCAAGTATAACAGTGACAATTACTATGACTTCATACATTTCTATTCCATTATTACATCATTAATCTGACTTCACTAATTTCTATTACAGGCTCATAAATATTAGAAGGCTGATGGTATGTGTCAACTTGACACAAACCTAAGCTCGTCTGTGAGGAGGGAATCTTAATTGAGAAAATACCTCTGTAAGGCTGGTCTGTAGGTATGTCTGTGGGGCATTTTCTTGATTAATGATTGCTCTCAGGAGGGCCCAGACAATTGCTTGAGGCGCTATCCTTGGGCAGGTGTTACTGGGGAGTATAAGAAGCAAAATGGGCAAGCCATGGTGAGCAGACCAGTAAACAGTACTCCTCCGTGGTCTCTGCTTTCGTTCCTGCCTCCAGGTTCCTGTCTTGAGTTCCTACCTTGGCTTCTCCCAATTGAGTATGATCCAGGAGCGTCAGCCAGGTTAACCTTTTCTACCTCAAGGTGTCTTTTGTCAAAATGCTTTATCATAGTGTACTGGCTGGTTTTGTGTGTCCACTTGACACAAGCTGGAGTTATCACAGAGAAAAAAAGCCTCCCTTGAGGAAATGCCTCCATGAGATCCAGCTGTAAGGCATTTTCTCAATTAGTGGTCAAGGGTGGGTGGTGCCATCCCTGGGTTGGTAGTCCTAGGTTCTGTAAGAAAGCAAGCTGAGCAAACCAGAGGAAGCAAGCCAGTAAGTAACATCCCTCCAGGGTCTCTGCATCAGGCTCCTGCCCACTGTGAGTTCCTGTCCTGACTTCCTTTGGTGATGAAGAGCAATGTGGAATTATAAGCTGAATAAACCCTTTCCTCCCCAACTTGCTTCTTGGTCATGATGTTTTGTGCAGGAATAGAAACCTAAGACACATAGTAACAGAACCCAAGTTAAGAAAAGGGCATTCTGGTGAAGCACTGTACATTGGATGCTTCCTGGGGTAAAAACACCTAAAACTCAGTACATTGAGAAGCAAAACATAGACTGTGACAGAAATTACAAGCAAACCTTCAGCTGAAATTATTGTCTCATGAATAGAAACAGCCAGGGTAACGGATGGGGTATGGAGATATTTATTTTCCTCCAAGATAAAAATTTAATGAAATATTCAGAAATTTGCCTAAAGACTCCTAGAGAAACAGCACTTACTTAAAATAAGAAAACGCCACAGGACAGCTTTTAACAACAGAGACATCTCTAAAACACAACAGGAAAAGAAGTGGCCCTTAGGTGGCCTGGGAAGGCTACCCTGAAGCCAGTTTGTCAGAAGTGTCCCGTGAATAACAGGGAGCAGACTGAATACTCCTGCTGCACTGCAGCAGTTCGGCCCGTCTGACGAGTGTTAAATAAAATAACAGCAACACGTGACATGGAGGGTCTGCGCCTCCCATTCTTACTGTTATTACCACATACCAGATGGCAACACACACCCATAATCAAGCACAGAGCCCCTGTGGGCTGGGGGCAGCTGAGTCAGACTGGCCTCTGCGGAGGAGCTGATCCACCCCCACAAAGGGCTTTTTTGCACTGCCAATTCTCTCTCTGTCTCTCCCCCACCCTGCTCCCCTCCCTCTCGCACTCCCCACACCCTTCTTTTTTTGACAGGGTCTCACTATGTAGACCCGGCCAGTCTTAAATTTATAATCCGCTACCTCAGCCTGAGGTGACAGTGCAGATGCTCTTGAGGACTAATGGCACCCATGGATGGGTTCAGCCTCCTGCCTCAGCCTGGGTGCAGATAATCTTGAGGACTAATGGTACCCATGGATGGGTTCTGAGCACATGTGAATGGTGTTTCCTTACCGCTATATGAAAAATTATATCCAGTCAGAATTAAGATGCTGTGCAAACACACTGAGACATCCTAGGTTGAGCAGACTCAGCTGGATTCATAGGAGTCTTAGCTCTTTAAAAATGTCTCTTTTAGGCTAGTGTGCTGAGTGAAGGAAGGCAGTCAGGGACAGACAAGCACCGAATGACCCGGTCAGTTTAGAATTAGGAAGTAGAATGGAGCTGTCAGGTATGGAGGGACAGTGGAGGGGAAATGGAAAGTTTCTATTTGGAGTATGTAAAGTCTCAGTTTTGCAAGATGAGCAGGTGGATGGTGGTGACAGCTACACCAAAGGAAAAGCATCAATTCCTACTCTTTTTTTTTTTTAAATTTCTTAAAATTTATGTATATGAGTACACTGTTGCTCTCTTCAGACACACCAGAAGAGGGCATCAGATCCTGTTACAGATGGTTGTGAGCCATCATGTGGTTGCTGGAAATTAAACTCAGGACCTCTGGAAGATTGGTCAGCACTCTTAACTACTGAGCCATCTCTCCAACCCTCAATTTTACTCTTAAAATTAAGATGCATGTTGACGGTCAAGACAAAGGGTCAGGGGAGTTCAAGGCCACCCCAGACCGCATGAAAATCTACCCTGTCTCAAACACAGAGTAGATTTTGCCTTTGTATATTTGTGATGTTTTGAATATGTTTGGCCTAAGGTATGGCATTATTAGGAAGTATGGCCTTGCTGAAGTAGGTGTGGCCTTGTTGGAGCTTTTGGTGCCGCTTCTAGGAATTTGGCATTTGTCACTGGGCTAGGACAAGCAAGTAGCCGGTGACCATGGGGCTTTGTTTACTGCTTTACTTGATCACTATCTCGTGTGGTCTCCTTGTTTACTACGTCACTTGATCACTTTGTCTTTGATCAAAGAACTGACCATGTTTTTTGGATGTACCTAGAATGATAGAAAAGCAGACTAGAGAAAAATAAAGCTGCTTCAGCCTCAGTACTGGCTGGAGTCATGTTATAATCTTGTCTAATTGTCTTTTCAATCCTTATTCTCTCCCTTAGACCCTGTTGACTGAAGAGCTGGCTTGGTCATTAGAGGAAGTGTGTCACTGTGGGAGTGGGCTTGGAGATCCCCCTCTTAGCTGCCTGGAAGACAGTAGTCTTCTGTCTGCCTTTGGATGAAGATGTGGAACTCTCAGCTCCTCCTGCACCACGCCTGCCTGGACGCTGCCATGTTCCCACCTTGATGATAATACACTGAGCCTCTGAACCTGTAAGCCAGCCCCAACTAAATGCTGTCCTTTATAAGGGTTGCCTTGGTCATGGTGTCTGTTCCCAACAATGAAAACTCTAAGACAATATTTGAGTACAATTAAAAATACATAAATTAAAAATATGTAGAGAAAAATCCAGTAATTATCTATTTCCTCTTAGGTGAGAGAGGCCCCTGGTCACACTCTTACTCTCCCAGAGTCTGTCTTTCATGAGGATATAGATTCCCCTGCATCAAGGTGACACCATTTTTGTTTCCTTGTGGCTTTGTGAAGGCCTTTCAAAAGGAGGCTCATGGCAGGTCTGGGCCTCTATTATTAACAAAACTGAAATGTTAAGTGGACTTTTCAGTTCTACCAAAAATCAGTTAAAAAAAAAAATCATCCTTCTAAAGCAACCGAAGTCAGTGGGAGGAGAAACGTATTTCTCTTAGAAATGTGAAGTTACATAAGCCAAACTTCAAAGAACCCAGCACATTCCTTCACACGGCTTGTGGCTTTTGAACTGAAAGAGCTCAAATCTTTGTGGGACTGTGACCTCATATTTCCTTCTACCCCTGGCCTGGGAAATCAAACTTAACAATGGACCAGCTTCTCTGCCTGTGCCTGTTATTGACTCAACAGAGAAGGGGCTGATGGGAAGCCAACTATAAGAATAGGCTGGTTGGATCTATAACACAAAACCTTTGTTTTAATAATCAAAACAGCTTCTCAGGGGAACCTAAGGGATTAGGTCTCTAAATGGAGACCCTGGGAGGTCTCAAACGCCTCACACTGAAATTCAAGGTGAGACTGTCTCTTGCACTTTAGGTCTTCACCATGCACATAAGGAAAATATGAAACATCTTTGACCTTTAGGGGTTTTACCTATTCAGAAACGTTCTAAGTCTCATCTTCAGCAGAACCCAGGTACAATGTAAGAACAACTGCCCTTAAAAACAAGGACCATCTCTACAGCCCCAATTTGTTTGTTGTTTGTTTAAATTTTGTTTATTTATTTTTTAGATAGGGAAGTGCAGGTGCCTTGGCACATGTTTAGAGGTCAAAGAGCAACTTGCAGAAGTCTAGTCTTTCCTTCTACCATGTGGGTCCAGGAATCAAACGTAGGGAACCGAATTTGGGTTATCAGCTTGGCAGCGGGCATCTATACTCACCGAGCCATCTCAGCCAGCCTGGAGATACATTTACAGTCGACTGATTTCATAGTAGCCGATTGAGTAAACACTCGTCTGTTAAGGTGGGTTTTTCTGTAGCCCTATTGAGCTTGTCTCTTTATGGGCAACAAACTACAAAGTTCACTTTGCACCTAAATACATGGTAAATTTATCTCCAAAGTGGAGACAGGAGAAGAGGCTGCGGCTTGGGATTAGCGAGTCACGTGACCAGCCACCCACGATTAATTCGCTCTGCCCTGATCACCTACTTTTTAGCTCAACCAAAAGCTCATAATACCGCTTCATCTACGGACCATCATAGGAGTGGCAAAAGCAGGGAGGATTGTTTATACATGATTTCAGCTTCTAGCAAGCATTTCCAGGCCAAGCACTCAGCCTGGTTATCAATCCCATTACGCCACATGGGAAAACAGAGAGTGGGGTTCATAGGTTAAAGGTCACAGAAGAGCTTGATCTACTGCCCCGATTTAACAGACTTCAGAATCTTAGTGATGACTGTTAGAAGGAATATGGAGGACCATCACACTCAGCAAGGCCTAATGCACACGAGGACTGTCTGAAGTATTTTATTTTTAAGTATCAATATATAATTCCTACTCGCAGGGACTTTGACTTAGCAGATTTGAGTTGCCTTTTTTTTTTTTTCCAAAGAAAATCTAAAATCGTCTTTAAAAAGTTTTTCAGGTATTTCCAATGTGTAGCTAAGGCTACATCACTGACATGGCCCAGAGTTGCTTCCCTGTCCCCATCCACAAAGGACGAAAAGACAGACAATTGGCCAGCAGTGGCAGCAAGGATTCCTAGAATTCTAAACTGAGCGTTCTAAACATCTTGAAACTTCCTTCTTCAAAAGCCGGCCACACTCGCTGCTCTTTAGGCAGAGCAGAAACATGTTATGTACTATGGGTGATTTCACTCGAGTCGGAGTAATCTTGAGCTGAGCTGAATGGCAAATTATAAAGTTTAATTTTTATTTCTAGATTTGAATCATGATAAATCCAAAAGATGAAAGAGTTCTATCTAATGTAAGGATTCTTCTGAAAGAAGACAGACTAAATGAGAGTGTGCCACGAGACACCGCACAGCTGTAAAGTTAAACAGATGAACTAATTAACGAACGCTGTGAAGTTTAAAGAAAACTGAAACGAAGAACGGCCACGATGAACGTGGGGTCCCCAAATCAACTCTTAAAATGATTCCGTTTTGTTAAGTAACAGAATCCTAAGAGAACTTGCAGCTGGGTGATAAATGCAGAAGATGTTTAATCTCATCAGAGATCGAGAAATGGGAAATAAAGTACAATTTATTGGATTAACAGAAAGTAAAATACTGATTATCCAGCTAAACAAAGATGGGAGAAAGAGGGTGATCTGGGGTACATTTGGGGATTATGTTGTTTTGAGATCGGAGCATCAGGAATATGTAGGCACAAAGGATTCTGGGAGAGGAAGTTGACAGAAAACACTTCTTCCTTCATAGCCCCTACAAACGACTCTCCCTTGAGACTGCTGAGTCAATAGAGCTAGGTCTTTGTTCAGGGCATGCGCAGTTCCCACATCAGTTCCGGGAGACCAGCAGCACTCGAGCGGTTCCCCGTGTTATTTGCCCTTCCCCGGAGCCCACTCCAATAGCAGACTCCAGGGAGGTCACAGAGCTTATCCACTCCACCCCACTACCACCCCTGGTAGCAAGGTCCTGGCCAGCGTGGTTGCTAGACATTACCACGTTCTGAATGTTCACTGTCCAAACAGCTTCTCATTTTCTCATATTGATTTTGTCCTCAAACAACCCTAGGAGGTAATTATTATTTTTGTTTTAATTATACATCTAAGTAACTGAGATTTAGGGGAGGTTAAGTGGCTTTCCTGAGAACACTGCCTGCAACAGAAAGGGTCCTGATTTTTCTTGTTTGAGAGTATCCTTTGTATTGAAGAGAGAAGTCTTCAGAGTGAAAATGCAGTTTTCTAACAGTTTCCCCTCCTAGGAGACTGACCCTAAACAGATGTCTGAGGAACTGCCCAAGGGTTGGAGGCTAGCCCAGGTCAGGGGACTCTAAGGAACTGTCTAAGGGTTGGAGGCCAGCCCAGGTCAGAGGACTCTAAGGAACTGCCCAAGGGTTGGAGGCTAGCCCAGGTCAGGGGACTCTGAGGAACTACCTAAGGGTTGGAGGCCAGCCCAGGTCAGGGGACTCTGAGGAACTGCCTAAGAGTTGGAGGCTAGCCCAGGTCAGGGAACTCTGAGGAACTAAGGGTTGGAGGCTGGCCCAGGTCAGGGGACTCTGAGGAACTGTCTAAGGGTTGGAGGCTGGCCCAGGTCAGGGGATTATGTGGAACCAGCTAAGGGCTGGAGGCTAGCCCAGGTCAGGGGACTCTAAGGAACTGTCTAAGGGTTGGAGGCTGGCCCACGTCAGGGGATTATGTGGAACCAGCTAAGGGTTGGAGGCTAGCCCAGGTCAGGAGACTCCAGCACTCTTCTGACGCATTTCATTCTGCTCTGCCAGAGTTGCTGTCTGCCTATCTGCATGGTGGGTCTTGTGCCACCCCTGGCGCACATCATTGGAGGGAGAAGGCCTTGCTCCCAGGGATCCTGTCTACCAGGAGTCAGCAGACACGGGGCTTACATCAGGGGCCCTCTGTAATAGTTAATAACAATTATCAACTTGCCAGGATGTAGCATCATGTAAGAGAGTAGCCTCCAGCCATATGAATGGGGGAGACTGACTGGGTTAACTGAGGTGGGAAGGGCCATTCTAAATACGGCCTGCACCATTCCATTCCGTGGGCTGCGGTCCTAGACTGAATAAAATGGGAAAAGTCAGCTGAGCACCAGCATCTCTCTCGTCCAAGCGTGGCTGCAACGTGACCAGCTGTGCCAAGCTCCTGCCCTTATGGCTTCCCTGCCAGGATGGGTGCACCCTCAAACCAGGGACCAAAATAACCTCCCTTCTTTAAGTTTCTTTCATCAGCTGCTTTGTTATCTTCCCTCACGCTCTGAATTTGGTTCACTGTCTTCTGATTCTTCTGAGAAACTGAGAAAACACTGAGCAAGTTCACCTCAGTTTGTCGATATAAATTTGGGCCTATCAGGCTGCCTTCTATATAGAACCTGCAGAAGGGGAGAGAGCCTCCTCTCACTTCTGGTAGAGTGTATGGTGGCCCTGTGCCACAGACCAGTCTGGAAGGGTAACACAGTGGTCCACAGAGACGGCAGGTAAGTTGGACTCCACCCAAATTCCAGCCTCCTGATCCGATCACTGTTGCATCTTAACAAGAGACCCAGGACCCAAGCATTAATCAGAATGTTAGAGCCTTTCATTAACATGAGTTGATAATGAAAAATTAAAAGGCTGTCACTTCCTGCCCCTAAATTCAAACATAGACTCAGGGTACAAGGTATAACTAAGAACTGTCTCAAGGAGATTAAGCAGCAAAACAAGAGCCTCGGTGAATTCTGGTTAAGAATTTTCCAGGCGGCTCTGCCACTGGTAAGTTCTCTATTATGAGAAACATTTATACTCACATGCTTGATTTCTGTGTCAGCGTGGAGTTGCCATTAGCAAATAACAGTAATGACTCAAAGTCGCTACAGTGGGTTTAAGAATTTAAAGTCTCCTATACTCTATCCGCAAAAAAAGCTACAAAGGACTGGTCCAGGGGATGCCTGAGTCTGGAGCACCTGCTTTGGGAGTCTCCATATTGGTCTCTCATCTCTGCCTGTCTTTGCCTATTGCTTTGTTCTGAGTTGAGGAGTTGGGGGAAAGAGGATTATCATAGCAACAGCAGGCTGAACTTTTAACTTGTCTATCCCATAGTCAACAACCTCTCAGTAGACCTGGCAGGAAAATTCTGGAGAAAGAGTCAAACTGGCTTCTTCTGGACAATGTGCCCTTCTCTGATAACTGAAGTGGGCTTTGTTATCATAGAAACCAAGAAGAACCAGGGCTCGGGTTGGAGCTTGTTGTTAGAGTGCTTGCCCGGCAAGTGCAAAGATATGGATTCAATCTGCAGCACTGCTTAAAACACATAAAATTCTAGTGCTTGGAGGTAGAGGCAGGAGGATCAGAAGTTCAAGGCCATATATATTATGTACAATGTACTATATACTGTGTACAATATACTCTGCACAATATACTATGTACTACATACAGTGTTTTATGTACTGTGTACAATATGCTATGTACTGTGTACTGGGTACTATATACTGTGTACAATGTAGTATGTAGTATGTACTATGTACTATGTACTATGCACAATGTACTATGTACTGTGTACAATGTACACTAAGTACTGTGTACTATGTA
>JANHMN010000012.1:6227329-6239342 GCA_030674055.1 Rhabdomys pumilio
GATGGATGGATGGAAGAAAGAATGGATACATGGAAGGGTAGATGGATAGAAGGAAGGAAGGATAGATGGATGGAGGATGGATGAACGGATGGATGGACAGATGGATGGATATAAGGAAGAGTGGATGGTAGAAGGATGGATAGAAGAAAGGAAGGAAGGACTGATGGATGGATAGGTGGAGGAATGGATGGATGACTCATCTGGTTCCCAACATCCATAGTGACTCATTCTGCAAAGCTGGAATGTTTAGAAAATAAATCCTACTGTTGTACCAGAAAAGACAAGGACATAATACAGTAAAGAACAAAGCCTGCCAAAAACATCATTTTCTTTTACTTATGCTTGGAATATTTCTCTTGCTTCTAATGATACAGGAAGTAGAAATAAAAGGAGAAGCAGTTCTTTATGAATGAAAGCATTTCTAAGCAGTGTTTTAAACATTTTAAGATATATTTATTTGTGTGTGCACAAGGGTCTGTGTCACATTATGGAAGTCAGAGGAAAATCTGCCAGGGTCAGTTTTCTTCTTCCATCATGTAGATTCAGGGATAGCACTCAGGTTGCCGGGCAAGTGACCCCACCCACTGAGCCGTCTTACCCTTAAAACTGTGTTTGGATAGTCCTCACTTTCTATGGATGTTCTCCGCATGGGTCTTTTACATTGTACTCCCCCCTGTAGCTCTTAGGTGGAATTTGTGCAAATGGCCCTATCCCAGTGAATGGTGTACCCTGCACATGACAGAACTTCAGGACCATGTGTTAATATGCTTAAATCTACACCAACGTCGACGAGCCCTGTGCTGCTGGCTTTTCATTGGAAAGCTTCTTTGTGACTGGCTTAGGATGGATTCTGGCCCGAGGCACTATAGTAGCCAGATGGCAGGTAATGCTGGCTCAAATAGGCCTTTCCAATGGTTGACAATGCCTTCCTTTGTCAACACTTTGTGAATGAGGTTGAGCTAATTCCAGGTTTTTCATTTCCCTCCTTCCTTCCATCCATCCATCCATCCATCCATCCATCCATCCATCCCTCCATCCCTCCCTCCTTCCCTTTTGTCCAAGGACAAAATAATAACGATTTCCTGTCTCCCTGATGCACTTTAAACAATTCTAACAGAATTCAATGTTCAAGGGCAGATGACAGTCCAGAAAGTGTGGCAAAGGTGCAGGCATGCTTCTGAACGCCAGGCTCAGAGGTGCATACAAGCAGTCAGATTACATTGTATGGATGGCAGGCATCTACCCTGTAGGTGTCATATTAAGGTACAAAGTCCATGACAGACACTGGTCCTCATTGGTGTTTCTATGGTGTGCCTAGAGGAGTTTGTATGGTTTGCATAGTGTGGAGAATGAGAGGGTTCAAGTGGGGGTAGAAATCAGCCTTTTCTGGCAGGGCATGGGACTGGCCTCTCAATCAGTAAGCAAGATGAGAGCCTCTTACCCTACATGTCAAAATATGGTGACTGTCAGTCCCTAGTGTTGTTTGTGGCCTTCCCACACTCTGCTCCTCTTTAAGGCTCCTGGAAGGCCAGAGAACAGCCTGTGAGAGCAAGATCTCTTTCCTGACAGGAGACAGTACTGGGCCAACAGCCCTGGGTGGCCAGGAGAAGGGACTGTCCCTTAACCAGAGGCTGCTGGTTGCTAGGAATCAAATCTAGTTCTAAGTAACTGGAGTTGAAATGATGAATTTACTGTGAAGAGAAAGCCAATGAGCTCACAGAACTCCACAGGCAAGAAGCAGGGTCCAGTCGGGCTCCATGGCCGCCGAGGCGGGAGAGAAAGTCCCTCACACTCAAACTGCATTCTGATTCTTGACTGCATTCTGGTTTTTGACCAGACCGGTTTTGTTCCTTAAAAACACGTCAGATTTCTTCTCCCCATAAACTTTGAATCCCTCTAGTTATAAGGGAGAAATGGTACAAAGTATTTCTGGTTTATACCTGACTCTGGCTCACCTTGCTCTGATGCTAACCTTAGCATCCTGGGAGCATGGGACCATTGAGGCATCCATAGCCTGGCCTTGCCTTTATATCTTTCCTCAAAATCCTGAGAGACTCTGAGAGTCAATGTCCACATGTTTACCTCCAGTGTGAAAGGGTGGCTCAGGACTACTGAGTCTGTATTTTCTAACTGAGACTATGAAAGGGAGGAATTCTCATAGAAGGAAGTGGAGAAGGTGGCATAGATATCTCAGTACACAAGAACTACTATTCCAACTAAGTACCCCCTCCTCACCATGTGGCATGGGACTGGGCCGGGAGAGAGCTACGTTATGTTTTCCATGGTACATAATGTACAATGATGTTTGGAATATGCATGAATATTTGATATTTGGTGTCTGTTTCTCCACCCTTCTACTATAAATGTCACACACACACACACACACACACACACACACACACACACACACAGCTGCTACTGTCACAGGGGCAGGAGCCACCTCTACAGATGTGGTTAAGAGAAGCTAATGGACACAATGAAGAGGTAGAGCCTTGGACTGAGGTTGTCTGCACCCATTCATTGACTAGTACACTGAGAGTCCTTCGCCATCACCTACATCGCAACCTGGGCAAGAACAGCACTATACCCACCCCCAGAAGCCTTCTCGACCAATCACTGTCTGGTATGCTGTTCATGAGCTTTCCACAGAATCACATTTTAAATATGTAGAACTTGCCTAAATATCCTGAAATCTAGTGTTCCTAAAAAATGTTGACAAGCAGACCCTTAATAAACGTAGATAAACAATGAGAACTCCTGGCTCTAGACACCAGGTTCCGTTCAGCACCTAGAAACAAAAACCAAGCAAGAAGGCTAAAATAAACATCATAATACGAGCCTCGCCTTCTCTTCTCCGTACTGGGTGGCTTTCGGGCCAGCTTGCAGGAAGCTCACTGTTTGCCTACAGCAGATGCTTATTCCCTTGGTTGTTTAAAATCTAGTGATTTGAAATTGGACAGGAAAAGAAAAGAGATTACTTATGTAGGAGATTGTAATTAAGCAGTGTGCTTTGAAGGGTATCTTCTCCATATGTACATTTATCTTGAGAGACACACAAGTTATTTTAGGTATTTTCAGTGGCTACAAGTAGGGCCACTGAACCAGGCAGTGCAGGACGTGAGTTCAAGTTTTGACTTTGACAATCAAAGGTGCGCAAAGGTGAGTCAGCTCCTTGATCCCACGATCTTCCACTGCTCTGCGCTCTTTACCCATCTATCAAGTTAAGGGAGTTAACCAAGAGAATGAATACTAACATTCTTCAGAAACTGTCAAATACCACTCTCCTGGTTGGATTCTCCTCTGCCCCCCTCCCTGTGTCCACTTGATACTAGCTAGGGAGTATCAACTGAGAAATGCCATCAGAATGGCCTGTGAGCCATTTTCTTGATTCTTGATTGGTGATAGATACAGAAGGGCCAGCTTCTGATGAGCAGCAGTACCCTGGACAGGTGCTTTCTGTCAGTATAAGAGGGCAGGCTGAGCAAGCCATGGGGAGCAAGCCAGTGAGCATCAAGCACCCCTCTATGGTCTCCACTTCAGTTCCTGTCTCCAGATTCCTGCCCTGTTTGTAACCCTGGAGCTGGAGTTCCGGCTGGTTGTGGGTGGGAACAGAGTTTGGGTCTGGTGAGGTGCAGTCTGTGCTCTTAAGAGAAGAGCCTTCCCTCCTCCACAGCTCCATCACACAATAGGTAGATTCCAAGGTTACTTTCTAAAATATGCAGGAGGATGAATTAAAATAGTCATTAAGAAACAGATACATCCCAAACAGACGACGAGGTAATAAAACTAGAAACGGCTACAATATCCATTTTCAAAAAGTCTGCTTTTTTCTTTTTTAATTTAGGGGATTAAATCTAGGACCTCATACATTCGAGGCAAGTGGTCTAGTTCTGAATTATACAAAGCCACCAAAGTCTGATTTAAAATACTCACCTTTCCTAAAGCAAGAACAGATCCTGTAATTCAACCTGACCCACAGACTAAACCCACAGTGTGTCAGGGGCTGGACAAAGAGCTTCAGGGGCTGACAAGACACAAGAAGACTGGCTTTCTTTCCAATAATTGACGAGAGAACAAGATAAAGGGTAAGTTAAGTAAATACAGGTAAATTAGTTTCTCTCTCTCTCTCTCTCTCTCTCTCTATATATATATATATATATATGTATATATTTTATTATATTAATATAGATATAGACTAACAGATAGTTCTTTAGTTATAAAGATAAAACACAAAAGCTTTAGAGATAAGTAGATTGTTGAAATGAATTAGCCCAACTGACTTAATAAGGTCTGTTTATATTTCCAAGTCATGCTTATCCAGTGCGCAATATAGGACACGGTCTCTAATCAACAGTGAGGTAGTCCTGAGACCCTACTAGTGCTGAGATAGGAAGCCACACAGAAATGGGTTTTCAGGAGGCTTGAGTGAGAACACAGATCATGTGCACCTCAGGGACGCCATTACACTGACTCTCTTGGCTTCTCTTGCCCAACATGAGATATTGTCTTGCTAAAATAACAGCTGGTACCAAAGGAGACTTGCTTCTGTGAGCATCCTCTCACAGTGAGGTTAAATACAGGCAGCACATAGTCAATCCTGACTAGGGATGTGATGGTCAAGCATAAGGCTGTGAGACACACACAACTGGGAACTAAGCTCTAAGCTTGGAGGGGCTGGAGAGATGGCTCAGTGAATAAGAGCACTGGTGGCTCCTACAGAGGACATGGGTTCGATTCCCAGCACCCACATCAGCTGGCTCATAACTACCTCTAACTCCAGCTCCCGGAGATCCGACTCCTTCTGGCCTCCTCAAGCACCTGTACACAGGTGCACATACAGACAAGCAAGCAAAACCAGATACCCATTAAGAAAATAAACTTAAAAAATTTAAAAATGGTCTCTCTTCATGGGAGGAGAGAAGGAGGGAGAGAGGAAAGGAAGGAAGGAAGATAGGTAGAAAAGTACTTTGGGGCTGTGGAGATGGCTTATCAGGTAAAGCACTTCAGTCTGATCCCTGGAACTCACAGAAAGATAAAGAACTGACTCCATAAAGCTACCCTCTGGCTTCCATATGACTGCCAAGGTGCATGCATGCACTGACACGTGCACACTCACACACACACACACACACTCACATACACACACATACACACACTCATACCCACACAGTCACACACACACATACACACTCACACACACACATTCACATACACACACTCACACACACACACACACACACACACACACACACACCCACACACTCACACACACACACACACACACACACACACACACACACACACCCACACACACACACACACACTCACACACACACACTCATACCCACACACTCACACACATACACTCACACACACACTCTCTCTCACACACACACAAAGTTAAATTAAAAAAAAAAAACCCCTCAGTTTCTTAGCTGTCTAACTCACAGATGAGCTAAAACTTAGTTTCCAGAAAAGGAAGGTAACATACTTGTGCTAAGTATGATAAAGAATGTAAACAATTGACAAAAGAGGGACTTTCTCAAGAGATATTGTTTTGAAAAAATTAAATAGTCATCAAATGGCTCTAAGCATCTCAAAAAATATCTGAAATAAAGAAACAAATCAGCTCTTCATCAGGTTGAACACAGCAGTGTCAGAGCTGGGATTCGGTCGGCAGAAAGCGCGTGGAAGCAAAAGCCACGGGAGAACAGAAACAGCAGCCAGAGACAAGCCACATGGAACATTTCACATTCACATGTGACTGGAGCTCCAAACACCAGAGATAATAAACAAGGCAAGAACATCGACCTGTAGATTCAAAAAATAAGATAAAACACTCGGAAAAATGCAAGCAACTACATCATCGTCAAAACAATGCAAACCAAAATTTGCAAAAGTCCTTAAGTTAGCCAAAAGAATAAAAAAAGAGACATTATCTTCAAAGACGGAACATTATGATTTACAGTTATGAACAGATATAATGGATTCCAGAAGACAACGCTTTCAACATTAATGGCTCAAAGAAAGTAGATGTAGGCTTAGATCATATCTCAAGAAACCACCTTTCATAAACGAAAGGGGAATATACATATCGGAGAAACTGGAAGAAGTTCTTTAAAGCAGAAGAAAAATAATCTCAGAGGGAACTTGCAAGAAGAAATAGAAAAGCACTGGAAAACACACAGATAAATAGATATTTATACCTTACTGTTGTCTGAACAAAATGGTAATTGTAATGCACTTGGAGGCATACTATATATGTAGAAGCAAGCAGCATTCCAAGAACACAGTCCTCACGGGGATAGATGGTTTGATCAGGAGCACAAATGAATTGTATAATTCTGTGTAATGGTATGAATGTTTGTGCTTTCCCCAAATCTATCTGTAGGAACTGACCCCTGGGGTGATGGTAATAAGAGCTGGAATCCTTGATAGGTGGTGGTGTGATCGTATTAATTGTCGATGTGAGAAAACCTAGACTCCCCTGGGAAGAGAGGCTCAAGGAGGAAGTGGTTGCCTGTGAGAATTTTTTTAATTGGCTTGGTTAAACTGAGGTGAAGGACCAGTCAAATGCAGGTGGTAGTATTCTGTAGCCTAGGCCTCGAGCTGAATGAAGAGGGGTGAGCGGGCTGAGCGCCGGCAAGCATGCATGCATTCTCTCCACATTCGACTGTGGGTATGAGGCGATGCTTCAAGTCCCTGCCACCTGTAATTTCCCTGTTAGAGACGATAACCTGGAGCTGTCCGCTAAAACAAACACTTTCTACACGAAGTTGATTTCGTCAGGGTATTCTCTCACAGTGCCAGAAAGTAAAACTAGAACATTAGATTATAAGGCTAGACTTTTCACAGATGGCACACTGTCCTTGTAAAAACATAGAGAAGTATCTTTTGCTGAATAAGGAAACAGCCAGAAGGCACCACAGTGAGGACAGGGCTGGATCTGCTGCCCTGTGACCAGGGACTCTCCAGCCTCCTAACTGTGAGAAACAATTCTGTGTAAGCTATGCAGTTTAGGTTATGTGGTTACAGTATCTTGAGCAGGCTAAGACATTCCGTGACAAGTCGGGGCCGTACGCTATGGTTTCTAGGATACCTACTTTAGAATAATAAAGTCGTATATAACCTGTAAGTTACTAGAATGCAAACGGTAAATAACACTTTTAGTATTGCAAACAAGGCAAGAAAAATCACAAAAGAAACTGAAAATGATAACAGAAAAGCTAACAAAAAGAGGATGGCTACAAACCCAAAACATCAGCTCTTGTACCGAACGTAACAGAAGCAGTTTGAAATAAAAGGCGGAGACTGTCCCTCGGTTTTTAAAAATTCTAATTATATGCAATGAATGTAACAAATGTTTGATGTAAAAGCAAAGAGAAACGTGCCCTCCCAAAGCTAATCAGGAGGGGAATAAGAAAGCCGGCCCTACACTGTTAACAGCGTGAAGTATAAGCAGGGTGACATTCCAGACCTGAGTATCTACACATCTAACTAGGAGCCTGGAGAAAAGAACCTTTAAAATGTTTACAACAGCCGTCCTGTCGAGAAGAATGAACGCATCTCCAGCAACTGACAGAAAAAGGCAAAAAAGAAAACCCAGCAAGTACAGAGAAGACATAATGAACACCTGATATCGGTCCCACGTATGTAAAACTTGTAGCTTCTAGTGACCCAGCTGCATGACATAAACCCCGCGCCCTTGCTTATCCCCAACAGCCTGCCTCCTGTTCAGCTGTATGTAACAACCCTGGCCCTCTGCTCACTGTCTGTAAGAAGCACATGCATTTCCAGGGTGCTGAGGGTTCTATGTCACAGAGCCCATTCTACCTGACCCCAGATTTATCTGTGTCCATCTGTCTGTCTCTTCTCATTTTCTCTCACAGCCCCTAGTCAGGCCAAGTACACAGAAGCCCTGTGAAGGACTCGGCAGCCACCTATTTTAACATATAGAATGTGTTTGCATTTGTAGGTGGGATAGTTATGTTAGACAGAGTTATGGCTGGGTTACTGCTTTCATTTGGAAATTAAACATTACTATTAAGGGGATGGTGAACTTGGGATGTCTGACCTTTGCTGTCAATTTGAGTAAAACCCAAGGGATTTTCTTGATCGGATCATCTGAAGTGGGAAGACCCACCCTAACTCCAGGCCCCACACCTATTAACAGCTTACATAGAGCGACATGGAAGAAGGGAGCTTTTGCTTTCTGCCTGCTTGCCCTTGCTCACACTGGGGACTTCATGATTCCTATTGCTGCACAGTCCTTTGCTAGTCTGAGAAGAACCCACTTCCTCATGATGTAGACTGAAGACCAGCAGCCCTCTAGGAATTCCCTGGGACTCCCACAGCAGACTGGACTGCTGAGACACCCACACTGAACAACTACCAGATTCTCGGCAGTTTTGTCGGTAGACAGCTATTGTTGCACTATGCCAGGCCACAGCATGTAAGCTGCTCCAATAGGTTCTATCTATAGGAGCTCACAGAGACTGAACCACGAACCAGAGAGTTTGCACGGGATGGACCTAGGCCCTCCGCACATATGCAACAGGTGTGCTGCTGGGTCTTCATATGGGACTCCTAAAGTGGGAGCAGGGTCTGTCTCTAACGACACTGTCTGCCTGTGGATCCCTTTCCCTAAGCAGGCTGCCCTGTCTAGCACCAAGAGAAGAAGATGCACCTAGTCTTATGGCAACTTGATATACCAAGGCTGGCTGATATCCATGGAGGCCTCCCCTTTTCTAAGGAGAAGGGGATGAGAGGTGGGTGTGGGTGTGGGTGAGGTGAGAGGGTGGGACAGGGAGTGGGGAGAGCACAGAGGGTAAAAAAGAAAAAAAAACTGAATAAATAAATTCCATTTATATTCATATATACATGAAATATATATCTCTATCTATCTATCTATCTATCTATCTATCTATCTATTCCTATTAATTCTGTTCCCCTAGGTAAAGAGCAATGAAAAAGAGAGACTCACACAAATACAAAAAGGATGATGAGAGGAATAAAAACCTTTAAGCAGAGGAATTTGATAATGTGGATAAAACGGCCAATCCAAAACTGAAGCTTACCAAAGCTGACAGAAGCAGACAGAAAATACGAGTATTTCAGTAAGTACTACAAGTGAGTGTAGGGTCGGTGAGACGGCTCAGTGGGTGAAGGCACTTACCACCAAACAACCAAACCAAACCAATCACTGGGACTACCATGCTGGAAGGAGAGAACTGACTCTTCCAGGCTGTCCTCAGGCTCTACCTATGTGCTGTGCACCCACACACATGTACCATTAGTAATAATGATGATGATGATGATAATTATAATAATAATAATAATAATGATGATGATGATAATGATAATATATGTAAAAAATTTAAATGTAGTCTATAATTAGAGAGAAATTTCTCCCTAAAGAAAATCCAGGCCAGGATAGCTTACCAGTGCATCCTTCCAAACATTTTGAGCAGAATCAATGCCTGAATCCTACAGTTATTCAAGAAAATTAAAGCCTCTTAGACATTTCCAAGGTATTAAAATAACACAATGCGATTTAAAAACTGGGATAAGCTTTATGAGAAAAAAAATTCTACTTTTCTTTCAGAAACATTTAAAAAATGTGTCAATAAAGCATTAAGAAACCAATGTGAGTTTAGTTCCGCCTACGTATGTAAGGAAGGTCTACAGTTCAAAATAAGTCACCCAGAACAAACACGAGGACAGCCTTGCAGACATCCCAAAGCTGAGAAGCACATGAGAAACTTTGGCGCCTGGTTTATTAAGAATTAGAAAAGTAAATGATACTGCTGAAAAACACTACGGAGTCAAATAAATAGAAGCACACACGTTATTATGTGAGAAGTGTATTGTTAGCAGTTCCAAACGAACGAACAATTTCAGGCAGCCCCCTGGTCAAAACCCAAGATGCCTGCTGGCTTATTTGTTCTTAGAAATTGACAAAACTTTCTAAAATTAGCATGTAACTATGAAGAGCTAGAAGGGGCAAGGTGTTCTAGAAGGACAGTTATGGGGGTTCACAGCACGCGTGGCAAGGCTATTGTTCCAAAGCTACTGATAATCGAACAGGAGTCTGTGGGTCCCGGAACTGTGCGTGTCCAATGGAGGAAGGAGTAGTCCAACTGTAGCCGCATATCTACCATCGCGTGACCTACAAGAAAGTGACCCTGTTAACTCAGTAGGAAAGGTGTATGGAGAAAAAAAAGCACTTCTTGTTGCTACACACGAAAGCCAACTCTTGGTGGCCTTCAGAAATAAACGGAGAGGTGAAATAGTGGAGCCTTCAGAGGCAACCATGGAGACTTCAGAGGCAACCCTGGTCGAGGTTGTGTCTTTTACTGTCTATTCTAAAGCTAAATGCAGGCCCCCTAGACCTGGAGTCTGCAAGGAGCCCCTGTGACCCCGCCCCCAAGTTAATTCTGATTGGTGAGTAAAGATGCCAATAGCCAATAGCTGGGCAGAAGAGATATAGGTGGGGTTTTAGGTTTCTTAGGCTTAAAAAGAGAGGTAGACCACAAGGTGGAGGAGAAGAATGTGCAGGAGGAGGAGAAAGAGAAGCTGCCCTGGGTTAAGGGTCAAAAGAGCATGGCCCAAGGGCTGCCCAACTGGAGTTGAGGGCAGCCTAGATGGAATAAAGTAAATAGTAATGACTCGAGGTTATAGATAGAAACCCTGGGCAGGGATTTTAAATATTTTCTACAACATAGAGGCAAACATGGAGCCTTCAGAGGCAAGCCCCTCCAGGAGCCTGGAGCAAACTGCCTTCAAATGCAAAAAGAAAAACCAGCTAACCACAAAAGAAACAATGGAACAAAATCAGCTCTATGAAAGCTAAGAACTTCTCTTCCTCGAAAGTGAGCGAGGCCACGGAGTCGTTAATCTGTGGGGTGAGCATATCAGAGCCACAGCTAAGCCATACTAATAAGGGATGAAAGGTTATAGCCAGTGTGGGCAGAGGCTGTCAAGACCACCGGTTCCCTCATATTCCTCGTGGGGGGATAAACTGACAGAACCACTTTGGGACGCTGGCAGTTACTAGTCCTGATCATGACTGTAACCTCTCACCCCGAAAATCCATCCCAGGTATGTACTCAAAAGAAACCATGGGATTATGTATTTTGGTGCATGTCTGTAGTCCTGTTACTTCAAGGTCATCCTCTGCTACAAAGTGACTTTAAGTCCAGTCTAGGCTATAAGAGATTCTGTCACAAACAAACAAAAACAAACAAACAAACACACCATCAAACAAAAAAAAATGTGCATATTTAGCAAATTCAAGTGGAACAAGCTGAAAGCTGAAAGCCAGCTTGGATCAAAGTGCTTGGCATGTGAGCATGAAGAAGTGAGTTCCACCCTCAGCCTATGAGAGAACTGGGCAGTGTGTGTGTGTCTATCCCTCAGCCCTGGGGAGGTGGAGACGGGAATATCCCTAGGGCTTGCTGGCACACTGGCTAGTTAATCAGTGAGCTCCGGGGTCAGCAAGCAGTTCTGTGCCCCAAACTAACGAGGAGAGAAATTGAGAAAGACACCTGACATTGATTGCCTTCTGGGCTGCATATACATGTATATACACACACAAACACATGTATATATATATACACACACAAAATACACATAGATACAAGTACACACAAACCCACACTTATACACACACTTACATACAAACACACACATACACACAGACACAAAAAATACACATTAAAACATACACACCTACACATCTACATACAAACCACACTTATACACACACTTACACATAAACACATACATATACACACAGACACACAAAAATACACACACAACATACTTATACACACCTATACACAAACCACACTTATACACACACTTATACACAAAAACATACATATACACACAGACATACAAAAATACACACTTACACACACAAAAATATTCTTATATACACACACCTACACACAAAACCACACTTATACACAGGTACACACAAAACACACTTATACATGCACACACAAAAAAA
>JANHMN010000012.1:6239352-6299019 GCA_030674055.1 Rhabdomys pumilio
CAAATACACACACACACAAAAATACATACTTACACACACAAAAATATACTTACACACACATACACACCTAACAAACCACACTTATACACAGTTATACACAAGCACATACATATACACACAGACACACAAAAATGCACACTTACACAAAAACATACACACACATACACACCTACACACAAACCACTTATACACACACAAAAAACATGCATACACACACAGACACACAAAATACACACAAAACACTTATACACACAAACACACCTACACAGAAACCACACTTATGCACACACTTATACATAAACACATACATATACACACAGACACACAAAAATATGCACACACAAAACATACTTATATACACACACACCTATACACAAAACCACACTTATACACACAAGTATGCATAAAACACACTTATACATACATACACACAAAACACACTTAAACACACTTAAACACACACACACACACACACACACACACACACACACGCTACCCAAATACCTCTGTTAATGAAATGGTTAAAGAAATTGTGGTATGGCCACACAATGGAATACACAGAGCTACAGCTAACCACAAAGCCGAAATTACAGAGGAAGCTCTTGAGTAAGCTTAGCACCAAAGCAGACAGAAAGTGTCCGACTCCACTGACATAAGGTATAAAGCTATCTGCATTGTTGCAAGTCAGGGGGCTCGGACACTGGAGGCTGGTGGCTGCAAGAAAGCCCAGTGGACATCTGAGCTGGGAGAAGCTCTGTGTATGGGCCACCTTTGTAGGCGTGTGGCTCTTCCGCTCACCCTGTTCCGTGAGTCTGGTCTACTGCCTGTCTCTTCCCCTATCAAGCTAGCTGGACATTTTATCTAGGCTCTGTAAAATGCTTGCTTCTGCTGACTTAAATTCTGAGCCTTTATCTCTTGAGGTAGCTCCTCAGCTTTCTGACAGTTTCTCTGACACAAATTCTCTGTTCTTCCTCATCACGAGTCTTACCTAATTTACAGCGAGGCTCTTCCTCCTCTGCTAATGTACTGATCAGGGAAAAGGGGAAAGATCAGTCCAAAGAGCAACAGCGATGGTTTTCAGTAGGGCAGAATCAGAGGCTATCGTATTCCTTGTGTAACAGGGTTCACTGGGGGTGAGGGTGTAGCTCAGTGGGTACCCTTGCCTAGCAGGCATGAAACCAGCCCTGCATGACAGGGAGTGGTGGCTTACGCCTGTAAACTCAGCACTTGAGAAGCATAAACAGGAGGCTCAGATTCAACGGCATCTTTGCTTACATATTGGGTTCAAGGCTGGGATACACAAGACCCTGCTTCAACCAACAGACCAACCAACCAAGGATCCACCACCACAACCTCCTCCTCCTCCTCTTCTTCCTCTTCCTCCTCTTCCTCCTCCTCTACCTAGTTTACTGAAAAATAGAAGTTAACATGTGCTTGCACTCCTTAACACATGGGAGGATGAAGAAGGAGGTTCACTAGTTTAAAACCAGAGACTCTGTCTCAATAAACGTAAAAGATTTCGGCCATTACTTGTGGGATCTCTTGTATATCATTAAGATTATAATAGCTTGATACTGAGAGGCCAAACCTACACTATCTTGCAACCGGCCTCCATCTTAAAAGGGAAAAAAAAAAAAAAAAGCCTGAGAACTCGGCTCGCAGCTAAACCCAAGCTGCACTCATGTAGGCTTGTTTGTCCTTGGCCAGAGCTACTTCCTAGCAACGGTCAATCAAAGATTAGTCTGATTGTTTCAGATGTACTCTTAGGCCGTTCGTGATTCGTGACTGTATACGGTCTTGCTTCAGAGCACCCACCTGTGGGCTCACGATTGTCATTGTCATTCAGTTAGATGCTTGCCAGGCTGGACCTCCCACGCTTACTCCCATTTACTGTAAAACCTTGTCCTGATGAGAGTTTGGGCTGCCTCACCAAAAACACTCCTGTGGGTTGGCGGCAAGCCCAAACTCGAGTTTGTAATAAAGAGACCTTAGTGTGATTACATCAGAAATGGCTCCTTGGTGGTCTTTTGGGGTTCACGAACGCTTCCTGGTACAATACCACTACATATCAAACATACCAAACACTTCTATTTCATACCCAGCAAACACATTCATGTCTATAACTTTGGTTTCTCAAGGCTTTCTTTCAGGCATGAAGTACAGCCAGACCGAAACTGAGTTCTTGCTATAAATGAATAGGTAGACATTCGCTGGGTTCTGCTGTACATCATTCTCCATGGATGAAAGACACCAAAAACATGAAGCTTCTAGCTTTGCAGGTAGGAGCTATGCTGATGCTCCTGATCTGGCCCCACTTGGGGACCACAATGCAAAGCTGGTGATCATACTGACCACACACCAACACAACAGCCAAGAAGCCAAGATTCAGCCTGGCTGCTTCTGCTCATAGCAGCCAAGAAAACCCATACCTTCTTCTACCATGACTATTACCACAGTGTAGGATGCAAGGGGCAGCTTGTCAAAACTCTTCTTCTCCAAAGTGATTTTGTTTGTTTGCTCGCTTTACTTTGAATTTTCTATCAAAGTGCCCTTTGGGTATTTTCCACTGAACATGAGACGACCCCTCCTTACTCCTAACTAAAGGCCTCCACCAAAGAACTCACCCTCATCAGTCCCCAGGGCCTCTGAGAAGCCCGGTGGGTACACCAGCTGACTCCTGTCATCTGCAGCAGCAGAGAGGGAGCAAGGTGGGCTAAGCAGCTAGAACTTGCTGTGCTCTAGCAGAACAGGGCTCGAGGGAGCCACATAATTGGCATAAACACACTGTGGTGAGCCACCTCTCCAGCTCCAGTTATTTTGTACATAAACCTTGCCATTAGGTTCAACAAACATTTATTAAACACCTGTGCTATATCAAACCACAGCTAAGGCCAAAGGCAATAAGACAAATACTCCTTTACAGTTTTATAAATCTCAGAGCACTATTCACCTGTCTCAACCTTGCAAAGCCAAATTGCTTCTCAGTTACGTCACACCGGAAGGCTGGAATCTGGAAGGCTGACTTCTTACTAAAGATCACAGAGCCAAGAAACAGAGCATTTGGGACCCAGATCCAGGGACTTGACTCTTTATTCAATGGTCTGTTTTACTGTATTACTCTATTTCTATACCCTGCCATTTGGCACATAATTACAGGATGTTTTCAGATTATGAGACATATCTTCCTTTGCTTATAAATCTTTGTGGTTAATGTCATGGAGAAGAGAAATCTTACAGTTGCTCGATTCCTTTTGTTGTCAACTGATTCTGAGGCAGTGTCTTATGAAGCCCAGGCTAACCCTAAACTTGCTACATAACCAAGTCTAGTCTTAAACAACTGACCCTCTTGGGTCCACCTACCAAGTATCAGGATTATAAGCATGGTCACTTTTAACTTAGACACACTTCACTCTGTTGAAGTGTTTTGTCAACAGAATGAATAAGAGCTAAAGTTCTGCATCTTTCTGGGGAGAGCATTTCGGCAATGGGTCAGCTCCGGCTCGGAGTTGCGTTCTCTGTACTGTGGCATTGCTGTATTTATTTCTAATCACAATACAGATTCCTAGAAGAGAGCAACCACATTATAGTTCTGGGAGTGTGGCCAGGACTAACAGTATTTGCTGAATGGAATTTAAATCATGGCTGGCCCTGCTACTCCCTAAATGGGAAACATTAGCACTAATGGTTAAGCTTGCAACTGGAGTAAGAAAGGCCAGGGTAGGGGAGCAGGCTCTACCTCTGATCTTGGGTCAGTTTACTAACTAAGCCCGGTAGCTCATGTTAGGAAATGGGGGGGGGGGAGTAACAGTCACTTCCTAGGGTCCTTGTAGCAGTCCAGTGGAAACATAGTCCAGAGTGTGGTAAAGTACTGTCTAGACTGTGTGCACTTGCTAGGGCCACTTCCTGTGATCTTTCCGGAAGTCCTCCTCCTGAGGAATGTGATGTTACACTTCACTACTACAAATGGAAAGGTCAGAGTCCCTCAGCAAATTACCCATGGAGCACCAAACACAGAAGCCTGTGTTTGCTGAAAGTAGCCGATGGAGCACTGCGGTCATGACCGCTGGCTGTGTAACAGGGAGGTTTCTCTTTTTTTCCCTCAGTGCTATCTTGTTTCATTTGTTAGCAGGTGAGTGATGTTTGCTTCAAACTAGAATGTTACTTTGAATAATCACATTTGCCTTTATAAAAATATGGTAATTAATTAATGCTTCATGAAATCCTCAAACCTGGGACTTTTAAATGTTATCAGTGTGTATTGGAACGACAGTGGTGACTCCAGTTTTGAGGATATAATAGCATTTAGGAATTCAGTTAGATGATCCCTCCAGGCTAGTAATTCTAAAAATGAAAATTAGACCCCTATAATTTATGCCCTAGACCCTACTAGGTAATCATAATAATTACAAACAGTGTTTTGGCACACTTGATTTTTTCAAAATTGTATATTATTTTTTGTTGTGTGCACGTTGTGTTTATGTGTGTGTGTGCATGTGTTTGCAGGGTGTTTATCCACTGCATACATTTGTGGAGACCAGAGGTTGATACCAAACATCTTTAATAGCCCTCTACTCTTATTTTTTGAGACAGGCTCTCTGACTGAGTCCAGAGCTTGCAGTTTCACCTAGACTTGCTAGCCTGTGAGCCCCTGGGATCCACCCATCTCCAGAGTCATAGGGTTACAGGGGTGCGGGTCTGGTTTTGATTGTGCACATTTGAAGTCATGTCCTCAGGCCTGAGCAGTAAACTCTATACCCACTAAGGCATGTCCTCAGCCTCACAGGTTTTCAGAAGCAAATTTTGTTGTTGTTTTTGTTTTTGTTTTTTTCAAGACAGGGTTCCTCTGTATAGCCCTGGCTGTCCTGGAACTCACTCTGTAGACCAGGCTAGCCTCGAACTCAGAAATCTGCCTGCCTCTGCCTCCCAAGTGCTGGGATTAAAGGCGTGTGCCACCACTGCCCGGCTCAGAAGCAAATTCTTACCTGTGTATTTCATTCCTAAGGCTGAATTTAGAATATGAAAGAAAATGGGCATATTTTTATTTTTATAAATATATTTATATGCACTCCTATAAATTCAGCATTTGGAAGGCAGAGGCAGGGAGATGGCCAGTTTGAGGCCAGGATGGGTTGCATAGCAACAAAAGGAGAAGGAAGAGGAGGAGCAGAAGGAGGAAGAGGGGGAGGATGTAGGTGAAGGATGTGTGGAGCAGGAGGAGGAGAAACAGGAAGGGGAGAAACAGAAAGGGGAAAGACAGGAAGGAGAGAGACAGGAAGGGAGGAACCGGAAGAGGAGGAACCGGAAGGGGAGTATGGGAGGGGGAAGTTGGAGAGGTGGGGAGCAGGAGGTTTGTTTCTAATGGTGCATAACTGTGACAAAGAAGAAAATCATTTTGCGACTTGTTTCTCACTCCAGTGGACTTATTCTTTGAGCAGAAACTTTAATTTGCCACCAAGATTATGAACGGCAATTCTCTGATTCCATTTCCCCTCCACCTTCCAGTCTTCCTGCAGGCAGCACACCGCATTTTCATGATTAGGGGAAAGGTCCTTGATTACTACTATTTTCATTTCCTATCGAGAACCCAATGGTGGTGTGGGGAGTGGAGCATGTGCTCTTTTCAGAGGCTGCCTTGGGAGGACTCACAGTGTTTTGCAGTGAAATTCAACAAAAGACTTGAGTCCTGACCTGGAGCTGGGAAGGCAGAAAATCTGTTTCCATTGTGTGCTTCATTTGCATGGCGCTGGCATAGTGGCTGCCCGGTCATTTACACAGCACTGTAATCCTCTAACGGTGCCCCGCACACTTAGGTGCTTAGTAATGATGAACAACTGCAATGCTAACACAGGCGGAGTTGTGTCTCCATCCCGTCCCATTTAGGGGCTACTTCACTGCCTGCTTAAGAGGTACAGGAGGACCTGGCTCTCTGAAACTGATGTGGGTGTTTAGTAAATGCGAATCCTGACTAACTAGAAACTCTAATCAGCTAGAGCTCTCTGTTGTGTTTTTCTCATCATAAAATATTGTAGAATATTAGGACATAGAGATAAGGAAAGAAAAGGGGGTATTTTAAAACCCACTGGTGATGTAAAAATATAATTTATTCACATAATGTATACATAATCTATAATTCATATATATTACAAGAATCATAATTGTACCGTTTTGTAAGTTTAATGTCTTCAAATATGTCCCTTCCATATTATTTTAGATAGCAATATAGCAGGGCTTCTTAAGCTTTTCTACTCATGACCCACTACTGCCCTATAAATTTTTATAATATATATATATATACATATGTATATGTGTATATGTGTGTGTGTGTGTATATATATATATATATATATATATATATATATATATATATATGCTATACAAACTGAAAGCATGCTGGAATAACAATTTTTGGTATATGGTTTTACTATTTATTGGAGATTAAAGCAAACTTGCATTGCAATGAGATAAAGGTGGTGGCTATTTTTACAGAAAGGGGCTGGAGGGATGACTCATTGGTAAAGACAAGGTGATCTTCTGGCAGAGACCAGAGATCAGTTCTCAGTACTCAGACTAGATGGCTCACGACTGCCTGTAACCATCACCAGGGAATCCAATGCCCTCTTCTGACCTTTGAAGGTACTTGATCTTGCCTGTGTATGTGCATTCATGATCGTGTACACACACACACACACACACACACACACACACTATAAACACTCACAATTTAAACAATCATTGAATCTGCAGACCATGGCAATTGACACTAAAGGACACTGTTACAGAGCACTATCAATGGTTTTTTTAGTCGATTGATATAATTTTATAATCACCAACAATGATAAAAACAAACTCTGCATAAATATATAACACAAAATGGCAAAAGTGTGTTTTGGTTATTTTTAGGAATTCTATCCTAATCCGAAGTCGATTTTTGCTTAATGATTTTTTTTTTGAATGAACACCAGTCTGCCATTCAAACAATAATATTTAAAAACAAACTAACAGGACATAATCCAAACATACTATTTCAGTATCTGAAGAACCATAGTAGGAGAATATTAAAGGCTTTTGTTTTTCATAACTAGACCATTATGTTTCTATATAAGCATAAAGTCTTGTATATGCAGTAAAAACACTGCGATTCATAGCATTGGGTCTAAGCTAGGGTGTTTCTGGCAGCTTTCATGGGTGCTACACAGCGTGACAGCAGAAGTGTGCATGCTATGTGTTCAGAACCAAGGCTGCAGTGAAGTCGCATAATGTAACACAGGTGAGCACTGCCAGACACTCCTTGGATTCCAATTCTGAATCAACTTTTGGCTTTTGAATGTTCAGACACTACCCCTGACAATGTTTTTTTTATGACATCTGGTTACTTTCCCAAGGTCACAACCCAAAGTTGAAGAGGCAATAAACGAGTGTGATGACAGCTGTACGCACACAGATGAGTTTACCCACATGCCTGCCACACTAAGAACGTGCCCCAAGTTTTCTGTTAGAAAAGGTGCTGTCATGAGCATATGATATCCAGCCACAGCTCAATACCTAAGCCAAGTCTGCTGACACACCTGTACCCCCCAACACTCAGAAGGCTGAGGCAGGAGGATCTGGAGTTTGCGGCCTGTGTGGGCTACATAGTAAGATCCCCAACAGCCTGAGTGACCTACCTAAGACCTTGTTTCAAAAAAAATAAAAACAAAAACAAGAAAAACCAAAACCCTCAACTAGCCAAATAAATAATTTAAAAACTCACATACTTGATAAAACAATCTGTCAACTGTAAACAGCTGCCTTATAATTGCTTCTGTTGAAGGAGCAAGAGACAGACACCAACTACTCCCGAGGCTGATGCTCAGTGCAATAGCGAGGGATCATGTGACCCGTTCCAACTACTCAGTGCCTGCTGTTTACAGTCAGTGTCCCAGGCTTGAGCAACAGAGGACAGACACACTGCTGCCCAAGACTCAGGATGAAGTATTGGCATATCCCCATATTTAATCCTTGGAGATTCCAGGCAAGTTCTGAGAAATCTGCCGGAGACTTGATCTCCAACCTCATGGCAATAGTGGAGTTCTATGACCACCCTGCCGTCTCAGACTTCCAGAGTTCAAAACTCTCAACAAATGGGACTGTACCCGCTCCCTGTTTTATATCCAAGTACAACTAAACCAACTATGCAGGGGCTTCAACAGGCTGGTTCCAATGCCACCCGGACTTTGAAAAGGGTAAAGTGTGAGCAAAGTTATACACCAAAGGCCACACACTGCAAGACCCCTTTTATGCACCTGACTGGAAAAGGCAAATCTCCAGAGACAGGAAGTGAGACAGAGCTTGAGAAACTGGGAAGAGTACAGTAGCTACTTTTCTCGTTGTGTGAAGAAATGCCTTACAGAAAGTATCTCAAGAGAGGAGATCCTTGGCTTACAGTTCAAGGCTGCACACACCATCCTGTTGGGGAGACACCATGGCAGGAGCGCCCCTTCAGTAAGCACTTCCTCCAGCTAAACCTCACTTCAAGACCTACAGCAAGCAGGGGGCCAGCTGTTCAAACACACAAGCCTTTCAGGAGACATTTCACATCCAATCTTCGAAAGAGAGGAGCAGGTACAAGCTACTTAATGCCCATTGGCTTAGTGATGCTCGGTGCGTACTGCTGGAAGCATACTAAAATATGACCTTACAACTCAGGACAAGGCAAATTGAACAGTTAAAATGTTAAAAAAAAAAAAAATGGCGACTTTTCTTTCCACTGATCATGAGCAACCTGGAATGAAGAGGAAACCCAGGAAGTGGACACTGCTTCAGAAATGACTACCGGGGCTCTCCCTGGACAGGGGATGTGGTCCTTGCACCATTTCCAAGCAGGCAGAAGGTGCTTCCACAAAAACATGGCATTTGAGCTGAGTCTTCCCTAAAAATACATCTCCAATAGTAAGAGTCATGGGACAGTGTATCGCTGCCCTAGCAGACACTAGACAAAGTACACAAACCAGCAGGGACCGGCCGAGACAAGGAAAGGCTGCTAAAAGTGGGTGCACTACTGGGGCTGCTGGGCAAAGCCACACCTTTCCCTTGGGTCAACACTTTAGAAAAATAAAACCCTACTGTAGCAGTGAAATAAAGGTTAGGGATAAAAAGGATATCCGAGGTATTAGCCAACCAAGCTGACCAGAGGAGAGGAAGGATGGGGCTCTGAGCCAGTTCTGGCAGGCAAGCTGGCTCCCCCAAAGACTCTCTTCTTGGAGGAATGTGAGCAAGGCACTATTGCCTCCCGAATATTCTTATTTCTAACTCGGCCAGTTATAACAGGCTTCATTGTGGGGGGGGGGGGGGGGGAAATGGCTTCTAAGAAGCCTCCACTGTTCCAGAAAGGGCACACCCTGTAGATGGGGCGCTAGATGTGATGTAACCAAGGAAAACAGCAGTTTTGTCTTTGTAGCTATGAGAGTAGTTAGTTCCCACCATGGCAAAACTGCCAGTTGATCACGGAAGCAGGAGAACCAAGAGAGAACAGAACACGTAAAGGCTAGCAGACCCCACCAGGGTCCAAGACCCTGTAAGCACCAGCAGCAGTCAGGGCGAACGGCCAACAGACAGTCAGGGTCAACATCAAACAAACAAGTCAAAGATGAAGAGGGGGCTTCAATGCTCGACCACTCCCCTAACCGAGAGAGCAGCAGGTGTGCAGCCTGTGAGCATCTCCCTGTTGGACACGCACAGAGTGTTGGTCTCCACTGGCTCAACTTGTGATGAGCTCAGAGAATAAACCAATCATAACAGAAATGTCTTCCGTCTTTCTTTAGTTCCTGCCAGCCTATAAAAAGGCCCTAGACAAACAGTTTAGAGGGTTCCCCCCCTCCCTTGGAACCTCTCCCGAGCTCCGCTTTCCACAATAGATCTTTAATCTCCTTCAAGCTGTATCTCTGTAATAAAAAGCTCCCTCCTAAGAGTTCCCTTCTTGTCTGTGATTTTCTTTCCTGAGCTTGTGAGACAAGAACCCAAAGTAGAGTCATTGAGTCATCTATGTGACCCTTAGTGCCTGGTGCTCTAACTCCTGAATAATGTATACCTAATATAAGAAAACTCACTCCTTAGGACACTCCCTTTCACAGTCCATTATTATGAGTGCAACCTGGCAATGTGTAAACACACATACATACACACACACACACAAACACACACAGAGGGGAGAGAGAGAGAGAGGGAGAGGGAGAGGGAGAGGGAGAGGGAGAGGGAGAGGGAGAGGGAGAGGGAGAGGGAGAGGGAGAGGAAGAAGGAAAGGGAGGGAGAGGGAGAGAGAGAGAGGGAGGGAGAGAGAGAGATATTTCAGTGGATCACAGAAACTTGCTAGACTCAAAAGAAATGAACATGAAAAGCCCACACAGGCTAGAAAGCCCCACTGAATGTTAGTATTAGCAAAAGCAACTATTGGTTATGGTTCATCTTGCTTGTCAAATGAACTGAATCTGGAATCACCTAAAAGGCAAGCATGCTGGGCAAACCTGTGAGGGATTTTCTTGATATGAGAAGATCCAGCCTGGATGTGGGTAGTACCTCCCCATGGTAGCACAGATGAAAGCTTTTCTTTTTGCCTGCTGGCCATCGCTCTCACTGGCAAGACCATCTACCCCACTGCTGCCATCGCTGCTATATTCCTCTGTTAATACCAGAATCCAACATCTTCAGGCTTCCAACTATGGACTGAAGACTGGTCAAACAGGAAATGCTCTAAGCCTTCAGAGCCAGGCTGAGTCTGCTGAGGCTTCCAACCTCTCAGACTGCACAGCTACCAGGTGCTCAGCACCCCCAGTGTGAAGACAGCTAATGACAATCTACTAAGACAGTAGTATCAGCCAAGCTGTTAAGTCCCCTCTTCACATACAGACCCACTGTATCAGCCCGGAGAAGGCTAACACACCGCTGCTACAATCAATCACTCCCTGCCTTTGACCTCTAATTCTTCAAATTTTTAAATAGAACCCGAGCAACTGGAAACCACAGAGCTAGAACCCAAGATCTCAATCACCACCTTCAGACAGGAAAGCCTTCCAAGACCAGAAAGGTGCACCTTGACCACGCCCATCTCAGCACACTAGATTCAAAGTCAAACCATATACTGAAGCCACTTCCTACAATCCACTGGAGTCATCATCAAACAGTCAAAAATACCAGGAGAAAATACCACGCGGACGAGACCAGAGGACCATCCATCTGTCCCTATTTTAAAGCCCAAGACGGCACTCCGCCATCTGTCATGCATGGTACTCACTCCAAGTTGGAGGAAGAAGCTTCTCTGTTCTGTTCAACTTAAAACTCTTCAAGTGGAGCCTCAAGACCATTTCAACACATTCCACTTTCAAACAATTCGGAGTGCAGCTGTTTATCATCTGGGTTATGGGACAGTATCATGCTGTGGGGTTCCGTGGACAATGAGCGAGCTACTGTATGCAAGCACAGCTCAGTCTGACACATGAGGAGCACACGGACAGCTCACACCTCCACTGAATGCATCAGGACTAGGACGGTCACAAGGGATAAAAGCACAACGCAGAACAGTGTACCCGAAACAAAGAGGGAACAGTAGAGAATGCAGTTAAGTGAGGGCATTTGGTGGCTTTCAGGTGTGGCTGGATCCAGGACTCTGATGTTTGTCAGGGTCCCCTGTTTTCAGGCAAGCTTTATAAAGTGTAAAGGGTAAGAACCAGCAGACTGAGACCATCACCATCCAGAATAGGCATCCTGTCGGTCGGTTTCATTCATCAAAATGTTACCAAATGCCAACCAAATGTCAGCTGTGACCATGACAGAGGAGACGGCTGGCTTCACAGAATTTTCCTTATAGTGGAGACAGGGTGCTATGGTTCGAATATGATTTGAGAGTGTCCCTCCAAAATCCACTTGACAGAAGCCTGACCATATGTGACCGTATTAGGGTGTGAAGCTTACAGGAGGTTAGGTCTAATGTTGATTCAAGGGCTCACCCATGGACGGGATTAATGAATGTCTCAAGGAACCACAGGTGCCAAAGTTGTTATAAAAAGAACAAATATGTCTCCTGAACCTCTCTGGCATGCTGTGCCTCTATGTGCCCGCTCCCTCTCTTATTTGTCTACCATCTACCGTGCTATGAGTACCATGGGCTTCTCTAAAGGTAGGACTGAGCAAGAAGTATGATCCTGGACAGCCAGCCTCTGTAACTGTGGGCTCAATGACATTTCTTTGAAGAAAAAAAAAAAGGCACCTCGTTTAGGTATTTTGTTATAGCAACCTAAAATGGACCAATGCAGTGGAGATCCATCAGATGATAAAAGGTTAGCAAATAAACCTGAAAAATAAAAACATTATCTCTCACATAGTATGGCCACACCTTTTGCTCTTATTAAAGTCCGCTTTCTTGTCTGCATGCTAGGAAACACACACCTTTCATGCTACCTCCTGCCTTTGACATATGTGGGAGTCCAGAGATCTGGTCGCCAATAGACCTGCCTGTGAGTCTGTGTACAGCTGGCTTATGCTGTGGGGTGATATCGAGATACTCCTGCAAGTTGCTTCCTGGTTTAGCATAACTTCCACTCTCCGTTTCTTAAAAGCACCCATTTTAGACCGTTTTGTGATAAGCACGGGTTTAACAGCCTTCCTGATTTCCTTCCATTAGGATGTTAGTACAGATACTGCAAAGCCCAGTTATTTACTGGTCATTTAAATAATATTCCTTTGATTACCTGATTCCATTTCTAGGTGACCGTTCAGCTTTGTGACTATGACCGCTAAGCCAGGGGTGTGGTCTGACAGAAAATCTTAACCTATTTCTCCAGGGAAGTGAAGAATGCACCCTGGGAGCACACTAGGCTGGATGCTGGAGGTAAAAGTCAATCTTTAGTGAAAGTGAAACTAACAGGAACCAAGTTGCCCTCCCTAGAAAACACTGAATAGCACAACTATTGCGGAACCAGTCCACATTAACGCAACACACAGATCCATCTGATCCATGCCAAAAACTCACTCAGGAAGTTCTCGCTAAATTTAAGGGCGTCTGGGAGACAGGGTAATCATTTTGGTCTTTAAAGTTGTATCCACGTGCTCTGCCCTCACTGTCTCCCCAATGTTGTCTGCCTTTCATTGGCTCTCTATCCCTTCTACATGATTTTTGGGGACAATAATTTATTTCTTTTAATCCGTACACAAGGGCCAAATGGATTATTTGGCTCAGCCAAATCCCATCGTTTAAGCCTTAAACAAAAATGGATTTGTAATCGAAAAACCCACCAACCTCAAGCTCTACCTCATTCTCACATGGCCTTGTCCAGCTTGTGCCTTCCCGGCATGCTAGCTCAATCTACTGGAGCCCTGGTGGCTGCACGGCCTCTAGGGGACAAGTCCTTCTGCGTAGCCACCCCTACCGGATTAATCCTAGTCCCGAAGCCTCCAGCACGACTCTGGATTTTTTGTTTGTTTGTTTATTTTTTAAGGCTAAAGCCCTTATCTGTGCATTCCAACCGGAAGCCTTCTTTCCTGCCCCTTTGCTTCTACAACTGGGCCCGGTGCCTCGGACCGCCGTCTCCGAGTTAGGAAAAGGGCTCGAACTTTCCCAGGGAACCGGGGGGCGTCCCCGCGGCGCCTTCGCACCCCCCACCCCCGCAAAGCCCCGGTGGTGCCGGAGGGAACGCGCCGCGGCCCTCGCTCCAGTCCTCCTCCTCCTCCTCCTCCTCCAAACCCGGGCGGGGACCCCAGCAAGCACCCGGTGCACAGCGCCCGCCAGGCCCCTCGCCCCAGCCCCTAAGCCAGGCTCCGAGATCGGGGTGGGGTGCCACCTGCGGGCCACCGCGCGCGGGCTCCGGCGCGCGGCACCCCGGCACCCTGGGCGGCTCCCTACCGGGCTGGGCGGCTCCCCCGCGGGCGCGGGGCGAGGGGCGCGGGGCCTGGGGGTGCAGAGTCGCAGGCCTCGCTGCGGTCCCACCCGGCCGAGAGGCGGCGCGGAGCCCGCACGGGGCCGCCTCTGCGATTGGCTGAGCCCCCCCTGCTCCGCCCGCCGCGGCGCCCGAGGAGCGAGGACGCGGGGACCCGCCTCCCGCCCGCTCCCGACCCCGGGCGCGCGGGATAAAAGGCGGGCGGCGGGCGCGGGAGCCCGGGCCCTGCAGCCTGCGAGCGCCACCGGCGGGCCGGCTTCCCCCGCCGCCCACCCCGCTCCCGGCGCGGCCGAGCTCCGGCGGTACCTGCAGCCGAGCGAGAGAGCCAGGGAGCCCGCGCCGCCGCCACGAAACTCGCCAAAGTTGAGAGGCTGCCGCCCACCGGGAGCTGGAGGGAAGGTGCGAGCGCGCAGGGCGCGAACCAGCAGGCGGACGCGCGGACCTTCCGAGCGCACCGCCGTCGGCGGCCTCTCCCGAGCCGCTGCGGCTTCCCAGCGCTGTGAGTGGTCGGCTAGACCGACGGCTGGCTAAGTATTTCCGTTCAATTGTTTATGGGATGCAATTGTGTATTTTTTCTGTGTCGGTGGAGGGAGTTGAGGCAGAATGCATCCTTTAAAAACAAAAACACAAAAAAACTGAGTTTCTGATAGTGAGACTGTTGCATTGAGAGAAGGTGCCTGGAAATCTTACAGAGTTGGAGTAATCTAGGAAAAATGCATTTAACAGGTTCTCTTTTTTAAAAAAGCACCCCCCCCCCACGCGTGGAGATGGAACCCATTTCAAAAGTTAATTTGAAGGAAAGCGACTACAGGATAACTCGAAAGGGTTAACTAGTGGCAGTTAACTTGTACTTTTCTCCCGTTTTAAATGTTGTTCCCAGATCGGTGGGAAGCTGAGCTGGTGAGAAGCGACTGGCAAGAGACTCAGAGGCGACCATAATGTCGTTAAGGTTCCACACACTGCCCACCCTGCCTGGAGCTGTCAGACCGGGTTGCAGAGGGCTGCTGTGTTTGTTGGTGATCGCAGTGATGGTGAGCCCCAGCGCCTCAGGAATGTGTCCCACTGCTTGCATCTGTGCCACCGACATTGTCAGCTGCACCAACAAGAACCTGTCTAAGGTGCCTGGGAACCTTTTCAGACTGATTAAGAGACTGGATCTGAGCTATAACAGAATCGGACTGCTGGATGCCGACTGGATGCCAGTGTCGTTCGTCAAACTGAGCACCCTGATTCTTCGGCACAACAACATCACGAGCGTTTCCACCGGCAGCTTCTCCACAACTCCAAATTTAAAGTGTCTTGACTTATCATCCAACAGGCTGAAGTCGGTGAAAAGTGCCACGTTCCAAGAGCTGAAGGTTCTGGAAGTGCTTCTGCTCTACAATAACCGAATTTCCTCTCTGGACCCGGCAGCGTTCGGAGGGCTCTCCCACTTGCAGAAACTCTACTTGAGTGGGAACATGCTTACACAGTTCCCTACGGATTTGTATGTTGGGAGGTTCAAGCTGGCCGACCTGACATTTTTAGACGTTTCTTATAATCGAATCTCTTCCATACCAATGCACCATATAAATTTAGTGCCGGGCAAACAACTGAGAGGCATCTACCTTCACGGGAACCCGTTCGTCTGTGATTGCTCTCTGTACTCACTGCTGATTTTTTGGTACCGTAGGCACTTTAGCTCTGTGATGGATTTTAAGAATGACTACACCTGTCGCCTGTGGTCTGACTCCAGACACTCTCACCAGCTGTTCCTCCTCCAGGAGAGCTTTCTGAACTGTTCTTACAGCGTTATCAACGGCTCCTTCCATGCACTAGGCTTTATCCATGAGGCTCAGGTTGGGGAAAGGGCGATTGTCCACTGTGACAGCAAGACTGGTAATGGAAATACTGATTTCATCTGGGTCGGTCCGGATAACAGACTGCTGGAGCCAGATAAAGATACGGGGAACTTTCGTGTGTTTTACAACGGAAGTCTGGTTATAGAGAACCCTGGTTTTGAGGATGCTGGAGTTTATTCTTGTATTGCAATGAACAGGCAGCGTCTGTTAAATGAGACCGTGGATATCATGATAAATGTGAGCAATTTCACCATAAACAGATCCCACGCCCACGAGGCCTTTAACACGGCCTTTACCACCCTGGCCGCCTGTGTGGCCAGTATAGTTCTAGTGCTACTGTATCTGTACCTGACGCCGTGCCCGTGCAAATGTAAAGCCAGGAGACAGAAAAACATGCTGAACCAAAGCAGCGCTCACTCGTCCATTCTCAGTCCTGGCCCCACTAGTGATGCCTCTGCTGAGGAACGGAAGGCAGGTAAAAGAGTGGTGTTTTTGGAGCCCCTGAAGGATACGGCGGTGACAGGACAGAATGGAAAGGTGAAGCTTTTCCCCAGTGAGACTGTTATAGCCGAGGGCATCTTAAAGTCCACCAGGGCAAAATCTGACTCAGACTCAGTCAATTCCGTGTTCTCAGACACACCCTTTGTGGCATCCACTTAACTGGGTGCCTGTGTTCGTCTGGTGTCGTGATTTAATCTCTCCCTGCTTAACTTTGGTCTGCAGAATTAATAGCAGGACAGAAACTGTTTTGTCTTTTGAGATGAAACCAAAGGGTGTCTTTTAAGATGGTTGCCAGGAAGTGAGGCAAAGCACACTGGTTGCTTCTTGTGCTGGGTACAGAGGCAGTTGATTCTGAGAGTTTTAAGTCCCTGACAACGGCATCTTAGCCTTCAGCATCGCTGAGGATTTCAAAGCTGGCTTAAAGGCAGCAGGACTGGCCATTATCTCTTTATTTGGTTATCTTGAAGAAAAAATAAAGCTATGTGTTAGCATTCTTTAAAAATAGAATCTTTTGACTTACTAGAACCAAAGTTGAGCTGAGCCATTTTTTTAAAAGAAAAACATTAGTGGCTTCTTTCCCTTTTAAAAGATCTAGAAGGAAGGATTGGTTATTTATAAAGCATAAAGTTAGCCTAGAGGGTTTTCAGCCAAAATCATCATTTCAGACCAGAATAGGCAAACTTATAATATCCACAGGATTATGCCCCATCCCATGTAGTGCAAAGAGGCATAGCTGTTTAGCTGTCTTCTCCATAATCTCTGCATCCTGGTACAGAAGATCTCACCGAAACAGTAAAGGTGTCATTATTTGTTGCCAAGAATATGTGTCAATACCAAAATGTCCGAGTAACTCCCTAAACCCTCACCGTAGCAGACTTGTGTCTGTCCACCTGCTTGTGTATATGTAGAACCTTAAGTTATATGGACGACTGAGTAGACCCCAATGTACTGTGTTTCACACTTTTAAATCAGTGTAAATACATGTGTTCTGTGACTTGACGCTTCAGTTGCCTGTTTACTGATGCAATCTGAGATGTTTGACATGACGAGCTTGTGCTGCTTGTGTAAAGCACCCTCACACGGTGTCCACATTACAGCAAATGCCTCTCCAGAGTTCTTGCCATTACAGCAGGGACTTTACCTTTCAGAGGGAGGAAGCAGCTTTAATGTGTTCCAATCAGAGTTTGACTCTGTATCACAGTCTACTCTGATAGCATGCATTCCAGCCAGGTTTGGGAAACCCTTACATTCTAGCTTTAGGACAAGTGAATGTCTGGGGGACCTGATTATTTTCCTATCTGCCAAGAGATAATCATGTACCTCTCTGGCACTGAAATGGGGGGCTCAGACCCGTTGGTGTTTCAAGCTCCTTTCATATTAGAATCTGGTTTCCTAGGAACCCCGGCACAGAATCACACTGGCCTTCTAACCTTACCATATACTGAGTCTGGGGTTAAGATGGACTAAGTAGCACAGCACCATAGCTCACAGGTGTCTCACTGGAGGAGACTTAGAGAGAATCATGGGTTGTGAATGACAGGAGCAGAGGGGGTGAAGGGAGCCCAGGCTCAGCACACTCCCTGGAGAAGATAAGGGGTCTGAAAGAATGGTTACCTTAAGCACCTACTGGCATGGAGAAGGATTAAAATCAGGAGTGACCAAAGGCAGAGGAGAACTGGGTGGGCATCTTCCTAGGGAAAGTTGGATATGGTCAACACTGGCACCTTACAGAGATGTAGATGAGGACGGAGAGTTGACGGTGGCACTGGTGGCTTACTGGCAACATGGTTGGTAATAGTGGACATGGGACAGCTCTCAGTGCTGTCTGGGGTTCTCTGTGGCAGACTGGTCAGCAGGGAGCTAAGGGGCAGGCGGTCCTCAGGACCCTCCCTAGGGAGTAAGCTGCAGAACCAGGGCTCAGTACTGTGAACAACACGACATAGTGTTAAAAATGATCTCCCTGCTTCTTAAATCCCTCACCCTATAGACAGAGTCCTTCAGAGCTGTGTTACCAGCCAACATTTTATTGTAGTGGTGGCCATTTGAGTATCAGAAGGTGTATGGAGCTGGTATGGCCACAGGGGCAATCTTCACTTCTTCCTTTATATTTAGAGAAACTCAGACTCGGGGATGCAATGATTAATTAGGATCACAGCAGCCTCGAAGGCGAGGGAGCGGGGGCCATGGCTGTGCTGCCTCTGGGGTGTGATGGGGCCGTCGCCACTCTGGCAACGAAATTGAAGAGGGTCCCTAAATTGGACCTCATCTCATCTGGATGAGGTCCCTAAGGAATAAGTGTTTGGCTTGGCAGATAACTAGGGTCCAGTCCTGAGAGGGGTTGGTGACAGCGTTCAAACATAGATGCTTCTCATGCCCAGATGCCAAGTTAGGGCAGGATAGACTTAGGTAGAAACCAGGGTATTTTTTCAGAATAACAAGAAGAAGAACAAAATTCTGAGTATTCAGAAACTCTTGTTTTGAGCAAACATAGGATGGTGGTAAGTCCTGAGACTGAATGTCATGGTGTGGAATCCTAAGTGCCTAGGAATATCAGTTTTTAAGTGGGAACCTGATTTCATGTATTTTAAATATAGGTATAAAATTAATGTGTGCCTTGTAAGTTTGTCTGATGCAAAACTTTATATAATTGTCCTTCTAAGCAATAACCTGGACTTATGCAACTGGGTTGCTCTATTAAGCCAGTGAGAGAGATGGAAACTCAAGGAAAAACCAAGTGACAGGCTCAGGCGTGCAAAGATTTATTGTTTCTTCTGAGAGAGAGAGAGAGAGAGAGAGAGAGAGAGAGAGAGAGAGACCAGACCAGACCAGACCAGACCAGACCAGACCAGACCAGACCAGACCGAGAGCAGACCACAGGTGCTGGATCCTCTGGAGTTGGAGTTACAGGAGTTGTAAGCTGTCTGACTCAGGTGCCAGAAACTTAACTCTTGTCCTCTGTAAAAGCAGTGCCTGCCTTTAACCACTGAACTACCTCTCTAGCCCTGATGTGAAATTTCCTTGGGTTTAGAGCATTTTCACTGAAATAGAGATTCCAGGTTCACACTTTTCTCTATGTATGTACAGTAGTTCTAATTTTAAGACAAACATTTTAGGGTTTCAAGAGTGGGGATTCAATAGGTAAAAGCCAAGCCTTATGACCTGAGTTGGGATCCCCAGAACCCAGGTAAAGAACTGTACACTGCAGCTACCCGTCAGTTATCCAGAGCATTTCTGGGGCAAGATGGGAGGTGGAGACAGGAGAATCTCTAGAAGCTGGAAGGCAGCAAGGCTGACTTACGCAACAATAAAGAGACTCAAACAAGGTGTAGCACCAGCTAAGGCCAGCATGAGAAGGTTGTCCTCTGATTTCTGCAGGCCTGATGAGGCATGCATACACTCATTCCCCCCCACCACACACACAAAAGCACACACACACACACACACACACACACACACACAAGTATACAAATACAAGCACCCATAAGTACACATACAAGCACAAACACAAGTACACATACACAAACACACAAGCACACACAAAGTATATACACAAGTACACAAACAAGTACATGTGCACACACAAAAGTACAAATACACACAAGCACACATAAGTACACACAGAAGCACAAACACAAGTACACAACAACACATAAGCACGCACAATTACAGATACAGAAGTATGCACACACACAGAGATAAATATACACACAAGCACACAAATACAAGAACTCAAGACAAGTGTACACACAAAAATATACAAGTACACACATGTAGACAAATAGAAGCACACATGAGTACACACAGAAGCACAAACAAACACACACACACATGCACACAAACACGAGAACCCAAGTATACAAGTGCACACATACACACAATTTTTAAAAAAGAAAGACTTCCAAGACTAACATCCTGTAAGGGTGGCCTAAAAAGATTTTAGACTGGAGACTCGGCTTCAGCATTATCCCTCGCTGCTGCCCAGTTCAATAATTCTTAATCTTGCTTGATTAAGCGTAGAAAAATGTATTTTATTTTTCCAAATAAACTTCTCTCCCCAAAACATTAATTAGATAAAAGAACAGATGACGTCTATGAGGGTAGACCTTAAGAGGAACAGGCAGATGGACTCTCAGTCCCAGACCTGAAAAGATGTTCGGTTGGGGAATCCTCCTAAGTATTGTTGGAACTGGCTCCAGCCTGCATCCTCAGTACCACCATCCTTCTTGTGGGCCTGCATCCTCAGCACCACCATCCTTCTTGTGGCTGATTCCTGTCACCCTCCACCGTCAACTGACTTACTGTGAGGCTAAACTGTGAGGGTAAAGCATGCTGCCCCATAGGTTCTTTGGGGAAAGTAAGATAGACAAAAGGTTCCCACTCTCCTAACCAGAGAGTCTAACTGGGAGTTTGGGACAGAGCCTGCCCATCATATTTAATTTTTTTCTTACAATATGATTCTCATTCTACCTGATTTGATGAAACACGTGCGAAGTGGGACCGTAGCAGGATTCATGGGTCCAGGCTCTGCCAAAATACAGTACTACTTGTTAATGGATTTATTAATAAAGAAAAATCTTAGTCTCCTAAAATACACTAATTAAAAAAAAACAAACAAGATGTTGGTATGCTGATTTTAAATGGACCCCTAAGTAAAGCACTGGCTGGAGCTCAGGGCTTGTGTTTTTGTAAATTATAAAATCTAAAATTACTTTGGTATGGCAACATCCCCAATTCTTTCGTTTTTAAGCTATTTTTAGTCTGGAGGCAGCTACAACAGATCAGATCTGTGACAACGAGCGCCGAAGCTTTCAAATTCGATTAGCTCATAGTGCTGTTAGCATATATGCCACGGACTCTGAATGCAGGCTCTATTTACAGAGAACCGAAATGTCACTGTTTCCCAACATACTTGAAGATTCTTCTTTCTAAAACCCACTAGGTCTTTTCCCGGTTCCCTCCTTCCTCCCCAAGGACAGCTCCAGGTCCATGTTTCTATTTCTCATCGTGGGCTATGTGGGGAGGATATTGGTTTGCCATATAAGGTAATTAGGTGGTTTGCATCTCAGTAATGGTTGAAAAATAATCTCTTTAAATACTCATACGGGTGTTTTCCTGGAATGGCTTTGTAAGGCATGGGTTACACATAACCTTTCTCTGGGTCCTAGCCTTCTTTCTGTTGCTTTGATAACTGTGACCAGAGGCAAGTTGGGGAGGGAAGGCTTTATCTGTGGTATGCATCCTGCTGTAGTACATCACTGAAGAAAGTCCGGCAGGAACCATGGAGGAATGCTGCCTACTGGCTTGCTTGCTCTTCAGGGCTTGTTTGTCCTGTTTTCCTATATATCCCAAGATGCCTACGTAGGAGTGGGACCGCCCACAGTGATTGGGCTCTGCTACATCAGTTGTCCTTCAAGAAAATGCCCCAAGAGACGCCCACAGGCTAGTCTGATGGAGGCGATGCCTTCTTTGAGATTAACTCTTCTCAGGTGTATCAAATTAATAAAAACTAACCAGTACACTCCTTGTCCTGAATAATCGAGAATATTACCTATGGGCCATTGTAGATGGATTACAGGGAAGGCAGCCCTTTTATAGCAAAGGATGTGGCTAAACCAAATGGTTAAATAGACACTTTAGAATGCAAGATTGGCTTTTATAATGGATTCTTGTATTAAGCACCTACTGAATACCAGGCATACAGTGAGAAGGAGTAGAGGTTTGTTGTCATTCTGACAGTCTGGGGCAGATGGGAAGTCTGTCAAATGGGGAAAGAAGCTCACACCAGAAAAGGTACGTTGTCCAGGTGACCCAGTCAATAACTGGTTTACAATCATGTAACCACTAAACAAACAAAACACTGTCCATATTCTCACATAGACATCAATAAATGACTATGAAAGTCATGAGACATAAGAAAACTTTCCGTAAAAGTAAGCAATGTGAAGAAGGCCTGGGAAGACGGCCCAGGCAGTGGAGAGCTTTCTGCACAAGGATGAGGACCTGGGGTGTGATCTCCAGAACCCACATAAAAAGCTGACTCGATGGCTTTCACCTGTTTCCCAGCACTAGGGATGGGAGCGTTGGGGTAGGGATGGGATCCCTGGAGCTTCCTGGACATCCAGTCTCCCTGACTGGTGAGTTCCTGGGTTTAGTGAGAGATGGTTTCCGACAAGAAGCCGAGGAAGACCCAGCTTTGATCTCTGGCACAAATGCATATGTGTACAAACAAACACACACATGAAGAATGTGAGGTAATTGCTATTCAGGGAAAGTGTGGAGGAGATGAAGAGGAAGCCATATGTAATAATGAAACCAAACACGATTTTGAAAGCAAACGGCGGTACATGTAGCAAAGTTGGGAATCCACCTAGGATGGTGTAGATTAGGTGGCTGATTAGTTAATACTGATTAGTTAGGTGTAGATTAGTTACTGACACAAACCATAACCAAGGCACTGTGTAAGTGAGAGCTTTTAATTCGGGGGCTCACAGTTCCAGAGACCGTGACCATCCTGATGTGGAGTGTGGTGACAGGCAGACATTGCACTGAAGGAGTTGCTTAGAGCTTACATGTGACCCACAAGCTCCAGGCAGAGAGAGAGGAGAAAGACAGACAGAGACACAGAGAGAGAGAGAGAGAGAGAGAGAGAGAGAGAGACAGACACAGGGATAGAGAGAGACAGAGACAGAGAAAGATGGAGGGAGGGAGAGACAGAAAAAAACAGGGAGGGAAAGAGATGGAGAGAGAGGCAAAGAGAGACACATAGAGACAGAGACACAGAGAGAAAAAGACAGAGAGACAGAGACAGAAAGATGGATGAGGGAGAAACAGGAAGGGAAAGAGACGGGGGAAAGGAGAGAGATGGGGAGGGAAGGAGAGAGAGAAGGAAACACAGACAGACAAAGAGACAGAGATGGAGGGAGAGACAAAAAGGGAGGGAAAGAGATGTAGAGAGAAGAGAGATGTAGAGAGAGACACAAGACAGATAAAGAGACAGACATAGAGGGAGGGAGAGAGAAAGAGAGGGAAAGAGACAGAGGAAGAGGATGGAAAGAGAGAGAGCGAGAGAATGTTAACTGAGAATGACTTGGGCTTTTAAAACCCCCATGACATACCTCTTCCAAGAAGACTATGCCTTCTGATCCCTCCCAAATACTTCGACCAACTGGGGACCAAACATTCAAATGCATGAGCCTATAGGGACCATTCTTAAACCTCCATGGTAACCCAGGCTTTCCCAGTTTGCTGGCTTATTAATCTGTTTCTACTTCTCCATGCAATCACTTAAGATGCAAAATAAATTTCTGTTTTGTCACTATAAACTGTATACCCACACATTTAAATGAACAAGGGTTTAATTTCAGTATTCTGAGAATTTTAAATTATTCATGATTTCCAAAGTAAAAGCTTTATTTGAGGGAGAGCGGAAAATTTCTTTTAAATTTCCAGGAAAATAGTGTGGGCAATTCAAACCTTTTAAGGGATTTCCCAAACTAATTTTAAAATAGGGTTTCTCAAGATAATTTAAAGATTATTTTTTAAGTGCCACTGCTAGATTACTTTATTAAAAATTTCTATTGGGTAATATTCAGGCTGAGCACTAAATGTATTTTTAGAAAATTTTGTAGCGTCCATAGCATCTTTGTATCATAAGGTGACAGGACAAAGGGCCTCCACATTGGTAATGACAAAATTCCTAAGCGTAGCCAGTGCTGTGGGCCGTAAGTAACGCATAGTAACTATACTGTCCTCCTCAAAGGCATTGTGGTACAGAGAGTGTCTTAGCTTGGTGTCGGTTGCTGTGATAAAACACTTGACTAAAACCAACTTGGGGAGGAAAGGGTGAGTTTGTCTCATGTCAAGCTCACCGAGGGAAATCAAGGCAGGAACTGAAGCAGAGACTATGGCTGCTTACGAATTGGCCCCTCATAGCTGACGCAGTGCACTTCCAGGACCCCCTGCCCAGGGGTAGGGCGCCACCTACAGGCAATTTAATGTAAACACTCTTAATTGAATTTCCCTCTTCCCAGATACATCTAGATTTAGGTCAAGTTGGCAAAATCTAACCAGCCCAGAGGATAATCAAATAAACCTAAAGCGATTCAAGAGTGATCTAGAGTTGCCTACTAGTGACTATAACAGCCAATGGTAGGTAAAACGGGAAAGGTGTCTGTGGTTGGCAGACACCTTGCTTTAGCCACATGGGGTAATGAGGGGGAGACTTGAACACTAGTTCAATAGCCCCTAGATTGGTGGCTCTCACCCCATGGTCCCAACCCCATTAGGGGGTCGAAGAGCAGATATTTACATTATAATTCACAACAGTAGTAAAATTACAGTTATAAAGTAGCTACAAAATAATGTTATGGTCGCGGGTCACCACAACATGAGGAAGTGTCTCGAAGGTCGCAGGATTAAGAGTGGATACTCACCTGCTGTTGTCTTACAGAGGTAGGGCAGGCTAGTAAATAGTGACCTGAATTGAGTGCCAGAGATCCCATTTCACGTTGTACTGCCTGTGGCTTATTACCATTCATGATCCATGGGGAGGCCATGCTAGCCCATTGTCTACACTCACAGCCCCAAGTCCCACCATCACCCACAGTAGAATAAAGCTTTCTAAATGTGTGCTGGCCATGTCATGAGAAAGAGAACTGTATAATTATTTACTCATGTTAGGCTTCATGCTAACACACACATTTTGTCTCATGCCTTATTTTGGACAAAACTTTTAGAGGGTAATCTCAGAAGTGTACGGGGATCTGAACCACTTGGTCTGGACCCAAAACCACCGTCTGCTGTAGATATTGTACAGTGGTTTTCAACCTTTCTTTCTTTTTATTAATTTTATTTGGGGGGGGGGTTGAGACATGGTTTCTCTGTGTAGTCCTGGCTGTCCTGGAACTCACTCTGTAGACCAGGCTAGCCTCGAACTCAGAAATTCGTCTGCCTCTGCCTCCTGAGTGCTGGGATTAAAGGCGTGCGCCACCACTGCCTGGCTGTTTTCAACCTTTCTAATGAGCCCTTTAATACAGTTCCCTAGTGACCCCTGTAACTTTAATTTTTTTCAAATCCCATTTTTAATGACAGTTCTTAAATGCTTTAACCTCCCTTAAGCCCACCACTCACCAGAGGTAGTGGAAAAGAGAGGATACAGGGGAAGTGGGCCTGTTTCGAAAGTTCTTCAGAGCAACTCCCATCTGTGTTGTCTGGAAATCGGCAGTTCAGTTCACAGGTCAGCATGCAGGGCAGCTCGATCCACTTGCAAACACCTTATGGATACACCAGCAGTCCAGTTCTGTAGAGTCAGGTCAGCAACAGTGGTGACACAACCTAGCAGAGACAGCCAGGCCTCAGCCTCGGCTCCAGTCAGCAGGAGGCCCTGGAGGGACACCACGAGAAGTTCTCAGCTGTGCCTCTCTCAGGGAAGCAAAGATCAGTGAAGACTCGAGGCCCACAAGCACTGCACAGCTCGCTGTACCAGCAAGCCGAGCTCTCTCCGTAACCCCATGGAGTTCTGTTTCTACCCTCCAAACATCAGTGTCCTCCATGTGCTTTGCCCCAGCACGTGCATCCAGTCAGCCCGAGTCCAAGGAGTCCTGACAAATGCAGCCCAACTACTCAGTGTAAGGTGGACCAATACATGTGTGTTGTCAGCAAAGAATCCTTCATCACGTGTCCTTTAACGTGTTTGCTTTAGCAGAATGTCTGCTCTCCTGTGTCTGCTTCAGCAGAACGTTCCTTCACGAGTCTGTCCTAGCCTTTCACCTGTGTCCACTTCAGGAAAACACTCCTTCATGTGTTTACCCCAGCAAAACACCATCCAACGCAACTTTCCAAAGAACCTTTAAATTTCCACTTCAGACCCTCCCAACAATAAAATTATTTTCATTACTGCTTCATAACCGTACTTTTGCTACTATTATGAATCATAATGTAAGTATCTGATGTGCCGGCTATTGACACAGAGGTTGAGAACCATTACCTTAGCACATTAGATGGCAGTATCTCGCACCTCCACAAGAGGGCTCTGCTCTTGCTGCACTTACGGAGGCTGCCTTCCCTTCAGTGGTCCCAGCTGTCTGCCTTCCATCACTATGACCTTTCTGCTCTTTGTGTCCCCATCTTCCTGACTCGGTCCTCGTCCTGTCATCTGTCTATTTAGCCAAAAACTTAGCACAAAACAGGCATTTCCATTTCACCTGCCCTCCCATCCCAGAAACATTGAAAACCCAATATGTAACTCTCCTCAACCTGAACACCATGGACAATCAAACCATTCCCAGGCCTTGAAGAAATGCAGAGTTTTTCTGTGAAGTAAATGTCTCACCATTGAAATGCTCCAACAGGGAGGTCAAAGAATTCCTGGAAGAGATAACGCCTGGGCCCCTTCCATGGGTGTCCAGCCCAATACGAAGGCTGGACGTGTGAGCCCCTTTGGATGGGGTACAGTGGGAAGACCCTCCTCACTTCACAGTCTTCCGTCCGCCCCTCTGATCTGGAGATGCAGCCCCATGGGCTGCCTCATAGCTCTTCAAGGAAAGTCTGCTGGTGTGGCTCACATAGACCCTATGTTTGGCTAAAAAGAGCTAGAAACATTAGTTTCTCATCCAAAGGCGGATTGTGATAAGCAATCCTACTTAACTCAGTTGTCATTAGACCAAGAAGTGTCTCAGAGCCAATGTCGACCCAAGCCTCATTGTAATTAAGTTTATGTTGCTAGCCCACGTATTGACTAGATTACATCAGTTTTGTAAGAGTGGATACCTTAGGTGGAAAGGGACAGAAAAGTGTGGCTTTGAAGGGTAGACTATCAGACTGACCTGCGTGATGATTGCGAGCATGCTCGTGAGTGTGTGCATGTGTGAATGCATGTGTGTGCGTGTGTGTGCGTGTGTGTGTGTGTGTGTGTGTGTGTGTGTGTGCATGTGTGCACTTTGCCCCAACCCTGCCTGCTTAAAAATGTCTCCAAAGCGTTTGTGCTGGAACCACACTCCCTCAAAGTCTTGTCTTATAAAACTGCTGTGCATGGAAAAGAATCAGTTTTTCATCGTATTTTTTCCCCAAAAAACTCATCTTGCCTGGGGAAAAGAAAACAGTGAAATATCTATGAGGAGGGAGTTTAAAAGAAGTCGATTGTTTTTTTTTTTTTTAATTTGTTCTCAGATTTTTAATATTCATAGTTAATTACAACCTTAGGGATGTCTTCAGCTTTCAGTCTGACCTACTTCAAATCAGTGGAGAAAATAGCAAACATTTTCCCCTCAGCAACCATTTATAATAACTTTGACTTTTTCCCAAAACCCAGAGGAAACACACTGCTTGATCCTGGGCCAAGTTTGTCAGGAGCTATTTGGGCTGTAAATCTCAGTCATCCTAGGATCCAATTGGAAAAGCACAGCATCGATTGTTATATATAATTTGCAATAAGGATCGTGATCACCTATGATATACAGTGATTGGAGGGACTAGACGTTGCTGGGGTTGTTTTGTTTTCTAATGTAAATACTTAACAGAAAGCAGCAGAAGAATCTGGCAGGGATTTTGAAGATAAAACCATACATTACCCCCCCTACAGGGTCTTGGATTTTCATAAAGAATCATTACTTTACGTGGATTTTGCAACTAATAATGTGACTGGCTGACTCCCTGCTGTTTGTCTCTTGGTCTGTTGGGTTTAAGCACCACACAGTGGGGAAGTAGGAATGTCATCTACAGGATGAGCACCCTGCACTTCTTGTGAGTGTGGAGATAATGAGAGGATCCCTGTGCCTCAGGGTGTAAAGATTCGGAGCTATGGGCAGAGGCATTTTTAGGTTTCCTGCCTGACATCTTCATCGCGTCTCATTCTAGAAACTACTTAGAATATAAGAACTAAGTACTTAGCTGCTATAAGACCACCCTAAAGATACTTAGCTACATTTGCCCCCAGCTCCTCCCTACCTCAGAGGTATCTAGAGCACATCCCTGGTCCAGGGGAATTCCCCTGCAAGGGTTTATGCTGATCTGAAAATGGCTTCTCAGTTCTACACTTGTCCTTTCTTGTAGAGGAATTTTAATCCAGTAACATGGCTGCTTTGTCCAGGCATCACATCCAAAGACCTTCTAGGTCTATGCATTCTGGCTGGAATACAGACCCACCCTTAGTACACACCTTTAATCCCTAACAATAATGGTAATGTTAGTTTGTAGAGGGAAGCAGCCATGCTTGAAAGTGATGTCTAATTGAGTGGCAGCCAAAGTGATGAATCAGAGAAAGATTTGACAGAATGAGTCAGAGATGGTAACTCCATCCCTTCAATGACTTAGGCCCCACATCATCGTGGACGAGTCCCTTGCTCTTTCATCCTATACCTGACCTGAGGGAATATTCCCTAGGATCCATCTGCAAATTACACTTGGTATCTCACTGCTTTTTTGCTACCCCATCTCATCCTTCATTCAGGCATTCATTCCTTGATTGACTGCACTGCTACCATCTTTGCCCTTCCAGGGTCAGTGTTTAACACGAGACACCACAGGCCTCACCCAAAGTAGGGGGAGAGTTCACCTCATCCTCAGTTTATTTATTTATTTATTTATTTAATTTATTATTATTATTTTTTTTTTGGTTTTTCGAGACAGGGTTTCTCTGTGTAGTCCTGGCTGTCCTGGAACTCACTCTGTAGACCAGGCTGGCCTCGAACTCAGAAATCCGCCTGCCTCTGCCTCCCAAGTGCTGGGATTAAAGGCATGCACCACCACTGCCCGGCATCATCCTCAGTTTAGAGCCCTGTGATTCCCAGTCTCTTCCTTGCTCACACTGCACTGGGAACATACAGCAAGATGCCAGAGGCATTCCCAGGGCTGGGATCCACACAAGAGACTCACTTGACTAAAAACTTTGCAGTAAATTGTCAAGTGCAGCCAAACGCAATTCTATCCCATGGCCTGCTGGCCCTAACTCCCCAGCCCCACCCCTTGACCAGCTTTGTGAGAACTGGATTTCGTCTGCAGTCATCCACTGGCTCTGTGTGCTCTGTGTGATTTACACGGTGATCTCCTTATTAAGGACCTTTCTGCTTCTCTCCCCTCTTCCGGAACACTTTCCTGATGAGGTTGGCCTCCTTTGCTCCTCAAAGGAAGGTTTCTAATCAGACCCGACTCGATATGTCCTGCTTTCTTTGATTGCTGCCTATGTCCCAGACTACTTGCCGCCTGACCCTACCTGCCCTTGGGGGTTGGAGGTGAGGTGGTACAGAGTGAACTCCAGGAGCAGGCAAGAAACACTACAGGAGCTGCAAGCTCCTTTAATACCCTCTATCCACACCCCATTGGTCCCAAGAAAGCATCTCTTCTAAACAGCAGTTCCCCATTGGTTGGCATTGTCTGCACCAGCAATCCTTGGTCTCTCAGGCAGTCCTCAATTAGGTCCTCCTGCAGGAGATGCTTTTTTGGCACAGCCCTGGCGTTTACATAGAGGTGGCCCCTCTGTTCCTACTACAGTTGATCTTTCTCCACCACATTATCACAATCAGACACGCATGTGCCACACATGTCACCTACTGTGTGTCTTAGTTGGGCTTTTATTGCTAAGTGAAGAGACAACCATGTGTAGGCATAAAATTTTTCGCAGCCTATTTTAATAAATGTTCAACCTCTCCTCTTGCCCACCACCCACCAGAGGTAGTGGAAGAGAAAAAGGTTTTAGGATATGGGGAAGTTTTAGCAATAGTTCCTTGAGGGTGAGCTCAATCTTTTTTGTCACCAGTTCAGTCCAATAGCAAACACCAAATACAAACCAGCAGCTTCAGTGCAGTCCTTTCTGCACAGACACCAGGCAGGAACCAGAAGCTGTAGTTCAGTCCTGAAGAAACCGCAAGGCTTGCCAATCAGCCTGAGGCAGGCAAGCTGCAGCAGGAACCTCACAGCAGTTCCTGGGAGAGTTTCTCTCTGGTACCACCACAAGTTGAGCTCAACAATGCTATGTAAGGCAAAGCATGCCTGTTGTTAGCCAAGAATAGCAAGGCAGAGCAAACCAAACCAATGCTTCCCCTCCCACTGTCTGTGGGGTCATAGTTATACTTCTTCATCACGTGTCCTTTCATGTGTCTGCTACAGCAAAACATTGTTTCACCTGTGTCTGCCTCAGGAAAACACTCTTTCACGAGTCTGCTCCAGCAAGACATCCTTTTACCTGTGTTCCCCAACAAAACATTTGACATGACTAATTTTATGACGAAACTAGAAGTTTCCACTTCAACCATGACCATGGCAACTCTTATAAAGGAAAACAGTTAGTTGGGGATAGCTTACAGTTCAGAGGTTTAGTCCATTATTGTCCTGGTGGGAAGCATGGCAGCACATAGGCAGACATAGTGCAGGAGGAGCTGAGAGTTCTACATCTCAGTTGGCAGGCAGCAGCATAAGACTGTGACACACTGGCCAGATTTGAGCTTCTGAAGCCTCAAAGCCCACTGCCTAGTGACACACCTCTTCTAAACAAAGCCACACCCACTCCAACAAAGCCACACCTACTCCAACAAGGCCACACCCACTCCAACAAGGCCACACCCACTCCAACAAGGCCACACCTCCTAACAGTGCCACTCTCTGGGCCTCTTGGGGCCTTTTTAATGATCACTACACCATGGAACTTCTGCAAGAGTGAGGTTGTTTATCTGTTTTGTTTATCATTGGATTCCCTGCACCAAGAACAGAGTCTGGCCCAGCAAATTATTAATATTTATTAGTAAATGAGTGGCTGCGTAAACTTCCAGAAGGAGCTGATTGCCCACTGATGTGAACCCGAGTGGTGGCCAGGCCATGTAGGCACATACTGTTTACAACACAGTTGACTTCCGCTTGACTCATTTTCCACTGTGCCCCATAGTTTGTGACATTTTTTCCCCCTCACCCCTTAAAAGAGCACACGATGAGTCTCGCCACATTCGTGGAGGAATACGCTGTCTAAATACATTTAAGTACCCATTTGGTGCTTCTGAGACGATGTCATGCTGAGTACAGGAGAGGCAGGAAGCTGACTCTGTCTCCTCTTGGTGTCTGCTAACAGAATCATGCCAATTAGCATGTGTCAGGGGCTCCGAAAGGAATCAGACCGGGCTGAAAAGGCATCAGGCAGTAGGCCTGACACGCAGTTAATAAGCTGTCTCCTACCTTTCCAGCAGGTTTTTTAGCATCACGTCCTGTCAGGGGGATTGCTGACTGCTTGAACACGCCAACTGGTGTGTTTACTTAGTCAGGGAAGGCCAGCTGTCAGAGATGACCTCTGTGGGGGGGGTGCGGTCTGACAGGCCAATTAACTTCTCTCTTGTCAATATGTGGCAACTTCCCGCAACTTCCATGGTAACATTTTTTTTCTAAGTTATTTCCTAGTACTGGGAAAAATCTGCATTATCACAGAAAGAAATTGAGCCAAAGAAGGGACCACGTAGGGTGTGGGCATAGCATAGGGCTGAGCCCTCAGGATACCTGCTCCTCCTAAGGGGGCACCTGGGGAAAGGGAGGGAGGGATGATGGGTGGCCCAGGCTGTAGAAACTGTGAAGTGCAAGGCATAGATGACCTTCAAGGATGACTACCAGGACAGTTAGGGTGGAATTCTGTCACACCACAAGCTCTCTTCTCTAGGGTTCCTGCAGTTTCTGCGAACTGCTGCCCCTTTGCTGTGCAGTGCCAAACCCAAGAGGACATGGGGCAGCATGTCACTTTTAGTAGGTCAGACTTTTTGGAGGATTAGACAGGTGTTTTGTTTTTTTTTTTTTCATATTTGTGCCATTGTTATATATAACCCGGTTTCGGGCTACTAATTAAACTAAAGAAAACAGCCTAAAAATTAAAAAATCCAAGCAACAACAATTGAGTGTTTTTCCACAGTGCCAATCCGTGTGCTTGGTGAGCTAACCGTTGTAATTTTCCCAACAACCCTGAGTTAAAATCAGGGCAAATGCCTGGCATGATAGGAACATCAGGAGATACGGAAAGACGCACCCAGGGTCACACTGCTGGCAAATGGCAGATGATGTTTCATTTAATTTCAACAACACATGGAAGTAAATACTGTTATCCCATTGACACCAAGAAGACGCAGAGGAATTAATGACTCGGAGCCTGTGGCTGAGAAGCAGAGTTAAGATCCAGATGTGTTTGGCTTCAACACCTAGGCTGTGTGTGCCCTTTAAGACACACTCTTATCGATCCGTTATTGACATTCTGTGTTTGGAGTTATCACAACAAATACTGTTGGAAGTAGGCATCCCGATGTCATCCACTGGGGTTGGAGATCCTGGAACTTTTAGTGTTATTTTAAAAATGAAAGATTTTTGGCTGGAGCTCAGCTGTAGAGTGTTTGCCAAGCATGGGTCTCCTGAGGGCTGTGAACGAATGGCTGCTCACCCTGGATATAATACTGTCTTAGTCAGGGTTTTACTGCTGTGAACAGACACCATGACCAAGGCAACTCTTATAAGGACAACATTTAATTGGGGCTGGCTTACAGGTTCAGGGGTTCAGTCCATTATCATCAAGGTGGGAGCATGGCAGCATCCAGGCAGGCATGGTGCAGGAGGAGCTGAGAGTTCTACATCTTCATCTGAAGGCTGCTAGTGGAAGACTGACTTCCAGGCAGCTAGGATGAAGTCCACGCTCACAGTGACACACCACTAACAAGGCTACATCTCCAAATAGTGCCACTCCCTGGGCCAAGCATATTCAAACCATGACAGATACTGTTGACAGACTAAGTGGCTCTATGCAAGCAGAGCTCAGAGAACCAACGAGCTTATTGGTTATGTACAGGACTATAGTGAGAGGCTTCGTACAGGAGGGCGGGAGACTCAAAGGCAGATGCGCAGAAGAAAAGCCCACTCTAGCCTGGTGGTGACTCACAAAAGCTTCGTCCACCGAACTCTCTCTCCAACTGGCATGCAGCTCCCCTGTAGTCTTCTGTCTGCCCAACAAGTGCTCACAGCTTTTTTTTCCTTTAAAAGATTTGTACACCTGCAAGCCAGAAGAGGGCGCCAGATCCGATTAAAGACAGTTATGACCATGTGGTTGCTGGGAATTGAACTCAGGACCTCTGGAGGAACAGCCAGTGCTCTTAACCTCTGAGTCATCTCTCCAGTCCACTCCAACACTCACTTTAAAAAAAAATTTGGAAAGAGGCCTCAAAAATGCTCCCCCCTTTTAGTTTAGTTTTTTTTTCTTTGACAATTTCATATATATATTCACAACTGCCCCCACCGGCTACTCTACTCTTCCCAGCAAGTCAGCAAGGTCCCAACCCACATTAGTGTCTTTTTGTTTTGTTTTTTTGCTCTGTGACTTTGTGACCCTCTGTGTTTGATCAGGGCAGCCCTAGTGGATGCTGGGAGTGGGAATCATTTACTGTAATTCATCAGCGGCTATACTACTGACATGAGGCCTCTCTTCCAGCAGCCTTTGATGGCCAATAGCTCCCTAGGTCAGGCCTTAACCTCATGAACATTTATTCCATCTATGACTGAATGTTTACAGGTTTCATCTAGTACAGGCCCTATGCAGGCAACCACAGGTTCTGTTAATTCATGGGTTCTGTAGCCACGTTATGACCACAAGACAGTATCCCATGGCCCTATACTCATTGGCTCTTACATTCTTGTCCCCTCTCCCGAGTTGTTCCTTAAGTCTTGGAGGGGGGATGTGGGTGTTTCATTTAAGAGCAAGCACTCGACGGTCACTTTTCTTCAGCACCATGAGTGTCCCCATCAACATTGTCATCTTCTGTGAAGACAAATGTCTTTGATCAAGGCTGATGGCGGCACTGATGTATGCATATAAACACATAAACACAAATATTTAGGGGGCCGTTTGACAGCCATTTAGCCAAACACAAGCAGTGGATTTACCTTTTATGTCTATAACCTCTGTAGTCATTAGCCTTTGACCTGGTCTTCAGTACCAGGTCATGAGCGCCCTCCTGCAGAAAGCCGGCCTCAGAGCCAACCATACGTTAGTTGGTTACACCTGTAACAGTGTTTCCATTATTGTACCAGTAGGCACACCTTGCCTGGCAACTTGGTATTGCAGCATGCAAGAGCCTTGCACGTCTTACCTCTTTCAGAGCCTTATGTGTTTCATGACCTTCCTGAGACTCACCAGTTTCCTTTATGGTTTTGAGTCTTATGAGCCTCTCTCTATGAGGCAATGTTTCAGTTTGGACGAAAGAGCTATATGACACCCTGGACTCACCAACACCCTACATACACACGAAAAGTCAATGCCCAGAATCTGAATAACAGAACAATGAAGAAGCACTAACAGTACCGTCTATTGGCCCAGGTGACTGCTAGAGTCAGTCAGGGTCTCTGCTTACAGTACTGCCAACGAGTTAATGTCAGCTTTGTGTATTGGACATTATAGACACATTTCAGATGGGAAACTTGGTGGAGATTCTATAACAGAGCTATGTTAGCAGGTAATCAGGATGAGACCTGATTTCCTGTCCCTCACACTAAAGCTTCTTGCTGGGTTACCCAGTCCTCCTCCAGTGGTCAGTACTTATCATGACTGCTAGACATGGGCATCTAGGCAGCTTAGCTGCACATTTTAAAAATTGCAATAGAAGAACCTAGAACCTAGATCTCTGGGTGTTCCTGACCACACTGGGCAGCTTTTGCCTGGGTGTGTCTGCACCAGCATCTCAGATGGAAAAGTGATTCTCTGCCTCCTTCATTTGCTATCTCAAGGATACCAGCCGCTAAGAAGAAACTTGCAATGGAAAAAAAAAAACATCACAAATCTGACAATTCTAAGAGCATGTCCTATGCATACTAGGTCTGGTAGCACTCGACACTGGGGACATAAAGGAAGACTCTAAGTCATTTGGCCCACCTGCTCTCGTTTATGCATGCAGTTGCAGCTAAGATTAGCCTCTTTCTCGTTCTCAGTGCTTAGTTCAGTCAACTTCTAAAGTCTTCTGGAAAGTATTTATTGGCAGCTGAGTGTTTTTGGAAAGTGTGTGTGTGTGTATGTGTGTGTGTGTGTGTGTGTGTGTGTGTCTGTCTGTCTGTCTGTCTCTCTGTCTGTGTGTCTCTGTCTCTTTCTCTCCCTCACCCCCCTCTCTCTCTTTCTCTGTGTGTGTGTGTTTGTGTCTCTGTGTCTGCCTCTCCCTCCCCCTCTCCCTCTCCCTCTCCCTTTCTCTCTGCGTGTGTGTTTCATTTTTGCAGCTCTGGGAAGGAACCCCAAGGCCTCCGTCATGTTAAGCAAGCAGTGCACCACTGAGGTATTTCCTCAGCCCCCAACAAAATATGTTCAAAGTCAGGAGCTGTGTGATCTTTCCAATGATCACAGAATTTATGCTCATTCCAAATATTCACTCAAATATTCTTATATTGTTTAAATCCTCATGGGAAGATATGCTATTGTGTAAGTGCCAGTGCTTATGTACTGACTCAGGGTCTCCTGATATGGTCGGTGGGAATGAGTCAGGTCAGTTAGAGGGGTCTCAGCAAGACGGAAACAAGTTTATTTTTAGCAATCAGGATTTTTATACACGTACCAAAACAGAGTACAATGGCCGTTGCAAGCCAGACAGAGCATGAGATTAATGGGATGTGAGATTAATGTCCAAGACTGGTTGTACTTCCAAGCTTCTACATGCTCCACCAGCTTCTATGGATTGCAGATTCACATAGGTGACCTCTATGCAGCCTCACTGCCACGAAGCGTGTTGGTTTCTCAGGAACTGAAAAGCACACACAGTACCCCAAGAGTCATGGAGTCAAACCTGGAAACCCACGGTGCATGCCTCTCAAGGCAGCTGGACCAGGCCGTCTCCACGGCTCCCTGCATGGCTGGGTTTGCCAACAACTGAATCTGTTCTCTCTTGTCTAAAAATGTTGGACCTTCTTATGAATTCATCTCTCTCCCTCCACCCCTGTTGTCTCTCTCTCTCTCTCTCTCTCTCTCTCTCTCTCTCTCTCTCTCTTAATTATTACTGGCTATTTTATATTAATTTTAGTGCTAGAAAAATCTGGAAATTTTTGATTTCTGTCTACACAAGCTTTAGCACTCCCCCAAAAAACTGGAATTATATTATTATTCCAAGCTTGGAATCTGCTAATACGTTTTATTCCGAGTCTAATCACACATTCTCATTTACCATTCAGACCAATTTCTAACATACCACTCAAACTGTTCCCTTCCCTCTTTCTCCACTGGGGCTGAACCAGCAGGGATTATTTTTCTGTGTATCTCTTTTTAGGCTGCTTCCATTTCCATAAAAGCCCTGTTGGTGGGAGGGAAATGACCCCACCCAACCACCGAAAATTCATTGAACGCTGTATTGTGTCACAGAATAGTCCAATACACTACTATGCAGCTCACACTTAAAGTCATGGTAGGTAGTATTAATATCGCTGTCAGAAATAATTATGTGTTTCTCCTCCGGGTCCTTCTACAAAGAATATGTCTCATTAGTACTCAGACTTTTTAAATTGTCAAATATTTTAGTGAGCTCTCTATCACTTAAATAGAACACCTGATACAAGACAGTTGCCAAGGAAAAGGGGTTCCTTTGGCTTTCATGTCTCAGAGCTCCCAGCCCATGCTAGGTTATTGTTACCACGTCGGGCCTGTGTTGAGGCAGCACACAGTGTGAAGAATATCTGGTAAAGTAAAAGTGTTCCTCTTCGGGATTGATTGTCGACCGATGCAGCGTTCCACCACCGAATGCTACAGTTGCTGCAGGCCTGGGAATCCAACCCAGATGTTCCCATTTTCTACCCTTGACTCTAAAAATTCTTTTAAAATAATAACAAAACTGGCATCAATTCACCCTTCTCAGTTTTCAGAAAGAATAGAAAGTGAAAAATCCATTTTAAGTTATTAGTCAATCAAAGTGATTCATATCACCCATGGCCTCATTTCCTACAGAAAATTTTCTGATGGTGAGTAGTTTCTTTTGTGGTAAGCAAGAAAACAAACAAACAAACAAACAACAAACAAAACAAACAACAAACAACCCCCCAAACCCTCCTCCCCACAGTATTTGGGTTCCACACTGAGCCATATTTTAAACAGCCTGTCACTTTCTCTGGAGACAAAGGTAACTTGTAACATTTTGTTTTCCTTTAATTTTTAAAAAATTAAATTTATTTATTGCAGATATACATACATGCAAACACACACACACACACACACACACACACACACACACACACACACGCACACGCACACATGTATGTAGAAGCCAGACGACAGCGTGTAGGAGTCAGTTCCCTCCTTCCATCATGTGAGTCGAATTCAGGTCTGGGTTGGTAGCAAGGACCTTTACCTGCTGGCCGGTCTCACTGACTCTTTTCCTCTCTCTCTCTCTCTCTCTCTCTCTCTCTGCTCCTTCTTTCCTAAACCTTCCTGTTGCTATTGTTGTCTATTACTTAACAGTTGTGTCGTTTTCCTGAGTGTACGATTATTTTTGAATAGCAAATGGATCCAGAATGTGCTGTCCCCAAATTTGGGACCAATCAATACTGAGATGGCAGGTGTCTTAGTTAGGATTTTACTGCTGTGAACAGACACAAATGACCAAGGCAAATCTTAAAAGGGACAGCATTTAGTTGGGGCTGGCTTACAGGTTCAGAGGTTCAGTCCATTATCATCAAGATGGGAGCCTGGCAGCATCCAGGCAGGCATAGTGCAGGAGGAGCTGAGAGTTCTACATCTTCATCTGAAGGCTGCTAACAGAATACTGGCTTCCAGGCAGCTAGAATGAAGGTCTTAAAGCCCACACCCATAGTGACACACCTACTCCAACAGGGCCACACCCATTCCAACAAGGCCACACCTCCAAATAGTGAGTAGTGTCATCATCCCTGGCCTAAGCATATACAAACCACCACAGCAGGTTAAAAGTCACTCACCCACTCACCCTGGAAGGACATCATTTGAGAGCCCTTCCTCGTTCTGTCTCTGAAAACTAAGAGGCACAGAGAAGAATCAGAACAACTGGCTCTGTTAAGTCCCCCCTGTTTACCATCATTGATTGAGTCATAGCCCTTGGTTCCTCATGCTTCTCTGTGACTAGGGACCTCCTCATCAAACCTGAGCCATAGCTGACAACAGCTTACCTTTTGGTCTTCATTTCTGAAGGTCTTCATGTAAGATAAAAACATATCAAATAAAAATTTTTTCTGTCTTTTTCTCTCTCCCTCTCTTACCCTACCCCCTTAAATTTTTTTGAGGTCTTATTTTTATTGTATGTTAATGAGTATTTGTCTGTATATGTGTCTGTGTATGAGCTGTACAAAGTACACTGGGGTGCCAACTAGTTGTGAGCCACCATGGATGCTAGGAATTAAACCCAGATCCTCTGGAAGAGCAACCATTGAGCCATCTCTCAGCCGTACTTTTTTCTTTTCTTTTCTTTTTTCTTTTGGCAGTGCTAAGGACCAGTCTTGTTTCTGCTAGAGAAGCATTTTAGATTGCAGTACTGTCCAGCACTTCTGTGGCTAGTGTATCTGTTCTCTGTCATGGGGACACTGTCCACCTCTTAGAAACCATGTATAAGAGATTTCCATCCCTCACAAAGGATCTGTGTGTACAGTTTCATCCCTTATAGAATACATGTGTAACATTTTTATTCCCTGTAAAGTATATATGTGAACAAATTGGACCGAGTTTCTTCATTAGACCCTAACAGACCAAACCAAAATGGAGTCACTCATGCTAAAATTCCATGAAGGTGAAATTGCTTAACTCCCTTCAAAATGTGGAAAGGGGGAGAGAGACAGGGAGGGAAGGAGGGAGGGAGGGAGGGAGGAGAGAGAAAAAGAGAGAGAGAAAGAGAGAGAGAGAGAGAGAGAGAGAGAGAGAGAGAGAGCTAAATCCCCCAATAGGCCCTACAGTAAGGAAGTCCCTCCTTTAACCTTAGAAGGAAAATAACTTTGGAATAACTCGCCTGCTTTTCTCCCTTCTTACTGCTGTTTTTTTAGTTTTCTGTCTATGGTGATCTCCCAATATTTCCCTGGTTCCCAGAGATGCCTGGTTTGTGAGCCATCCTTTGCTCAAACTGTTACGTTTATTTTGTCTGAAGCCTTTCTTTTTTGTTAAATAGCATGGACATACACTTAAAAATATGAAGTAATTACTTTGGTTAGATACTACAGTAACTAGTGTTTTTTTTTTTTTTAAGTTTTCTAGGTCAATCTATATTCTAGTTATTTCCATATCAGGATGTTAAAGTCTTTGTTGTGAGATTGTGTCTCCTAGTAAGCTTAGAAGCTACACACTCACAACGTCTCACCGACATGACTGCCAAAACAAACATGAGCTGAATGAGGACACTGATAAACATGCCAAACTGGACAGGGGACTGGGGGTGGGGAACTCTTAAGGCCTTACCACCACACAAAGAACTACAGGCAATGAGGGCAGGAGCCGTAACCCTCCCCAGGAAGGACACACTGATTGGTTATCCAGTAGTTAGCCTTGCAAAACATACATACAAGTAACATTATATTGACCCAACAGACTATATTTAGGAATATATATGTATAGATAGACAGATACCTATACACACAATAACAATAGATGAAAAGACAGTGTGAATCTGAAGGAGTGGAGAGGGTTCCATGGACGGTGTGGAGGGAGGAAAGGAAAGGATAAACATGATTAAATTACAATCTCAAAAACAAACAAAAGAGCAAAAAGATAGATCTTAAGATGACATCTGTGTAGCCCATTTAGCTCCTCTCCCCAGTCTCTCCTGAATGCTTTTGACATTGCTGTCTTTGTGGTTACAGTCCTTTGAGATGCTGTCTATGATCTGCCACTTCAGAAACATTTCTTTCCTAGCAACTCTCTTCCCTGTGTTAGTCTCAAGTAGGGGAGCTAGGTGCAGAGCCAGACTTCATCCTGCAAACGACACACTGGAAGACGCAGATCTTAAGTATCACGTTGAAAATTCTCCATATCAGTTTGGGGACAACTTCTCTAGTATTCCAACAATCTATCACTTAAAAGTCCGTTCCAATCTTATCTGCACAAGGCCCTTGAAGGAGGTTCTCTCTGGTACAAGGAATCTTAAGAGGAGAATGCTCACTATGTGTAATCCCAGCATTCAGGAGGTGGACATAGGACTATCAGGAGTTGCAGATTAGCTTAGCTCTAGTTCTATGAGTTCCAGACTTAGCCTGGAATTCATAGACCCTGACTCAAAACAAACAAACAAACAAACAAATAAACTCAAATATTTAACTTGGACCAATAAACAATCCACTGATCCTGGAAAACCTAGCAAAAGTCCCATTGGTGTGAAGCCACCTTTGAACTCACCCATGGATTTATATATAAAAGCAACATTTTCAAAATATCTACCAGTGCTGATTTATGTCCTCCTTCAAAGCCTGTTCTAGGCAGGACAAGGCTATGGATCTAATTTGCATTTGAAGGTGGTCTCTTTGGTAGTGGTGCTGGCATTGGCTGGGATGGGAGGATCAGGAAGAAAAATAAAACCAATTAGGTGGCCAAACAGGTGTCCTGTAGCAACCAGAGGGCTGGGCTTGGGAAGAGTTGTTAGCTTTCAGTATTTAATAACTGAGTCAGGCGGACCATTCAGACTCACATAGAAGCAATCACCAATGCGTTCACACAGCACTGTAGAAGAGTGAAGAATTCTGGGCACCAAGAGGAGCTTCTATGAGGATATAGAACCCAGGATGAGCTTGAGGGATGAGCTTAGAAGCGAGGTAACACGGCAAGAGAGGGTTGAGGTTCATTTGGGGAGGGCAACATGGTTAGGTGAGAAGCACAAGAGAATACCACACACGGGCTGACTTGTAAGTAGTTTGCCTCTGACAGACCCACAGCTGAATCAGGCTGGGGACATCTTTATCCACAGAGGAAAATCTGGCAAAGTAGGCTGATGTCAGATTATGAAGGGCACCATATATGACCTATTTTAGTTGGGGTGTCTATTGCTATGATAAAATACCCCGAACAAAGGCAGCTTAGAGAGGAAAGGATTTATTTCATCTTACAGCTTGTAGGTCATCATCCAGGGAAGTCTGGGCAGTAACTTGGAGGCAGGGGCTGATATAGAAGCCATAAGCATTATGACCACTGACTTGATATTCATAGCTTATTCATCCTACTTTCTTACAGTATCCAGGACTACCAACCCAGGGGTGCCACTGCCCACAGTGAGCTGGACCCTCCCATATAATTCATCAACCAGGGAAATGCACCACAGGCTTACCTATAGGCCAATCTGCTTAGGGCATTTTCTCGATTGAAGTTTCCCCTCCCCAAATGACTCTGTCTTGTCTCAAGTTTGCATCATACTGGCTAGTACGGCACTCCCATGTCATTTTAGACCTAATCTGAAAGCCATGAAGTTCTGTGGTGGATTTCAGCAACTGGAGTGATGTACAAAGAAGCCAGCATTCTAGAGAGGGGTTTCTGGTGCAGTAAAAGCAACAGAATATTCAGAGAATTCTAAGTAATATCAGAAGAAACAGTGCTGGCTTGAACCGGATGTGGTAACAGAGATGGTAACTGGACACATATCAGAGAATCCTTGAGGTGCTATTATTGACTAGATCGTTGCCTGAGTGTGTGGAAGGGAGCAGGAAGGGGACAAGACTGGCTGTCTGGCTTATTATGTGAGTCACACAGTAAAGGATGGTGCTATTTTTCCCAAATGAGAATGTGTTTGAGAGAGAAGAAAGTGAGTTTTATGTCAGAAGTGCTGCACTGGGGCAGCCTGTGCGTCATCAGCGAGGAATTGTCCAGCACAAAGACAGATGAAGATGCCTGGAGCTCAGAAGAAAAGGCTGAACCAGAGATGTGGATTGCTGCCTGCATTTAGTGAGGCCCGAGCCCTGGGAGTGGATACAATCCATCAGAGTACGTCTGACAGACAGGAGAAAAGGAAAAGAGTGGAGATAGCAATATTTAAGCAGCTGGAAAGCCAAGAGTTTGGTGAGTGGGGGCCAAGTCGGTAAGGGAGAAGAGCAGAGCCGAAGAGTAGAGACCCCTTGAAGACACGAGGAGAGGAGGGTGGAACTCAACAGGAGAACATTTCAAGGAAGAGGAAGCCTGGAATGTTCTTTAGATTTAGGAGCAGGTGACCATGCCAAAGTAATTAAGTGGAGGAGAAAGCCAGATGGCAGTGGGCTGAAGAATGTTCTAGAAAGAAGGAAGTGCGGGCATGCCTTTTGGAATTCCAACTGGAGGGAAGGAAAACAGAGGAGGGTGCCCCAACTCTGGAGATGCAGAATGTAGGCGCTCCAATGACATTTGAAGGGTTGGGCATATCTCATATTAGGGCCATTGCAAATTAGTATTTTTAGTGTCAGAAAAGAAACACACAACTAAATTGAAAGATATCCCTCCCACCATCCCCCAAAGCAACCTTCCTTGGTCAGCAGGCAGAAGCTTGAGTGGCCAAGATGGTTCTTTCATCTAACTGACTAATGTAAAGAAGGATTTATTTTTCCTCCTAGCCCAAGATTCGGCCTCACAGTTTATCACAGATTGGCTGGCTAATTTAGAAAGTCAGAAGAAAGGGAAAAATGAAAGAGGGCGAGAATCCAGGGAGAACGAAGAACAAGCTACACCTAAGATGTTTAAACATTTCAGGAATTCCACAGCCGATTATACCTGGTCTAACAAGTTTATCTGACAAAGGATTAACAAAAGAGACTCTGGGAAAGGGTATGACATGGCAAGTAGGCACACAGCCCTTAACGTGTCTGTAAGAAAGGAAACGGCTGAATCCGCTCACAGAGAAGACAGTGGACGTCGGGGAATGATGACCTCCCTAAGAGAGGGCATGTGCAGTGGAGCACAGGAGTGACCACTGAGAAAGCAGGAAGAGTCTAGGAAGTGGGTAGGTCTGGACACAGCCAGAATCTAAGGACAGAAAGGCACCAGAGGGATTTGCATGAAAAAAATCATGACTCAGCTGACAATCAGCAGAGGGGGTTATTTAATAGAAGTCTAAAGAGCAGTGATAAGCTGAGAGAGAGAGAGAGAGAGAGAGAGAGAGATATTTAGATCAGTTGTTCTCAACCTGTGGTTGCGACCCTGAAGGCCATCAGAAAAACACAAGTGCTTATGTTAGTTACAATTCCTAATAAAGCAAAATTACAGTTATGAAGTAACAAGAAAAAATAATTTTATGGTTGGAGGTCACCACAACACGAGGGACTGTATCAAAGGGTCACAACTTTAGGAAGGTTGAAAACCACTGCACCAGAGAAACTTAGCTATAGCTGGGAAGCAAAGAAAAGAGAATAAAGAATGTGTAAATGTTGCTTTTGTTTGCCTGATGTCACTGTGACTTACTGCTGAATAAGAGTTCTTTCTGAACTCTTGCTGGCTGGTCCAACTCAGCTGTTCTGACTCAAACTACTCTCCAAGCTGACTGGTCCAATCTGGCTTCTCTCAGCATCTCACTGAATTGCTCTGCTGGACCTCAAACTGACTGGTAATTTGTTCTAATTATCTGGCTCCTTGTTACTCTCTGGCTTTAAGTGCCTCTGCTGACCTGCACTGAACTGCTCGAACTCATAAACAAACCCAACTCTACTGCACTGCACTCACTACACTGACTCCACTCCCAACTGACTCTCCTTTGCTACTCAGCCTCCCTCTCCTGTCTGTTCTCCTAAGGGTGTATCCTATCTCTGACTCTTTCTGTCAAATCTTTCTCTGATGCATCACTTTGTCTGCCCCTCAGTTAGATGTCATTGTTTGAGACTAAGCGCGTGTACTAAGAGTGTGTCTGTATTCCAGCCAGAGGATTAAAGATGTGTCGTGTACCTGCATTCCAGCTGGATCACACAGACCTAGAAGGTTTTGGATGTGATCAGAGCAGCCACATTGCTAGAGTAAAATTCCTCTATAGGCTTAGATTCCTTCATCCTCAGCAGTAGGTATGAGAGTAGAAGCCCTAGGGGAGCTCTCATGGGGAAGAGAGCCCAGGGGAGGTCTGAGATTAGAGTTTCTCCAGAGTAGTGTGATAGGGGACAAGTTGCCAAGAGGGTTCAGGGTACTCCTGAGAACTCCTGGGTAGGGAAGGAAGTGAGGGCCAAAATGTATGAGAGGGATGGGAAGGAAAACATCACCAGGCTGAAGAGCAAATACAGCTGGGAAGTTCTAGTGAAAGGTTGGGAAGAAGGGAAGCTAGAAGCTTAATGAAGTTGGAAGATGTGTGGACGTTTGAAGTGTATCCACTTGGTGACATGCATGCATGAGTCAGGAAAAGCAATACTTGGTGCTGTAACGAGAATCTCCCCAAAATGGCTTACTATCAGCGACATTTGTTTCTCATGCATGCACGTCACTGGCCAACTTGGGTTGGCCAACTGGGTTCCAGACAGACGCTCAGACACTCAGAATTTGGGACTTCTTCTGTACTTGACTTCCTACCATCTCATTTGCTTCTGAGGTTACCTTAAAACAAAGACTTGGGGAAGGAAACTACCAACTCGGGCATATGGATGCAACCATTTAAATAAAATGCCAGCAGTAATAAAAAGAGAAAAAAAATATACAGCATGACCCAGTTTTGTTTGCTTTAGGAGGGGAGGAAAAAGGTTATGCCTACGTGGGCCTGGTGATCTGGATGGAATGGAAACATTTACTTTGCTCGGCGTTCTCCAGCTCATCCAAACACCCATATATCACAAAGTCAGAACTGCTGGCCTTATACGTCAACAACCAACAATGAGATAAATCTCCTGGACACTCTGTAAGTCAAAAGGTTCATCGTGGGAGTGGAGAATTTCTGAGCACACAGCTCCTCCCCAGCCGGTCCTGCGGGTACTTATGGGGGTGTCTAGGACTAGAAGTTTAAGGTGTGTCGTGGATTCGTTTTCCAGTCCTTAGCACCTGGCTGAGAAAGATGGGCTGTGAAGATAGGAAAATAACATGAGTTGTAGTTGTGAAGACTACAGACAAGGGATGTGCATGTTTAGAGGCGAGACAGTCCCCTGAGAAGATGGAGGAAGGACTGTAGATCACCGCAGGCTTTAAAATTTGAACACCACAGTCAAAGCTCCAGCATTCAGCTTCTGTGGAACTAAGTGACCCATTCAAGGCTTCAGTAGCAGAATCAGCATTTATATCCTAGGGTCTGAAATTCCTAGTTCCTAGAACAGAGATCTTTATAGTCATTCCCCACCCTCCTACCCCCAAGTTCTTTTCTTCTTGGCCTTTTCCTAGGGCCTTACGCATTAGAGACAGAAATCATCCAGACATTGCTCTCAGAGGAACTTAGTAAAATGGATTAAAGAGTGTCCCAAGGTCCCTACTCACTCTGTTAGGACTGTGCGTCTTTCTTTAGTCCCCCCCTGTTGGCGATCAAATGAAAGTTCAAAGAACTGAAGAGTCTGACACCTCGTTTTATCTTCAAACTAACTTGCAAGTCAGCCATGACCCCTGGCTGCTGTGGAAGACATAAGACTCCTGCAAAGAGATGAAGGGTAATTTATTGTGCAGCAATAATAACCAAAGATCATTTTCTAAAGTCTCCAAGTCGCAATACACAATGGGCACCATAGGAAAATTGACAGATGATATTTGTACATCAGAGGGTTGGCTTGAGAGAAAAGTTGATCTGAATCTTCCATGACAGACTGTGATCGTATCGGTTCTTGGCTCTGAGAAAGTGCTGTATTTATGTCATTACATTGTATGTGACAGCAGACTTGCCTGTTTTTGCTCCTGAGAGAATTGCTCTCTCTATTTACTAAGGTTGTTTTGCACACACAAACATCCTTGAAAAGACAGCCCATAACAACAGGCAATCAGCGCATCTGCAAATGGCCTAAATATCGACAGACTCAGGGAAATTTTCTTCCAACAGCATGATTCTGTGAAAACCAGCCCTCTCCAAGTCACCAACGATGGTTATTTTTATATTTTCAGAGAACTTAAGGTAAAAAAAAAACTACTTGAAAATTCAGACACCGGGTTTTGAACTGTTTCAGTAAGCCTTCCAACAAGAAAGCTGGTGTCTTTTATTCACTCCAGATAGAATAACTCAAAACCAAAAAGTTCAGTACAGTGCGAAACATAACAGAGATGGGCATTTCCTAAGTATTTCGTTCTTCTAGAAGGGAGGACATTTTCTTAAATATACAAATACATAGGAATTGTTTTCTTATTTGGGAGGTGAAATGGATAGGTGGGCAGCCTAACCCCCTCCCCCGTGTGTGTGTGTGTGTGTGTGTGTGTGTGTGTGTGTGTGTGTGTGTGCATGTGCGTGTGCATGTGTGTGTGTGCATGCACAGCACACACTGGGAGGTGCTTACCCTTGGATATGTGCAAACTGCTAACAGGATCTTTACCTCTTTATGGTAAGAGGAAGAAATTATTAGGAATCTTCCAACTATATGCACCCTCTGGAAACATGTGTAATGGTTAGAACGCTTTGTCATGCATGGAGCAATTTCTCCTCATACTCACTGACGATATCAGCCATAACTTGTCATGTGCCCCATGTTTGGGTATCCTCATGGTTCGACCTAAAATGTCCTCAGCGGGCTTTTGTACTTTAAATACTTGGTCTCAGTTGGTGGTGTTATTTTAGAAGGTTGAGGAGTTGGCGGGGGATGGCTAGCTGGAGGAAGTGGCCCACAAAGGGGCAGTCTCTGAGAGTTACAGTCCATCCCAGCTTTGAGCAGGAGTCTTTCTCTACTCTCTGGTATGCAGAGATATGAACAAGCAATTCCATGTCCCCACTGCTATGGAGCTGCCACCGTGATGAGGCTGTACCGTCTCATACTGCAAGAATAAATCCTTCCTCCCTCAGATTGTTTCTTGTCAAGTCTTTGGCCACAGTGATGAGAAAAGCAACAGATGGGCACTCGGCCTATGTCAGCGCATTTGGGTTTGACAGAGGCGTGTGAAGGAATCAAGGTACACGGCTAGTGCCGGAGCAGCCAGGACTCAAAGTTGGCCTGCTTCTGACAGAGATGAAAGACAGACAGCCCTATCCTACAGCATTCCCTGCAGATGCTCTGACTATTTCCTGACTCAGAACCCCTTGTCTGGGTCATTGTTCTATCGCTGTGATGAGACACCGTGACCACGGCAACCCTTACAAAGGAAAACATTTAATTGGGGCTGGCTTACAATTTCAGGGGTTCGGTCCATTATTATCATGGCTGGAAGCATGGCAGCGTACAGGCAGACATGGTGCTGGAGAAGGAGCCTAGAGTTCTACATTTGAATTGGCAGGCAGCAGAAAGAAAGAATGACACTAGGCCTGTCTTGAGCATCTGAGACCTCAAAGCCCACCCCTGTGATACACTTCCTCCAACAAGGCCACAAACCCCAATAGTGCACACATTGTCCTAAGTCTGTTTTCTAGTGTCTGAGGCAGGGGTGGGGTGGGGGTGTGGGAGAGTGGGGTGGTTCAAAGAAATGCACTGAGCAAAGGACAATAACCTATGAGGTTCTCTTTATATTTTTAAGCATTACTAAAATTAGGATACAATACTCCTGTCTCGAGTTCCAATTAAATGAAATCATGCTATGAGACACTAAACGATTTGCAACAGAAACGGCCTGAAGCAGACAGAGTGAAATGCGTTGAAAGGTATCAAAGCTAACAGGCATGGCAGAGGACCAGCTCGGCAGTTGGAGCGTGCCCACCTCAGCCGCACCTGTTAGATGATGCTTGATACTCTGTCTGACCGCACAGGGAGGTGTGGCCTGATGGGATTTATTTGATCCTGGAGGGCTCTGCCTTCATGAGCAAGTTAATGACTCAATAGAAAGGTCTCACGGGAACAGGGTTCCTTTGCTCTTCTGCCCTTTGAGGAATAGTGTCTCATACCCCCAGAGCACACTGACTTCAAGCCAGTTGATTCCCTCTGAAGCGGAGGTAAGCCCCTCACCCCTCATCAGAGTGCCCGCACTCTGATCTGGGACTTCACTTCTTAATCATGAGGGGCAGAGTTCTGATTTGCTTGTTTTCCCTTGGTTTTTATGTTGGGAATCAAGCTCAGGGCCTCTCGCCTGCTAGGAGCCCATCTCCAGTTGATTAATGTCTTGCTTTGGTTTATTTTTGATTATTTGGTCCCTAGTATTGGCATACAATGCACTAAAGGGCCTAATATTGAACATTTGTTGGATAAGCATTTAGAATACTCTATGGAGAGCCTGGTGTGGTGCTGTATACCGTTAATCCCAGCATGCAGGAGACAGAAGCAGATGGATCTCTGAGTTCAAGGTCAGCCTGGTCTACAGAGCTAGTTTCAGAATAGCCAGGGTTACACAGAGAAACCCTGTCTCAAAAACTCAAAAAAAAATACTCTATGGAGATGTTACTAGTTTTATTTATATTTGTGCAATATTATAGGCAGTCATGATAGCAGTCCTGATATGTACTTTTTCTTCCCTAAAGTCACCACTGATGGCTGTCAATACTCTCTCTCCTTTGATCTATCTACTTTTCTTATTAGTGGTTGGAGTCTGGGCTGGATATTTCCAGGTTCTTTGCCTTTGATTAAAGAATGAAATATAAAAGCCTATGCAGATCGAAAAACAGCAAGGAAGGCTTATATAAAGTAAACTGAAAGATTCAGAATGTACCACAGAGAGCGGCAGAACTCTCTCTGTCTGTCTGTCTGTCTGTCTGTCTGTTTGTCTGTCTCTGTCTGTCTCTCTCTGTCTTTGTCTCTCTGTCTGTCTCTCTGTCTCTGTCTCTGTCTCTCTGTCTCTCTGTCTCTCTGTCTCTCTGTCTCTTTCTCTCTCTCTCTCATACACACACACACACACACACACACACACACACACACACACACACTCTAGTGAAGGACCTCAGTGGCCCCTGCTCACTGCTCGGGGCTTCCTTTTCTGAGGCTCAAGGGAAGGAAGGGTTTGTGTAGACTTAGGTTCATTCGGGATTCTTTAACACTTTATCCTTTCTTCTACCCCACTGACCATAGGTCTGTATCACAAGACATATCCAGAACCTTCCACTTCAAGAGGGGAAAATGAAGATTAATGGAAAAGTGTGTAGTGGACTTGTTTAGAAGTAGTTCCTGGGGTAATTCTACTCTTCATTGTTGAGATACCAGCAGTCTACACCAATAGCCACCACTGAACATGAATCAATAGTGGTGGCATGATTCAGCAGAAACTGCAAGGCTCAGCTGAATCAGCACGAGTCAGTAGACGTGGCTAGAATCAGCTGGAATACCATGAGACGTGAAGGCCAGCAAAGCATCACTCAGTGGTGGCTTGCAAGATAAGACACCTCTCAGTGTCTATGGGGTTCCATTTATGTTCTTTCTGAGCACCACATACCCTCTCATGTGTCTGCTTCAGCAAAACATCCTCTCACAAGACAGCTTCCAGAGAAACACCACGTGACCCCTCACAAGACAGCTGTGTCTCATCATATTATCATATTACACAACTAAGTTGTTGTTGTTGTTGTTTTTTTTTTTTTTTTTCTTTTTTTAGAAACCAGAAATTTCCACTTCAGGCTTGGTTACTAAAGACATGGTGTGGGTGTTTCTTCTATCATGATTGATGGACTGGATAATATCACGTATCATAGTCAGGGCTATCATTGTTGTGATGAAACACCATGACCAAAGCAGCTTGTGGAGGAAAGGGTTTATTTTGCTTATGTTTCTATATCACTGTTCATTATTGAAGGACGATGCCAGGACAGGAACCTAAACAGGGCAGGAACCTGGAGACAGGAGCTGATGCAGAGGCCATGGAGGAGTGCTGCTTACTGGCTTACTCCCCATACCTTGCTCAGCCTGCCTTCTTATAGAACCCAGGACCACCAGCCCTGGGATGATATCACCCACAGTGGGCTGGACCCTCCCACATCACTAATTTCCCACAGCCCAGTCTTATGGAGGCATTTTCTCAACTGAGGTCTTCTCCTCTCTGATGACTCTAGCTTGTGTCTAGATGACGTACAATTAGCCAGCACATCATGTTTCCACTCCAGTGCTCCCTTCCACAGTGCATCTGATTTTAATCATATGCATGCCAGTTTTGCATGGACATTTGATGGTAAACAGGGAGTTCTCATTCAAAGTTCACTTGGGAACAATTTTCCTTTATTGTACATCAGATCGTATTGTATTTTTCTTTGCCCAAATTCTTCTAGTCTTCCCATTTTGTTGAAAGTATATTCAGCAAGTCTGTGTAGTGGTCTGTAAGATACCACTTAAGAAAAAAATACAGGGCCATACTAAAAACAGTAAAATAAAAGAAATAATAATATATTTTGGGTTAGTGAATTTTATAACTTACAGAAATGATTTATACAAAGTGATAATTTTTTATGTTTTTCTGTTTTGCTAGATAGGGTCTCGTGCAGCCCATGTTGCCCTTGAACTCACTAACCTGGTCCAAACAAAACAAAGTAATAATATGCAAACAAAACAAAATCGTTGGTGTTTAGGTTAAAATTCTACTAGCTTAAGTAAGTCATACTAAAAATGTTAAAAGAAAGAAAATAATATTTTTGGGTAAAAAATTTAATAACTTGTAGATAAGATTTATATAAAGTAATCATTTATCTGTGTTTCTAGTTGTTAGTGTTTTGCTGCTTTTCCTTTTTTTTTTTTTTTAAGATAGGTTTTCATGTAGCCCAGGCTGCCCTTAAACTCTCTATGTAGTAGAGGCTAGTCTTGAACTCCTGATCCTGCTGCCTCTATTTCTCGGACACTGGGATTACAGACCACACCCAGCTAAAAGTAGCTATTTGAAGGGATGAAAATTCTAGCACAAAAGTGTAATAATCAACCAACAGGACATGAAAGGACCCAGCCATTAAGGTTGTGAAGACTACAGAGTAACCAAAACAATGATAACAACAATTTTAAAAACATGAGTGAAATAGATAGTTTAAGAAAAAAATATAAGTAAGCAATACTGGATCAAGACGGTGCCTGTTCCTGATAGGTGGGCCTTGAAACTCTTCCTTCTACACAGGCATCGAATTCAGAAATTCTTATTAGTGAACAAAAGGTCATCCTTCTTCTCATAAACTGTTAAAGAAAAGAAGAGTAAAGTTTAATTTGTTTTTACGTGTCGTATAATTTTGGTAGCCAAATGAGATTAAAATAGCAGATGTATTACACTTCCAGAGACTATTTATAAAATGTGTGCACATCTTAGGGCTGGGCTGATGGCTGTCAGTACAGTGCTTGCTCTGCAAGCATGGCGACCTGAGTTTGAGCACCAGCATCTGTGTTTAAAAGTGGGACATGGTGTACACTATATATAAATATATATACAGATGTGTGTGTGTGTGTGTGTGTGTGTGTGTGTGTGTGTGTATGTGTGTATGGTGTGTGCCAGAAGGGGCATCAGATCCCATTATGAATGGTTATGAGCCACTGTGGGGTTGCTGGGAACTGAACTCAGGACCTCTAGAAGAGCAGCCATCTCTCCATCAGTGGTACACTGTAATCCCAGCACTGGGAAGGCAGAGACAGGAGGATCCCTGAGTTTTGTTGGTCAGTCAGTCAGAGCTGAATTGTCGAGCTCCAGATGCAGTGAGAGACTGTATCTAGAAGGTGAAGGGCTGGGTAGCTGACTCAGCAGATAAAGTACTTGCTACACAAGTGTGAGGACCAGAGTCTAGATACCCATAACCCACATAAAGCTGGGTGGTTGCAGCATCCCTTCTCTAATCCTGTAATATGCAGAGGTGAAGACTGGAGATCCTGGCACAAGCTGTCGAGTTAAGGCTATCCAAGCCAGTAGGTTCACTAGGAGACCCTGTCTCCATATGTAAAATGAAGGGTAACGGAGGTAGAAGCATCATGTCAATCAACCTCAGGCCTCCATATGCATTTGCACGCATGTACATATGCACCCACACACATGCATGCCACACACATAGGCAAAAATAAAGATAGAGAGGACCTGAGGAGGCCTGGCCACAGCATGTGTGCATACACACATGTATCCACACATACATGAACACACACACATATAAACATAGGCCCACAAATATTTGCTAATCACATTGGTCAATATAAAAAAAATTAGTAAATGGCTCAGCCCTAGAAACACATTGATGTAAAATGCCTAACAATATTGTAAGGATAAAATTTATTTGTTAATCTTAGCATATGCAAGGAAAAAAAATCTTTAAATTTAGCACTGGTGAATTTTAAGAAAAATCATAAGGTCTACTAGTGGTTAAAGCACAAATTCTAGTAAGTATTTAATAAATAATGCCAATTTTATGAAAACTTTTAGATCATAGAAAAAGAGGAACATTCCCCCAATCTACTCAATAAGTTTAATAAAAGAACCTAATAGCAGAACAAGCCAAAACAATGGAAAATAGAAAGTTCACAGACCAATTCTACTCATGAACATAGATGTATAGAGACTAGACCGATTATACAATGCATGATTTATCCACTGAGTACATAGCAGATAATTAAACCTGTGCTCAAGAAGTCTGGCCTTTTGTTTCGACTCTGGGAAATGATCTGGCCCTTGGAGCATCAGACTTGATGGGAGTGTCCCTACCTGGGGGACCTGGATCATGATTTAGGGTGGGATATACCTACACCCAAAGACAACGAATAAAATTTGGTGTGAGGGTCCTTGGGTCCTTTCTGGAGGGGAGGGGAACCAGATAACAACACCAGCCACATGGACAGTCAGCTATTCCCACGTCAGGGAGCAGCATGTAGTATAAGGTCAGGACACCAGGCTCAAGGCAGCCCCACAGTGGCAATCTGTGTTGATTGTCACTTATTGATACTGAGATAGTATTGTGCCAGCGGGTCTGTGGGAAGCAGGCAACAGTAGCTCTACCTCTGGATTCCTGGACTCCAGCCTGTATACTTGGGGTCTTGATCTTACTGTGTTTCCCTATAATAACCTCTAAAGGAGCTTAAGAACTTCCAATGGCTTCCATGAGTCCCTTCTCACAATTTACTAAAGCCCAGGTGGATGTGGGAAGACCCTTGGCTTGCACTACCAGAAGTGGTAATAATCTTGTGTGGAATGCGTTCCTTTAAACCACAGGCACATCCATTAACACTATAAGGGGAACAACTCTGAGGGCATCTGAACAGACTATTGTGAAACACTCTCCCGAGGGTACAGAATGCTCGGTCTTCAAATCAGATCGGTTCTGATCCCCTTCTCAAGACTCATTCACTAGACTGAGCCTTTTAACAGCCCCGAGAAAAGCAAAAGCAACCAGAGGAGCCTGCTGTCTGATGACTTCAGGGCAAATACGGGGAGATTTGTGTCAGGCTTGAGGCTCTATGGGAAAACCTCAGACATCATTTTGTCTTGGGCTGGGCTTTGTCCATGGATAAAGTGCTTGCCACCAGAAGCATGCGGATCAGAGGCAGGAAGGACTCCTGTGAGTTCAGGATCCAGGGGTGGGGGAGGCAGGGAATCCCTGAAGCAAGCTGACTAAACTATCTGGAATTGGGAGTGACAGAGGAAAAACCCTCTCATCTACTTCATCCCTCCACATACAGGCACATGCATGTTTACTTACACACATGTGAACACATATACATGTTCATACACACCACACATAAATACACATGTGAAAGACCAAACTCTTGCTTGTAGCACATAGGTTTATCAATGAAACACAACAGAGAGCTTAGAAATAGACTTGTCTATATATTGGCAATAGTCAGTGAGAAAGAAAAAAATAGCCAAAGGAGAAATGACACGTGATTGAAGGAAACACCTGGCTCAGAAGTTGGCTAGCAAGACTAGACAAATTGGTGAGCTCTGGGTTTGATTGAGAGACCCTGCACACACGTGCACATGCATGCACGCGTGCGTGCACACACAGTATACTCTCTCTCTACGTATGTATGTACACACACACACACACACACACACACACACACACACTATACTCTATGTATGTGTGGGGAGCCAACAGAAGGCTACTATCATCCTTGCAGCCATCTTGAGCCATGTACCCTGACAAGAGACTTGTTTACAACAGCCTACAACAACTGAGCACACTCTAATAACATCTTGTTTTAGATACCCAGGATTTTCCCTTGGGTATGTGAGACTTAAAGGTGTGACTTAAAGGTGTAATTTAGAGATAAGACTTAAAGGCATAACTTAAAGGCGTGGCTTAGAAGTGAGACGTATAAAAGTCGAGAGGCAGACAGAAGAAATTATTAGACACTTGGTACTTGAGACTTGGAGATGGAAGAACTTGGAACTGGGAAAGAGACTAGCAACAGAGAATTAGGACTTGAACTAGAAGAAGGACTTGAGACTTATTTCAGCTGGAACTAGAATTAGGACCTGAGACTTGGTACTAGGAACTAGGGACTTGGAGAGAAGAGAGACTGAAGAATAAATGGGATTGAATCACACTCTGTCTGGTCTCCATTCTTTGCGTCAGTCCTCACTCTCTCTCTCGCTGAACCCCAACCCGTGGACTGGAGAAATCTGGGGCATTGCAGGCTCTAACATTTTAGCCCCCCAAGGCTTTTGGCAGTGCAGGTTCCAATATTGATAGAGCAGTCCAAGACATTTTGGCCCCCAAGCGTGGGGTAGAGCATTTCTCAACATGTATGTACACACACACACACACACACACACACACACTGCTCTATACTGTAAGCAGACTCTATACAGGTGTCTTTCTCTCACTAGCACTGCACTCTCTTTCCGGGAACAATAACTAGTTTGTTTTGGTTCCCCCCCCCACTTTATTAATGATTTCTTTGTTTTTCTTTATTTCTTTCTGTAACATCTTTGTGACCAAATACCACATTGTTTAATTTGGCTCATATAAATTCAATATAAAGAGAATTACCTCAATTGTTCTTCTGTGGGTGAGGATGTTCATAGTTCATTTCCGGCTTCTGCTTCCAAGTACATTTCTTTATGAGAATAAACCACTATTTAGTGGCCTGTTTCTAATGCTAATGAACACTCAGTGCTGGGTTATTTCCTGCTCTCTAACATTCGGCAGTTTAATCAGCCCTAAGTTTTGCCACTCTGATAGCTGAGAAATGATATACTGTTGGGGTGAACTTCTTATAATGGTGTCTCCCTGTATTTGCAGCTGTTAATTTTCTGTACTGGAAGAGAGCTAAGTGCTGGCAAGATTTTGGTATTGTCATTTCTATGGACCATCTCTGATTTTTATGGTTTTCCTATTTTGTAAATGTCTGTCCTTCCTCAACCGCCTGGGGGGCATCTAGAGAGGGCTCAGAGGTTGTCTCATTACTGACTGGTTATAATAATGAATTGGCGGCCAATAGCTGGGGCAGAAAAAAGGGGACGGAACTCTCGGGCAGAGGAACTCCAGGGGCAAGAGAAAGAAGCTGGAGAATGGAGAGCAGATACAGGGACAGATGTGGACAGGATCAGAGAAAGGTAGAGAGCTAGCTACATGGCAGGTCATAGACTAGATATTTGGGTTAAGTTTAACCAGTAGTTGGGAAATTGCCCAGAAAAAGGTCTGAGCTTTAAACTTTATTAGCAACTTCTTTGTCTTATTTAAACCACTGTCGGGTCCGAGGAAAGTCCTAAAATAATATCCCAAGGTGGCCTAACTTGTGGCTTGCTGATTACAGCAAGGCAGCAGTGCTTTTCAAATGTTTACGAAACGTCTTTTCTTCTATCAAACACCTTGTGTCTTCGGTTAAATAAAGATAATACTTGACTCTTATATACTTGGTAAAGGTCAAAGTATATCTATTTTTAACATTTAGGAATGGGGGCATAAAGTGTGGCTAAGTCACAGTTCAGTTTTCATATTAAGAAAGACCAGCACCATAGCTGTGCCTGTGGCAGACCATTTGCCACCCGGGCGCGGAGCCCCATATTTCCCAACACTGCAAAGGGAAGAAAGAAGAGGCGGGGCAGGTGGGCAGGAGATGAGAGGGAAAAGAGGAGGAAGAGCAAAGGAACGGAGAGATGCACAGTCCTGGATCCGCAAGACTTCCTATTAAAAACGTTGCTAGGAATTTAAAAGTAGAGAAGTTGAAACCAAGTGGTGGCCCATATCTGGAAAGCTAGCCCCCGGGACACAGTCATGAGCGTGAAGCCAACCTGGGCTACACAGAGAGCTCCGGGCCAGTGTGTGCTACAGAGCCAGCATTTCTAAAGAAAACAAACAAAAGCCAACAAAACAAAACAAAAAGCCCACAAACAAACACACAAAACCTCAACGAGTTAAAACCAAAAGAATTTCCAGACAGCGGCAGCAGATCCATATGTGGCCTCTCTAGTCCTTAGAGTGCATCTAGAACAAATGATTCTATTTTCTCCATTTCTTTGTTCAGATATGCTGTCGTAATTCACAGTTTGGACTTTCCCCCCCAGAGAAAGGCACAGCACCCGGCCCGGTTCTGAGAACTTAGGTGAGTACTTTAGCTGTGCTGTTCCTCAGATAAACTTCCTATTTGCTGCTGTTGAGCGGCATTCATTCACCAAACAGGAATAAAGCCCGGTATGCGGCAATGCTGGTTTTATTTTAGGTTGTCTTGTGTCTTTTTTTTTTAACTGTCGAATACAATGAATAAATCAGTGTTCAGACAGGGCGACTATAGTACATTAATGTGAGTGCTCGTTATAATGCATAAAAATTGACCTCCTGTAACGGAGTTCAGCAGAGCCGCCCTCAGGATTGGTTCTCATGAATATTTTTTTAAAAAAATCGTCTCTACTTTAGAAAAGTTATTTTGGAACACACAAATGAACACCAGCTTCCCCGATTTCATTTGGATTTTTGAAAGGACAACTGGATGCCTTTTATTTAAGTTTACGACTCGTCAGTGACTGCACCTCAGTCGGCTTTCGGTGCCTACTCTGGGTTAGACTTAAACTGGATGCAGGTGTGTGGGTTTTATACACACAGTGCCTCTGAGGCTCCTGGGAATAAAATCCATCGCACAGTAAAATTCCCACAGAGAATGATTCACTCCAAAGAATTTGCACGCAGAGTGTCTTCAGAGCACGAGTCTATGAATGACTACCAACCATAATTGCTCCCTTCACCCCCTTTTTAAAGCAGAGACAATGTTATAGAAGGTTTCGGATAAAATGTTTCCACATAGCTTCTCACTGGAGGCCCTGTACATGAAACTACAGAGGTTGCTGAAGGAGTGAAAGGAGGATGTGGGGTAGCCTGTGTTTGCTACTTTTATTGTTTGTCCATCTGTCTGTACTGGGGATTGAACTCCCGACTTTTGCACTGCTGGGTGAGGGTTTGCTGAGTTCTGTCCTGAGCCTCCTTTCCAATTTAACTCTGAAACAGGGCCTTGCTATTCTGCCTAGGCTGGCCTTAAACCAGCTAAGCTGCAGCACAGGAGTGTCCTTAACCTTGTGACCTTCCTGCCTCACCCTCATCCAGTAGCTGGGATTTCAAGTCTGTGTCACTGGGCTCAGCTAAGCAATTTTTAGATGCACATTACTGTGGGTGGATTTATTTGTCGGCATTGTAGCATATTTCCTGTAAACCGTGCGTCAATAGCTGTCCCCTGAAGAAAAAGTCAGTTTGTAATTTATGCTTTCCACGGTTCTGTTCCACAAGCTGGTGAATCAGCTGCCAGTCTCTTCAGCTGCCCGCTGTGCACTGGGGTGGGGGTAGCAGGTAGAGAAGCTTCCTGAAGTTTCTGTCACTGTTGGCCACCAACGAAGGACCTGGCTAACGGCTGGAAAAGCTGGTGTAAGGAACGATGCTGGAATAAATGTCTTTTGACAAAATTCCTTTGAGTCTTTCCATTTCCGTGTGCTAATATGTTGCCTCTGTGGCCTCCTGGTTTTGATAATCAGAAATCCATTGGAATCCAAAGATGGCTAGAAACTGAGGCGCTTCCTAGTAGCACGGGTTGGGCTTGGAAGACAGTTCAGGGGCTGCTGCCTTTTAGGAGACTCACATTAAGTTCCCAGCACCCCGTTTTAGTGGCCCAAACCACCCGGAATTCAAGCTCCGGGAGACCCTATGTTTTCTTCTGGTTCTCACAGACTCCTGCATATACCTACATCTCCCCCCCCACACACATACTTTAAAATATATAATAAAAAAACTTTAAAAATAATTTTAAAATTGCTTAAGTCTGATGCAATTGCAACCCTAAGCATTCAGGAGGAAGCAAAAGACTCCGGAGTTCAAGGCCGGCTGGTGCTGCACAATAACACCCTGTCCCCCCCCAAAAAAAGGGAAAACAGCAATAAATAAATAAATCATTTATAAATAAATTTTTTCTAACTACAACCACATTCTTGAGCTAGTGCAGTCTCATGAACCACTCTCTAACTTTTCTCCCTCCCCACACTGTGTCTTCCTGAGGCCATTCTGTGTTTAATTTTCATTTTCTATCTATGAGGCGTTATAGTGCTAGAGTTTATTGGCCACTTGCATGGCTCCTCCTCCTCTCCCTCCTCCTCCTCCTTCTTCTTCCTCTTTCTCCTCTTCTTCCTCTTCTTTCTCTTCTTCCTCTTCCTTTTTCTCTCTCCTTCCTTCCTCTTCCTCTTTCTCCTCTTTTTCCTCTTCTTCTTTCTCTTCTTCCTTCTCTTCCTCTTCTTTCTCCTCTTCTTCCTCATCTTCTTCCTCACCTCCTCTTTCCTTTCCTCCTTCCTTTTGTCTTCTTTATCTTTGTCTTGTCTTCCTTCTGCATGACTTCTACCCAGCTTCTCCTCCTCTCCATCCTCTCCCTCCTTCTTCCTGAGTAGGGCAAACATGGGCTTATGAAGGAGTGAGAAAGAACTCTTGAGAGTGGAGACGCTCCCCTGGAGGAATGGGTAGATCGTCTCTTTAGACATATAGAACAGCTGTAGAGTGCCCCATGGCACATGGTGGGGAAGAGCCTTCAGCATTTGCTTTATACACCCTCTCTTCCACACTGAAGGATGAGTGTTGCCAAGCAGACATGACCCACGACCCTGTAGTTGAATGTGTAAGTTGTGCTTTGGGGGCTGCTTTAGAGTTGGTGTCTCTTAAATTCTATTTAAAAATTTAAAATCATGAAGCTATTTTTCTGTCATATTTTCTTAAAGTTCTTTCATTTCTCTTCACATTTATTCTTTAAGATTTTCTGATTTTATTTATTTTTATTAGATTTATTTTATTTTATATGTGTGAGTGTTTTGCCTGTGTGTTTGTGCTCACGCGCGTGTGTGTGTGCATCATGTGCACTCTTGGTGCCTGCGTGGATTAGAAGGGGACATCAGGCACCTGGAACTGGAGTTACAGACAATTGTGAGCTGCCATGTAGGTGCTGGGAATTGAACCCAGGTCCTCTGGAAGGCTAGCCACTTTCTCCTCTACCACTCTGTAACTCGACCTTTCTCATGAACCAATTGTCTGTTGTCTGTCTGTGTGGCCCCCTTCTCTTTGCCCCTTGCTCTATTGTCTGTGTGTCTGTCTGTGGGGCCCCCCTTCTCTTTGCCCCTTGCTCTATTGTCTGTGTGTCTGTCTGTG
>JANHMN010000012.1:6299029-6346607 GCA_030674055.1 Rhabdomys pumilio
CCCCCTTCTCTTTGCCCCTTGCTCTATTGTCTGTGTGTCTGTCTGTGTGGCCCTCCTTCTCTTTGCCCCTTGCTCTATTGTCTATGTGTCTGTCTTGTGGCCCCCCTTCTCTCTGCCCCTTGCTCTATTGTCTGTGTATCTGTCTGTGTGGCTCCCCTTCTCTTTGCCCCTTGCTCTATCCGTCTCATTACTGTGCCAATGTTCTTATGCTGCGGCTCTATGGCCTTGGTCATCAGGACTCTATGGCCTTAGTCATCAGGAATCCAGCTTTAAAACCATGCCCACATCTTCCTGGACCTTAAAATTTCTATGTGTACTTAGAAACAGTTTGTCACGGTATATTTATAAAAAAAAATGATATAACCAATGTTGCTTTTTATTGAATATTTAGATACATTCAGAAAGAATTATGCCCCAGGGAAGGGGGGTGCTGGCGGGGATGAGGAGGGAGTGGGGGTGGGGAGCACCCTCTCAGGAGCAAAGGGGAGAGGGCATGGGGTGGAGAACTCGGGAGGGGGGACCAGGAAGGGGGCAACATTTGCAATGTAAATAAAATAAAAAGAAATAAAAAGAATTATTCTTTACTGTTTTGATATCTTCAATGCATTAATTCATTTCCTATCAATTTTAAGGCCTTATTGTGTTTAGGTTAATAATGTTTTCCAATTTTCTCCATAGCAGTCTGCCTATTTTTATAGGCTTTTTTTAAAAATTATTACTCCATATACACACTAGCTAGTTTTATGTCAACTTGATGCATGGTAGAGACATATCTGAGGACCAGGGTGCTTATTCAGGTGCTCTATAAGATTGGCCTGAAGGAAAGTCTACAACATGTTTTCATGATTGGTGTGAGCAGGCTCAGCCTGTGAGGGGTGGTGCAAACCCTGGGCAGCTGGTCCTGAGGTGTATAAGAAAGCAGGCTGAGCAAGCCCTGAGGAGCAGGTCAGTAAGCAGTGCCCTCCACAGCCTCCGCATCAGTTCCTGCCTCCAGGTTCCCACCCTGACTTCAATAATACCACCTGACTTCAAAAACTATCACCTAGAAGTAGAAGCTCAAATAAACCCTGTTCTCTCTAGCTTGCTTTTGGTCACAGTGTTTTGTCACAGCAATGGAAACCCTAACAAAGACAGTGTGGGTAGATGTTTTGTCTCCATGTATGTCTGTATTCCAGGTGGGTGCCTGATGCCCAGGGAGGCCAGAAAAGGGTACTGGATTCTAGTCCTGCCTTCAAATTCACTTATTAATTCTTTCATTATGGCTGTAAGTTCATCTTCATTGTCTACACACATAATCATAACATTGGCAAGCAATATTTTTTACTTTTACAATAACTGTACCATGTATCCATTTTTCTTTTCATATTGCTCTGGGTGGGTCCCTCAGTGTCATTTATACATATATTATATAAGCAAATTATATATATATATACATATATATATATATATATTATATTATATTTATATATTTTCTTTTTGAGACAGAGCCTTGGATGGCCTGAAATTTACCATATAGACTAGGTTAACATGGAACTCACAAAGGTCTTCCAGTTTCCAACTTCAAGTTCTGGAATTAAAGGCAAGTACCACCATACCCAGGTCAATACTATCTGCCTATCTATCTATCTATCTATCTATCTATCTATCTATCTATCTATCCTTTTTGTTTATTTGTTTATTTTTTTTCAGACAGGATTTCTCTGTGTAACAGTCCTAGCTGTTCTGTAACTCAATTTGTAGGCTGGCCTCGAACTCATGGAGATCCTCCTGCCCTTGCCTCCTGAGCGCCAAGACTATGCTCAGTGCAATGTATGTATGTATGTATGTATGTATATATGTATCTATGTGCACGTGTGCTCTCTCTCTCTGTAATAAAAGAGAATGCTTGTCTTATAATCTCAAAAAAGAAACTTTGCATTTTATCATTAAGTATAGTGTTAACCAAAGACTGTTTTGTTTTTATAAATATTGCTTTATTACTTTAAGAACGTTCTTTGTGAAAATTTGTGTTTTGAAAACTTATGACTGCATACTGAATTTTATCAAAACTTCCTCCCAAATGTTGAGATACACTTTTTTTGTCTTTTATTCTGTTAATGTGATAAGTTTATTCACATAAAATCAAATTCAAATCTGCATTTCTCAGACTGAATTCAGTGTGGCATACGATATTCTTGTTTTTTACCTTTTAAAAGACCACGGTCTATAGTAATAGAACCAAAGTTTAAGAAGGCAAGTTTGTGTTGCCGCTGCGTCTCCTGCAATTGTTGACTGAATGGTTAATCTCTCAGAATCAGTTCTTTATTTGATCTGCCTGGCTGCCTGGATTGAAGCCGGTTTCCTGTCTGGGCAGGGCTTCCTGAGACTCAGCCCCTTCCCAGAGCGCATGTGCAGAACCTCTGGTATTCCCCCTATGTCTCCTGTCTGACTCCTCACCAAGGGGGCTCTGCACCTTACCTGCCCTCCTGTACCAAGGATTTCTGCGGCGAGAAATCCCGGGTTCTATACCCAAGATTTTGCAGTGATCACTTGACCCCATGAAATGGGCACAAGCGTCCAGAGCACGGAGACAAGGCTGAGAGAGCGGGCAGAAGTCTTTCCTTGACCCAGAAGCTGATGTCTAAAGTCTCATTCCTGACAAGAACTCTGTCTGTTCCCTGAAGGTGTTCTGTGAGCAGACTAAAGTTGAGGTCCGTGCCTTTTATCTGTGCTCTTGAAATAGGGACGTAGGCCAACGAGTATTTGTCAGATAACCGCTACAGTTACCTTGTTCCCTAAACTAATTAAGGAAACCCAACCAAAAAGAAAAAGAAAAAAAATAAGAAAGAAATGCCTTTAAGTATCAAGGAATTTATTGCCAAACATTTTGAAGTTAATGAGAAAAAAGTCCTCCTCGATTTTAAATGCTCAGCGTACCGTGGAATTAATAAGCTGCCGAGGAACAAAATGGCAAGAACTCTTGGCACGGTCTCATTATTAGTGACTCCGTGATTCTGCTGGTAAAAAAAGCTGAATTCATAAACAAAACACTCAGCCTTAGTTGTCTTAGAAAATCACAGCTCATCACGACTCCTGACCACATGGCTCCTATAACTTCTGCCCGGAAAGTTTCATGTTTCATTCCACTTCTCCGCTAAGCCCGGCTCCCTGTCAGCTTCTTGGTTCAAGCAGTGCCATCCCCGCAGAGGGCTTCAATACTATTCCTAGAAGCCCTTTCTGACTGGCTCCCCGTTTAACCTCCTCCAATAGGGGTCACCTCTCCGTGGCTCCGTGATGTACTGGGTTTTGTTTTGTTTGTTTTAGGTTTACTTGGTGGTGATTTAGGTGTACGGGTGATTTGCCTGCGTTTATGTCTGTTTAGCACATGCAAGCCTGGTGCCTATGGATGTCAGAAGAAGAGCTCGGATCTAGTAGAACTGGAGTTATGATTGATTGTGAGCTTCTGTGTGGGTACTGGGAATCGAACCCTGTTCCTCTGCAAGCACCGTAAATTCCTTTAACCTCAGAGTTATCACTACCGTCCCTCCATGATATACATTAAGTAGAAAGGAATCGTGGGATCAGAATCATACTAGCCACTGCACAGTGTGGGGCATGCTAATACATGCACCTTGAATATTTCCAGTGGCATCATTTCATCAATGTTATGTTATTGTCTTTCCAGGAGACTAAGCACTCAGGGAGGGACCAGGATCTCTTGCTTATGGAATCACAAGGCTCTGGAGCAGTACCTAGACACAGCAGAGGCTCAACAGATGCTGAGGGAAGGAACAAACAGTTAAAACCTTAAATTCTTTATATTCATGCATCATTAGCTCCGGCCTGTGCTTTCCTAAGCAGACCTGCAGTGGCCACAAGATTCCCACTGTCCGTGCCCTCAAGAGATGCAGGGAAACGAAATCTTCCCTTCGACGAGGAGGGATGATTTAGGGCTAAGAGCCTCTGCTCTGTTCACAACACAAAGCAGACACTCTGGGCTTAAGCCCAGCTCTGATGCTAACTGTGTGGGCTGGGACAAGTGACAATTTTTGTGTGCCTTGGCTACTTTGTAGATGAGCTATCCGTCCTAGTACTTGTCCTATGGTCACTGTTGAAGGATCGGAGGAGATTAGTTTAGTTCAGTGCCTGGCAGGCAGTGAACGGCTAAAGGACATTCTCTACTCATGGAATCATAAATTAGGCAACACTTGTCCTGTGGTGAATGGCTTTGGTGAGGGACTATTCAGTTTTCTTGTAATCTGGTAGTGGGAAATCCAAAGATGTGTGTGTATGCGTGTGCATGTGCGTGTGCGTGTGCGTGTGCGTGTGCGTGTGTGTGTGTGTGTGGTTCCAGTTACTGGTTTCAAATAGAGTTGGGTTACTGGGTCGTCAACAGCCTAAAAGAGACTCTAAGCCCTGGACAGTGGAAAAACAGATGTACTTAAGGAGACAAGTGATTCCTCTACTGTGAATTTCTGGTCCTACACAAACAGATGGAGTGAACAGGATTGCCTTTTGAAAGAGGAGCTCCCTCTCACTCTTAGTCTTGCTCCAGACAACTATACTGAAAGGCCAGTAGTCACAGACATACCAGGAGCCCTGCCCAAGCCTTCCCTGCCAAAGCTCACAAGACCTAGGCTCCAAAGGGCTTCGTTAGTGACGGGAGAAAGCCTTGGAGATGTATTAGCATATACCACACTGTGGGGTGACTAGCATGATTCTGATCTCAAGATCCCTCTGTACATTATGTATGAGTGCTCTTTCTGCATGTACACCTGCATGCCAGAAGAGGGCATCAGATCCCATTATAGATGGTTGTGAGCCACCATGTGGTTGCTGGGAATTGAACTCAGGACCTCTGGAAGAGCAGCCAGTGCTCTTAACCACTGAGCCATCTCTCCAGTCCCCAAGATCCCTCTTATTAGCTGCATACCAGCCAGTGTGACCGCATAACAGAGCTATGATGGATTAGATGTGAGATAGCAAGCATGTCCTGAGTTCTCTGGGAAAGTTTTGCTTTATTGATTTTGAAGAAGAGAGGGTCAAAGGGAGGGATGAAGGAAGGGGGAGGGAGGGAGGGGACGGCTAGCATCCCTCCCTCTTCATCTCCTTCCTGCCATCTTGCATGACTGCTGTCTTATAATCATAAGGAAACAGATATGATCACAAATGTTTCCAAGCCGGGGAAGGCCAGTGGGAAGAGAAAAAAGTCCAGGTTGGATGTCATTACAGAGCAGATGCATCTGTCTTGGGCTGCCTACCTGACCTTTGTGTTGGAGATGCACAGAAGGGAGACTGTTGGGGTGCCTGTTGTTTGGGTTTCCTAGCCTTTGTGTGGACTCCTGACCAAGGAACTTGCACGCAGCCCAAAGCTATACACCACAATGTTCACGAACACTGGTTCTCTCTGTGCTCTGCTGGGTCTCTGTACCTTGTAGGTGGGCATTGGCATATGGTGGGCATCCCACAAATGCTTGACCAGTGAATACCCATGTCATCTGAGATACACTGTAACTGGTGAGATTGTCACTACTGCTGGGGACCATCTCCAGGTGCTGGTGTGACTGCCTTGCCAGGAATGAAGACATCATGGAGACATCGCACCCCTCCCTTCAGTTAGCGGGCGGCTTTGGAATTCTCCTTACAATTGGCTGTTCCCCAGGGTCTCATGCTGAGAGCAGGAAAAGACCGATGCTTGGTGCCAGCCGGAGGGAGAGTTTGTCTCCCAGGAAGAGATCTCAGAGTTCTGACAACTTGTCAGATCAGACTCTCCCCTGAGAGACTGGAGCTAAGGCACCGATAGGAAGGAGCAGGCCATGGCCAGAACTGCTTAATTATGCATGCATCCTTGGCCAAGACTGTTGTTTATGCATATTCTTTTCTGCATTTCATTATTATGGCCCATCCCAGTGTGTTCACACTGCCAGGGCCCAGGGTGTGACCCTAACAGTCTGGTGATGTTGGGTTTTGTCAGAGAATGGTGTGATATGCTTCTAACCCGGTACTTGTGCTTCTGGGCAGAGGTAAAGTCATGATCTACAAGTGGCCCTTCATTTCTGCAGGTATCATAATGACAAAGTCTTTATTAATAGGTTGACAAGCTTGGGCTTTCCTGTAGATAACAAAGTTGCTTTACTGAAACAGAATTAGCCTGGATCAGAGAAGAGTGGGGTGGTAGGAAGGACCCAGCAAAGGCTGATGGGATGGATGGTTTTTCTCCTTGACTCCTCAGGACTGTCTTTCCTCATCTGCCTCCTCCATTGCCCGTGGCAGTTTTTATTTCCTTCAGCCTGGCTGGCTACCGAGCCAATTACCCAAAGTCTTTCTGTCATCTGCGCAGCTCTCCTCGTTCCTCCACAGTTTCTGGGTTTCATAAGCATTTTAATGCTTACACAACAACCTTAGGTCTGTTGGGGTCTTTGGATCTCAGAAGATTTTAATATATTGGCTTGAATACTCATGCCCTATGGAAAGCCTGATACCTTCTTCGAGATTGCTTCTGATTCCCAGCAGACTTTTCTCTAGCCAGGGAAAGGGATGGGGGTGGGGAGCATGCAACACAGACAGGACACCCCCAACTTCTACTTCCTTCTAAGGAGAGTCTGTGGTTTCTCACTGTTTGTGTGCTAAGCCCTTGGAAACATAGTGCTCACAGGATCAAGGCGCTGCAAGCGACCTCATTCATTTGCATCTTTCTTTTTCAATTAGACGGTTTGTAGCACTAAATATAACTAACATGTTACCACTTCCACACAGCCCATAAACACGGCCTTAGTGGGTAGTATGTGGTAAGCATTTATTCTGTGCTGGGATTTGTCTGGCAAAGGATACTTCAGTGACTTACTGTAGTAGTGATGGAGACAGAAGTTGCGACTGGAGAGCCATAGTCTGTATCTCTATAGAGGACTGGCAGGTGTGGTGGTGCCCTGTGAAGGGCCACGGGAGCAGGAACATACTGTGTACCATTCAGGCACAAGGTTCTGAAAGGATCTGTGTGGCATTGCTTCTTACGCTGATGGGCAGAGATCCTTCCTTCGCAAGGCCTTTCCTCTGTCATGGAGACCTATCCAGAAGTTCACCTAATTCCATCCGCACTGGAAACAAGCCGCTTGCATTTGCACTAAGGAAAGCCACTTGGGCTGAAGAGAAGCTGATGATCTCTCCATGTGATCCCAAGAAGGGAATGCCACTGTCTCGAGGATTAAAGTTTATTCTGTTAAACAGGTAAGTAATCTCCATCAGACCTCGTACCTTCTCATAGTTTTCCCCCTAGAGTTTACACATTAGCAAATGGTTAGGTTGTTTTCCCCTGCTATAGGTCTGCTTAGTGCGTGGGCATGTGTGTAAAAAGGTGGACTTTAGTGCCATCTAGTGGCATCTTTTTTCTTTGTAGTTTCTTTAGTATAAAAATACTAAAAGTTACCATTAAGCAAAAGAAAGAAAATAAATTCCATTTTCAAATTTGATCCAAAGCCACTTTTTAGAGAGATGTGGTACCCTGACATTTAAGACTGTCCTCCAGCATTTGTACTTTCTGTGCTATTCAGTTTTGAAAGAAATCAGCCTGTGGCTGTCCTCACATGCCCAGTGGCATCTAATGATTCTAAGGTACACTTAACGGCTTCTTTCAGTGCAAGCAAAAGCTAGCTCCCCAGATATCTAACCGCTGAGCAGACAAGCCTAAGTTTGTTGCTCACCTCAAAGCTTTGGTATCATCTTAGCGAAGGGTAAAGCAGATACTGGGGATGTTGAGAATTGGATGGGAGCCAGGCAGTGGTGGCGCACGCCTTTAATCCCAGCACTTGGGAGGCAGAGGCAGGAGGATTTCTAAGTTCGAGGCCAGCCTGGTCTACAGAGTGAGTTCCAGGACAGCCAGGGCTACACAGAGAAACCCTGTCTCGAAAAACAAAAACAAAAACAAAAACAAAAACAAAAACAAAAATGGAGAATTGGATGGGAGAGGAGATTTCAGCCGGGCTTTTAAAAAAGAAGGCTCAGGATTGGGTAAGAATCAGAGTAGAGAAGTCCAAGGTTGGTGAAAATATCAAGGCCCAGAATTTCAAGACTTTTAGTTTCAAACTACCAGATAATGGTGTCTTTAGAAGTGGTGATTTGTTGGGAAGTCTCTTGGAATAAACAGCCTAGCCCAGGGAGAAGACTCACAGAAAAGCAAATGGACACTAGCAAGATAGCACCAGACAGTTCTATTAATACAGACAGGGAAGTGGCTATGGCTCTTTTTATCCAGGCTGAGTATCAGGTGTGGCCATTTCTGTTCTTAGTGGCCTTCCATAGTTTAGATACTGGCATAACATGGAGCAGTGTTAAACATGGAAATGCCACCATAAACTGTCACAAGCAAGGCTGGGGATGTGGCTCAGTGGCAGAGCACTTGCTTAGTGTGTGTGTGGCTCTGGGTTTAATCCCCAACACTACAAAAAAGTAAATACATTAGTTGTGCCACCCCTGTGTCAGGGGCTGGAGAGATGGCTCAGCTGTGAAAAGCTCACAGCCAAAATAGAATGGTTATGTCAGGGCACTCGGGGAAAACAGTACTGCTGGATGGGCGTGGTTTTAAAGTGGTAGGAAGTGAGGGCACATAGTTACAGAGACAGTGTGACAATATGACATGAGAATAGTTGAATGAATATAGCATAGAATCGTTGGATGAGTATAGTTAGCATGTCTGTCTCCTTAAACATGTATTACTTCTTCATGCTGGGAAACCTTGAACTCATTGTCTGTTGTCTAAAGACATATTAAATCCAAGTCACCCCACTGAGCTGTAGAACACTAGAATGTATTCCTCTCTGGATGTACTTGGATATCTGTTATCCAGCCCCCTTCTGTCCTCCCCACCTTCCTTCTTTTGGTATCCAGAGAACACTTCTATTTTCTACTCCTATGAGATCATTTTTTAAAGCCTCCATCTATTAATGAAAACATGTAGTGTTTGTTTTTCTGTGCCCAGCTTGTTTCACTTAACATAATGCTCCAGTTGTGTCTATCATGTGGCCACAATGCCAGGATTTCATTCCCCTATGGAGAATACTATCTTATTTGTGTTCACCATATTTTTTCTCTCCATCTGTTAATGGACCTCGGTAGACTCCGCTTCTTGGTTGTTGTGAACATTGTTGTAAAAACCATGAGAGTGCAGACATTTCTGTGATAACTTGGTCTCATTTCCTTTGGTGGTAGACCAGTAGGACAGCTGAATGGAGGTAGACCAGTAGGACAGCTGGATGGAGATAGACCAGTAAGACAGCTGGATGGAGGTAGACCAGTAGGACAGCTGGATGGAGGTAGACCAGTAGGACAGCTGGATGGAGGTAGACCAGTAGGACAGCTGGATGGAGGTAGACCAGTAGGACAGCTGGATCCATGGTGGTTTCATTTTCAGATTTGTTGTGTTTTTTGAATTTGTTGTTTTATTTTTTGAGGAGCCTTCATTTCATAGTATTTCTGTACTGACTGTACAAATTTTCACATTCACCAAGAGCAGAATAGATTATTTGGTGAGCTTTGGTGATGGTCCGAGGTAAAGAGGAGCATGCTGAAAAGCAACTGCCACACAAACACGAAGACTTGATTGAGTTCAGATTCCCAGTACCCATTGGAAAGCCAGATATAGAAGTTTCTGGCTATAATTCCAGATCAAGAGAGATGGAGACAGGAGGATCCCTGGGGCTTGTTGGCCAGCCAATCTGGCCAAACTAGAGCTTTGGATTCAATGAGAAACCTTGTCTCAAAAGACAAGAATGGGAGCTGGAAAGATTGTTCAGTGGTGATGAGCATATACTTTTCTTGCAGAGGACCCAAGTTTGAGTCTCAGCACCCATGTTGGGCACTTCACAACTGTCTGTAACTCCAGTTCCAGGATTACTCAATAGTTCTGACCTCCAAAAACACATACACTGGTATGCATGCACACACATGCACACACAATTAAAAATAAAATAAATCTTAACAAACTAAGGTAGAAAACAATTAGAGAACACATGCTGACTCTGATTCCACATGTATACACAAGTACACATGCATCTACTCCATACAATTAGGCATTCTGGTCCTTGTGTGAACATACACATATATATGCGTGCAAACATGTACACATGCATGTACATACACACACGGTAGAGAAAGACAGTAAGAACATGAAGCTGGAAGATGAACAGAACACAGTTCAGGGATCTGGAACTTCTGGCTGGAATACATTTGATTTCCAAGCTGAACCTTTTGAGCTGAGGAATGTTGAGAAGAGGAAGTAAGATATCGACTCCAGTGTCCTGAGGGTCTCTGAAAGCCTTTGCTCTCAGAGATCTGTGCAGTTTTACCGTAAAGTACACAGTGGCACCACTCATGGGACTGTGTGGTGACCTCACTCTGGCCTCCTAGTTCTCTTTCTGAAGCTCATGTTCTTTTGCAGTCCCAAGGGAACTTGTGCTTTTGAGAAAGAAAGAGTGCAGAACATCACAGAGAAACTGCACCATACACTTTTTAAACATGGCCAGGCAGGTTTCCTCTGAGCTTGTACAGCACAGGAAACTTTGTTAGAACTACGCTCCAATCCAAATACCCATGCCTGCAGCTTGCTGCCATGCTGCCCGACCATGATGGATTTTGTTGTTGTTATTTTTGATTTTTTTATGTGAAAATCTTTATTGAATATTTTATTTACATTTCAGATGCCATCCCCTTTCCCCATTTCCCCTCCCTAGAAAACCCCTATCCCACCTCCACTTCTCCTTTTTTTGCTTTTATACTATTTTTTAATGTTAATCAAAGGCTTTATAAGTTTGGTAATGCTCAATATCAGTCAGAAGTGTAACCCAATACCCAACCTAGATATATCAACTATCTTTGACTGGCAGGGACATGCACACATCCACCTTAGTGTCCCCCCCTCTTGTCACCTAGCTCCTCCTCTCCTTCTCCTCCTCTCCTTACTCTTTATCTTCCTCTCCTTACTCCTCCCACCTTAGCTCCTCCTACATATCACTGTTTCTGTTAAAATAAAACTGTTTTCTTAGAATACAATTAGAGCATAACTATACCAACTTGTATCAGTAAGGTACAAGATAGACCTAATATCCAGTCCATCATTTTTGTTGACTAAACAGAACCTCTGTTGTCCCTCCTAACTAAAAGACTTAATTCTGAACCTGGCTTTTTTTCTTGGCTTTAGAATGAATGTCAGCTGAAAACCATCCTATCAAACCTTTTCTCTCAAAGTAAATAGCCGGGATTGGCTATGAGACTATAAGTCTTCAAACCTGTCAGAAATCCAGAATGACTGAGTTAACTGAAATTATGGGAAGCACCAAGCATAGCTTCTAAAACTTAGTCAAATTAGAGAGACCACTGAGCACCTGGACAGTCCCTATACTACAAAACGTTGGAGCATTCAATCTTCAGCCTTCTGGCCCAGGATCATCTGACAGACCAACTGATGCAGAATTATTAAGGGCTGATTACTCTGTCTTGGCAGATATAATCAGTCAACTATTCCGCAAGTGTGTCCTTTTCTGGATAGTGATTTGTCTGTAGATGAAAAGAGGCAATTCTTGTCTAGTGGCTGTCTCACCACAACTGGAGTAACTCCAAAGATGCTCAATTTCTTCTTAGAATCCAACACAGCAAGCTGTCAGGAGCAGACAGGTCTCTAATCAAAATGGACATTGATACAGAAATGTTTGTAACGTCAATTCTGTGGACTTCTGACATTTTGAAAACCAACTATCCATGTAAGGCAATCTGGACTATTGTTTGTTAACTCCTCTCAGCTAAATAAAATATAGAAAACACCCTAACAATAAACTCAGAGCCATGAATTTGCTATAGGCCCTTAACCCACAGGCTAGCCATCTCAAATCAGTTTAAAAACTTAAAGAAGGACTAGATCTAAGCCTTGTATTCCTAAATGTGTTATATAGGCACAATGCCTATGAGAGTAACAATATTAATCTCACTTTATATCAATAAGAAGCTTGTACCAATGAAAACCTTAAATTAGAAATCAAAGTAAATTTTGTACCATTTAAGAAATTATAATTTCATCTTAATAACAATTTACATATTTCTATAAATAGGTTATGGCTATGCAATAAATCCTTTTCACCTCCCTGCTCTCAAATTCCCCAACACTAGGGAATCCAAACTTTCAGGCACCAAGGCCCTCTACTTCCACTGATGCCTAACCCCTTACCCTATCCCCCCCTCCAATTACTATGAGGGTGTGCTCCCACCACCCTCTCATTCCAGCCTCCCTGCTCTTGCAGTTCCCCAACACTAGGGAATCCAAACTTTCAGGTACCAAGGCTGTCCACTTCCACTGATGCCTGGCAAGGCCACCCTCAACTACCTATACAGGTGGAGCCATGAGTCACTCCCTTTGTTTTCTCGGTCTGGAGATTTTAGAATGGCTACTCCAGCTTGTTTCTTAGGGCCATTTGTTTGAAAAATTGTTTTCCAGCCTTTTACTCTAAGGTAGAGTCTGTCTTTGTCACCGAGGCGGGTTTCCTGTATGCAGCAAAATGTTGGGCCTTGTTTATGTATCCAGTCCATTAGCCTATGTCTTTTAATTGGGGAATTAAGTCCATTGATGTTAAAAGATGTTAAGGAACAGTGATTGTTGCTTCTTGTTATTTTAGTTATTAGAGGTGAAATTATCTTTGTGTGGTTATCTTCTTTTGGATTTGTTGGAAGAGGATTACTTTTTTGTTCTTTCTGGGGTATAATTTCCCTCCTTGTATTGAAGCTTTCCTGCTATTATCCTTTGTAATGCTGGGTTTGTGGAAAGATGTTGAATAAATTTGGTTTTGTCATGAAATATCTTGGTTTCTCCATCTATGGTAATTGAGAGTTTTGCTGGGTATAGTAGACTGGGCTGGCATTTATGTTCTCTTAGGGTCTGTATGACATCTGTCCAGCATCTTCTAGCTTTTATAGTATCTGGTGAGAAGTCTGGTGTAATTCTGATAGGTCTGCCTTTATATGTTACTTAGCCTTTTTCCCTTACTGCTTTTTATATTCTTTCTTTGTTTTGTGCACTTGGTGTTTTGATTATTATGTGACAGGAGGTATTTCTTTTCTGGTCTAGTCTATTTGGCATTCTATAGGCTTCTTGTATGTTTATGGGCATCTTGTTCTTTAGATTAGGGAAATTTTCTTCTATAATTTTGTTGAAAATATTTATTGGCCCTTTAAGTTGGGAATCTTCACTCTCATCTATACCTATTATCCTTAGGTTTGGTCTCCACATTGTGTCCTGGATTTCCTGTATATTTTGTGTTAAAAACTTTTTGCATTTTGCGTTTTCTTTGACAGTTGTGTCATATTTTCTATGGTATCTTCTGCACCTGAGATTCTCTCTTCTGTCTCTTGTATTCTGTTGGTGATGCTTGTGTCTATGACTCCTGATTTCTTTCCTAGGTTTTCTATCTCTGGGGTAGTCTCCCTTTGTGATTTCTTGATTGTTTCTACTTCCATTTTTATGTCCTGGATGTTCCTTCACCTGTTTGGTTGTGTTCTCTTGTAATTCCTTAAGGGATTTTTGTGTTTCCTCTTTAAGGGCTTCTACCTGTCTACCTGTGTACTCCTCAAATTCTTTGAGAGTGTTATTTATGTCCTTCTTAAAGTCCTCTATCTTCATCATTAGAAGTGATTTTAAGCCGGGCGGTGGTGGCGCACGCCTTTAATCCTAGCACTTGGGAGGCAGAGGCAGGCAGATTTCTGAGTTTGAGGCCAGCCTGGTCTACAGAGTGAGTTCAGGACAGCCCAGGGCTACACAGAGAAACCCTGTCTCGAAAAACAAAAAAACAAAAAACAAAACAAAACAAAGCAAAACAAAACAAAACAAAAAAAACCAAACCAAACAAACAAACAAAAAAGAACTTAAAAAAATCTAAAAAAAGTTATTTTTAATCTGCATCTTGCTTTCCTAGTACTATGGGGAATTCAGGACTTTCTTGTGTGGGAAAACTAGGTTCTAATGATGCCAAGTACTCTGGGTTGCTGATGCTTATGTTCTTGTGCTTGCCTTTTGCCATCTGGATCTCCTTAGTGCTACCTGCCCTGTCTCTGACTGGAGCCTGTCTTTCCTATTATCTTGGTTTTATCAAAACTGCGTGGGGTGGGTGTTGCTACTTGGGTAAGAGCTGAGGCCCAAAATCTGCTCAGGCCAGGAGTGGCTTCCTGGGTCCTAGTGGGTTCGGGTTACTCCCTGTTTGGTGTCAGGAGCCATAATGGGAAAAACTAATAATTGGCAGATGATCATCCTGAAATGCTTGCCTAGGATTATTATATAATCTGCGACGAGTGTGCCCCATTAGCAAGGCTGTGGTGGACGTAATTTTAGGAAAGATTCCTGCTATTAATATGCTTTTCCCATTATTATTATTATTATTATTATTATTATTATTATTATTATACATTTGCTACTATCACTAAGCAATAGCACACCCCTTTGTAGCAGATCTCTGCAGACTCACGAAGATGTACTGTCTTGTAATGATACTATATAGACAAATAGATGACTTCTTAAGTCTTAATGATGATCCTATAAGAATTCCTAAAATTATATCAATGATTATTAAGCTCTTTTATATCGGGACTGCTATTAAGTCCCTCAGGCATAGTCGAAACTGCAAAGAGAACTCTGCCAGTCTCCTGAGTGTTATCAGTTAATTGCCCCTAGACCTTCTCCTGCTTAGAGCACATTCCAAGAGGTCATAAAACAATTAGCCTAGGTTACTAGAGGAAACCCACAATTTATTATAGGTACCAGGGCAGAAGAGAAAATATTGCCTGGGTTATCTATACAAAACTTCACCAATTTATAGTTTCAAACTTTCTTTGAAATTGTGGAGCTAGACAGGTGATGAATGTCTAGTTAGATAATTACTCCTAATGGATATTCATGTAAACATTCTGTGTTGTAAACTTCTATTTCAATTTATGACTTGAATTTTGGTGTGAACCTGTGATGAACTTTGTAACATGTGATCATATACTCTGAATGGTGTATAAATACTGAAGACAAAGACAAAGAAAGGAGTTAGAATAGAGTTAGTTAGAATAGAATAGTCAGTTTGTTAGAATAGTTAGAATAGAATAGTCATTTAGTTGGAATAGAGTTAGTCAGTTAGGAGCCCATTGCCCTTTCTATTTCCCCCTGTCTAGATTTTTTCTCCCTTAGAATCTTTACTTTGTTAGAATCTTTTCTTCTTCCCCACTCAGGACCTTTCCACGTTTCCCCTCAGATAGCTTTCATAGGATACTTTTTACACTTAATAAACTCTATAGCAACTTTTCTAAGTGTCTTTTCTTCCTTCGACCCAGCAGTTCCTGCTGAGATAGAACAAAAGCCACGTTGCATAATCCTCTGCAGTTAGGCTACAGGTATTAATCACCCTAGCCTGCAGTCTCTTACCCTCAGAAGTTTTTAGGATAGCATAAAACTATTTACTTAACCCCTTACTGGTTTTAAGGCTGGGATACTAGTGCCAGTTTCAAGCCACAGGATCTCTGACTGCAGACCAGCTACAGCAGCAGCATAGGGGCTACCTCAAGAAGAACCGGACGGTGGGAGGAGGAGAAGAAAAAAGAAGAAGCTGCATCTCTCCCCCTCTCACCCCTAGCCGGGGCAGGGATGGCCCCTGGCAGTTTGGGGCAGGCATTGCTGTCTGCTTAACTAAGATAATGCCAAGGTTAGAGCACCTGGGAACCCTGCTTCCTCTGGATTCTTAGAGATTGGGGGCAGAGTTGCCACCCGGAATCTGTTCAGTACTCAGGCCCAGACTGGAAGGAACCAGTGCTCTGGGCCAGGAGTGACTTTCTGGGTCCTTGTGGGTCCCAGTTACTGTTAGTTGTTCTAAGAACAGACCACACGGTTCCAAGGGGGAGGAGGTTTATTCAGGAGATAGGGCAAAAGTGGGGAGAAGAAGGTGGAAGGATAAGAGAGAAGAGAAAGAGAAGTAGAGGCCAGCTATGACCACGTGGAGAGAGAGGAAGTGGGGAGGGGACAGAGAGGCAAGAGGGTAAGAGAGTAAGAGAGTAAGGGGTAAAGGGGTAAGAGAGTAAGAGAGAGAGGAGGGGGCAATCAGCCCCTTTTATAGTGGGCCAGGCCTACCTGGTGGTTGCCAGGTAACTGTGGGGAGGAGCATACCTGGCTGTTGCCAGGTAACTGTGGAGGTGGAGTTTAGACAGAATACTAACAGTTACTCCCTGTTTGGGGCAGGCGTTACTGTCCGCTTACCTAAGATAATGCCAGGGTTAGAGCACCTGGGAGCCCTGCTTCCTCTGGATTCCTAGAGATTGTGGGCAGAGCTGTCACCCAGAATTTGCTCAGTGCTCCTGTTGTTATTTTTGAGACAGGATTTTTCTGTGTAGCCCTGGTTGTCCTGGAACTTGTTCTATAGACCAGGCTGGGCTCAACTCGTAGAGATCTGCCTACCTCTGACTCCCTAGTGTTGGAATTAATACAGCTAGAAAAGTGTGAAAGAGGCCACAGCAGAGTTCAAGGTATTCAAAGAGGCCTTACAGGGTTGGGAGAGGGGGAGGCGGGGAGAGGAGAGATGGTAGCTGTTGGATCAGAAGAGAGCTTCCAAGTCCAGTGATGCCATCATCCATAGGCAACAGGGACCTGCACATCTGTTGCTATGGCAACTGCCATACATTCACCTGCCAGCCTTCACCTTCGCCATCAGTATGCAGTGGTGTGTGCAGTTACGTCACAGCCCAAATAAAAGACAGAGCCCCTCCCCCCAACCTTCTCTCTCTCTTTCCTCCTTCTTTCTTCATTGCTCCCTTTTGTTCTCCCGCTCCCCCAGTAAACCATGGAACTCCCGTGGAACTGCGCTGGCCTGATGTGATCTGTCCATAGGAGCCACCAGTCTAACACAATAATAGCCATGGTGAGAGTCACCGCAGAGGCTTAGATAAAATGATAGCCCAGCTGGAGAGCCACCCCATGCTCACAGCCAAGCTCAGGGACGAGCCACGTAGCAGATTGAGATGATCTAGAGAACACAGGATGCAGAATGTGCAGGCAAAGTGCAGGACTGATCTGGATGGATGGACAGACAGATGAACAGATGGAAGCTGGAGTAGGCTGTATCCAGCGGTGGCATCTGTTGTACCCTTTGTTGGTCTTGTATTTTTAGTTAGCTCAGGGCCTAGCTTTTGTTGTTTTCATACACTCATGTCCTCACATGTTCCCAGTCTACTTTGGTGTCGTCTACATGGTAACTTTTAATTGCTAGGAATAAGCTCCTCTTCATTCTGAGCCTCGTGGGTGATGCTGGACTCAGGGTGGCTTCTAGGTAGGTGCACAGTAAGGTTCATCCTGTCTTTGTGTCTGTACTCAAAATGGAGCCAGATACCGTTTTATAAAATGGAGTCTCTCTGGGCAAGATACAGCAAGAAGGCTACTGTTATACACACTAGGGAGTAACTTACAGCAAGGCACAGCCTGAAGAAATGTTTAAAACTAGATAAAGTGGAAGGAAGGTAAAAGGGCACTGTGGCGGAAGGGAGGAGTTGAGGATGGGAGGAAGGAGCAGGGTGTGTGTGTGTGTGTGTGTGTGTGTGTGTGTGTGTGTGTGAGAGAGAGAGAGAGAGAGAGAGAGAGAGAGAGAGAGAGAGAGAGAGAAAGAGAGACAACCAGACAAATGAAATATAAATCTATCACAGGGAAGCCTGCTACCTTGTGAGGTCATTAAAGCCAAACAAAAGAGAAAACAAATTTGTGATCTGTACAATTAATTTCTGCCAATAAAATATCTAAAAAGTGAGATTATCTGGTATGTGACATTAGATGAAAGAGTGCATGATGTGCGTGTCGTGTGTGTGTCTCATGTGTGTGTGTGTGTGTGTGTGTGTGTGTGTGCGTGTGAGTGCACGCGTGCCCACACGTTTGTGTTATTTGTAATTCTGTGTGGGATGATCTATGTAGGTCACGGGCCCCAAGTAGAAGATAAATACTTCATCTTCTTTGGCTGCAACAGGACTGTCATTGCTTAAGAAGCCAATAACCAGTGAAACGTGAAAAATACAGTTTTCCTTGCTTTCTTAGAGACAACTGATGGAGTTGATGGTGACAGAAGAGATAGCTTGAAAAACTCACTTTAATTCAAGTTTGGGGTCCCTTGATTCTGCTCACAGATTTCTCTTTGTTATAAGGTCTAAACAGATCAAAAGACAGACATATCTTGTCAGTTTCTCCAACTCCTAATTATGTGCCTTTCCTCGTATCTTTGTCTAATCCCAAGAAAGCTAAGTGTTAAAACAAGCAATCCATCACCTTCTGCAAGCAGCTCTGACTACCATGCACTAAGGTGAAGAGCCACAGCCCTGGCACAGGCAGTGAGGGGCGTGCTGGAACTGGTAAAGGAGCCAGTCATGACAACGGACACATGTGTCTAACTGTATGTTCAGCGACCTTGCGGGGATACATGGGCCATAAGAGAAGGAAGCATAATGCATACATTGGCCAGTCAGAGTTGCCCTGCCCCCCTCATGATTTTAGTTACCAGCATGGCATTGGTTGAATACCAAGGGATCCTTTTTTGTTTTTTTTTTTTTTAATCTTCTCTAAGTGTTTTCAGGTGGCAGGATAGGACGATGAGGTTTGGACCACTGGAGAAGCCAAATGGTTTTGAATGTTGCATCAGTACAAAAAATTGGTGTGAATGTATAAGACTGCTTTTCTTTACCATTTTTGACTTATGAAAATGGCCATAATCATACATCTTGTATGTAGTCCGATCTAGTATACTCGGTCAAGTAACAGAAAAGCATACTATCAGCAACTCCTGGAAATAGACCTCTCTGTCACAGGGAAGAATTCAGAGTCAGCATCTGCCAAGAGACCCCTGTCCTTCCGCAGCTGATCTCTGCTCTCATGCTGTCTGAGTCAGAGTCACTAATGTCTGCTGTGCTGTCCAGAGGTAGGACCTTTGACCCAGGCAAAGCAGTAGGGAAAGGCCAAGGATTTGTTCTTTGGTTTTATCCGTGTTAACCAGGAGACAAACCTTTTTGCTTGTTTTGCTTTTTGTAGTTTGGTTGTTTGGTTTTAGGTTTCTTGTTTGTTTTGATTTTGTTTTTTATTGTCACCCAATAGCTTCCACTTCCCATGGCTCCTCCCAAACTAAGGTAAACAAGAATACTAGGTGGACTTAGACCTGTAACACTGCATTCATGGCCCCAGGGTTGGTGTCTACTTGCCCAGGGAGGAAGAGACTTGAGCAGCTCGCTACTTGCAAGGATCTGATCTTCAGAATACTTTCCACAAAGTTTACCGGGTTATTCTCTGGTTGTGATGTATCAATGCATCCTGGGCTATTTATAATCTTTTAAGCCAGTGGCTTAGCATCCTGCTTAGCTAGTATGTAGCTTAGAAAAGAATACAGTACAAATGAACACATTTAATAAATTATACATGATCACAGCATAGAACTTTATCTGTGAGGTCTCATACCTTCTTACTTGGGCCGTTGTGCAGGACAGGACTAATGTGGGGTAAAATTACTAACCTGACATCTTGGCCTGATGAATGTTGGTAAAACAGTGTTGTAAGATAATACATGTTGTAAGACATTCTGAATGTGTAACTCCAGGGAAATCTTAGTGATCCCCCAAAACCAGATAGGAGCCAATCTGATGCAACTTATAGCAGGGTCTTTATTCTATTTTAGCTAGCTCAGGCCCTTCCAATGCACCACCATCACGTAGGATGGTTTTGGTTGTTAGGGAGCCCCAAATGTCTATTGGTACAAGGCATATAGTACGCAACAAGCAGGGAGCACATGTGCAAGCATCTCATTGGAAAGGTACTGTGGCCTTTAACGTAATTGGCTGGTGCTGGGAGTCACATCATAAATTTAATTTCTGCCCCCCTCTACGTTGGTGGTCCTTAGACAGGGGATGGGCTTGTAACCTGGGGGTGCAGGTTTGTTGGGGGAATAACCTGGAGATGCTGGTCTTGTTGGGGATTAGCCTAGAGACTGGGTTTTATTGGGGACAACTTGGAAATTAATGCTAGGTACTGGCCTGTTAGTTTACCTGAATTCAAATTTAGGCCAGATTCTTTAAAATGGAGTCTAAATTTAAAAGATTTGGCATCTCAAATGGAATCTCAATGTTCATCATTTGGAGGAGACCTGAAGGAGAAAATAGCCCCCAGAGGTGATAGCTGCATCCTTTAAAAACCCTGGCAAAGCATTTATCTTCCTCAACATTTAAATATCATGCTTCCCCAGTGATTATAAGCCTGGCTTCTGCCACCAATGGCAGGTCACCCATTACTGACCCAATTGATAGCCAGTCCAGGTTAACTGCAGTCCAGGTTACTTGCTGTGGATGCTCTGCCGGCCTGATGGCTTCAGTGCAGCAATTAGGAAAGCCTGCTTGGCTCCTCTGCTCCTGAGTGCACTTCATTGAGAATCACACACGAGGTGCGTGCATCCGGTATGTGGCTTTAAGGTACTTTTGGCCACATCTGTGAACAGGGCCTTCAGAATCAGACACTTAGGTCTTACTCAGAAGTGGGTCTTACTTAACTCCAGACGCTTGTCTAAGGCTCTCTGCCAGGTTGCTGACAAGATCAAAGGAGGCCAAGCAGCAGACCGCTTCCCCCATATTAAGAATTTAAGTGAGTGACACGTTCTGGTCTGCATTTCCCAGTGTCTCCTTAAAGGAATTTCTCCTGCAGTGACTGTATATGTGACAGCGGTTCCTTTAATAATCATAATTGCAACATTTAGCATAATAAGAGCAACACAGTGTCTGCTCTGTCAGGGCGAGCATGTGACAACGCACTCTTATGCCTATTCTCCGTACTGTCTTTACATGGTTGCTGCGTACGATTTTGCGTGTTTTCTCCTTCCGTACAGCCGCTACGCCTTCCCTCGCACGTTGTTTGCGAGATATGGAGTTGAGGAAGGAAGCCCTCTCCCTTTATATAGAGATGGAAACTCAGGGCTCTGAAGGCAGGTGTATAACTAAGAAGCACAAGTCTCCCATTTATCTCTGTCTTTACTGAATATTCAGTACTAAAGTCAATATACAGAAGCTTGTGGCTAAGGGTGTAGATCCACCAAGGGTCAATTAAAGTGACAAACGCACCGTCCTTCACACTGGACAAGTACAAGATCACCACTTTTAATTTTAAATTTAAACAAGAAGAAAGCTCAGAGACACATCATGATTCTGAAACATTGTGCATATCTATTCAAAGTGTAGCCCTGTGGGTATTCTTTCATATTAAGAATAAAACTAATTATGACTAATTATGACTTATGTGTAGTGTCAAACACATTTTACTGTATGTAGGCTGTAGGTAAACTGTTGACATACAGGTGATTTTTGCGTTCTGTCTAATCACTGAACAAATATGTTGACTTATTCTGATCTATTCATGCTTTAATTATATTGACTAAGTAAGGATTTCTGTAGGCTCACTTGTAAATTTTTGGAGCATTTTGTCATTGTCTGTATTGTACAACGGTCGGATCCCCATGTCCTTCCAAAGACAGCTCATTGGATCTTTGCATGTGCCATCCACTGAAAGCTTCTTCTACCCCAACAAAGCCTAAGAGGAAAAAAAAATTAAACAATTAGTTAAATCTTGCAAAAAAAAAAACCACTAGATGGCGCACTAACAACAGTGATTCTCCAGTATAGGGGAACAAAATCTTATTTTTGAAATCTACAGAAAATTAAAACAGTGGATAGAGTGAATGTGCTTTTATGTTGTTTTTAATTATTTTTTTAAAATGTGGTTTATGTGTATGTGTATGAGTGTGTGTGTGTGTGTGTGTGTGTGTGTGTGTGTGTGTGTATGTGTTCTAAACTCAGAGCTTCCTGCTTGTCCCGTAAACATTTTAATGACTAAGCCCTAGTCCCGATTACTGAACAAATGTAAGTGTTGAAAGGTTGACTATGTGGTCTGCAAGATTATGGCTCAGGAGGTGAAGACGCTCACCTCCAGGACTTACTTACAGCCTGAATTCAGTGCTCAGAACCTGCAAGCCAGAAGCGGGTCAGAGGAAAGAAGAAGAGTAAAGAACCTTACAGGCGGCAATTAACATGGATGACGGCAGGCAGACGACCATCCCCAGCAATGCTCTGAAAGCCCATGACAACAGACACACACTGACAGGGAACTGGAAACGCTGTGAGGGTTCCTGAAGAGCCATGGCTCTTTTGAAAATCATAAATTTCCTTATTAGGAAGGTATGTGGGAATGAGAACGGGATTTATTGTGGAATTAAATGAACACTTTTTAAAAAAAACTCCAGCTTACTCTCAACATTATTGTTTAGCAACGATACCTCTTCAAGGTCTGATTCAGAGCTATCTCAAATCAAAGTAAAATTCTTTAGTGGGCATGAAAGTCTACCTCTAACTAGCTCTCTGCCCTTGTCTACCTATTTTCCTCTACCAGAAGCTTGATTTATATCTTACGACAAGCCTGCTTGCTATCCTGGGTGTGGTTTATTTCTCCCCTTTTACTTTGCTATAGCAAAGATGGCAGACTGTCTTTCCAACAGCACACACAAATCTCAATCTGTTTTTCTAAGCCCAACCCTCCCTTATAATCAGAAGGGGCTCTAAATAATTCTTGTCAGTGGAATGTGACTTGAAGTAATGGCTGTTCTCTGGGCTTTCACCCTTCCCAGCTGCAGGGGGCATCCTGGATGATCTTAGAGACCCCATAAAGAAATTCCCAGAGAAGCCACTTTAGCGTTTCAAATGGCAGTATGGGTGAGGGTCATTCTGTCACCACCCCGCTCTTGCCATGCAGCGGGAAACCCTTGTTTTAGATTTTATGTGAATGAGAAATGAACTCTTATAGAGCTAAGACCTGGGCTTCCGGTTGTCTCCTGTTTCAGACCAATCACCTGTACCCACATCCCAGGGGAATGGCTGTGCACCAGGAGGAGCTCTGGGCTTTGACAGGACTGAAGAAAGGCAGCGGGCAATCGAATGAAGCAGAAAAGAAGGGAGAGACAGGTAAGGTAAGACTCCGCCGTGAAATGACTGCTGATAAACCCACTAGGGACTGTGCCAGGCTTCATAAACAATGCTTGATACAAAAGATATTTTTTAAAGATTTGCGTGGAGAGCTTTTGGGACAGCCTTCCATTTGGCAGGAATTTGACGTTGGGGTGGCACAGGGAAGTAGGCTCAAGATGAATACAGCTGAGGAATGTGTTCTTTGTATTTTGATGGTTCTTGTTAAGACTCTGAATACAGTAATCATGGGGCCTTTGTTTATGCTTTGTTTGTCCCTTAACTACTCTGTTTATGTCGTAGGACTGACTATATTCTTTGTATGTACCTAGGATGGTATAAAAGCAGACTGGGAAAAAAAAGATAAACCCACGTCAGCTTCAGAACTGGCTGGAGTCATGTTATAATGTTGTCTAATTATCTGTTTTTCTTTTCAGTCCTCACTCTCTCCCTGGAAACCCTGTTGACTGACTGAGCTGGCATGGTCAGGTTTGTTTTTATTTTTGTGTGCATGTCTATTTATACACTGTGTGTATGCCCTTTGGGAGCTCGGGGCTGTTAGATTCCCTGGAATAGTGGGTGCTGGGAACCAAACTCCTGCTATCTGGCAGAACATCAATTGCTCTTAAACACTGAGCCATTTCTCCAGCCCCCAAATTTGGGTTTTTACACACATCCACACCAGATGAAAATTTCAAACAATATTTAAATTGTTTTCTTCCTTTTTACTCTTTGGTTTCCATGTCAGCCCTCTTTACCTCCAGATCTGTTTTAGATTTTGCATTGTGTTCCAATGTACATCTGTCTAAAACACATTTCCTTCTATAAATATGATTCTAAAAGTAGGTTCTTCAAACTCAGGAGAGATTATATTTAAAAGAAACAGGGATTTGGGTCTTTCTGAAGTCCCCGTATCTTTCAGACTCCCTTTGTGCCCAACATTGTGTATTCTGCAAATCTGTTTGTCCCCATTGTGGGGTTAACACAGGCAAAGGAGAAACAAAAGCATTGTCATGTTCAAATTTCAATAAAGACATCAGATTCCTTGGGTCTCCAATTCTGGGGGTAAACGTCATCTCAGTTAAGATTGAGTTTGTATACAACTGCCTTTCACTGTCTTTAAGAAAATATAACTAGTGCTGGGCATGATAGCACACACCTTTAACCCTAGCTCTGGGAAGGGAGGGGCAGGTAGAGCTCTATGAATTCAAGACCAACCTGGAAGTTCTAGGATAGCCAAAGCTACATAGTGAGACCCTATCTTCCCCCCAACCCTGCCCAAGAAAGAGAAAGAAAAAGAAACAGAACTAGTAAGAGGTCTGTGCCTGAAACGGCTGTCTCTGAATGACGAGAGTTCTCCTCCAGCAGTGGAAAATTCCGCCATCCCCAGTATGTTTTCTGGCTGTCTCCTTTGGGTCTAATGTGACTGCAAAATGCCCAGTAGAAAATTACAAACAGTGGGCTCACAAGGTCTGGAAGAATTCCCAGCATCCTGTGGGCTTATCAGGCCACTCTCTGAACAATGAAGGGACGTGGGAAACACAGTGGACGTCTTACAGAGCCATCGCTGTTCAACCCTGAGCCGCCTTCTGTTCAGTGTTGACATGCTTGAAAATTCATGAAGTCAGGTCATCTCAGGCTAAAGAGGGGACACCACATCATCTCAGCCTGACATTGTTTTCCCGATTCATCTTCATACAGAGGGGCATCAGGAGAGTATTACAAGCATTTAAATTCTGTGCGAAGAACAGGGAGGATTAAGGTGCAGGATAAAACTCCTATGTTGGAAGTGTACCAGGAGGCTAACAGTCTCTCATTCAATCTTCACATGAGTCTTAGAAGGTAAGGATCTTGGTTCTCATTCACAGACCAACCTTCCTATGAAGTAAGTGGCTTACTCGGTGGTTAAACTTAGGTTTCCATATCCCTAGCTTAACCACGGGAGTCGTCTTCAGAATGCTTCTTTACTTGAGAGAGAAAAGCAAAACAACAAGAGAAAATATAAACATCAGTTTCGTGGACACACACATACACACACACATACACACACACACACACACACACACACACACACACACACACGGAAACAAAAGGCTTTAATGAGCTATCTTCTGAAGGTCCATGACTTATTTCTTTATTTAAAAACAAAGTGGTTCTCAACATGAGTTCCAATTCCTTCGGTAAGCCTTTATCTCCAAAAATATCCTCATTAAAATTCATAATGGCGTCAAAATTACAGTTATGAAGTAGCAATGACAATAATTTTATTGCTGAGGGTCAGCACACATGAAGAACTGTATTAAGGGTCGTGGCGTAGGAAGGTTGGGAACCACTGATATAGAGAAACGCAGTCCTGGAAGAACCTGCTGCATTTCCTATGAAAATATTTATTTCTTGAGACAGGATCTCTCTGTGATCCAGGCAGGCCTAGAACTCACTACATAGCTCTTCCTCAGCCACTCGAAAGGTAGAATTACGTGCCTGCGTCGGCCACACCTGGTTATAGAATCAGCAGTGATTTAGATCAACACTTTTAAGCTCAGTAATTTTAGATAAATAAACATGTTTAAACACTTACCCTGGCTGTGTTCTCTGAATATGTATAATTACGATGCCCCGAATCATTGTCTGGAGTAGCCAACTAAGCCTTTTCAAGCAGGTGGGAGGTGAGGGGGGAGATGTAAGGAGTGTGTCTGAGCCGTGCTGGAGGGAGTGAGAAAGAGGCAGAAATATGAAGAGGTGGCAGGACAGTGCCAGTCTGTGGGACGTGGGGGCCCAAGTGTGACCTGCAGGAAAGTCACACAAAGGGTAGGAGCTAAGGCATAGCTGTGCAGCTGAGAACTGCCAAGCTTCCCATGGCTGAGACCCTTGTGAACAGCTGGCGAATCTCACCTCTGGGCTGAATCCTGAGCTGCTCGTTCTCCCTCGGTGGTCAGAGCATTTACTCAGGAAAAGGAAATGCGACATTCAGGGAGTATGACCATAGAAATGAGGACTGTGGACAGTCCTGTTAAAGAAGTCTGGTCTGATGATGACTCTAATTTGTTTGATGAGCCACTGTCATAGAGTTACTTCTAGGAAACATGTCTGTTGCCCGTCCTCACCATTGCTATTCCATGGGTCAGAAACAGAAGCAGCAGGCCAAGGGCATATTCATCGGATGCCAAGGACATGATTCTTTGAGAGTATCACTAAAATGGGTACGTGATGGATGGGAGAGAGGTTGTACTAATCTGTTGGGCTGTCATAACAGAATGTCACAGACTGATTGGCTTACGTGACAGAATCTGTTTCTCAAAATTTGGAGGTTAGAAAGTTAAAAATTAAATCAGATTTGATTTTTAATTACATGGATGCCTTCTTTCTAGTCTTCAAGTGTTAAAGAGAAAACAATATCCTCCTCTTCTTTCTCCTCTTCTTCCTCTTCCTCCTCTTCCTCCTCCTCCTCCTCCTCTTCTTCCTCCTCCTCCTCTTCTTTCTCTTCCTCTTCCTCTTCCTCCTCCTCCTCCTCCTCCTCTTCTTCCTCTTCCTCCTCTTCTTTCTCCTCCTCCTCCTCCTCCTCCTCTTCTTCCTCTTCCTCCTCTTCTTTCTCCTCCTCCTCCTCTTCTTCCTCTTCCTCCTCTTCTTTCTCCTCCTCCTCCTCTTCCTCCTCTTCCTCCTCCTCCTCTTCTTCCTCTTCCTCCTCCTCCTCCTCTTCTTTCTCTTCCTCTTCCTCCTCCTCCTCTTCTTCCTCTTCCTCCTCTTCTTTCTCCTCTTTCTCCTCTTCCTCCTCTTCCTCCTCCTCCTCTTCTTCCTCTTCCTCTTCCTCTTCCTTCTTCTCCTCTGGACATCATTCCAATCAGAAATCAGAGTAGACTCCACCCTGTGACCTCATTTAACCACCCCACACATATTCTACCTACCAACACTAGGGGTTGGCTTGAGTATATGAATTTTAAGGGGGGAAACTCACTTCATAGCCAGCAAAGATTTAGTCACGGCCACTGAATCAGTCAAATGAGATTGTTTCGTTAACTCTGACTTTTGGAACCTATGGAAGAGAGAAAACCACAGCAGGTGAGCAGGTGATAATTTCTGCTATCCTCTACATTTGTGAAACATCCTCAGTTTATGAACTGATAAAGATTATTCTTTATATTGAAATTATGGAACCTGTGACATGATTGCTGGGTTCTTTCGGACAAATGCTTTATAACTGTATGGAATAAGGAAATATTCCATATTGGCTTTAAATTCTTCCAATAGTGCCTATTGTATGGATCACTGATCATGAGCTAGGAGTTTACGTATGCTGTTCATTACATACTCCACTCCACACGGGAGAAAAACCGAAGCCCAGAGAAATTAGCTGATAGTACAAGAAACTGCCAAATGTCAAACTCAAATTTGGTTGATGCCTAAGCTGAGACATCCCATTCTTGCTAGTCTTTTATTTTCCCAGACAGGGTCTGAATCCCCTTGCCTCTTGAGTGCATGTGCCTCTACCTCTAACTCATGACCTTGCTATTCTTGATATCTTGTTGCCCTGTACTTCATTGGAAACATAAAAGAATAAATTGCCATTTATAAAACTCAAGACCCTGAAAGGCAGCAACTATCAGAATCAATTAGAAAATGTCAAAGCACAAATACTCACAGAAACTGCGTCAGGGGTGCAAAGGTCTGATGATGCATCTTGGGTATGATGGGGATTAAGTAATGAGCCCCTGGGTGTACAATCACCTACTGACCCACTGAAGCTGTCAATGTGACCTATTTTGGAAAGGAAGTCTTTGAAGATGTATTAAATATCTCAAGATCAGCTCCTCCTGGTCATCTGTATGGATGACCACTTCAATGACAAGTGCACTTACCCAGAGAGACACAAAACAAAGGGCTAGGAGATGGCTCGGTGCGTGGCATCCTTGCATGAGGAGGCAGGATACCAAGAGGCTCAGAACAGAGGGCTAGGAGATAGGTCAGCCTTGCATGAGTGTCCAAGTGAGAGGAGGGTGCCCTGGGCAGCAAAGAGAGTAAAAATACAAACAGAGAACAGTAGAGAAAACATCCATGTGAGCTGGCCAGTGTTCAGTATGTACTACCAGGCTGGTCAGTACCTTGGGTAGCTATGGCAACTGTGGGCTGGTTAGTACCTTGGGTAGCCATGGCAACTGAGCAGATCTCTCTCACAGCCCTCTTCCACCTGCTCTCTTCTCGCCCCCACCTCACTCTGCAGTAGTTTAAAGCATCCTATCAAAATATATGAAGCATAGCTAGGAAACAAAAGTCAAAAATACATAAAACAAACAAACAAAAGCCAACACCTCAACCTGCAACATCCGGGCTCCAGCCTTTGGATAAGAATCCTTTAGCAGCCTGCCAGTGTGATCAACTGCTTCCTGGTAAAAGAAACTCTGGGGTCCTGACTCTTGGATTAGAAAGCCTGTAACATGTGGTCCTGAGTTTGGACCCTCAGATCCCACATAGAAAACTGTCTGGACTGAAGCAACTGTAGTCCTGACCCTGAGGCTGCAGAGACCAGAAGGCCTCCAGAGCGCTCTGGCAATGCTGACTGAGTAAATGAGCTTCAGTTTCAGTGACAAACTCAGTCTCAAAACTTAAGGTAGAGAGCAATACAGAAAGACACCTGACTGTCTTCTACAGATCACCTGTACAGGTCACCTGTACACAGGCATGCACACACATGGAAACATACATACTCATACACACTCAGATAGAGAGATGGAGACAGAGAGAGAATAAGGACCCTCCACTGAGAGGAGTGTTGACATGCAGTGATGTTCCCTGTTCTTGTCCCTCCCATGTGGGCTTCTCATTCTCCTGGGAGACAAATGAGACAAACGAGGGAAGCCAACAAGGAATGCTGCTACAGTTAACATGGCGATTAAAGCCAGGAGCACGAGCCAGTCTACTGAGGTCGTGTTGAGCAAAATACCAATTATTCTTTTCTTCTCACTGTTTCTTTTCATATCCTGCCATCTTGTAGAAGGCCCAGAATGGGACCTGAATTGCCCTATATCGGAGCTCATTAAACAAAAATGTTGGACGTAAATCCTATTTTACTGCCGGCTGGGAACACATTGTCATGTTGAACCGACTCAACTCTCACTGTAAACAAGGCCTTTAGAGGGCATCCTTCCACACTGCCTTTATACACTTATTAGTTTGATTTCTTTCAAATTTATATTTCTAGCCATAACCACATGTCTAAATTCCAGACTGGAAACTCTTAAGTTCCATAGAGGGTCACTTGCCATCTCTTCTGGATAACTGAGGGTGGGCCTTTGCTTCCTTTCCCTGGGCTTGCCTCTTCTCCAGTCTCTCTGTTGACAGCACTTGTCCGTTGGGTCAAGTTAGGAACCAGAAACCTTTGGTCTTTGGTTCACGTAACCATCTTATCAAGGTCACTGACACATCTTTCTGAGAAAGCCTTGGTTCTGTTCACACAAAACCAGCTCTCACCTCAAAGGGAGTAACAGAGAGTTTATTCTGGAAGGAAAAAATAGGAATGACCATGACCCAGGAATGTGGAGCTCGGTCACCTCGGGTCCCATGACCCAGTGCAGGAGCTTTCTTGATGCTTTATAGTAGCAAAATGAAGAAGGCCACAAATCAAGGCCACTTTAAAATACACTGGTAGGTGCATCAGAGAGGCAGCTTGCAGCCAGGCACATGAGCTTGTTGTATTTTAAAATTATTTACTTTTATTTTATGTGCATTGACATTTTACTTACATGTGTCTCTGTGTGAAGGTGTCAGAACTCTTGCAGCTGGAATTACAAACGGTGGCGAGCCACCATGTAGGTGGTGGAATTGAACCCTGGTCCTCTGGAAGAACAGACAATGCTCTTAACCACTGAACCATCTCTCCGGCCCCTCCAATGGCATTTTTAACCACTTGATTGGTAGGGATCAGGGTTTTGTTAAGTTATCACATTCCAAAGTTTGTTTTGTTTTGTTTTGTTTTGTTTTGTTTTGTTTTGTTTTGTTTTGTTTTGTGTTGTTTATCTGTTTGCTAGGATGTTAGGTTCAGCTTTGCACATTACTTCCAAGATCTGACACAGAGGTAGGCAAGGAATAGCTATTTGGTATCTAAAGAGCACCCAACAGAAACTGTAGTTTGGCTCTGAAATTACAGCGTTCCAACTTCTCCACATTCACTGGGTTTTAATCTGTCCACTGGCTTTCTGCAGACACAGCTTCTTTCCAGGAATTTTGCTTTACAGACCCTACCAGTTCAGCCCTGCTCAGCCTGCCCCATTGTTCACCGTCTATTTCTCAGACTCAATGGTCTCAACTTGGGCCTCAGTTTATCCTCTACCTAGAAACTGGAGTTCTAACATATTAACCCCCCTGATGGTCCTAGATTACTTTTATGAAACACGTGGGTTTTTATTTTTTCTATCAGAAGGAGCTTGCCTACCATGGACTTCTATCCCACAGATCTCGTCCACACCTTGTAAAGTTTTTATGCAAACCTTTTCAACCTTCCCACCTGGTAAAACTTTGATTGTATAGAGCCCTCCTCCAGCAGTTCCAGAACTCGATCACCTGATCACTTGATCAACTGGCCTCTTCTCCCTTTTCTTGATTTCCTTTGCCCCAGTTCCTTATCCAAATGAAGAAAGCTTCCAGTGCAGGCAATGGGGGAAAAGACAGTTGCTATCTGTGTTAGAATAGAAACCAAGTGAACTCCCTGTCCCCTGTGCTTGCTAGCCTGTTTGGGTTCTGGCATGCCCTTTTTGCAAAAAGAAATTGCCTTGACAAGCTACTTTTGCTTTGTGTGTTCCTTTGTCCAACACTGAGATAATTCATTGTTTCTTTCTAGTGTTTAGCATATGGCTAACTGTTGGAAACAAAACCTCAAGCATCTGACCGTTTAACAAAAAAGAGACTACAGATGAAATCTGCATGAGTCACAAAACCAGGCTACCCCTAGTGTACCAGGCAAGCCCTAGTCTACCAGGCTAACCCTAGTGTACCAGGTTAGCCCTAGTCTACCGGGCTAACCCTAGTGTAACAGGCTACCTCTAGCCTAGCAGGCTAATCCTAGTCTATGTTCCACCTGTCCACTGTGTATGGTGTGTGTCCCTCCTCTATGTGGCCCCAGATGGTTCAACTCATCCCACCTGCTTTCATATTAAGAAAAGAGGGCACATTCCTCCTCATAAGAATCCACTCCTGAAAATGTAACTCATTTCTGGTCACCTCCTGATGAAAAGAAATCAATTGCATTATCACACCCAGTTTTAAGGGAGGGCTAGAAATATAGTCTTTATTCTGCATAATCATATGCTGAGCTAAAGTTAAGATTCTATTGTAGCCACAAAATGAGGAATCTTACAGAAGATGTCACGATGCCTAGAACCAAATATGTTATGGTCCAACAAAATGGAATTTATTTTGGGGGTGAGAGACCTCATTTTGGCCAGACTTTCTTCAGTGTGGTTGTGAGGACTGCAGAACCACCTCTAGTATATTAGTTTGAAGTTTTTTCACTGATGTTTCCATTCCTAAGAGCAGGAGAGGAACGACCGCCCAGAGATGCATGGGGGAGATCTTATTGTCCAGGTCCAGTAGCAGACAGGATGGCTTTCCATCAGCTGGTCCTCAACTATCTCACCACGTGTTATGCTGTAAAATCTGGTTTGGCCACAGACCCAGGAAAGAGAGAGCAGAGCAGTGGATTCCCATGTCACACAGCATTCAAAGCTTTTCCGTGTCTGTCCAGAGCCACATTCCTAAGCCTTCTTCATCCTCCCTCTGCCGACTCAGGCCCTGCCTCACTGCTATCAGACGTTGTTTCCACCCCACGGTCTTTGTGACTCCTGCCTTTCTCCTGACTGGCCTGGGTCTCACTTCCTCATGTCAGTGGGTTCTGCACTAAGAAGGTCCATCCACACTAGAGTGTCTGCACCTTCCATATTGCCTTGGTCATTCCTGAGCACGGTCAGGTTGCTTAGGTCTCATTTTCTTCTAAGATCCATCTCCTCTTTACTAATTTACTTAAGCGTTGGAGAACGAGAACCACACAGTTGCCGTATTTGTCTAGAAAACTTGGCACAGGAAACATACAGTAAGTACCTGCTGGCTGTAGTTAACTGCCCAGGGTAGAAACTGTCTTGCTTCCCATCCTTACAGCTTGTGTTTCTGGAAGAACACTTCCCAGATGCCTGATGTTTACCTCCCTGACTCGAAGTCTAGAAGGGATTTTGCGCCCATTTCCTGGAGTCATTAGGACTGGTGAGGTGGTGTAAGTTTTCACGAACAGTGTGTGCCACACGTGGACAGTGCCCTCTGAAATGCATGGGCTGATGCTGGTCACATCCACTCATGCTGCTGCCCACCATTGCCTATTAGGAACTAATTAAACCTACAAGAGGAGAACTCCTTCCATCATGAACATGGTCTTCAAACATTCTTTAATTTTTAAATATAATATAGTATGTGTGTGGGTGTGTCTGTGTGGGGATTTCTCTGGGTCTGTACGTGTGTACCTATCTGTGCGTGTGTGTGTGTCTGTCTCTGTGTGTGTGTCTCTCTGTGTGTCTATGTTTGTGTGTGTGTCTGTGTCTCTGTGTCTCTCTCTGTGTGTCTGTGTGTCTGTGTGTCTCTGTGTCTGTGTATCTCTCTGTGTGTAAACTGTACACTATAGCTGAGCTGCTGTTGCCACAGCTGTAAAGTAAGCATGGCTAAGTTCTGAACCACTTTCCATTTATTTAGATTCTTGGTTATAAGGGAATATCAGACCCCAGACCTCTGCAGTACTAGTTTGATTGCTATAATATAATAGCTTAGAAAATTACAGCCATTCTTCCAACATGACTCATCTAGGAGAAAGCAGGACAAAGGCCTCTAGTATCAGCCCATGCTGTGTCTAATGCATTATGGAACACGACAGGGATTTCCACTTGGCTTTTACTTTCAAATTAAGAATGCATTCCATAATACAGTTGACAAATTACCTGTGCAGCGCTCCAGTTGATGGGGCCTATCGAAGGAGATGGAGTTAAGCTGTTTAATCTAGTATATAGGAGAATTACTATGAAAAGCCATAATCAAAATAACCCTAAGCAGAATCAAGCAGGAAATGGCTCTAGAATACCAACCCAGCCTGAGAATTTTCCATTAGTAAAGATGTTGAAGCAATTGCTTCATAAATAAGGCTTATTCCATTTGCACTTGCAGTGGTGATTTGAAAAATAAGCCCTCCCTTGAGTCTTCAGTATAAATATCTTGTTCTGGAATGCTATAAACTAATTTCATAGGTGGAGAATTGAGTTACCCAGAGGCGAGGCAAATGATATGGCCTCAGACTCCTTCACTGCCCACTCATGGACTGTTCATATTTCCTGCCTGACCTATCCACAGAAGGTTACAGGCTACATGTACGCTACCTCAGACAGCATCTGCAGAAAGGAGTTAAGATTTCTGACAGTTTTAGATTTGAAGCTCAATAAAATTGTATACAGGAGGGCACAGAGTTTCCAGGTCTTTTTTTTTGAGCCCACTCTTCCTCAGCACTGGTTAAACTGCTACCCAGTCCCGTCAGCTTCTGGCTGGCTGTTAACTGGAGTACATCGTCTCTGAACAGACATGGAAATAGAACTGCTGATTGGAAAGAAGACGAGAGGTCAGGATGTTGGCTGCCCCTGGTGCTGAGCCCACTTCAGAGGGGCCGGAAGCTGCTCTTCCCCTCAACACCACTGGAGTTCTGGAGTTAAAAGCAGTGGGGGAGTCAGTTTTTCATTGGGAGTCATTCTCGCTGGTCTGATTCAAACGATCATGTTGTGTCGTCTCAGAACCTGTTTCTCCATCATTCTCCACTGGTGATCAGTCAGTGGAAAGTCCATCTGAACTTTGACCTATTCTCTTAAGCGTACGGCATCAGGGCCAGTTTTTACCTTTTTGTATATTCTCATGGGCGTTTTAATAAGAAGTTAGAAGGAGGGGCTGGAGGGATGGCTCAGCAGTTAAGAGCACTTACTGATCTTGCAGAGGACACCTGATTTGGTTCCCAGCACTCACATGGTGGCTTTTACAATCACCCTTAACTTCAGTTCCAAGGGATATGACACCAACTTCTGACCTCCGTGGGCACAAGGTATCCAAGCAGAATGCATGTATACACGTAGGGAAAATGCTTATACACATAAAATAAAAGCCACAAATAAATAAGAGAAAATAGAAGGGCGTATGTTAGGATTGCTGTTTTGTCCAGCTTGGAAGGTTAATCTGCTTGATGCTGTTTGTTATTAGAAATGGTCCATGAAGCAGAACAGTTCTAATCCAGCCGAGTGGAGTCAACCTAACGGCATAAGAAGTGCACAGGCTCTTCGACTATTAGAAAGGAAGGAAAGGAGAAAGGGTTGGGAAAATTCCAAGTATTTCTTAGGGGTCAGTCTCATGCCAAACACATCGAGTACATCTCTCTTCATCACGACCTATTGAATGCCTGCTTTGTTGCTTACTTGCCAGTCGAGAATGTTGCTCTTATTAAACCAGGAACTTTGATCTCTAGTGACCAGAATGTATTTCTGCCTGGGATGACTCCTGGGAACTTTGAGGTAGGAAGGAGGTGACTTCAGGAATTTTAAACTAACAGAAAGACTGTGGATCAAGGCTGTGGAGGTGAGACTCTGCTTTCCTTGTCACCACAGAGCACACACATAAAAGCTTTGATCCCTGTCAGTCAGATTCTTCACAAGATGTATATTAACAATCACTGTTCATCACTCTTGGGCTTCCTCTTTCTATGGCTTTTATCAACTAACCAGTTTGGTCCATGAGGTCTGCATCCAGATGGGTAAGTAAAACTGACTAGCTCCCCGCTCTCACTGGGGTCCCTGCACCAAAGCTTTGACTGGAGTTTCCTTTGTTGTCAACGCCTGTCATGGTTGATCCCCGTGAAGACCAGTTCCAGTCATTTCATGGAGATGTGGCCGCCTTTTTCCCTTCTAGAGTACAGATCTTCTTGGTCTCTTTCCAAAATGTAGGCATAAATTAAAGTTTATTTGTTACTCCAAACTCTTACTGTGATGATGTAATTGAGCGATGAGTGAGTTTGTGTCACGTTGTCTATGAGTAACACAGAGGCACTGCTCAGGCAGAGAGCCTGGGAGACGCTCTTACCTAGAATAAGTCTCCCTTATGGTTGAGTGGATGCCCTAGAATCTATGGCTTAGATCAAGAACGCAAAAACCCGAAGCATCACATAAAAGTTGCTCTGAAGACTCACTCCAACCGACAATTTTAGACAGCAATGCTTAGCCACACAAGTTTAAACACAACCTTCCAAATTTAACTGTTTTCTCCAAAGCTTTTTGTCTCGTTTTTTTCTTGGAGAGGTGTCCAAGTGTTCAACAGAAGAAAAACACTGCAGGTCTGTGGAGTGAGTTACATGGGGATTGAGACCAAAGTCAGGCAGATAAACAATAGCTGAAACTTGGATGGTGTGTGGTGGGATGGGCTCAGACTAAAGACAGGAGTCATGTGATCAAGAGCAAAGACGTCTTAACAGCCAAGTAAATATGGCTCTTCATTTCCCACACATATCAGACAAAATTTCCAGACATTAATTACATCAAGGAAAGAACCAGAGATGAAATCTCAACATTGGTCTTGTTGGGAAAGGAAGACTGTCCAGGGGCAACAGGGACTTCTTCCTGTTTCACAGACTGCTTTACAACCTCTTAAACATTCTAGAAGATTCTCTGCCACAAAAAGAGAGCATGCCAGGGTTGTGTGTAAAGTGCCCCAGACACCAGGAAGCTATGAGACCACCTCGGTGAGGCAAGGCAATTTTTGTAACTAAGCCCATGCTCAGTGTTTTCCTGCTCTAAAGGCTTCTATGGAGAGTTGAGAGCCAATTCTTTTCTGAGTCTTGTTCCCCATCAGCAGGAGCAGAGACAGCTTCCCCTTCTTCCTTTCCCTTTCACCTCTGACCTCAGCAGCCATCCAGGTTGAGATTTATGTGCAGTTATCCACCAAGCCAGGAGACATGGCCTGAGGCTAAGACAGCCAGTTCTCCATCTGCAAGAACAGCCTGATCACTTCTCTTGGCTCTCTGTCACCTGTTTAATGTTAGATCCTGGATCTGTCCTTTACAATGCTGGACACCCTAAGTGTCCAGATCCTCCAGTCTGAAGACGTCTCTGAATATACTTCCCCTTGGATCACTCTCTGTCTCTCTCCCTCTCCTTCTCCCTCTCTTCTTCCTTTCTTCTCTCCCTCCCTTTCTCCCCCTCCTTCTCATCCTCCCCTTCCTCTTCCTCATCCTCCCCTTTCTTCCTCTCCCTCCCCCAACTCTAGGAGAGAGAGTTAGAAAGCCATATTGTACTGTGACTTAACAGCCCCTAACTTATGTTCCTATCCAGTTCCTGGTCCTCCATGCCCCTGTCACATAGGCTTTCCCTTATTAAGTCATGTGGTTTAAAATTTCCCACTACTGCCCTCTTGAAAGGCTATGAAAATTGGAACATTTCTATCAAGACTGTCTTCTGGGCCTCCTCTTTCATGTTGCCATGGAAGCTATCTCTCTTTTACCTTAAGGCAGTGTTTCTCAACCTGCAGATGGTGACCCCTTTGGGGGTGGAGCAACCCTTGCACAGGGGCACATATCAGATATCCTGCATATCAGCTATTTACATTAAGATTCATAACTAGGAAGTTACAGCTACAAAGTAGCAATGAAAATAATGTTGTGGTTGAGGAGTCGCCACAGTTTGAGGAGACGCATTAAAGGACTGCAGTGCTAAGAGAACCAGTGGTCTGGGGTTTTCCTTCTTAAGGAAGATCTTCTCCAGGTTTTAAAGGCAATCAGTCCTGTCCATCCACTTAAGGCTTCGTCATGCCCTTTTTGAGAGGGTGCACCATTTTAGTGCTCTCCTGCCTCCAGGTCCCCACCAGGCTCCTGTGGTCACAACCCCCTCTCTCCTGACAGTGCCTCCTTTCGAACAGTCGTTTGCTGTCAGTTGCTTTCCCGCACCGATTTTCATCAAGGTAGACAGAGCTCTGGGAGCCTTCTGCACCGTGGCCCACCACAAAGCATATACTCTTAACAGACGACTCCCAGGTTTTCTGTCCTGAACTTTCTCAGGATACTATAGACCCCCTTCCCCTTATCACACAGGTGCGGCTCCATTTCATGTCATCCTCGGGATTAGGATGGGTGCAGGAAGATGATTGGGAGCGAGACCACATTCATGTGATTCTATGTTATGAAAGGGCGAGATGGTGCACAGGTTCCTCCATCTTGTATGCTGGCTGAGGCCATTCAGGTGTAACTTGAATTAGATCTGCTTCTCTCTGCTCCAGGTGTTTTTCTGTAGTGTCTCCCAGACCCTTTCTTCATGGCTGAATTCTTTCTTCCTCTTTCCTCCTCTCCCAGCTAGCAGAAGTCCATTAGCTGATCAGTTTTTATTGACATATCAGGGAATAATGAGGAGCAAAGTTTACACAACATTGAGACTGGAGATTCTTAAGTAAGCATTACAAGGCCATGTCCAGATTGCAACAAGATATGGGGGGCAGAGAAATCGGTATTTGGACAATACAAGGGTAATCTTTACACAGTGCACAAAGGCATTATGCCTGTAACACCCAGCAATGTCTTTGCTTCTAAGTGGAATCCTTGTCAGACAGAAATGCACACTGAAAACTTTACAGATGAAAATATATTTAAAGTGATCCTGGGAAAGTGGAGAGAGTGGCAAAGATCCGGAAATAGAATTGAGTCTGGGTTGACTGATGTTACTGAAGGCTTATTATGTCTTCATCCTACTTTTATGTATGGTTTTAATTTTCCAAGCTAGAGCTCTTAAAAGAACGTGACCATTTGCATGCAAGATGGCACCTTTCTGAACACAAGGTGGTTTGGTTACAGGCAAAGCCACAGTGTAGCTGTAAATGGCTAAGCCACTCTGAGCTCCCAGCAGACTCTGGATTCATGAATGAACACACACACACACACACACACACACACACACACACACACACACACTTTATATTTAACTTGCCTTAATTTTGCTCAATGGCTGCGCACACTGCCCTCCAGTATTCCTGAGTTAACACTTTTTAAATCTATATTTTTTCTCTATCTTTGCTGCCTGTTTCCTTCTGGGCAGCCCTCCCATGGGGCTGCTTTTCCTTTGCACCTACATTTCGGCCATCTTATCCTCCTGCTCCTTCATGGCATGGCCCGACCTACACCCGTCTCATGGCGGAACTCCTTTATCTTACCTTCGTCCCTTGCCCGGGAATCCTAATAGTCCCACTTCTGTCTTCCTGCCCAGGCATTGGCAGTTTGCAACTTTATTTTCCAATCAGAGCCACCTGGAGGCAGACAGATTTTAGGCGAGGTTTTACCATGTTCGTAGAGCAAGTCAGACTGCATGGATTTGGCGCTAGCATTGATGAGGAAGACAATATATGTGGGTGTCTGTTTTAAGCAGGACAAAGAGTTAGGAGGGAATTTGTGCTTAAAACAAACACTTCCCCTAAGCTAGAAACAATGGAACCGGGTGTAAAACCATACAAAAGGGAGTCATCAGAGAATCAGAAACAGTCTAGCAGGAAAATGGGTTAGGAATGAGTGACATCCAGGGAGAGAGGGGGAAAGGTGGGAGAGCTGGGGTCAAGAATAAGTGACATCTGAGGAGATAAGGGGAAAGGGAGATGAGAGAGACAGGCTCTAAGGTAGTGACTGGAACTTAAAAATAGCTATTGTGGACTACACATAGGTTAGATGTTTGTTTCGAGTGCATTTAACTTGTCTGTCTGTCTGTCTGTCTGTCTGTCTGTCTGTCTGTCTGTCTGTCTGCCTGCCTGTCTGTCTGTCCCAGCAGCTCTCTTGTAGTACCTTATGTAAGAGTTAATTTATCACAAGGCTGCTTTGCAAACGTGCACTGATTTGAGGTGGAGCCCAGGGCAGGAAGACCTCCTGCATCGCTCTGGCTCTTTTCCAGTGAATCTTCATACAAGTACTTTGTTGGAAGATGCTCTCCCCACATTTCCCCCAGACGGTAAGCTATAGCTCCACTGAGACAAATCCCCAAAGCAGCAATGGACCAATCACAGGTGCCATGCAGAGTGTGAAGAGAACAAAGGCTCAGCAGGGTGCATTCAGATGAATTGAAACTGTATCTCAAGGGACCGGAGATGGCTCATTGGGAAAGAGCATTGTTGCTCTTCCACAGAACTCAAGTTCGAGTCTCAACCCTACACAGTAGCCCACAAACATCTGTAACTGCAGTTCCAAGGAACCTGACGCCCTCTTCTGGCCTCCTCAGACACTGTACACATAGGGTGCATGGATACACACAGAGAGAAAACATCTAGACACAGAAAATAAGAATAAATAAATAAAATTAAATAAAATCAAAGTATCTTGAGCATCAGCTGAAACTATGTCTCTGTTCCTTTTTCTCTAATTCGTGAACTGTTCCCTTGAAGATTGAAGATTGCTCCTGTTACCCTGTAACAGGTAGGAACTGAGGGATGCTGGGAGATCCTGAAGGCGGGGTCCACTCTGATAGGTTAAACAGGCACCTCAGCCATTTGTCCCACTTTGAAACGTAACACACTGGGTTAGATGAAGGTCTTCAACCTCCGTCACAACCTTCACGCTACATACAGTAAGCTCCTCTCACTGTGGAGTGAAGGTCAGACGAGCCATTTGCAAAAGGAGAGAACTTTGAGCAGAGAGTAAGTCCTATATACAAATAAATAACAGAAAGTTCTCCAGACTGTGCAATGACCAAAAGGCTCCTCAAGTCTTTTACATTTTATGTTAAGTAGAGGAAACTAGGTCAGTTGCAAACCTACCATAGTGAAAACCCTTCAAGTTATAATATACCAGCAGCCCTTGGCCGGGAGCCAGCCCTGGCTGCTTGGTGGAATCCCTCCCTTAGGAGCCAGGCTCTGCATCTGAGTACCTGCCAGCTCTCAGTTCACACAAACGGACTGTGTTGCCACACTGGACACTTGACAGGAGCCTGCTGTTCTCACAGCGTACAGGGTACTAAATTTAGGATCCCACTAGAAGATCTACAGGGGTCATCCTGACGGCTCCAGAGGCTTTCCAGAGTCTGCTGCCAAAGGCTTCCCAAATAGCTGAGGTAGCTTGGCTGCTCCGGGACAAAGGCCAACTGACCCAGGGCTCAGCCCAGGTTCCCTGTAGTACTTCAGTCCCCTAAAGTTTCAGGCACGCTTTCTATTTGAACCAGGCCATTGCAGGGCCTGAACACATGACAGGCCGAGGAGAATACATCATATGCAGTGCATGCTAACCATCAAAGCCCAAACAGGAAAACAAACACTCCAGAGATTGTGGAGAGGGCACAGGACATGACTCAGTCATCGGCACGGTGTGTACAGTGAGTCATTCTCCTCACTGTCTTCAGCTGAAATACTTTCATAGAACCGAATGGTAGACTAGCCCAGCTTTGTTCTGGGCAGGATGGGCAGGCTTGCCTTCAGAGCATGTCTTGGACAGCAATGGACAGGAAACAGCACAGCTCTGCTAAGAAGCTTCTAGACTCTCTAGCTATCAGGTGCTTGTTACTCCATGCTTCCACAGCATGTGGCTTGTATATTCATGTGCATATTGCCCAGAGTGCATGCTGGGAGTTGCACACCGGTGCACCTATTAAATACGGGTCACCCACTATTCCTATAAAGGCAGGCCCTGCATGCTGCTCTCCTCCGCTGACCTTCAGCTAGAAGCGTCTGTCACATAGTCAGCATGTGTTGAAGGACTGCTGTTACTGCAACAGAAATATCCTACACACATCGCAGTTTCTCCATCACTTCTGCACGCACAAACTTGAGCGCTTCCGAGAGAGATGACTTTATGTAACTTTTCATTACTGCAGGCTGGCATTAGTCACAAAGAACAATCTTTCTAACCCAAAGAAAAACTCTGAATTCAATTATTGCACAATCCAAATGAGACAGTGAAATTTGAATACAGGATAGGTGTCTTTTTTTTTTTTTTGCTGGAAATACATTCATATTTATGGTTGATAAAAACTAAAATGAGAATGGACCTTTCAATATTGCTTCCCCCGATATTTTCTGAAAGCTTGGGCTAATTTTTAAATCACTCCAAGCTTCGGTTTCCTCCCCAGACCAAGCCATGGGTCAGCTAGGGAATCCTGTCTTAAATCCAGCTTTCTTAGATAGGTCTCCTGGGACAGCTTTGTGCAGGAGTTCCCACAGAGGCTGCCTTTCAAAGGCAGATATCCTGGGACACCAAACTGTGAAGGGATCTCACAGCAGGGCATAGCTGTAACTTCATGCTGAGTGTCAGAGAGCCACCATGCAAATAAGTGGGACACAAATGCCAAGAAGGCTGCATGTTATGTTTGCCCACGTGGCTTCACAATGAAACCAAGGAAGCCCACTCCATGTAGAGTTAAATCATTCCAGCCTCAGTGTCGGCAAAGACACGAGTTCCCAGAACACTTTATGTACGCCTTATCAAATATAACTCCTGCACATTTCATGGTGCAATGGAAGCTACGAACCATAGTATGTCTTAGTGTAAACCCTTTTCACTCTGCCCTTGGCAGAAGCCTCTGCCTTGGAGACAGTTCCTAAAGTCAATTGCTGACTGACCCTGGTTGGTTGGTTGGTTGGTTGGTTGGTTGGTTGGTTGTACCAGCCACTGACCCTCACGAGGTAATGGGGAGGTTTCTCTTGGACAGTTGGGAGGAAAAATAAAAGGGAAAGCTGTTGAGAGAAGTCATCTGGGAGAATGTGTTGAAATTCTATTTCTAAAACTTAGAATGCATATGGACCTGGATGGTACCCGGGATTCCCCCTGGCTGGTTCTTAGTGCCCTAACAGCAACCATGGGCAGCCTTTGACCTCACATGACTTGGCAGCTGCACATTCCAGCGCGTGGAGAGTTGCTTTCATCTCCATTCCTCCCTCTCTTCATGGCCGAGGCTTCTTTATATTGACATACAGGAAAACAAACAAACAAACAAACAAAACAAAACCAAAAAAGCAGAATTAGAGTAAAAGGAACAGAGACATAGTTTCAGCTGATGTGCAAGATATTTTATTTTAATTTAATTTTATTTATTTATTTTTATTTTCTGTGTCTAGATGTTTTCTCTGTGTGTGTATATCCATGCACCCTATGTGTGCAGTGTCTGAGGAGGCCAGAAGAGGGCGTCAGGTTCCTTGGAACTGCAGTTACAGATGTTTGTGGGCTACTGTGTAGGGTTGAGACTCGAACTTGGGTTCTGTGGAAGAGCAACAATGCTCTTTCCCAATGAGCCATCTCTCCAGTCCCTAGAGATACAGTTTCTGTTCATCCGAATGCACCCTGCTGAGCTTTTGTTCTCTTCACACTCTGCATGGCACATGTGATTGGTCCTCTACTAGACACCACTACTTGACAGCAAGTCTGGTCTCTAGACTGGGAGTCACACATGAAAGACAACAGGACAGTCAGATGTGGCAGATGCCTTTAATCCCATCTGTTGAGAGAGAGAGGTGGGTGGATCTCTGTGAGCTCGAGGTCAGTCTGGACTACCTAGTGAGCTTCAGAACAGCCAGGACTATGTAGAGAGACCCTGTATCCAAAAACCAGAGAGAGAGACAGAGACTGAGAGACAAACAGAGAGATAGACATAGAGACAGAAAGACAGACACAGAGACCGAGAGAGATAGACAGAGGCAGAGAGACAGAGAACAGGAAACTGGGTGGTAGTTCCTCCTGCTAACTGCTTGTAAGAGAAGGAGCAACACCTCTCTCTACTCAAGATGCATCTTGAGAAGGAATGTTGCCGGGCGGTGGTGGCCGGGCGGTGGTGGCACACGCCTTTAATCCCAGCACTTGGGAGGCAGAGGCAGGCGGCTTTCTGAGTTTGAGGCCAGCCTGGTCTACAGAGTGAGTTCCAGGACAACCAGGACTACACAGAGAAACCCTGTCTCGAAAAACAAAAAAAACAAAAAAAAAAAAAAAAAAAAAAAGAGAGAGAGAGAGAGAGAGAGAGAGAGAAGGAATGTTGACTGAACCAGTCAAGTGCCCAGAGCAAAAAATTGAAAGTTTTATGACAACAATGTAGTGTAAGAGTTTGTGTAAGTTCTGTCAGTGAGCACACAGTGGGGCCTCAACCAACTAACTGAAGCAGTTTATATTTGTGTGTGTGCTTGAGTGTATGTGCATGCAGGTGTCCTTGAAGTCAAAAGAGGCATTGGATGTCCTGGAACTAAAGTCACAGGTGGTATGACCCACAGCAGTGCTGGGGACCGAACTGAGACCCTCTGAAGGAGCAGTAAGTGTTCCTCATCCCGGCCACCTCGTAGTCATCCCTTCATATTCCAATTGCTTAAATTCATTTCTTCTTAATTCTTTAAAATCTGCACGGGGATTGCAGGTAATCATTGCTTCTTTCGTTTACGACCTTTCCCCGTGAAAACTAGTTTACGTATCAGCACGAAAGAAGAGCTGTCTTGCAGCAGCAGGGTTACAGAAGCAGAGTCAGGGGGCTGGAAAGATGGCTCAGTGCTCAAGAGTACTTGTTCTTTTTTCCCAGAGGATTCAAGTGGTTCCCAGCACTCATGCCAGGTGCTCCCAAGGGTATGTAACTTCACTTCCGGAGGTTGAGGCAGGAGGATAATAGTGAGTTAAAGGCTAGCCTGGGAGGCACACACACCCTTTCTCAACAAGCAAACAAGAAAGACACTGTCTTCTGGCCTCGAAACTAAATGAGCATCAAGTATGTGAAAGATAGCTGAGCCTCTCTCACACCTGATTAAAGTCTACTGACTACACAGAGCCCCCAGTGGGAAAGCCATCTTTTCTTCTAGCTTCAGAATTGAATTAAGTGTTGATACAAATGTAGATTCTCTCAGAGCCTGTGGATTTACTATTTTTTTAAAAAATCAAATTCTAAGAACAAGCTCTACAAACAGTAAGGCTTTTTTTTTTTTTTGACAACTTATCTATTCTAGTCACCATGTTACTTAGACGTGAAGTCATTAAACTAATTTACCTACTTATGTTCTGATAAATATTAAGGCACATACGCTTTTAAAAATAGAAAGTCCGCGATCGCTTCGGCAGCACATATACTAAAATTGGAATGATACAGAGAGATTAGCATGGCCTCTGTGCAAGGATGACAGGAAAATTCGTGAAGCGTTCCATATTTTTATAGAAGCAGAGGGAGGGGGAGATAGGGAGTCCCTGGGGGCGGGGGAAGTGGGATGACATCTGAAATGTAAACAAGTAGAATTTCCAGTAAAAAAAAATGCATAAAAAATAAAAATAGCAAGTCATCAGTAATTGCAGTAATTACTTTGGTTACAGCACCACTGGCACAATTTTTTTTTTTTTTTGCTTAGTTGTTTATTTCTTTATTACTTCCTCAGTGTGATATGGGGACACTTCGGTTCCCATTAGCTCTTTCCTTATTGTCAGCTGCCTGCCTCCTCAGATTTCATGAGAGAGCAGCTGACTCAGGCCACTGCCGATCTTCCTGGAAATGTAGCTTCTGCGGACATGCCCGGTGTGACTATTTTTGTAAAACAAATCGGCCCACCAAGTCATGAGCGCTGACCTGGTTATTCCACACACGGAAAGTGAGTGGCGCGGAGGCGACAGGGAGGTAGCCTATGCTGCACTAGGGAGGGGCCGCGGGTCCAAGATTCCTAAGAAATAGAACCATCGACCATGCAGCACTCTTTAGGAAATAGTGGGAAAGATTCTGATGCTGGAGATTTATTTATTCTATAGCGAGGAAAAGCCAGCACTAACGTTTTTACGCATTGCTTTTTCCTTCGTTCCTTCATTTGTCTGTGCCAACCACTGAGCACTCATGGAGAGCCGGGCTGACAGAGACACTCTGCATTTCCAACCAAGAGAAGAGTGGAACATGAACTTCCGGTGGACAGACCTCCGTTGCCCTGGAAGCTGTGTGCCTCCTGTTGTCCCAGGGCTCCAAGAACACTGTTTTCTGCAAAATGCTAGCCGACCTCACCATGCTTGCCAGGGCAGACGGTCAGAAGTGCAGCCCAAGTTCCTCTGACTGAACAATAGTCCTTCCATGATCTGAATAGTTGATGGGTCTGCATAGATAACCTTTGCATAGATACCGGGTCTTAAAGTGTTACAACGTAACTTTATTTGGGTTTGGGAGGGTTAACAGTTTGACAAATATTTCCCCATCTTTACCCTAAAATCAATCATCTCAGTAATCAAGGTCAACCTGACAGTCACCAGCTAAAAGGACAGTAAATGACTGGTGGGTCAGGAACAGCGCTGAGATTTTAAAGTCCGGGAATGTGGGGTATAAGGGAATTTTGCTGAAGGTGACCACCTCCTAGGATGTCACCTAGGAGGTGACCTCCACACCTAGGCCTCTTTATTTTAAAAATATTTAAAATTAATTTAAATACTAAAATTAAAATGATTTAAGTTAAAATTTAAAACATAAATTTAAATTTAAAATATTTTTAAAAATTTACTGGAAATAAACACACCCCTCTTTTAAACCCTAACATCGCCGAGCTACACTAACATAAGTTACCAAGTCATACAAAACGTACGCTGTCGACGGCAGACTTGGAAATGTGTGACACTAATTTGAACAGTTGACTCTTTGAGATATTTCCTAGTCAAGTGGGAAATGTGGAAAAGCAGTACCGCAGTCTCGAATGAAATAAAGACAATTCACAAAGGCTCCTGTGGCCCTGCAGAGTCTACTTTCTTAGCTCTGGAGATGAATTTGGTGTGACAGCTATGGAATTGCATTAGCCAAGAAAGCCCAGGGGTTATGGGGAAAAAAATCCTGAGGTTGGTGAGCTCTTTGAGATGAAACAACAAAAGCAGGCAGGTTGACTTATTATCCATCCGTGACATTGGCCAGGAGAAGGTTGTTTATGGCTAAATACGGTCAGAGGAAAAGACTCCTACGGGTCTGACTCATTGCTTTCCCCGTCTCCACTCTCTCTAAGCATTCTGTTGAAGTATAAAATCTGCTGCAGTTGTAGTCTGGGACTGCCATCTGTCCACAGAGTCGAGCCCTACAGATGTTAGTGGACGAGGAATGAAGTATTGAAAACTTGCCCTATAGAAGAGAGAGCAGGTGACGAGGGCTGGTTTTCTGGCTCACAGTGGCCCCTTCCTGTGATGCCCGTATCCACTTGGTGGGAGGCTGGCTATGTCTCTGGTTCCTCTTCCCCATAACCCACGTCTATGTCCCATTCTCCTGCTCTCTTCTCCTTTGAGACGGACTCTTACTGTTTAGCTCAGCTGACTTGGAGCTAATTATCTTCCTACCTCAACTAAATTCTGGGATTATAGTCCTGTGTCACAACGCCTGACCTTGGGGTCTCTCTCTCTCTCTCTCTCTCTCTCTCTCTGCACTCTCTGCATTTGAGTGTGTGTGTGCATGCAAATACTGTATATATATATGTGTGTGTGTGTGTGTGTGTGTGTGTGTGTTGTATGCTGGTGCATGCAAACCGCATACATGCGTACAGGCTAGAGAGACACCTGACCTCTGACCTATTCTCTTCAGATAGATTCTCTCACTGAATCTGGAGCTGGATGGATATATTGGTTTCTTTTTAAAGAGGGCTCTTCTCTCATGATGCCATCAACTTCTAACCGTTCACTAACCAGCATTCTATGGACTTAGAAATGCTACCTCATGTTAACAAAGTTTAAAAAAAAAAAAGACGGTGATACAAGAAACACAGGATGGCAATCTTGTAAGTTTTAAAGGAAATATAAATGTGAAGGAGAGCTCACACTGACGTCAATCTGACCAGAGCACAGTTCCTATTTTCCCTGGGGTGTAGGAAAGTACAGGCAGAGCCAGTCATGTGATTGGAATGTGTAACGCCGGTGCTAGCAGCCTGCTGCAATGATCTGCTTAAGAGGACACTCTGCACAGGTAGGCTGGACAATCCACTCCTGGCCACTGCTTGCAAATGCACAACCCAGACTTACACGGACAACTAAACATGAGCATCAGCAAGAGATGCTGTCCCAAGGGAAGAGTTTGACAGAGCTTTGCGGTCAGGAGACAGGTACCATGGAGAACAGCGGGAGGGGTCCTCCCAGGGGGACGAAAGAGCATAAGGATTTCAAAGAGCAAACGAGGAAGGTTACAGAAATTACCTGTTAGTCAGGTTTCTGTACAGAAACAGAATTGATAGAATGAGGATATATCGAAGAGAGTTTATCAGGTTGGCTGACATGATACAGTCGGATAGTCCAACAGTGAATGCCCTGCACCAGTCAGGCTGACAACATGGTAGTTGCTCCATCCACAGGGATGGATGCACCATCATCATCATCATCATCATCATCATCATCATCATCATCATCATCATCACCATCATCATCATCGTCATGATTGTCTTTGTCATCTTCGTTGTCATTATCATCGTCAGCAGCTATGGCAAAGATGAACTCATTTGTTAGAGTGAAGACTAACAAGACTATCAGAAGGAGCCATCTACTTAGTGTAGGTCTTCACACCTCAATTGACAACCAAGACAGTGCCCCTCAGACATACACACAGGACAGTGCCCCACAGACATACCCACAGGACAG
>JANHMN010000012.1:6366716-6419477 GCA_030674055.1 Rhabdomys pumilio
GAGAGAGAGAGAGAGAGAGAGAGAGAGAGAGAGAGAGAGAGAGAGAGAGAGAGAGAGAAGAGGTTGGGATCCATGCCATGTGGAGGTCAGAGAACAACTTTCAGAAATGGGTTGTCGCCTTTCACCATGTAGACTAGAGACTACCTTTAGGCTGTCAGCTTTGGTGGTAAGCGCCTTTACCCACTGAGCCCTCTTGCCAGCCCAGACAGCTTTAATTATGTTTTTTTAAAAAACAGATTTTCCTTTTTAAGAGCAGCCTTAGGTCAAAAGCAGGACTGAGATAAAAGTGCAGAGATTCTCACGTGTCCTCTGGACTCCCCTAAACCGTGAACATCCCGCACCAGAGTGCTGCGTGCACCACACCAGCACAGCATGGGTATTTCATCAGCTTCACAAGTCCATAGTTTGCATTAGTCTTCACCTGGAACTGAACTCTGGGAGTTTGGAACCATATATAATGCGGTGTTTTCTCCTACGCTGCATGTTGCCACTATCCTAAATGCCTCCGCTCTCCATTTGCCCCCCATCCCTTCCCTCCAACCTCCCAACTACTGAATGTTCTACTGTCTCCATAACTCGGTCCTTCCAGAATGCCACACTGGTGGCTCTCACAGTGTATCACAGTGTATCACAGTGTATCTCACAGTGTATCTCAGTGTATCTCACAGTGTATCACAGTGTATCTCACAGTGTTATGGGATTGGTTGTTTCCCTCATCAGTGAACTTCTAAGTTTCCCCCATGTGCCTCCATGTCAAGACAGCTCATTCTCTTCAGTACCGAGTACAAGCCCTTTGTCTTGATGGGCCACTATCTACTCTCTCATTTACCTGAAGGACACTTGGTTGCTTCCAAGTTCTGGATCATGTATAAAGCTGCCATCAGCATCCGTGGGTGGGCATACGCTTCCAAGTCATTTGAGTAAATGTAAAAACAGAATTACAGTAAAATGGGGGTGTGTTTAGTTTTTGTTGGAAGCTACCAAATTGTCTCCACAGTTGACGGCATTTTTCAGGGCCCCAGCAATGGATGAAACTGCTTCTCTCATCTCTAGAATTGGGTATTGGGTTTGGCCATTCTAATAGACATGTGAGGGGCTGGAGAGATGGCTCAGTGGTTAAGGAAAGGCACTGCGTCCTCTTCCAGAGGACCCTGGTTCAAATCCCAGCACCCACATGGCAGTTCACCACTGTCCAGAACTCCAAGATCTGACACTCTTCACACAGACATACATGCAGGCAAAACACCAATGCACACAAAATAAAAGTTAAAGAAAAGTTTAATAGATGTGTGGTAGGGTTGCATGGTTGACTCAATTTGCATTCCTTAGTGACAAATCAGATAGAACATGTGTCCCTGTGCTTATTCTTCTGAATATCTTTAATTGAATCTTTTTTTTTTTTTTTTTTTTGGTTTTTCGAGACAAGGTTTCTCTGTGTAGCCCTGGCTGTCCTGGAACTCACTCTGTAGACCAGGCTGGCCTGGAACTCAGAAATCCGCCTGCCTCTGCCTCCCAAGTGCTGGGATTAAAGGCGTGTGCCACCACCACCCGGCGAGTCATTCATTTTCAATTCACTGGTGAATGAAAAATGAAAACTCTTATTGGTGACTTTTAAGAGTCCTTGTGTCAATAAGATAGATGCCTCTAGTGCCTACAAAGACAGCCAAAGCGAAGAATAAACTACCACATTCTGACAAAACAACTAAAGAGAGTACTGGTGTACATCAAGGGACTGGACATTGGCACCCTGCACACTGACAGGGTGGTCATTATGGATTCTCTGTAGTCCTCATAGGTGGTTGGCCCTACAGAGAAAGTTATCTGGATTCTATGAGACCCACTGTCTCCAAAGCAGGAGTTAGTGGCTGTGCCCTGCTTCTCATGGACAGTGTGGTATCTCTGCAGTGATATCTTGGAACCAGAACCACTGTTAATGAGCTCTCCTCTGGAGACAGCACACCTCCACCACTGAGAACTTGCCACCATGGAAGCACCCCACCTGGGGGGGCCAGCATTCTTACCACAAACGACTACTTCACCACCTGGCTGGGGACTTAGCTTTACAGTCACTGCCCCATCCCCTCCCAGCCTCTGTCACCCCTCTCCACCTTAGATACAGTAGTGCCCAGCAGTGGCAGTCTCCAACTGTAATAGTGGACTCACTCTATAATGTGTAATTCTGCTACCCTTGCCTTGCCTAGCTTAGCATTCAATCATTAGGCGTATGCATACATTGTTACGTATTCTTCATGAACTGACCCCTGTCATTGCTCAGGGCTGCCTTCGTCCCTCATTACTACGGAGCTATCGAGTGCATTTAAAAATTTTATCCTGATAAGCCCTTAGAATTAGTGATCAGGAGAGTGTTCACAGAATTGTGTTTATTGCCTTGCTTGTTCTTTGTTATTTGTGTTTGTTGTCTTGCTTGTTCCTTGACTATTGACATCTATTGTATTGCTAGACCCTCAACCTAGAACTGACCTTAATACTTGCATGTAATTAAAATGGTATAAAAGCAAAAAGGAGGATGGGGTGTGATAGGAGGTTCTAGGGAGGGGGAAAGGAGAACGGGGATGACATCTGAAATGTAAATAAATAAAATATACAATAAAAAATGTATCTCCACTTTCTCTCTGGCCCTCTTTATATTCAAGTGTGTTGCTTGTGTGCCTTTCTCTCTTTTTTTCCCCTCGGCTTTTGAGACAAGATCTCTCTACACAGCCCTGGCTGCCCTGGAACTCACTGTGTAGACCAAGCTATCCCAAATTCAGAGAGATTCCCCTGCCTCTGCCTCCCAGATGCTGAAGTTAAAGATGTGTGCCACCATGTCTGGTGATTTTCCTTCTTCTTAAACAACTGATTTTGAACGGTTCTTGGAAGGTGAGCCCACTAGACAGCATGGCCTCCTCCTATTATTTGTCTGAGAAAGTCTTCATTTTTCCCTGTTTTGAGTGATTGGTTTACAAGATACTTGACTCTAGGCTGATAAAGACTTTCCCCTCAACATTGCAAACATTTCTCCTCACTGTATTCTTGCTTCCAAGATTCTAGAAGTAATAAGTAATTTTTACCTTTTTTTCCCCTTATAGACAAGGTTTGTAGTTTCATGTCTGATATTAACTTGGGGGAAATTCTTAGTAACCCTAGTAATTTCTTCAGGCTTTGCTTATGTGTTTCCTCTGGTATTGTGGAGTCTACATTACAAGCTCTGAAGTTACCTCACAGGGTTTAGATACTATTTACTGTTTTATCCTCTTTTTTTTTTCTTGAAAATATTTTAGTGGGGCTTGAGAGATGGCTCAGTGGTTAAGAACACTGACCGCACTTCCAGAGGACCCAGGTTCAATTCTCAGCACCCACACGGCAGCTCACAACCGTCTATAACTCTAAGCTCTGACTCTCCCTCACACACGCACATACAGTCAAAACACCAGTGCACATAAAATGAACATAAATATTAAAAAAAGGAATAGAAAATTTTTACTGACATTTCCTCCAGCTCAGACATTTTCTCTCTGCTGTATGCAGTCTGCTGAGTCTGCCTAAAGCATTCACACACGGCTCAGTGTTTTCTTACTGCTAGCGTTTTCTCTCATTTTCATTAGATTTTTGAGAGTTTTACACAGTCTGTTTCGATCCTTCCTGATCTATGTTCCATGTTTATCATTTTTATGCCTTCTCTCTTTTAACCCTTCAAGTCCAAATTACTCTGCCCATATACTCTTGGATATGTGGGCATCCACTGGAGTGTGGCTGTCCTACTAAGGACAAAACTCTTAAAGAAAACCTACCCCCTCTTTCCCCAGCACTGTCAACACTAACAGCTCCTTGGTGGTGGGACTTCATGGCCATGTCCCCTTCCTAGGCTGCAAGCTTGTCTTCCTTGAACATGTGCAGGGCTTGTGTATGCTGTTGTGACGAACACATACGTGTAAGTGCTCTATGGTGTCCCGAAAAACATCGCCCCCTTGTACTCATCCACCACATTTTTTAAAGTTTTGTTTTATTTTAAAGTTTATTCTAAGTGGTGGTGGCGCACGCCTTTACTCCCAACACTTGGGAGGCAGAGGCAGGCGGATCTCTGTGAGTTTAAAGCCAACCTGGTCTACAAAGCAAGTTCTAGGACAGCCAGGGCTACACAGAGAAGCCCTGTCTCGAAACATTCCCTCATCAATTTATGTGTACATCTGTCTGTCCCATTTCTGTGTCTGTCTGTCTGTCTGTCTGTCTGTCTGTCTGTCTGTCTGTCTCTCTCTCTCTGTCTCTCTCTCTCTCTCTGTCTCTCTCTCTCTCTCTCTCTCTCTCTCTCTCTCTCTCTCTGTGTGTGTGTGTGTGTGTGTGTGTGTGTGTGTGTAGCCCAGAAAAAGTCTTTAGATCCTTTGTCTCCAGTCTGGAGTTACAGTGGTTATGTGCCACTCAGAGAGGATGCTGGGAACTGAACTCAGATCTTCAGCAAGATCGGCAAGTGCTCTCAACTTCAGAGCCATCTCTTCAGCCCCTCTAGCATTTTTTTTCTTCCTTAGGACTCTTACCTTTCTGCTCTTGGCCATTGTCTGTTTTAGCTTTTACAGCCCTTAGCATATTAATAATCGTTTTTAATTCCTAGTCTAATAAGTGCAGCGTCCTTGAGACCCATGGCTTTGGCTCTGGCTTTGCTTCTTTAAATGGTACTTTTTTTCTCTTTTGTGATGTCACGTGACTATTGTTACGGTTGTGGCTGAAAGTGAGGCATGATGTGTTGAGCAAGAGGAACTCTGGCAAACAGGGCTCTGGTAATGTGTAGTGGTGTGTCTATATGATTAAGAATTATTTGGGGCTGGTGAGATGACTCAGCGGTTAAGAGCACCGACTGCTCTTTGGGAGGTCATGAGTTCAAATCCCAGCAACCACAAGGTGGCTCACAATCATCTGTAATGAGATCTGATGCCCTCATATGGGTGTCTTCTGCAATTGTCTTATTATCTAAGAAACATCTGAATAAAAATAATATTTATTGGGTTATATCAGTCTTAATTTTTAAAATCTTCTAATTTCGAAGTAATATGAAGCTTACTGAAGCATCGTGGAAGCAGTGTAAAGAATACTTATGTCCTTATCTGGATTCTCTGCTTGCTTTTCATTTTCTCTTACATAAGCATCATATAATTATCACTAGCAAGAAGTCAACAATGGTATGATTGTATTATCCAGTCCACAGCCTTACTCCTGCTTCTACAAATGTGCCTCTGACATCATTGCCCTGGTCGGCTTCTTAGACCAGGATGTAATCAAGGCGCAGGCACCACTGTGGTTCATCTCTCTGTAACAAGGTGTCCCTAGAGTCCAGACATTCCCATTGCATCTCGCCCATGTGTCTAGGCAACACAGAACTCTCAAATCAGCCTTTCAGCTTAGGGAGCCCAGGTCATCTAACTGCCCAGCCGGAATCTCTGCTTCTGCACACCACAATAGGCTGCATTGTGTTTTGAGGACGGACTTAGTCTGGACAACTTACACAGCATGGGGTTATATATGTTATATACCATAAAGTAAATTCTTCCTTATGGGACCCTAACCTCAGTCTACCCAATTTTGCTGCTCAGCTAACTTTGGAAGTCCTTAAGGAATCTCACTGCGTTTGCCTTTGGCATTTTGTTGCTTGTTTTGTGACTCCACCCACGGAAACTGCAACAGGCCTATCAAATAAAAAATAGAAGCCTGAGCACACATTTAATTTACATTGTTACATCTCCCAGCAAACTAGGACAGAAATACCTCACCCCAGTAAAAATCTCACATCTTGGCGACTGTGATTTAACAAGAATTTAATTTGGGTATTTGTCTCTGTACACTCTCTATATCCATTTTCAGAGCACAGCTTCTAAAACATGACTTTTTGGAAATGAGACGTGTCTTTATGTACAATACTGAGGTGACTGATAGATAGAACCCTGGATGGTTTCAGTGTAGAGGCTGGTTAGCTAGTGTGGTGGCCTGAATACGAATGTCCCCTTTAGGCTCTGTAGGGGGTGCGTCTGATGCTAAGGTCCTGTCCCCAACTGGTTCTTGATGTATCAGTAAATGAGTCACTGATTGGACATCACCTGTGATTTGATCATTCATGATTATGCACTGATGCCTCTACAAACATCTACAAAGGGGTGAATTTAAAGAGCCTCTGAGTTGTGGAGAAAATAGAAGGGAGTGGACCCCAAGAGGACATGGAGACTTTGTGCCCATGTCCTCATATCTTACCATTGACACAGCTTCTGAATGTTAGATTCCCTTTGCAATAAATGGGTAAATATAAGTAAATTTTGCTAAGTTCTCTGGGCCATTCTAGAAAACATCTGAACTGGAGGCGTGGGTCATGAGAAGCTCTAAGGTGTGGCTGGCTGGTTAGAGGCTCCGAAATCCTAAACTAGTGATTAGTGTTTGAAATATAGAACAGCCTTGAGCCCTTAAACTATGAAGTCTGACTCTAACTTCAAGTAGATAGTGCTAGAATCTAGTTAAATTATATTTAATTCCAGCTGCTGGAGGTGAACCAAAGAATTGTCTGCTGTGTATAGGAACACCACCTTGTACCGTCTGGTGTCAGGGAAGTGCTAAGTGTTAAGTACCTGTGTGAGACAAGGGAAAGTTTTTTTTTTTCTACTACTACAGATAATTGGCTTCTGACAACCAGTTTGGGCTTGAACAATGAGCTACACTCTCCTCAGTGTTAGACTGCTCCAGAAGGTACAAGACAAACACCATATGATATTGCGTAAATGAAGACAAGATGAACTCAAAGAATTCCAGAATGTTCTGGCAGCCCCTGTATGTGACCCGTCCTTCTCTGAGTCATGATCAGTTCTGCTCTGGTGGCTTCCGTTTCTAAGCGTAGAGGATTTGCTCTCTGACCTGGTCACCAAGCTTAACTGCTCTTCCTTGTCAAGCTCCAGGCACAGGTGTGGCTAATCGCTTCTAGCTGTTATTAGGATCCTGGGAATCTTGTCTTAACAATATTCCTTTGTCATCCCTCAATTCACAGCTAATTGGGAGCCTTTCACTTATAGCCAATTATAAGTTAATTAAACTTCAATAATTTGATTTTTCAATTTTTTTTATAAAATGAATAAGAACTCAATTTAATAAAAGAAACAGTGTCTTCTTTCTCTTCTATTACCTGTAACCTCCTTTTTAGAAGAGCCTCTGAAATATGAAAACTACTTATTTTCTTGCTTTGTGAAATTTCAAAGGGCTTTTCAAATTATTTAAGTGGCTCTGTTCTGAGCCATTGTAGGCTGCTCATTTAAATTTCACAAATACTCACTGAATCCCGCTGTAGAATCCTAGCAAGAGACCTCGCTAAGAGTAGAGCAAGTTTCTGACACTTGAGTTGATTAATTCACAAAGCAGGAGATTATCTACACAATAATTCTAGGGAACCGAATCTATTGAATATGTTTAAAATGTGTCCTCTACTGCAGGAGACACAATCCCACACAATCCTAAGGGGAAAGTTACTGGAGCATGTGTGTGGTAGATTAGAGAAGACTTTAATTTTTTTTTTGTTTTTTTGTTTTTGTTTTGTTTTGTTTTGTTTTGTTTTGTTTTTCGAGACAGGGTTTCTCTGTATAGCCTTAGCTGTCCTGTAACTCACTCTGTAGACCAGGCTAGAGAAGACTTTAAAAGGAAGGAAGCAAGGGAAGGCTTTTCATAGGAAGACATACGTATGAGGGCAGAGAAGGCATTTTGGTAGACAGAACGATGCCACCAGAGGACTGGGTAGAAAAGAGAAGCCCTCCTCTTCTCTGGTTAGGCTACATGTTGGATGGTGTGGGGGAGATGACTGGGCCTGCCCTTTGGCTTCCATCATTAGTGTATTGTACCCAGGACAATCAGCACGCACTTGACTCTGTAGCCTGCATGAAGCCACAGGGACCTTCTGCACAGGTACACCATCGTCAGTGCTATGCTCAGAGAAACTTCTTGGATGGGACTGTTTACAAGGATGGTTACTGGGTTGTTCTCATTCACAGAGGCATTAGCACAGCCGAGCAAGGGGCAGGCTATGGGTCAAATGCAGCCCTTCTATGAGCAATAAATGGTTTCTACATTTTAAGTGGTTGAAATTTTCAGAAAAGGAGTCATATTCCATGATATTTAAAAATTACATGAGACTCAATTAACAGCATATGATGCAAATATTGAGCAATTGTTGTATACAAAGCACCATTGTAAGCTAATAGGATATATAAAAAAGATGCCCACTCCTCTGGGCTGTGTTCACTCTTACAAAGATGGCTGTTTCAGTTCTTCTCCTAGATGCCCTGGTTTCACCACCGGCTATTCCTATGCTGTGAAAAATTATTGTGGTTAGACTCAACGATAATAATCTTACCTTGGAACTATTATTTGCTAAATCTAGGGGATCTTCCTCTGGCACAACAATCTTTCCCCTAGTCATCCGGTAAAGTTGGCTGCAAACCAGCTAATGGTTATTATTGACTTTAGAGATGGGAAGCAGGCAATCTCGTTTCTGGTAACAATCAATCTAATTTGTCCAAATTTGTCTACAGGTTTGGACAATGTCTGCAGTCATGGAAAATGTCAAGATTCTTTCCCAAGTGCAGAAAATCTTAACTTCTTTTGCCAATAGCAGAATTATGCCCTCTACAAATTCCGATGGGTTCTCTATGAGGGAGCCCTGAGCCTCATTGTAAGATTATGACACACGGTGAAAAGTCACACAAGCAGACATCCTGAAAGTCTTTAATGAAGTTCACAGATAGAACCATGTCTGTACAAGTCTGTTTTCAGATGGACTCCAAACCATTTTTATTTATTTTCTGTTAATTTTCCAAGTGATCAAAGTAATGGGACTCATAATATCACCATCTGCATGCATACATATGATTCTTGGTGGAAGTACTCTGTGTTTTTTGGAGATTGTTTTCTATCGTGTTTTCTTCCTTGGTTTAAATATGAAGTGTGTCCCCCCCTTGGAGAAGAATGGACAAAAAACACACAAGGAAGAAATAAATCTAAGAACTATCATATGCCATTCCCTAATGAGAGACTCAATGTGGTGTTAATTGAGATTGTGGTTGTGATGTCTTTGAGAGGGTCCCTGGGACACCAGGAGGGAGATGTGCACTGGAGGGAGAGAGAGACTCTTCACGTAGGTGCGGTGATCTCCCCAACAGGGGAGAGGCAGAGTGAAGAGAGAAAAAAAGGCAGAACATTTACGGAAGCGATGGATCTGAGCATGGATTTACATACACCCATAAAAGTGCTCTACCCACTGGGCGAGGTGACACACGCCTTTAATCGCAGGGGCTGAAGCAGACAGATATCCATGAGGCCTGGCCTATAGAAAGTTTCAGGACAGCCAGGGCGACATAGAGAAATCCTTTCTGTGTGTGATGTCTGAAGTAGCTCTTTGGTCTTCTGAAACAAAATATCGCAGACTATGTGACTTATGAGTAAGTGACATTTATTTCTCAATATTCCAGAGGCCATGGAGTCTGAATGTGCTTACACAATGGCTTATTTCTTAGATAAATATGTCTTCATTTCCCTGCCTCGGTAGAAGGGGCATGCTACCTCCGTGGTGTCCCTTAGTAGGCCATTTATCTCATCTACGAAGACATGATTCTCATGACGTGTTATCTTCTAACTTACTGCTTGCCTGATGTCCCCCCATGATTTGATTTCAGCATATGAGTTTCAGAGTGTCTGGTCTGTCATATTCTTCCTGTGATTCCCAAACTTCACGTTTTTGTCCAGCGGCCTCAAAAGTATTAATTCATCCCAACGTTAGACCAAAATCCAGACTCCACAATCCATGATAGCATCTCAGTCGGATGTGAGTGAGACAAATGGGGGGTTTGGTTCGGAGCTGAAGCATATGTCAACTACAAATGTGTGAGATCAGCTGCGCTGCCCATTTCCAAGACACGGTGGCAGGAAAAGCTGAGGACAGAAAGTCCCCTGCCCAAGAAGAAAGGAGGGGCAGATCCCCTAAAGACCAACCACCACTTTTCATGAAGTATTTTGTTTGGCTCTGTGCTCTGTTTTCTGGGCCCCTGGATCTGTGCTATCTCCATGTCCGAGGCTTTGGGCAGCAGACCTCCTGCAGCAGCTGGGCCAGGTTCTCATGACGTAGCAGTCAGTATACCTGTGCTTCCTCAGGCCGTACCTCAGGACTTCCTATGCATCATTCATTTACCGTGAACTTTGTCCAGAATATCTGGGGTGGTCTCATTCTTAAGGTTACAGTCTCTCCCTGCCCCAATAGCATATTCTTCATGAGAGTTTTATGCTCAAGACTTGTGTTGGGGCAAGCAGCTGTACTGTTTTCTGAACTGCCTTTGGGTCATTCTATGTTGAATTCTGTCTTTACTTCTGTTCAGTGCTTCTGTTCTAATCTTATCAAAAGGTCATGTGACCATACCATCTCTTTCAAACTGGTTACAGGCTTCTTAAATTCTACGATACACAAAGGCAGTCAAGGTGTTCCTTCAACACTTAGCCATTCCCTCAACCAAATATCCAATTTAGTGGCTCAGAAGTTCTACCTTTTATAAAAGGTTAGGGCATGAATAGATTTTAGCCATTTTTTAAAAAAAAACTTCCACCTGTGGCCTCCTGGTACTGATTTTTAAAATGTATTTATTTAATGTGTTTTGGATTTTGTCTGCTTGTGTTTCTGTGCACCATGTGTGTGCCTGATGTCCAAGGTGGCCAGAAGAAGAGGGTGTTGGACCGCCAAGGACTGGACTTACAGTTGATTGATAGCTGTCATATGGGTGCTGGGATTTGAACCCAGGTCTTTACCCCACCAAATTGAAAAACCTAACAGAAATAAATTTCTTAATATATATGACCTACTAAAGTTAAATCAAGATTATATAAGCAACTTAAACAGACCTACAAACTCTAGTAAAATAAAAATAGTAGTTAAATATGTCTCAACCAAAAGCCCAGGGTCAGATAGATTCAACTCATAATTCTACCAGATTTTCAAAGAATAATTAATGCCAATACTTCTCAAATTATTCTTCAAAATGGAAACAGAAGGAACATGGTCTATTTCTTTTTATAAGGCTATAATTATCCTAATACCTACAATGCACAAAGAAGAAAGAAAAGTACAAACCAATATGCTTTATAAACATTGAGTCAAATTTTTTCAATAAAATACTTGCAAGCCAAATACACATCAAAGATTATCCACCATGATCAAGTCTGCTTTATCCCTGAGAAACAGGGATGGTTCAGCATATATAGATCAATAAATGTAATCTACCATATAAACATACTAAAAGACAAAAACCGCATGATCATCTCATTAGAAAAGGCCTTTGACAAAATCCAACATCTTATTTATTATTTTATTATAATACAAGTCCTGGAGAGACTAGGAATATAAGGGACATGACTCAATATAATAAAGGCAATATATGACAAGCCCGTAGTTAACATCAACCTAAAGGGAGGAGAAACCCAAAGCGTGCCCATTAAAATCAGGAGCAAGACACATATTCAGCATAGTACTTGAAGTCTTAACAAGAACAATAGGATAACAGGAGATCAAGGAAACTCAAATATCTATCTATCTATCTATCTATCTATCTATCTATTTATCTATCAATCATTCATTCATTGTCTGTTTTGAGACATTGTTTCTCCGTGTAGCCCTGGCTGTCCTGGAATGTAGACCAGGTTGGCCTCAAAGTCAGAGATCTGCCTACCTCTCCCTCCTGAGTGCTGAGATTAAAAGTGTGCACCACCTCCTAGCCTACAAATATCTTTGTTTGCACATGATATGATTTTTACATACAACAGACTGTCAAAACTCGGCCAAGAAACGTCTAGAGCTGATAAACATTTTCAGCAAATTAGCAATTAGACACAAAATTAACCCAGAAACCAGGAGCCTTCTTATATACAAATGGCAAACAGACTGAGAGAAATCAGGGAAAGAACGCCTCTCACAAAACATTAAGACATTTGAAGAAAGAAGTTGAAGAAGATATTAGAAGCTGGAGAGATCTCCCATGCTCGTGAGTTGGTAGGATTAATACAGTGGACATGGTCATCCTACAAAAAGCTATCTACAGATTCAATGCAGTCCTTATCAAAAGTCCAGCACAATTCTTCACAGAAATTGAAAGAAGTATTTTCAGCTTCTTTGAAAACACAAAAACTCAGCATGGCCAAAACAACCCTGAAATGATAAAAGAACTGCTGGCGGTATCACCATACACGATATTAGTTTCTACGACAGAGCTAGAGTAATAAAAATAGCAAAGTTTTGGCACAAAAACAAGACACATTGATTGATGCAGTCAAATTAAAGACCCAGACATATGTCTACACACCTATGGACACCTGATTTTTTTTTTTTAAATAAAAGAGCCATAAGTACACACTGGAAAAAAGACAGCATCTTGAACAAATGATGCTGGTCTAACTGGACGGCTGCAAGTAGAAGAATGTAAACAGATTTATATATCTACCCTGCATAAAACTCAACTCCACATGGGTCAATGACCTTGACACAAAACCAGATATCCTGAACCTGATAGAAGAAAAAGTGGGAAATATTCTTGAACTCGTTGGCACTGAGAAAGACCTTCTGAAGAGACCACTGATAACACAGGCACTAAGAGAAAGAATTAATAATCAGGACCTCAGGAGACTGAAAAGCAACAGGTCAAAGGATACCATCATTCAGACAACCTGGTAGGGTATAGAATGGGAATATATCTTTACCAATAATATATCTGATAGAAGGTTAATATCCAAAATAAATAATGAACTACAAAGAAATCTAGACACCAGGGAAACAGCCAGATTTTAAAATCCAGTCCAGAAGTAAGCAGAGAGTTCTCCAAAGATGAACCACAAACAGACGAGAAGCACTTAGGGAATGCTCAGCATCTTTAGTCATCAGGGAACGAAAATCAAAACTACTTTGAGATTTCATCTGACACCAGTCAGAACATCCAAGATAGTAAAACAAATGACAGCTCATGCTGGCAAGGATGTGGAATAAGGGAACACTCACATCCATCGCTGGTGGGAGTGCAGATGTGGACATCCACTACAGAACCCAGTGTGGTGGTTCCTCAGGAAGCTTGGACTATATTTACCTCAAGATCCAGCTATCCCACTCATGAGCACGCGCCCAAGGGACTCTACATCCTGTGTCAGAGACGCTTGGACATCCACGTTCATGGATGCTCTTCATCACGGCCAGAAACTGGAAACAGTCTCGATGTCCCAGCAGAAGAATGAATAATAAAAAAGTGTTAGGCTCACATAATAGAACATCATTCAGCTTTATAAACAAAATCATAAAAATTTTAAATAAAAAAGCAAAATCACAGTCAACTAGTGAAACTGGGAAAAAAAAATCATTCTTATCCAAAATGACAAACATGATCTATATGTGCTTGTGTGTGACATTAGCTCTCAAGCCTTCAGTGGTGACGCTACAATCTATATAACCACAGAGGTTAGGTGAAGGACAGGGGACAAGTGGGGGGGGGAGAGGAAGGAAGAGGATACCAAGGAAACAGTGTCTTCCAGATGCAACAGGACTGATGCACAAATGAACTCACAGAGACTGTGGCAGCATGCACAGGGCCTGCCCAGGTCCAAACCAGGGAGGTCCCTGTGGTGAGAGTGGAAAGTAGACACAGGCTCCCATCACGAAAAACAAAACAAAACAAAAATCCATTGTGATTTTCATTATAAAATGGAGTAACGTTCTATTATGTAAGCATAACACATTTTTTTATCCAGTCTTCTGCTGGGACATGGAGATTACTTCCAGTTTCTGACTGTCATGACGAGCAGCAATAAACAAGGATGTCCAAGTGTCTCTCACATAGGATGCAGAATCCCTTGGGCATGTGCCCATGAGTGGAATAGCTGGATCTTGAGGTAAATATATTCCAAGCTTCCTGAGGAACCACCACACTGATTTCATAGTGGATGTATCTTTGGCTACAAACTGTACCAGGAATAGGTCACATATAGTTGAGTTGTTGGCCAGCGGGGCCCAGTGGAAATCTTCAGACTCATACTATGGCCGAGGCTATTGGTTGCTCTCCATAAGCTGATGGTCAGGCCCTATTCATTTACATATCTCAGTAAACATGGAGAATTTGAGCTGGTTAACTAGAGCAGCAGACTTCAGCCTTCAGGTGGTGACCCCTTTGGGGGACATCCAACGACCCATTCACAGGGTTCACATTATCAGATTTCCTGCATATCAGACATTTGCACCATGATTCATAACAGTAGCAAAATTACAGTTATGAAGTAGCAATGAAATAGTTTTATGGTTAGTGATCACCACAACATGAGGAGCTGTATTAAAAGGTCACAGCATCAGGAAGGTTGAGGACCACTGATCTAAGGCCTTCATCCCTTCTGACTAGTGTTCACGGTACTAACAGGTGCTTTGCATGCTTCCAGAGGAGAAAGGAAAGCACCAACCCAGCTTCAGCCCTGCAATCTACAATGGAGGCTGCCTGCATGATATGCCAGTGTGATAGCAGCTCAAATGTGGGGGGAACCAGCCGGGATTTGATGGGATTTACAGTTCTCTTCATGAGCTGGACTCCATACCTGGCACTGTTCCAGAGGCCAAGAACTGGAAACTAGATAGACCACCACCTACAGGAAACTATTACTATTCTTCTTCTAGAGAAATGTATCAATACAATGACTTCTAATGATATTGGTCTATATCCATATATCAGTGTCTCACTTAGCTGTTGTCAGAGACACTTCTCTTGCAATAGATGGGAACCAATACAGAGACTCAGAACTGGACAGTGTGCGGAGAGTGAGAGACCTTGGAACACTCAGTCCTACATGGGGTGTCTTCATCAAAGCCCTCCCCTCAGGCCTCAGGGAACTATGTAGAAGAAGAGTTGGAAAGATTGACAGAGACAGAGGAGATGGATGATATCAAGGAAACTGTGTCTTCCAGACACACAGGACAGACACACAAATGAACTCACTTAGACTGCAGCAGCATGCACAGGGCTGCACAGGTCCAAGCCAGACCGGTTTCCATCACTAATCAAGAAGCTATCTATCCTCAACTGACCTCTACTTACACAGGAAAAATTGTGCTCTCCACTGAAGTCTCCTTGGGCACACAAACCAAACTTGAGGTCGGTCCCCGTGCCCAGCAGTAGATGGCCAACACAAGACCAACTCAATGGCAACTTAGGAGATTATTTTGTTTCGTAATGCTATCTTTGGGCATTTTTGGTGTGGCCTTTTGCTTGTGTGTTATGGCTTCTGATTTTGTGCTTTTTCAGGTTTTGCTTTGTGAATGTTGTTTGGTTTTGTGTGTCTCTTATGCTTTTTCTTTCTTTTAATTAACTAATTAATTATTTTGCCCGTTTATCTGAGAGAGAGAGAGAGAGAGAGAGAGAGAGAGAGAGAGAGAGAGAAGGAGTGGAGTTGGGTGGGTGAGGAGATGGAGGGACCTTGGAGGAGATGAGGGAGGGAAAACAATCAGAATTGATCATTTGAAAAAGTATTTTTTAAAAAAAATCTCTACGCGAAGAGAATGCAGAAGACAAAGCTTCTGTAATTGTTAAAGATAAACCCTGCTCTTCTTCCCAGAGAAAAGGAAGGCGCACTGAAGGCAAGACTCCACCACCGAAATTTAGGCGAAGGTGCTCGAGTCATGAACAAGCACCTATAGCTACTTTTATCTGGTTTTGGCTATGGATATGTAAATTCAGTCTCGTGTGTAGCAATGTAGCAAGAATAATTTTTTGCATTACAGAAGAAGCTGTGTGTTATTCCTTTGAGGAAGTAATTATGAGCACTGCCTGTTCTTTTTAATTCTGTTGGCCCTGAGTCCAGTAGGAATTAAACACACTACTGGTCACCAGATATATTTGATGAACTGGTCCACTTAGAAAACGTCACTTTTTTCCCAATTATTTTTTGAGGAAAAAGATTTTTATAACCAGAATTTCTTTTCTATTTTCTTCTGTTTAAGTCTAAAGCAAATCATTCCATTATCATGATATATCACAAGTAAATGTTACTGCCACACATTAAAAATAAGTAAAACCCTTCCTCTCCAAAGCATCCATGAGTATAATGCATTTAACTGTCATATAAGCAACCGGTGTTGATATCATCCCCGAGACTGGCGTAAAAATGGAGGCATAGAGAGACTAAGCAATTTGCTTGAGCACACTTGGTTCCTTCTGAATGACAGCCTGGACTTGAGCTCATGCACTACAGTTGCCCACCATCTTAAGCAAGCTCTGCAGTCACCAGCCAAAGCTGCTCTGATACCTAATCAGTTTACAGACATTTTTGTTGCTGGGCAGTGGTGGCGCACGCCTTTAATCCCAGCACTTGGGAGGCAGAGGCAGGCGAATCTCTGAGTTCAAGGCCAGCCTGGTCTACAGAGTGAGTTCCAGGACAGCCATGGCTACGTAGACATTTTTGCTGTTGTTCATACTTGGATGAACAGTGGACAGAGTTATATGTGCCCGGTAGTCAACCAACTCTATTCAAGAGTCTAATTCGAGAACGCCTGCGTGTGGATTGTGGGTGTGCTTGCACACACGTAACGTTTGGTCCCGAGTCAATAACCATCAAGTATAACTTGTGTTTGAAGGCTGTCTTGCCAAGTTCCCTGCATCTGTAATAGCAAGGCCTGGAATGCTTTTTTATGCCTCCGGGCCCACTTCTCCCTCCTCTCCAGTCCCTCACGACATAAGTAGATGACTATGTCCTATTTCTAGATGCCTACCAAGTCCTAACTTTCATCACGTCTGCACTGGAAAGACTTTACGCTATCTCCTCGTTCTTCCAGATCCGCTGTACCCTGATGCTATGTGCATCTTTCCAAACACGGCTCCAACTGTCACATTAAAACACTGTTCGTGGAACTGGAGAGATGGCTTGGAGGTTAACGACAGTGCTTGCTGCTCAAACATGAGGACCTACGTTTACATCGAGCGTCATGTAAAAAGCCAGGTGTGGCTGAGTGTTTGTCACCCAAGTGCCTTGTGGGGAAATGGAGGAGGGTCATTGGGGCTCACTGGTGGTGACCAGTCTAGTTCCAGGTTTAGTGAGAAGCCCTATCTCAAAAAAATAAGATGGAGAGTGATAGAGGTGAACACGGCCCTCTGCATGTGCTCACAGGTCCACATGTGTGTGCAGATAACACACACACACACACACACACCCCACACACACCACACCAAATAAAAATAGGGAGGTGTTTTTTGCATCTGACCCCTACATTTTCTAACAAAACTCAGTACTGTTCTGCTTGGATGGTGTCTCTAAATTCTGATTTCTCCCTGTGCATCATTGGTCTTGTTCACCATAAACTCTCTCCATTCCACTTGATCTGGAACATTCTCAGCCCCTGCTCCTGCTTCCCACTGTTGAGCTCTTGGTGGTGCTGGTGCATGGCGCACAAGGCTTTGCTGCATCTTTCCTGTTGGTACTGACCATCTAAACAAAACACTTGTTGAAATTTAATTGTCATTGTGAGTGTAATGGGTGGGGACACGAGACTGTGGGTCAGGTCTCGCCATGTGTTTAGTGTTATAAAGAGTTTAAGATACCCAGGGTGTTCATGTTCTCTCTCTCTCCTCATCCTTCCCTCCCTCCCTCCCCCTCTCCTTCACCCTCTCCCTACCTGTCCCTCTTCCTCCCTATCCTTCCCTCTCCCTCCCATTCCCCTCCCCCTCTCTCTCTTCCTCCCTCTTCCATTGTGCTGATGCAGAATAAAAGCTTTTGCCAGATGTTGATGTCTTAATCATTTTAGCCTCTAGAGCTGAGAGGAAATGAATTTCTGTCCTTTATAAATCACCCACTTTCAGGCATTTTTTTTTTTAAATAGCAGCTCTGAATGGATTCAGACAGTGGCCGACATGTGTTCCAGATTTGTTCAAAGACCTTTCCAAAGCGTTTCCTGACACTGGCAGCCTCACTCCCATCTCTGGGAGGATGGCTGCCTCCTCTTAACACGGTTCCCTAAGACTCTCATTGTGCAGTATAGTCTGTGTTTGCACCTTTAGTTTCTGCAGCCCCGCCCCCTCCCGACAGCACCTAGCACACAGCAGGTGGCCCACAGATGCTGCAGGGGGGCAAACTTGTAGCCAACTAAGTACAAACATCTTGGAACAGCAGCACCACCATTGCTTAGCACTTCTACTTTCTGACTTACTATGTTTCCTTTTCTACTGTTTTATCCCCATATCCCGTCCAGCATGTTGCTGGAGGGTCTTGGGATCTGCTGAAAGTGAACAGATGGGAAGGGATTTGCTCCTGTTGGGGAGTTCAGAGCCTTAAAGGCATAGACTCAAAAAGAACAAAGATCCCTCAGCTCTTTCTCCGGTGTCAGGTCCCTAACTACCCCGCACTCTGCTGAGAGGAGTTGGGGTGGGGATACGATTTGCACAGGCGGCTGGGTCCCCGGTGTTGTGGTGGTGGGGGTGTGGGGAGACTTTCAGGTGGGGCCCACAGGTGGGGCTGTAGTTTAGTGGCAGAGAGCACTTGTCCAACGTGGACTATTTAAGCCCAGTGCCTTCTACAAAACAGAAACAGAAACAAAAACAAAGCAGGCAGAAGGGAGCACTCCATGAGGGCTCTATTCTGTTAAATGAATTCATGTTATGCTATCTCTTAGGCTGTTAAAAAACAAAACAGAACAAAACCCAACTGAGCCTTCTGTGTGTGCACGTGTCTCCCTTGCACACACACTAGTTTTTTCTTCCACTTCTCTGCAGTGGAATGCAACCAAGAAGGCTCACCCAACACGCCCCCATGTTGTTTGGAGTTCTCAGGCATCATAACCACGAGTGAAACAAACCTCTCTGCTTTATAAAGCACACAGCATCAGGGGCGTAGACTCAGCGGCACAAACTCAGCGAGCCAGAGAATTGATTGTGTACATTATAATTACGTTCCTTTTCATGCTGGGAAAGCCACACCGTGAGGGTCTATTGGTAGAAGGTTGGGCACACTTTATGGGCATGCTTCTCCTTGTTATAAAACCTAGGAGATTCTTATTTCCCACAGAAAATCTTTCTCGAAAGCAGGAACTTCTGCCCTTGGACATCAAGGAAGTCAATAAGTAGTGTGGCCTGAGTCTGGAGACCTGTAATCCAGATACCTGAGAAGCTGGGGCAGGAAGATTGCAAGTTTAGGGCTAACCTGGGCTTATAGCAAGGTCAGCCAGGAATAATGTTAGTGAAACTGCTTCAAAATTAAAACAGAGACAAATGCCAAGTAAAGAGATGAAGAATACTTACCTGGCTGGCTCCTGCATACCCTTAAATCCTGAGTAATAATAATAATAATAATAATAATAAATCCATGAAGCCTGAAGTGAGGGACTCCCACTACCAACACACACATGTGCACATACACACATACACACACATACAGAGAGAGAGAGAGAGAGAGAGAGAGAGAGATTGGAATTCAGTCTATCCTTGTCTGAATTCACTGTAGCAATGATTTTCAAAATAAGGGGACAAACTCTGTATTCCATAAAATCTCTGACAAAGTTGCCTGTGCACACAATGGTTTTTTTCAAAGCTCTGATTTTTTTTTAACGGATTAAAAACAGTTTCTCCGAAAGTAATATCCACCACCTCCACGTCTTACACACACTGCTTCTTCTTTTCCATCCAAGCTCATCTTGTGTCTTGTTTTTCCGCTGCTGTTCTTCATGGCAGAGGCTTTGTACAGGTCTTGGATTGTTTGTGGCAGTCCATCTTCTTTAAAAAAAAGTCAGCCTTGTTAAGCTATACTTTATATAACATAGAATCTACTCACTCAAGTGTCCACATCAACAGCTTGCGGTTGTAGTCTCAGAGTTGTTCAATCATTATGATGATAAACCTTAAATCCCTTTATTAACCCACTCTCTTGCAGCTCCCCGTTCCTGTTCATTGCTAAATAATATTCCACTGAATGGATCTACCACATTTCTACAGATATTTGAAGTGCTTTCACTTTTTGACTACTGTAGAAACAGCGCTTGTGAACATTCATGCGCCCGGTGTTTACGTGGAAATACCTTTTCATCTTTCAGGGATGTGCACCAGGGGTGGAACTGCTGAGTCCTGACTTTCTACATAACTTTCCAAGGAACTTCCAGGGAGATTTTCAAAGTATCGAAGGCTATGACATACCCACAGACATTTTCAACAGACTGCCACACCCTTGCTAATAGCTCTCCTTTTCAGTTGGTGGTGGTGTGGTCGCCGCTGGAGAGGGTAAGCATTTCAGTAAGCATTCCCTAGTGGGTAATGATGCTGGCCATTGGTTCGTGTGCAAAACAACCGCATGTTCATTCTCTTTGAAGAAACATCTTTGTATATAGTCTTTTGTCAAGTTTTAATTGGGCTATTCGACTTTTTACTGTAAAGTTGTAAATATTTTTAATACTTTTTAAAGACAAGCTCTTAATCAGAATATATGATTAGAAGCATTCTCCCCCTGCCCCTCCCGTGTTGTGGTTGTTTGTCTTTCAACGTTTTGAGCCTTTGACACAATCTGTAGCTCTGATGACATCTATTTTATCTTGGTGTGTGTGTGTGTGTGTGTGTGTGTGTGTGTGTGTTGTGCACGCATGCACATGAACATGCATTTTCTGTGTTCCCTATTTAGGAAAAGCTTCTCCTAATTTGACATTGCAAAGATAGAATTCTATATAATTTTTTTTCTGCAGTGTTAGAGTTATATTTGGACGCATTTGAATTTCTCCATGTATATCAAGACAGGACCTGACTTCATTTTCTTGCAGGCAGATACCCTACTGTTCATCTGTTGCAAAGACAGAAAGTGGAAGTGCATGTGTGCACTGGGGAGGATGCTGGGTAAATGGCAGAGTTTATACTTGGACACTGACAATGAGCTAATCTTTCCTCTGAACTCCATGCTCAAAGGTAAGTCGCTGTTTTCAGTCCTGTAGCTTTACTTCCTGTATGTGCTGCTTCCAGCTCTAGATTGTCTCCTAATATTTGTCAAAGATTTGGCATAAAGTCATTTGAAGGGTATTATGGGAAGTATTAAAAACAAATTTTGGAACGCTGGGGCCATGTGGCCCGCAGGTGCCGGCAGTAGTGCAGGAACTACCATTTGTTTTTTAATACTTCCCGCGACAGAGCGGAAGTGAATGTAGGGAAAGACTGCCACCCTTCCACGTGGTAAGAGACCTGTTCAGCCATCGCAAACAGAGATTTAACTTCTCGCCACATCCTCACCGTGGTGCCTCCGATTGCTGGGATTTTTCATGAACCTCCATTGAGCTGATGGGATTTTTCCTTACCAGTGTTTCCTATGGTCGGGACTCCAGCTCAGCTGTCCCACCTGGCTAATCGCTTCCTGAGCACCTACTCCGACCATCTGAAGACGCTTGGAGGGCTTCATTTACTAGGATACATATTCCTTTCTGGTTTGGATCACGTATTATTTTAATGGTGTTCAGGAGCCATGGCTCTGCGGCATATGCCACATTTAGGAGTGTGTTTCTCTTCAGTTCTAACTGCACAGCTCCAAAGGGTCCTGGTTCCACACAGATATGGTGCTTGGCAGAAGGAAATTCTGTCTTGATAAATATACATCCACAGTTAAGGGTAGTGAGTAACAGGAAACTATCTTGATAAATCCAAGCCTATCTATCAACATTTACGTCCCTGACAGCAAGCACCCAGGGTTATTTCCTGTTGATTTCTCAAAGCTTGGTAAAACATCTTCAATATAAATGTTTGGCAAATGACAAGAGAGATTAACAGGCAGCTATGTGTCATGGCTGCATATACAATAATTCCTTCAGCATTCCAGCGCTAATTTAACTCATTTTTATGTCCTGACTTGGGAGAGGTGGATAAAATACTACTTTTCTTTCAGCCACTGCTCCAAAGCTAAATTTATATGTTACTCATACCCACGTCACCACTGGCTAATTAGATGTAAGAATTTACTCCCAGTTCAAAGAAATCTGACTTCAAAGCAGAGCTGACCTAGCTTTTAAATCAATCATCTCAATTCTTCCCTCCACCAACAGAAAAAGACAAAGTGTTATTGTTTGCCAGCATGGCGCTAAAATTCAGTTTAGTTGATCCAACCCGTCTAGGTGATTAGGAAAGATAACTTTATTTGCAAAGAATATTGGTACGTTGCATTGATGTTATCTATGTTTTCAGAAAGCTTCATTTTGTTTGATGTGCGTGGGTATTTGTCAGCTGTCTGTCTGTGCACCGTATGTATGACTGGTACCCAAGGAGGCCAGAAGGCGGCATCGGATCCCCTGGAAGTCCAGTCCCAGTCAGTTGTAAGTCTTCACAGGGGTGTTAGGAACTGAACCCAACCCTCCGCAAAAGCAACGAGTGTCCTTAGCTAATGAGTCATCACCTCTCCAGCCCCCCACAAAGTATTTAATTTTTAAGTCTGTGGCAATGTGCATGGTGACAAGAATGCATCTTTTGAGTGGTCTTTGGATTTATCTGATCATTGTGACACACCACAGCTTCCATGGTGAGATGATTTTTTTTTTAATTTTTAATTTAAAAAGAAGTTTTCTTTGGGAGATTACAAGGGTGGAGGGCAGATATAGGAGGACTGGGGAATGAGTGGGTTTGGGGTGTATGATGTGAAACTCACCAGAATCAATAAAAAATATGCTAAAAATTCTGAAAGACATTTAGATACATGTCTAGGTATGACTAGTAGAACGTTGATAATCTGATAAGAAGTCACCAGGACATTGTGATGATGACTGAAGTAAGTTACTCAACACTAAGGGAGCAGGAGAGAGTGACTGTGGCAGTCATAGTATCATGGGACAGTGTCCTGTGGCTCTGCTCAGCACACACAGCCATGTGATTTGATGCATGGTAAAATCAGGAAACAGAGAAGCAAAGGAGGAGACAGTGGTTGCTTGACTTCTCAGAATGCTTAATTTGCACAGAAAGTTTCCTATGATATTCAGATTCATTCTCTGTGGATGGTTAAGTTGGCCTCGGCCACCATGTGTGTCTTGGATTGCTGCCTAGCGATTTCTCAGGATTTCTGGAAGGTGTTGGCACCTGTCTTTTCAGGAATAGTTGAGACATGATCAAGAAGAGTACACACTCCCATTATTCTGAAATAAAAAAAAAAAATAAGTCAAACTGAAGTGTTTCTTTCCAAAGAGTGAACAGATTGTTTGATCTGAGCTCAGCTCAGCTCGGCTCGGCTCGGCTCAGCTCAGCTCAGCTCAGCTCAGCTCAGCTCAGCTCAGCTCAGCTCAGTAATTACAAGGCATTTTGTCTGGTGTTAACTTAAATCACTTTCTAACTACTGACACCTACTAATTTTCTCTGTTAGCATCCAGTAGATACGTTTCAAAAGTAGATGACCACAGTTTTTAAACTTTCCAGATAATCATAGTAATTTGAAAGGCCATTCCTAATACTGTCATTACGTAAATATTTTATTTATAAAGCCAAATACTGAGCTTCGGAGGAGAGAGTGAAGTGAGGGCTTTATTATCATTTATGGAAAACTGGAGACTCTCGGAAGCACCAGGCTACTAGATTCAAGTTAACTTCATTCTAGAATATCTCTTGTCTTGAGTTATACTTAAATAACGATATTCCTTGCACCTTAAGTCACTTGTTTTTGTGTGTGAGGGGGATGCTGTGCACACATGTGTGGACACACCTATGCCTGTGGGGGTCAGGGGTCAATCTGGGGTGCTATTTCTCAAGGCCAGTGTGCCACCTTGTTTTTGTTTGGGTGTGCATTAGTTTGTTTTGATCTAGGGCCTCTCTGGGGCCTGGACCTCATCAGGTAGGCTAGTCTGGAGTCATAGTGAGCGTCATAGATCTGCCTGTCTCCACCTCTCCAAACACTGGGGTTATAAGCACGCATCACCATGCCTCACTTTATGCATTGGCTCTTAGGACGAAGCTCGGGTCATTGTGTCTGCACAGGAAAGCGCCACGTAGACCGAGCCATCTCCTTAATTTCCTCCTACTCCACGGACTCACTTTGTGTTTGGATGCTAGACCTTATGAATGCTCCTATATCCAAATGCTATTTTTTTTCTCCCTGCCTGTAGACCTGATAATAGTATTCTTTATAAAATATTCATTTAAAATGTTTATTTGTGCCCGTGTGTGTGTACATGCGTGTGGTGCTATTAGAGTTGGCTACTCTGTGGCTGGTGTTGCAGATGGTCGTGACCCCCCCCCCCCCCGACACTGGTAGTTCTCTTCAGTGACCCATCATCTCTTCAACCCCCTGAGCAAAGAACTCTTAAATGCCAAGCTGAAAATTGCATTCATCGTTATAATGTTGCTACATAAAACATCTGCTGTTCACCTGCTTCCCAAACTCTATATTCAGCTGGTTTGACTCTTTTCTTAAAATAGAAAAATGGTTTTTTTTTTGGGGGGGGGTCACGTGCCACAGCTTGTGTGTGGAGGTCAGTGGACTGCTTTGTGGCCTCGCTTCTCTCTTACCAGCCCCTGCTACCTTTATTCTACATTTCTAAAATGTTATCACCTAGGTTTTTAAAAAAGTCTTTCTTGGAACCTATCTGTTGCATGTAACTTTTCTCTACCCTGCCTTAGTTCCGAGAACTGGCTGTGCTAAAAGCCCCCACCCAGCTTCCCTTGAATACACGAATAAAACACACACACCCATACACACACACACACACACACTCACACACACACACACACACTCACACACACACACACACACACACACACACACACACACACACACACACTTGTTCATTGTCAACTTGCCTTCTCGGCACAACTGCTGGGCTCTACTCTCTCCTGCCTGGAAAAGTGTGCCCTTGCTGATATTCTTATCTCTGCACCGCACCTTCCACCTGCCCTAACTAGTCTCTCAGTTAAATCTAGTCCTGGCTAAACATCTCTGACCACCCGCCTGTAGGAGCCACCAGTGTGGCCACTCTGTCCGAGATCTCACGTGACTGGTCAACTTCATCCAATGCATGGACCTCTCCTCCCTTTCCTTGTGTTTGTTTTCTTTTCCCCTTCCAGGGACCCGGAAGTCCCGCCTATTCTGCACAGCAATTGGCCCATGGCTTTCTTTACCAACAGATCAAGAACCAATTGGGGAATAAGACCTTAGCATTAGAACCGCCCCTACACCTAACAAGAACTTTATAGTTTCTGTTCTTATTACTCAATTATTTTCTTCTTCTGTTCATCTGCTTCCTTCTTGTTAGGTACATAGTGGACCTTCTGAACATGTCTTCCTTGTCTTTTATTATGTGTGTATGTGCTGTTCATGTGTGAGTGCAGGTGTGCACATGCCACAGTGCCCACGTGGAGGTGGGAGCACAGTCACAGCTTTCTTGGTCTTCAACTTCCACCTTGTTTGAGACTGAGTCTCTTGTTCACCAATGTATATGCCAGACTAGCTGGCCTTTGGGCCTCTGGGGATTCCCTGTCTCCCCATCCCGTGTTACCATAGGAACACTGGGATTGTAGCTCTGAGCTATTGCATCCAGCTTTCCTTGGTGTCTGGAGGCCTGATCTCCAGTCTCTGTCACTGAGTTGTTCTCCCAGTTCCTTGGTCTCCTACTCTTTAACTAGATGAAGCAGAATACTACTCCTGAGGCAAACCTCTTGAGTCAGATTCCCTGGGTTTAAATGACGGCAGGCCTCTCATCGGCTGTACCCTGTTAACATTTCAGGAAACTTTTTTCCACTTATACATTGCTGGTTAGTTCTCTGTTGGAGGGTTCATGTTAGGATCACACAACAGCTACAGTTGTGCACACCCCAGCTAGTCAGGAGGCTGGAAATAAGTTGTGTGGAACATGCTTAGAATAGCCTGGTAACACGCTAATAATTGCCCGTATTTCCTTCTCTATGGGCTTTTCGTACATCGTTCCATGAGTTAGTTCCTATAATCATTTTGTCTGGTTGTCCAATTCATGTTCTGCAAATTAATTATTTAATTATAATTCCCACATAAAAATTAATTATTATGTGGGAAACTATATCCAGCAGCAAATCTTTCTCTTTTTTTTTTAAAAAAAAATTGATTGCTTCATTTTCATTTAAATTGCAAACTCTGGTTTTTTTTTTATATCAATTCTAACATATTTATTTATTTAGTATGTGCATGTATGTGGGGCGTGTGTGGAGATGTCAGATGATAACTGGTGGCAGTTGATTATCTTTGTCCACTATGTACATCCCAGGGATTGAACTCAGGTCACTGGGCTTGGCTGCAAGCGCCTTAACCCATTGAACCATGTTGCTGACTCCTGACATTAATTTTAACTGTAAAAATTGTTTGTTCACCAAATGGTTACCATTCTCTATGACTGGTTTTGCTTCCTGGCTTTAGTCTTTTGGAGTGCTGGTTTTCCTCATAGCCTGGCATCTTGGTTTCTTTTTCATGTTGCTGAAAGGCATACAATAGCTTGGCCTGGAGTTGTATTCAACAATAAATACTTCACTCTCTTGGTTAAACATCGTCAACAGGGGTCCAAATCGGAAAACAGGAACCACGCTAGGTATCAATCATGAAATTCAATTTGTTTTCCAGTTCTGAGTGTGAACTCGGAGACTTAGGCATACTGCACACATGTTTTCCCACTGAACCATGCCCCTGTCCCCCTGTGCAGGTCAAGTTTAATGAGTAGATTCCTTAAAAGGCTCTTGAAAGGTTTTAGTGGAGCAAACACAGTAAAGATTAAAAAACTACAGGAGACTTTTTTGGGCCAAAGAAGCAGATTTAAGTAGACAGACAGACAGACAGACAGACAGACAGACAGACAGACAGACAGATGTATTGTGTTGCTGATAGTGGAGCTTGTCGCTTGAATTTGGTAACCCAGGAATTTTATATAGTGGATTAGAATTGACAGCTGCAAACAGCTGTCTCCAAGGCTAGGAAACCTGGTACTCAGGGAAGCAGTTGGGCTCGGGCATTCAGACGACAAGAGTAGGAACCATGACTTGCTGGTGAGTGCATGCTTTGCCACAGACTGCCACACAAAATTATCACAGGCCACTGTGTCTAACAGAACTAGTTCCAACTAGATTCTGTGTTTCCCGAATTCTTTGCAGGAAATACTTAAAGAGCTATTTTAGAGAAACATTTACTTTTATCTGTTTGTTTGTTTTTTTTGAAACAGGGTTTCTCTGTGTAAACCCTAGAACTTACTCCAGGCTGGTCTCAGATTCACAGAGATCCTCTGCCTCTGCCTCTCTGCCTCTCTGCCTCTCTCTCTGCCTCTCTGCCTCTGCCTCGTCTCCAAGAAGAATTTAGACCCCCGCCGTGTGTGTGTGTGTGTGTGTGTGTGTGTGTGTGTGTGTGTGTGTGTGTGTTAGTAAGACTATTTATAGAGGTAGGCATGTACATGGGTTCACAGGCATATATGAGCCTAGCTCATCCTGGGGTATCTTCACCTTTACTTTTTGAGACAGGGTCTCTGATGGAGCCCTAAGATCATACATTTGGCTGTGCTGGCTGCCAGTTGGCTATCTAGAGCTTCCTGTCTCCACAAATGCTGGTATTACAGGCATATGTAGCCATGCCTGGATTTTTCTGTAGTTTCTGGCAATCCAAATTCAAGTCCACAGGGTTGTGTGGCATGTCCTTCTTCCGCACCTATTCCCGAGCCCACAAGTTCAGTTTTGTCCTTATGATTGCCATGAGCAATTGGTACCCTACTTTATCTTCTTATTCTAACTCGATATTCCAGAAGACTTTGGTCATACCGATCTAAGTATTCACTATTTTTGTTGTGTCCTCTGAGGCAGATGACAATAATTCTGTTCTCTTTAGCATTTTGTTTTTTGTTATCTACAGAGCTGCCAGACTTGAGCTAGAGTATCTTGGTGACTTGGATGCTCTCCAGACATGAGTATCACTTTTCAGGCCATAAAAGGAGCCTAAGAGCTTTTGGCAACCAGGGTAGAGCTGACTCAATCTCCGAAGGGCTAACTTTATGCTGTCAGAAGCAACAGAGAAAAGGGACCACAAGAAAGCAGAGGGGCTGCCATGGATCACAGTTTTCAGGCACACTATGCCAAGATGGAGAGCTCATCTGCAGTGTGGAGAGAAAGGAACTGACTGGTGTGCCCATGCATGCCAGGCCTGTCATGCTTGTCATTGTGCATTCTTAAATTGCTCACTTCAGGCAGGCACTTTAGCCCACATTGCTGATAGGAAGACTGAGGCTTAATACGTTCAGGCAACTTTACCGAATAGATAGAAAAATGGTGGCATTTTGGAAGGTCAAACCCAAGACTATTATACCCCAACACACAGGTTCATCCCTATAAATCATGGTATCTCTTTACAAGGTCAGAAGATGGTGGGAAACTTCAGATCTCACAAAACTAGCAACAAAGAGAAATTTTTGAGATCTGTCCATCTCCCACTAATGTGTTGGACACATTATAATATTCTGTATTAATGTGTTGAAATATATGACAGCTTTCACTGTCTGATTTGAGGGCGGAGCAAGTGAGTAGATGTCTTCCAGTTTTACATGAACTTGAGTAGCTGCAGGGACAAGCCGGGCTTTCTGGTCCCCTGCCAGTCTTCACCCTGTCCCACAAATAGAGCAGCAGTGTGTCGTCTGCCTGTGGTTGGTACTAAGCACACACTTGTGCACACACCCTGAGCTTACTGCTTCTCTGAATGTTGACAGCCACATCTCAAGTCATAGCCAGGAATAGGAGAAGGCCAAGAAACCAAACACTGCTCTCACAATCCAGAACCCTCACAAGAGCAGAGTGGACTTCAACAGGCAACCCTAAGTCAGTTATGGAGCAGGGAGTTCACATGTGCGAGGAAACTGTTCATGAGATGGCTTCTGCTCTGGTCCTAGGTCAGAGGCTCTGGAAAGTCAGGAGCTTGGCTCTTGTCTGAATTCCTTCTTAGACCACGCTGTTTGCTCATTTATAAACCCACAATAAGTATTGCTTAATACTGTTGACTGTTATTTAATGCCAATCATGGGCTTTCTTCCTTGTGTGTTTTCTGATTGATCAGTTAGTTAATCAGTGCAGCCCTGCTGCTTAGGAGCTAATTGATCTGGCCATCTGAGTTTGCAGGTGAGGTTCTCAATCGAGGCTAATGGCCACTCTCCCACAGAAGCCACACTTCAACTTTCCCTCTGCCACATCCTGGTTTTAATTGAAATACACCTGGGAGGGCCCTTCTGTCTGCTGACAGAGAATACAAACATCCTGTCTCCCTTACATCCTCTCCCGTCCTCTCCCTCCGATCCACTCATCCTCAAACTCCATCATGCTTGGCAGCGTTAAGTATGATGTGCTCATTGAGAAACAGGTGGCTGGTGCCCCTCCCTGAGGACACCCCTTTCACTCATGTCCAGGATGGAGCCCGAGGTCTATGTTCCTAGCATTCACCTCTGTGTTGCCTAAACAAAGCATAACATTCTTCAAAGATTTGCCTTTGCCAGCAAAGACACCAAGGGCTTTGTGAGAAAAATAGAGAAAAACCTAGGTGCCCTGGAATGAGCCCCTGATTTAGAACTTCTCAATGGCCCCTAGGCCAATTATCAGCACCATCTGAGCACCTCACGGGCTGCGACTCTCAGACCCCACCTAGGCTCCAGCGGGATGCTGCTAGTGGAGCCCCGTAATGCCCCAGTAATAAACTGTGGGAACCATTGCTTCAAACCTGTGCTCACAGGACAGAGAGTCATCCCCCAACACACACACACAGACACACACACGCAACTGAACCACCATAGATCACATCAATAATAAGAAAGAGCAGAGGTAAAGACTGTGTCTACCTTGGCCAGTGTGTGTAAGTCTAAGCCCTATACAGTCTTATCCCGCAAGGCAGCTCCATGTCCGCAGCACCAGCCAGGTTTCCACAGTATTCGGATCATTCAGTTTGTCCTTTACAAAGACACCCATCTCCCTGCTCCCAGGGCCACCCTCTTCTCATCTGCATCAGCAGCACCAACTGCCGATCTGCTTTCTACTTCTAAAAACTTTGTCATCGGAAAAACGTCTCATGGGGGGTGGAGGTAGGGAGATGGATAACTCAGAGGGCAAAGTGCTCGCTGCACCAGCATGAGGACCTAAGTATAAACCCCCAGGGTCCAAAGCCTGGTGTAGCAGCGAGTTGTAACTATTGTTACGATAGTTACAATCATGGGAATGAGGAGGGACCAGATCACCTTGGGGTCACCACTTCTGAGTTGCACCCCTGGCCCTTTGGCTTGTTCTTCTGATTTGATTATTTGGGCAACGGCTTTAGTCTACCTTTTGAAATTTCACCATGGATCCTCAACACTGGTTTGTAGGATCTGAGGTTTGTTTGCAAATGTATCCTTCTAGTCTGTGTCTTTTCTCGCCTTCACACCTTTCAGAGAATAAAAGCTTTTCATTCCGATGATGTTCAATGTATTGATGGTTCTCCTTTGTAGAAAAATGACACATAGTAATTCAAACAGAAGTGTGACAAAGGGCAGATGAAAGTGACGGCCCACACCTTTCCAGGGTTGCCTATAAAATACAAGTCAATGTAACATTGTTTCTTTCTCTAAAACATCTTGGTGGCCTCCCACTCCTTCCAAACTCCTTGTGCCCTCAGCCTGCCTGTAGCCTTGTTCTATGCTATTATTCATTGCTTTCCCTAAAACAAAATGATTTTGAGTTTCTAGAAAGACTCTGCAAAGGCTAAGCCGTTTTCAGGGTACTTCCCGCCCCATAAATCCTTTCCGACTTTTGCTACATTTCTGTGGTCTTCCTTCCATGCGCTGCCCAGTGCTAACATCTCTGAGCTTGAAGCACCTTGTGTGGCGGGATTAGTGCCAATCTCTTCTTCCCATAGCCTGGCAAAATGTCCACCTCACAGGCAGCCTGACTTTTGATCCACAGTCTCCTCACAGCACCGCCCTGCAAGGAAAGAAAACAAAACCAAACTGAAACGTTAACTGGCAAATTACCGTCACCCTTAGGGTCTCTGATTGGCTTTCAAAAGATTCTGCAATTACAGAGCAGCCTTTATTATCCAGCCCTGTGTGACCGGTCTTCGGGCTAAACGTGTTATAATTAGCTCGTCAATTGTTTCTCTAACTCCTTAACGAGAAATATTTTCCCTGTCTTAGAGATGAGGGAACCAAGCCCAGATATGTCAGAAACCACATCTAAAATCAGCAGGAAGTCTCTCTGGCTTTGATATTGGTGAGGTTCACCAAAGCTGGACGGCATTGAGAAAGCATCATCTATGTTGGATGATGCTCTATGTTGTTCTATGTTGGACCATGAACAACAATTGAATAATTATCATTTCAGACGCTTATTCAGTGCAACAACCGAACAGACGCATCCTTGCCTTAGTGCCGTGTCTAAAAAGCAGCCCCTGCACAGTGCGAACTCACCGACGAGTCTCTGACCAATGGGACAAACTCTGCTGGTTCCTACAACCTCTCTCATTCGGCAAGTAGACAAAACTCATCACAAACAACACTAGTCATGTTCCCCTTTTGCATAATTTGATCTGGCGCTCATTCTCTGTTAGTTGAGAAGCCATCGGCTCTGGTTTCATTCTGGTGCTCTGATCAAACACTAACCACAGCGGCTTAGGGGAGGAAAGGGTTTATTTGATTCTTGGACCTTCTTGAACTAAGACTGTTGATGGGTCTCTTTTTATCCCTGCTCCCTTTTCCAGTAGGCCACAGACCTTCTGGGTCACACTTCATTGTTGAGGAATGTCAGAGTAGGACCTTAAGCAGAAGCCATGGAGGAGGCTACAGTGTGCTGGCTTGCTTGGCCAAGATCATGTTTAACTAACTTTGTTATGTTTCCCAAGACCGTGTGTTTAGATATGGTAGCACCCATAGTGGTCTAGGTCTTCCTGAAATAATTAGTAATCGAGACAAACCCCACTGACACACCCAAGGACCTTTGATCTAGGCAGTTCCTCAATGGAGACTTCACTTTCAGATGACTAGACTGTCAAATTGGCAATGAAAGCAAACTAAAACACAATTCTACCCTTCTCATGTTGTCAGATTAACTTTGCTCTCTAATACTGTAACCTGGCAAAAAAGCAGAAGCATCCACTTAAAAAGAAGAGTGGACACTAGGGAAAATTCAGGAAGATGGAGTCCACCCTCCCCCCACCATATAACAACTACTTCTACTTCTTCTTCCTCTTTCCCCTCCTCCTCCACTACTTCCTCTCCCTCTCCCTCTCCCTCTCCCTCTCCCTCTCCCTCTCCCTCTCCCTCTCCCTCTCCCTCTCCCTCTCCTTTTTCTTCTTCTTCTTCTTCCTGTTGCAGGATCTCTACCCATTCTTGTCCAGTGGGCTACATCGAACTACCACATGGCCAGAATGTCAAGAATATCTCTGACTTTTCTGAGTGAACTAGTAACTGTGTCCTTTAGCTGGCAGGGTCATAGTGGACACATTGTGGCCCCAGAGTCCCTGAGATGCAGGAGAGTTCTTAAACACTGGGATGGCCATAACAAAAGTGCATCTCAGAGGCTCCTGCTGCTGGGAGCTTCATCACCAAGGTCTCGGCTGCATCCACTGGACGCACTGGAACTACCGTGGTGGTGAGCCTGGGGCCATGCTTCTGCTGGGCTGTAACTCGCAGCTAGTGTGACAGCAAGCATGATGAAAATGCTTGAGTAGATTCTGTGAAGGAAGGGAGAGGTGGAGGGAGGGAAGGAGGGAAGAAAGGAGGGAGGGAAGTGGGGGAGAGAGGCATGGGGAAAAGGAAGAAAGGAAAGGAAAAGGATTAAGGAAGGGAGGGAAGGGAGGAGGGAAGGGAGGAGGGAGGGGAGGAGAGAGGGGAGGAGGGAGGGAAAGAGGGAGGCAGAGAAACCCACAAAGAAACTGCATCTAGACTGAAACTTAAAGAACAAATACCACTAAAGACCAGGAAGTGCATAGGCCAACTGCAGATTTTCACCTCTCCTTCAGCCCCTCCACGTCAAACCCCCAAGCCTTGTCCCAGCTCTGCGGCAGCCTCCTTTCTGCAGCCTTCCTTCTCCACTTGCCCCTTCTTGAGCGGGGGGGGGGGGGGGGGGGGGCATACAGCTCCTCCCCTCCTAACCCTACCCCTCATTGCTTTACCCCAATCCTCAAATCCGGCAGGCACTCCCTAGAAACGCACAGGCTCTGTGACCAAGGAAGCCCATAGCCTAACTGCACAGTTTCACTTATTCCTCCTCGCCTCCAAATTTCATCCCCTAGCCTGACCCCCAGCTCTGCAGATGACCACCTGCTGAGGCCCCTTCCCCTCCCTGATGCCACCTCCAGTAGATTACACAGGTCTTCTCCCCAACTTCCATCTCTCCCTCACTGTTTTATCCTAAACCCCCAACTCCAGCAGGCAGTCTCTAGGGACCTGCACTCAAGTCAAGGAATCTGGTGGGCTAACCACAGATCTTCATCTCTCCCTCTGCTCCTCCAAATCCATCACCAAGTCTCATTCCCAGCTCTGCAGCCTACCTTCTGCTGTAGCCTCGCCTTGCTTCCTGCCCCCATTCCCAGGGACTAAGCAGATCCTGGTGGAACACCCTGCTTTCCTTCCTTCAGTAGACCCCCTCAGCACCCGCTCCAGTCCTTCCCCATTCTGAACTGTCAGCTCCTAACACTTAGAAGCACAATTTACTGGGAATCCCCCCGTGGCCACACCTATTAGGATTCTAGAAGAATTTTCTGTAGGTAACACACAGCCACCACGCTCTCCTAAGAACCAGAGAGGTTGGCAGAAATCAAGGAACAAAACACCCACCCAGCAAAGACAAAACAGATAGTAACACTTAGAATTACAATCTTCCCAAACACAGATATCTACACCCCATCATAAAAACATAACCAATAACAGTCATGACAATATGATTTCACTAGAGCCCAGCAACCCTAAAACAGCAGGCTTGAGTACTGTAATATGGCTTAAGCACAGGACAAAGTCTTTAAAATAGACTTTATGAATATGATAAAGGTCCTTACAGAAGGAATGAATAAATCCCCTTAAAAACATCTATAAAAACACAAAAACATCAAAGGAAATATATAAGATAGCCTAGCCTGAGGTAAATCTAGAAATGAAAAATTTAGGAATTTGAATAGGAACCTCAGAGGTTCACCAACAGAATACAAGATATAGAAGAAAAAAATCTCAGGCATTGAAGAAATGATAGAAAAAAATTGGTATCTTGGTCAGGAAAATGTTAAGTCTAAAAATACTCCTGGACCAAAACATCCGGGAAATCTGAGACACTATGAAAAGATCAAAACTAAGAATAATAGGAATAAAGGGAAAATAAGAAATCCAGGTCAAAGGCATCAAAAATATCTTCAAAAAATCACAGAAGAAAAATTTCTAACCTAAAGAAGGAGATGCCCATCAAAGTTCAAGCAGCATTCAAAACACCAAATAGTCTGAACCATAAACGACCCCTTGACATATAATAATTAAAACACTAAATGTACAGAGCAGAGAACGAATATTAAAAGCTGCAAGGGAAAAAGACTAAGGAACACGTAAAGGCAGACCTGTCAGATTAATACTCGACTTTTCAGTGGAGACACTGAAAGCCAGAAGGGCCTACACAGATAAGCTACAGAATCTTAAGAGACCACAGATGGCAGCTTAGACTACTGTAACCAGCAAAACTTTCAATCATAGTAGATGGAGAAACTAAGACATTCCATGATAAAAACCAAATGTATGCAATATCTGCTTAAGAATCTAGCTCTACAGAAGGTACTGAAAGGTAGACTCTAACTTAAAGAGGTTAATTGCATAAAAGAAAACACAGAGAACAAATGTTAGACCAGCAAAGTCAAAAGAAGGAAAACACACACACACACACACACACACACACACACACACACAAAACACAACAATCACTGGTCATAGATGTCTCTCAACACCAATGATCTCCATTCCATAATAAAAAACACACAGACTAACAGAAGGTATGCAAAACCAGGATCCTTCTTCTGCAGCCAAGAAACAAAGTTTAACACCAAAGATAGAAATTACCTCAAGGTAAAAGGATGAAAAAAGATAGTCCAAGCAAATGGACCTAAGAAGCAAGCCAGTGTGGCCATTTTAATATCTGACAAAATAGACTTCAAACTAAAATCACTTAAGGGTGATAGAGAAGGACACTACATACAAATCAAAGGAAAAAAAATCCACCAAAAGAACATTGCAATTCTTAACATCTATGCACCAAACACAAAGGGTACCTGTAACTTAAACTTTTTCAAAACCTATTTGTAATTGTAGTGGCTATTCCTAGTTGTCAACTTGACTTTATCTGGAATGAACTACAATCCAGAATTGGAAGGCTCACCTGTGATTCTGATCTTGAGGCTGGGAGATACTAGTCTCAGACCTGGATCTTGGCGCGGAAATCTTGAGGCATAGTGGCTATGAATCCCAGGAGATCAAGGCAAGGAGATCTGAGTTCAAGGTCATCTGGGACAAAGCAAGTCCCAGATCCAGGCGTGTTAGTACACACCTTTAACCTGGGCCACACCTTCTGCTGGAGACCTACATAAGGACATTGGAAGAAGGAAGGCTCTTTCTTCTTCGCCTGCTTGCCTTATGGGACAGAGCAATTGTTAGATCCTTGGACTTCCAGTCACAGCTGCTGCTGACCATTGTTGGGGAGTTGGACTACAGACTGTAAGTCATCAACAAGTTTCCTTACTATATAAACACTACCCATAAGTTCTGTGACTCTAAAGAACCCTGACTAATACAGTAATGATGGTTCTTAAACAATGTAACCTCCCTTGTAGTCCATTGCCCATCAAAGGTAGTGGAAAAGAAAGGGTATGTAGAAAGTGGACCTGTTTAGAAATGGTTCTTTGGAGCAACTCCCATCTGTGTTGTTAGGAAATCAACAATTCAGTTCACAGGTCAGCAGAGGCAGCTTGATCCACTCACAAACACTTCACAGATACACCAGCCGTCCAGTCCAGTCGTGTTGGAACAGCAGCAGCACTGGTACAACTTATCAGAGACAGCCAGGCCTTAACTGAATCAGCACAAGTCACCAGGAGGGACCAAGGCCAACAGGAATGCAAGGAAAAGTCCTCAGCTCTGACTCTCTCTCAAGGAAGATCAGCGAAGATGTGAGACCAACAAGCATTGCACAGATAGCTCTATAAGAGAGTGTAGCCCAGCCTTTTTCACTATCTGTCGAGTCCTATTTATACCCTCCAAACATCACGTGTCTCCATGTGAGTCTGTCTCAGCTGATATCACTCTGACAATCTGCTGAGTCCATGGAAGCAGCAAGAAAGCGCAGCACGCCACCAGAAATGTTTTGGTGCCTTCCTCTCTATGGAGTCCCAGCAAATGAAGCTCAACTACACAATGTGAGGTGAACCAATACATGTGCGTCACTAATGAAGAATCCTTCATCACGTGTTCTTTCATGTGCTTGTTTTAGCAGAATATCCTTTCACCTGTGACTGCTTTGGTAAAAACTCTTCTTCATGTGTTTGTCCCAGCAAAACACCATCCTACACAACTGACTTTCCAAAGAAGCCTTAAATTTCCACTTCAGGTCCCCAAGTTCTTATATTTAGGTACAGCCTAAATCACATATTGACTCTCACACACTGATAGTGGGAGATTTCTCTACCCAACTCTTGCCATTAGACAGGTCATCCAGACAAAAACTAAACAGAAATGCTGGAGCTAACTGATGCTATAAAACAAATGGACCTACCAGATATCTACAGGGCATTTCAACCAACCATAAAAGGATATCCTTTCTTCTCACCACCTCATAGAAGTTTTTTCTAAAATTGACTACAAACTCAGACACAAAGCAAGTCTAAACTGATACAAGAAAATTGAAATAACAGCCTGCATTCAGACTGGATAAAGGCGGATACCAACAACAGCAGAAACAACAGAAATGAAAGCTTACAAACGCAACAAATGACTATGGAATAAAATTTTTAAAATGAGTCAAGATGAGACTATTGAGAAGAGGAAGGAGACACAAAGCTCTAGCTATATGAGCATGGAGTTGGGAATGAGTGAAGAAACATCAACCACGTCAGGTGCTGGGGGAGAGCAGGCACCCGTAAGCTTTTATAGTGCTATAGGTGTTTGTTGCTTACGCTGACTGAGAAGTCGCTGAACTGTCAATAGTGTTCCGAAATCCATTCTAGTTGCTGTGGTAGAAATAGATTTATAGAAAAACTATAGCAGGCACAATTCCACAGGTCACCCACTCCCCCAATATTTCCATTCTGTAATTATGCAGTCCAATGCCAGTCTAGGCACTGCTGTGAAGGAACTCTGAAGATGGAATTAAAGTTACCAACCAACAGACCTTAAAATAGATTGTCTTAAATTATATGGATGGGAAAAATCTAATCGCTTGTGTCCAGGAAGAAGTGAAATTCTGAATGGAGAGAGAGGAACAGAACAGACGTAAGCAGAGGGATGATGAAGCTGACGAGGATATCAGGGAGACTGTGAGGCTTAGGGCTGATCTTCTTTGAGGATGCAGAAAGATGCAAGGAGCCAAGGAACAGGGATGAACTTTGAATATTGAGAACTGGTCCCCAGGAAATTGCCAAGAAGGAATCATGCCCTCAGTCTCATACCCACATGAAACTGAATTTGGTCAACAGCTTGGGTAGTTTAGGACTAGATCCATCTTCAGCTTCTAGAAATGTCCACAGTCTTATCAGCACCGACTCTGAGACCTGGAGCAGCAACCATGCCAGAGGGGATCTCTATGGAAAAGAGAAAGTTTTCAGCTTCAGAGCTACCAATGATTTACAACAGTGGCAACAGGAAAGTGATACAGGAGTAAAGGGTATCAATTAAGAAACAAGAACAAAAGTCTACCGTGCAAAATATGGAAACATAGGTGGTTGGTGTGTCTATCTTGAAGGGAGAGGTGGGAGGGTTCTGGTCTGAGATAGGCATGTCATAATTCCAGAAACAGTTAAAAATCAAAATCAAAGAGATAGTATTAAGATAGTGCAAAGGAAATAGGAAATACCTAATAATGAGCAGAACAGAACATAAGACAGGCAAGCTCATTATAGATAAATGTAATTGAGGGAACTTTAATCTTATGTAAAGGTACATCATAATTGATTAGAAAATACAATCACTTATAGCATTCAGTCTTTGCCATTTAATTCAATGAGATTCTAGTCATATCCCCACAGACTTTTCTAGTTTCTGAAAAATTGGCAGACTGGCAATAAATTTTATATATTTGGGAAGACAAGAAATAACCAAGATTAAAAAAAAAACCCAGTTGTAGGACACTCCAAGTAAAACACACTTTATACAAGTGGTGGGTAGCAAGGCATGCCACTGAGGGTGAGCATCCAGGGGGTGGAGCACCCACAGGGTGTGGGGGCATCTGATTCGGCCCTTTTTTCCTGTATGGTGTGTGAGGCTGTGCCCTCTTGCTATGGGAGTGGTTACATGAACCTTGCTGTGGGTAGTGAGATGTGTAAGATCACTGAAGCATCAGGAAGTGGAATGTCCTGGGTGGTGGCGATGGGGGATTCCAGGGTGACCATCATCTTCTATGTAAGGTATGGAGTGTTACTTCTTGGTGAATGGAATCCAGCTCTGACCATAGGGACACCCTTGACAATAGTTGATTCAAGATGAATTCAATAGTCTTATAGTTTTGATACTGTTCAAGACCCAACGTCTCTTCGGACAACCATTCAGACCCAACGTCTCTTCTGAAATGCAAGACAAGCATTTAACACCGAGGCCCTGAAAATTTAACAAATAAAAAACAAATCCTGTGCTTCCAATGCACAATGGCACAGACTAAACATTCCCGTTCCAAAGGAGAAGAAAGGGAACACAGAGAAAGATCAGATCAAACAAGATGACAACTAAGCAGAGCAACACTGTATCGTCCCAGTATCCAGGAGCTGTAACATCGCCTGGACACACGTGGGTTGGTGGATCATCATTGTTAACTTGACTACATTTAGAGTTACCTAGGAGATTCCCTCTGGACACGTCTACAAGGGTGTGTTCAGAGAGGTTTAATTAAGGAGAGAAGGCTTACCCTGTGTCTTAGGTTACTATTGCTGTGATAAAACAGCAGGACCAGAAGCAACTTGGGGAATTATTTCAGGTTGCACTTCTATGTCGAAGTTCATCACTGAAGAGAAACAGAGCGGGAATCTAGAGGCAGAAGCTGATGCAGAGGCCACGGAGAAGAGTGCTACTTACTGGCTTGCTCCCCAAGACTTTCTCAGCCTTAATCTTTAGACGCTCTTTAAGACCCATTTTCCCCAGGTGGCACCACCCAGAGTGGTCTGGTTCCTCCCTCATAGATCACTAATTTAAAAAAAAATGTGTCGCAATCTTGCCTGCACGCCAGTCTTGAGGGGGCATTTCTCCATTGAGGTTTCCTGTCTTCGAATGTCTCTAGCTTGTGTCAAGTTGACATAAAACTAGACATCAATGAGTATGGATGGCACCACTCACAAGATGGAGTCTGTTGGGTAAACTTCCTCTGAGATTGAAACATTCTATCCTGCAGAGATGCTCCTTAAACAGGAAGGTAGGTAAGTAACTCCAGAGAGGTCCTGAAGCTGACCAGATTCAGTGGGTCGTTCCCTGCCAGAATAGGAAAGCCAAGCCACAAAGGAGACTCTGAGACAAGACCAGCTTCCTGGAAGAAGCAGAAGCCAGTTAAGCTGCCTAGCAGGGGTTTAAGACCAGGGGCTTAGAAAGGGCATTCCCAACCTGTGAAACCCTCTCCAGGCCGTGCAATGTGTTCCAGGTTCCCAGCTGTGTGAGATGCTGGGGTGGGGCTTTGGTGATGCAGATCTCTGTCGATTATTTCCGTTCCTACAAGTAACCCCTAACTCATACTTTTGTAAGTAACCCCAATTATCTTTGATTCATCATGTTGGATTTTGGTGATATCCATACTTGAGTCTGTCATGGGTTCCTTATCTGGAGTGAGTAGACATGGGTAGTGTCTCTGTTATACAACAGAGTGCCAGAATAAATATAGAGAAGAAAGGAGAAAGGCAGGAGAACATTAGCATGGACTAGCTGCCTCATAGACCCACCAGCATGGCTTCACCACCATGAGTGACTGCATGTTCAAACTGTGAGCCAACATGAACTTGTCTTTTCTGAAGTTGCTTTCGTTATATATTTATTGTCACTGCAATAAGAAGAGTAGTGAACAAATAACAAAGAAAGACCAGACCAAAGACCAGCACCCAGCAGGAAAAACACCAAATCCTGAAACTCTGAGTCAAACATCCAGGGATGGCAGTAGTATCACCTAGTCACTCATTTGATCATAAAGAGCATATATGGACTCTTTCTTGGTGTCCTAATTTGCCTTCTACTGCTGTGATAAAAATCACAACCCTCGGAGAAGAAAGGGTTTATTTGGCTTATGCTTCCATGTCTCAGACTGTTAAGAAGAAACGCAGGGAGGAGTTCCAGACAGGAACCGAAGCAGAAGGCAATGAAGAACACTACTATAGGCTTGCTCTATGTGGCTTGCTCAGCTGGCTTTCTTATACCACCCAGGACTAACTGGCCAAGGGTGACACCACCCATAGTGGGCTGGGACCTCTGACGTCAATCATTACTCAGTGTCCCCTGAAGGCAATATGACTGAGACAATCCCCGAGCTATGGTTCCCTCTTCCCATATAACTCTAGCTTGTGTAAAGGTGACAAGAGCCGACCAGCACACTTAGGCTGACTCCATTAAGTCCCTGCATTTCCCCCGTGACCTTCCACATGTGTGGCATCTCTCATAACCTGGCTTCTCCTTAAAATTCCACTTCACCTTAAGCTTCCCAGAGCCCACTCCAGAACTCTGTGTCGGTAGAGGTTCTGACCCTGCTATATATACATATATACATATATACATATATACATATATACATATATACATATATACATATATACATATATACATATATACATATATACATTGCTTGCCCTCGACAGCTTTTCTGGATCCTTTACACAATTCTCCATACTTTATAGCATTTATACTTTGTATGCTTGCAAAGCCAAATCATATACATGACATCTGGCTGTACTGTCAGATTGAGATGTTATCTTGGCTCCCTTGGACCAAGAGAGCTTTGGGTACATTCCCAGATGAGTCTATAAAACCAGTCTCCTTGGCAGCCATTCTCTGTGTACTGATAGATTCTATCTTCTCCAGACTCCACCTTCCTATCTTCTCCTTTCAAATGAGTTTAATTGTTACCCTCTAGAGCTCTGGACTGGTATGGTTTTGCCCAAGGTTCTCTTTAAAACTCAAGATGCCTTTCCTGCTGTCTCAGTGCAAGTGTACATTTTCTCTTTAACGGTCCCCATCTCTAACAACTGCTGATGCACTATTCATTGTCTGTACCTCCTTACGCACACTGGGCCCATTCACTGATCTCTAAATCTGCTCAGTCTTCTTGCCCTGCCAAACTGAACAGTTTTCATCCTTCTGCTCTGCTTTCTGTTCTCTTTCACTGTAAACATGGCTAAGAGCAGTGAACAGTAGCCATGCCACAACCTACATGTTGCATCAACTTGAGCTAGCCTCGATCAAGCAATTTAGCTCGATCCTTTAAAATTTATTAATACTTAGATTTCCAGGATACCGAACTAACAGAATGTAGCCAGTTTCTTTGCTACAATATAACACAAATAGTTTTCACCCCAGTCCCAGTACTGTCCCTGTTCCTCTCTGGAACTCCATGAGCCTGGCCTTCATTACTCACATTTCTGTCATCATTTCGACCTCTTGAACTTCCACTAGAATGACTCATTACAGTCCACATACATCATTCTAGGGACTCTGTAGCCCACAGGTCCAGACTCTCTGACAGTCTTCCTGTGGACCAGCTCTGGAGGCTTAGGAACCAAAGCCACATGGTCTGGTGTCTCTAAGCTGAGACACAGCTGAGCATATGAGGCAGCAGGAGCTAGCCGCTGCTTCCCTACCTTCGAGATAGCCAGGAAGCAGAGAAAGGGACAGAAGCAGGGCTAAGCTATGAACCTCAAACTCCCCCACGTCGAGTGACCTGCTTTTTCCAGCAAGGCTCCACCTCCCAGAGGTTCCACACACAACCTCCCCAATAATACAGTCATCTGTGGACCAAATGTCAGAACACAGGAGCCTTTGGTGGAGTACCTCACATTCCTCTGACTACCAACAGTCTCTTCACAGACATCACCACGTGCATAGGCGGTGTGAGCAAGCAGTTCCCTTTAGATGAAAACGTTAGACCTGAGTAAGTTTGGCTAATTGTCTCACTGTTGAGCCTAGACTGGGAGTGTCCCTGCTGCTTGGTCTGTCTGTATCCCTTACGGATAATCTTTGTGCCGCGTCTGTATGTAAAAATCCCTTTCTTTTCATTTTGCTTCCATTTCCTCATTTTGAATTATTTTCTGCTTCTTTCCCTCCCTCCTCCAGGACCAGCTACCATAGCAACACCTATCTCAACCATCAGTAACATGTCCTTGCTCTGCGCTCAATTTAAATGAATTCAATAAATATTTATTATTTGCCTAGTGGGCGCGCAGCACATCCCAGTTGTTATTTAAAAAAAAAAATAGCCACAAATCTTTTCTCCCATCTCCTTCCTCACAGCTCAGGATACATTAAGCTATGCCAATAAGATATCTGATAAAAAAAATAAAATGTTAAATGAATGAGGGGACAAAGGCAAGCCGCACACAAAACACATAACTCAACGTTATCTAGAAAACATTGGCAAAAAATTCTTGTCACAGCTCTTGTTGTTGTTGTCATTTTTTTCATACCTAAAAATGCCTTTATTTTACTGTGCAGTCTAACTGAAAACTCTAAATGCCACTGGGATTCTATGTGTAGAAGGTAAAACCTTTGGTAGAATCATAAGACAAGCCATACATTTGAGAGAAAATATTATATATGTTTTAAAGCTCTTCTTTAATGTCCAGTATATGTATTCTTATAAAAATGTGTCACTTTAAGAGATGTACCTCTGTGGTTAAGAGGTTTCAAAGGTTTGAGATAGTTGACTGAGATGTGATTGTTTACGCTAGAAGCCATTTATTGGTTCAAATATAGTTCTGATGCTTAGGTTGGGCTAGAATGCCTAAACCTTTGAAGGCACAGGCCCAGAGCTTACCAAAGCTCAGAGTAGGCTCAATGGCTCTGATAAATACCATGTGGAAAAATCTCGTTAGGGTATCCTGAATTTTATGGCTAATATCCATTTATAAGTGAGTACATGCCATGCATGTCATTTTGCCTCTGGGTTACCTCACTCAGGATGATATTTTCTAATTCTACCCATTTGCCTGCCTACCCATTTTCTAATTTCCCATTTACCCAAAATTCATGATGTCCTTGTTTTTAATAGCTGAGCAGCATTCCATTATGTAAATGAACCACATTTCCTGTATCCATTCTTCAATAGAGAGACATCTAGGATGTTTCCAGTTGCTGGCTATTATGAGTAAAGCTGCTATGAACATAGTGGAGCAATCCACAGACCCAAAGAAACTAAAAAAGGAGAAAGACCCAAGCAAGGATGTCTGAATCTCACTTAGAAGCTGAAGTAAAATAGTCATAGGAGGTAGAGGGAGGAAGGAAACTGGTAGGAGAGGGGATGTGGGGGGGGGTGTCTCAGGATCAGGAGTGGGGAGAGACAGGAGAAAGGGCCAGAGGGCTGGGGGAGGCATCGTATCCCTAGGACATGCCAGAGACCTGGCATGGGGCTCTGGGAAGTCTATGGGGAGTGACTTTCACTGAGACTGTGGGAATATGGAGACTGAAGTGGCCACTGTCTGTAGCCAGGCAGGACTCTTCAGTGGAATGATAAAGACACCAACCCAGCCACAAAATTTGTTCTGTCTACAACAAAGGCAGAGAAAAAGATGGAGCAGAGACTGAGGGAATGGCCAACCAATAACTGGTCCAATTCAAGACCCATCCCATGGGCAAGCACCTTCCCTGACATGATTAATGATACTCTGTTATGCTTGCAGACAGGGGCCTAACTGTCCTCTGGGTGGCTCCACCCAGGGACTGACTGAAACAGATGCAGAGACCCACAGACAAGCTTTGGATATAGCCTGGGGAAGGATTGAAGGTCTGCGGGGAGGTGGGGAGAGCGATGCGGGAGGGATAGGAACTTCAAGGAAGATCAATAGTCAACTAACCCCGACCGAGCCACCAACCAAAGCTGGACCTTGCACGTGTATAGCCGATGTCCAGCTGTGTCTTTGTGCAGGCTAACTGGAGCCAGAGATGTCCCTATCTGTTGCCTGACTGTGGATTCCATTCCCCTAACTGAGCAACCTTGTCGCCTCCCATGGGAGAGGACGCGCCTAATTCTGCAGAGACTTGATGTGCCAGGGTGGGGTGATACCCAGGGGCAGGAGGGCTCCACCTTCTCAGAGCAGAAGGGAAGGAAGGATGTGGAGAGGAACTGTAGGGGGAAAGATCACTGATCAGGGGAGCAGTTATCCGGATCAAAGCTTATAAATATATAAATTAATGGAAAATAAATCTCATGGTGGGGGTGGGGAGAAAGATGGCTCAGCATTTAAGAGCACTGTCTGCTCTTCCAGAGATCCAGAGTTCAATTCCCAGCAACCAAATGGTGGCTCACAACCATCTGTAATGGAGTCCAACGCCTTCTTCTGGTGTGTCTGAAGACAGCAATGGTGTACTCATATACATAAAATAAATAAATCTTTAAAAAAATAAACCCAAACATGTGTCACACATTGAAATCGAGTTCTGGGATTTTGCATTTGAAGACATTGACGAGTATGTATAATCTATTACAGCTTATGTAATCATGTTCAGTCCAGACTCTCCTTCCTTGCAGCCGTCGTTCCCTGGGTCATTATTTCGTTATTCCTTTGCAGCCTCTTGCCTTTTAGTGAGCGCACATGTGTCTAGGGCAGAAATCTCTCAGAGTTCCAGTTTCATAAATAGTAACTCTCCTGCTAATATCACCACAAAGTTAGAGATGGAACTGTTTTACCAGGGATGTCAGTACTCAAGGGTGTGGTTTTCCTGGGCTCAAAAGGTTAATAAGCCCACTGAGTTCTCTAATTTGTAATTATTTGAAAACAAAAGCTTTGTTTTAGTGTCATATATTAATATGCCACATTCTAAAGGGAATGAGAAGTGCGATGGCCCTGCCTCCCGTTACGTGGCACCAATCCTGTCTTGACCTCCGCTTATCCCTTTTAGAAGTGACCCTTCCTTACCTTGTGCCCTGGCTTTCAGCATGTTAGTGTGATCTCCTCTGGGATTCACTCTTTGCATGGGCATTCAGGGAAGAAGCTCGGCAGGCACAGTTCCTACAAGTGGCCAAAATGTGGCAACAGCTGAGAGTGGCAGTGTGGCCAGGCAAAGCAATGGCCAATGGCATGTGCCAGGGATGCTGAATCAGTCACAGGCTCTTAAGGCCAGATGCATGCTCAAGAAAACAAGAAGCGAAGCAAAGGGCAGCTGGAGCAGCGGCCGGCTCCAAGTAGGCAGAGGCAAGGCCAGCAGCAGGCAGGCCCGGGGCTTTTGGTGTTTGCGGGGGCGTGGGGGGGTGTGGGGTGGGAATAGGGGCGGGGGAGGTGTGGGGTGAGGGGAAGGGGTGGGGTAGGAGTGTTAAGGGCCCACTGTGGAGCACACCAGTGGGCCAGAAAGAGAGTCAGCACTTGAGCTGTGTTAATCACGCACTCTCTGTCTAGTGTAGTAGCTACCCCTCTCTTCTGAGCCCTTCCTCAGACTACTCAGTCCATAGAGAAGGGAAACAAAAGAAACAAGAAAACCCAAGGAAACTATCTGTAACCTCCACTCGCACTTCAGTTATTTTGAACAATCTCTGTACCAGGGCCAGGCTCATTTTACACACACACACACACACACACACACACACACACACACACACACCACTTCTTTTTCTGAGGGACTGGAGATTAAATTCATGGCCTTGTGTGTGCTAGGAAAGTGCTCCACTATGGCACCGCCCACCCCAACCCCCTCCATTCCCAAGGTATATATATAAGCTCATGTATCTGCTGTTCAGCTCCCATTCACAACTCAAGTCCCCCACAATCCCCTCAGCGCTGCCCTTGCATATAGACAGTGTGTATTTTCATAGCCACCTCCTCCTCAGGTCTCACCAGCATGCCTTTCTGCTGGTTCCGATCTCCTTGAGGCTTATCTGTTCATTTATTTTGTGAGCCTGTACCCGTCACTCAGCGTCTAGCCATCAGCCAGCATTGAATGATGGATAGCTGGTTCGGAGCGTCTGCCGTGTCCTCCACAGTTCATCAGCCTTCCTAGCATGGCATTTTAAAGCAAAGCGTGGTCAAGATTATTGCCCAGGGTTTCTCTACCATCTAACCTACTCCTAGACTATCTCCCTTCCTCCTTTTTAAACTTTATCTTTCATGTGAAATCATCTTTTTTGGGGGAGGCTATTGTATCATAGGTTGACAGCAACCATTCATGGGGTGCTTTCTGTCTGCTGTTACTTGCTGGAGATTTCGTTTCCATGTATTTGTTTGTTCAGATTTATTTGGGTTTGTAGGTGTTTCTTGTCATGGTTGAGGCACTGTGAATATATAAGAAGAGAGTAGATATTGAACTCGAGTTGGAAGAGGCGAGTCCGGTCTCAAAATGGAGGGCCGTGATCCACAGGAACCAGAGCCGCTGAGGACGCTGTTTATTGGTGGTCTGAGCTTTGAAACCACAGATGATAGCTTCAGAGAACATTCTGAGAAATGGGGCACACTGACAGACTGTGTGGTAGTGAGAGATCCCCAAACAAAACGTTCCAGAGGCTTTGGTTTTGTGACCTGCTCTTGTGTTGAAGAGGTGGATGCTGCAATGTGTGCTGGGCCACACGAGGTTGATGGGCGTGTGGTGGAACCAAAGAGAGCTGTTTCTAGAGAGGATTCTGTAAAGCCTGGTGCCCATCTAACGGTGAAGAAAATTTTTGTTGGTGGTATTAAAGAGGATACGGAAGAATATAATCTGAGAGACTACTTTGAAAAGTATGGCAAAATTGAAACTATAGAAGTTATGGAAGACAGGCAGAGTGGGAAAAAGAGAGGATTTACTTTTGTAACTTTTGATGATCATGACACAATTGATGAAATTGTTGTTCAGAAATACCACACTATTAATGGGCATAATTGTGAAGTGAAAAAGGCCCTTTCTAAACAAGAGATGCAGTCTGCTGGATCACAGAGAGGTCGTGGAGGTGGAACTGGCAACTTCATGGGTCGTGGAGGAAACTTTGGAGGTGGTGGAGGAAACTTTGGTCATGGAGGAAACTTTGGTGGAAGAGGAGGCTATGGTGGTGGAGGTAGTGGCAGCAGAGGTAGTTATGGAGGTGGTGATGGTGGCAACTATGGTGGTGGTCCTGGGTACAGTAGTAGAGGAGGCTATGGAGGTGGTGGACCAGGATATGGAAACCAAGGTGGTGGATACGGTGGTGGTGGAGGAGGATACGATGGTTACAATGAAGGAGGAAATTTTGGTGGAGGTAACTATGGTGGTGGGAACTATAATGACTTTGGAGATTATAGTGGACAGCAGCAATCAAATTATGGACCCATGAAAGGGGACAGTTTTGGTGGAAGAAGCTCAGGCAGTCCCTATGGTGGTGGCTATGGATCTGGAGGTGGAAGTGGTGGATATGGTAGCAGAAGGTTTTAAAGCAAAACAGAAACGGCTACAGTTCTTAGCAGGAGAGAGAGCAAGGAGTTGTCAGGAAAGCTGCAGGTTACTTTGAAACAGTCGTCCCAAATGCATTAGAGGAACTGTAAAAATCTGCCACAGAAGGAACAATGATCCATAGTCAGAAAAGTTACTGCAGCTTAAACAAGAAACCCTTCTTGTTCAGGACTGTCATAGCCAGTTTGCAAAAAGTGCAGCTGTTGATTAATGCAATGTAGTGTCAATTAGATATACATTCCTGAGGTCTTTTATCTGTTGTAGCTTTGTCTTTTTCTTTTTCTTTTCATTACATCAGGTATATTGCCCTGTAAATTGTGGTAGTGGTACCAGGAATAAAAAATTAAGGAATTTTTAACTTTTCAAAAAAAAAAAGAGAGAGAGAGAGAGTATATAGTTATTGCACAAACAATGGAGCCAGGGCTTGGTTTTATCCTCCATGGCTATAATGGTTAAAGATACACAAGAGAGAGACAAGAGGTCTGGCTCCCACTATTCTGGTTCTAGATCTGGGTCTCCTATTTCTTTAAAACACTTTCAGAAATACTTTGTTTCATCAAGCATCTTTGCCAGGAGCTTTCCCACCCGTTATTTCATTATTCCAAATTGGACCAGTAGGCTGTGACCTGACCCTAGATTAGAGACACAGGAGGGAGAGAGATTCATAGCAATGAAAACCCAGAATTCCACAATTGTGCTCTCAATGCTATCAAACATGTCCCCACACAATCCCAACAAGGCTTCCCATAAATCATATAGCCTGAGGTTTGCTAATTTATTTGTCATTTTATGGAGCTTATAATTAGTAGTAGGGTGTGGATTTAAGATCTTCTATATCTGAGAACAGTATCATAGAGAGAAAGACTATAATTAGATAAGAACTGGTAACAACAGATTCTGACCCAGACTGAAGGATCAGGGGAACTTCCCCACAAAAACAACATGTAGCCAATGGAGTTAGTGTATACCTTTAATCTCAGCACTCCATGGTTAGAGGCAGATGGATCTCTGAGTTTGAGGCTAGCCTGGTCTACAGTGAGTTCCAGGACAGCTAGGGCTATACAGAGAAAGCCTATCCCAACAACAAACAAACAAACAAACAAACAAACAAAGGTAAAGAAACAGCATGTGCACTGAGACCTCAGTGATGGGTGGACATTAGCTCTACGAGAAAGGACAGAAGACTTTGAAGGTTTGTGTTTTGAAAAATCTAACCTACCTGTCTTCAATGTAGTGAACATGTTGGAGGAATCCAGGGGGCATGAAGGGAGAATGGTTCAGAAGCTGTAGCTAACATCGGAATGAGAGATGGTAGTGGCCTTGCAGGTAGGTATGCCAGTCAGAGAGGAAGAGAAAAATGGGTTAATTTGATATGGATTGAGGGTGTACTGACAAGTTAAATAAAATGATGAATAAGGTCTTAGGGTGATATTCTGGGTGTCTGAGGTACCTAACTGGGACAGCATGTCACATTCAGGAGCAGGAATAAGTGAGAGTCGGGGAAAGTCACAGGTCGGGAGGGCTATGTGTGTTAAACTGAGAGATTTGTGGCACAAGACAGTGAGCTGTATGGACCAAGCTGGCACTCCAAGGAGACACGTAGACTGAGGGTGGGCACATAGGAGTCACCATTGTAAAGTAATAACTCATCCCTAAACACGGACGAGACCAGCCAGGGAGGACAGAAGACTAAGAGAAGGCGGCCCGTGATTGAGCTATGCCCTCATCCGAGGGACTCTCGCCAGTCCTATAAAAGCAAACTCCTTTCTGAGGAGTGCACACACTTCTTAAAACATGTAATCACTTAGGCTAAGCCTCCTTAGCTCAGAGACACTTTAAAGTGTTTCACTTATTTGTAACATTTTGCTGACTTCAAGACAAAGCCTGCTGCCCCACATCTTCTGGGGCTCACACAGTAGGGTCCCTGACAGGTCTCTATGCTGAATGCATGAATGAAAGATTCCACAGTGAAGCAAGAACAGCAGCAACAGCAACAAAAGTATCAGGGAGTAAAGCCTAAGCTAACAAAACATCAGATCAGAACCTTAGATGCCACAGGCAGTTAAGGCAAAAAACAATGAGGTGCAGGAGTTGGCAACCAGCCTCTTGGCGCAGTGAGAGGCTTTGTTTGTTTGTTTTTAATCCCAACCTGAGAACATGGGACAGAGAACTGACAGCTTTGGAGGTTAGGTCTTTCCTTCCTTGATTTTCAGATTTGAACACTTGGTGATATTGAGGGTAGAGTTAAGAGTAATAACGAGAACACGTCGGGCCAGGCATGGGAATAATGCATTACAGGGTAAGGTTGAGGCCAAAAAGATATACAGGCCTACCACTATAGATTATCCTCAGTTCAGAGCTGAAGACATCACCCTGGCAGCCTTTTCCCAAAGTGGCAGCATCCCATTCATGGGTCAGGTGCATCCTCCATTGGGCTCTTGTTGGTGCTACGATTACTGATGAGTGTGAGCAGCAGAGGACAACTGGGGGACAGCCAGGCTGGACAGCAGAGACCTTTGTGATAATTCTAGTTTCCATTCCTAAAAGCAAAATAATTTCCTAGTGTTTGAGTGAAACAAAGACATTTATTGCACAATCCTAAGTGCAAAGGTCTTTCCTTCTGATTCTAGAGTTTCTAGACAGTCAATTACTGTTCACTGGGTAGCACCTAGTCTCCATTCAGTTTCTGGCATGCTACACTGAGCGGACACTTCAGGGTTCGAATCCTTCAGTGCCTTTCACTTAGGTTTGTTTGTTTGTTTGTTTGTTTGTTTGTTTGTTTAAAGAGCCAGTGATTTTCCAGAGGAGAGAAAGTCACCATGGCTCCTGGTCTCCTGCTCAGGCTATAATGGCAGCTATGTTTGGCCGTTTTCTGAGGAAAACAACAAAGAGCAGAGGGAAGTCATCCTGTTTACCACTAATCAAAACTAGAGAACACACAAACACACACACACTCATTCTCACACACCACACACCCTCCATGTACACACACCACACTCACACTCATTCTCTCACACACATTTCACATTTTTACAAACACTCTTGGACACACTTTCTCACACATACTCTCACATACACACTCACACACTCTCTTGCACACACTCTAGTGCATACACTTATTCTCTCACACACTCACTCACTGAATTTTGCTACCTCCCACTTAGTGACTTGTGCTCACTCTCTAGGCCAAGTCCTCACAGCAGAGGTGAGTGCATGGACTCTGCTGTTGCTTTGTCTTCACAGCTATCTCTAATATCGACTTTAAGGTGATAATTTTTGATAATACATTCATTTCTATTTTCTTGCATCATAAATTACGAGTTTAATCCATTCATGGATGGATAAGCACTTGGATTTGGTGTGTGTGTGTGTGTGTGTGTGTGTGTGTGTGTGTGTGTGTGTATGTGTGTGTGTCTTTCATCTGCGGATCCTAGGGAACCAGGGAGGTGGCTGGTTGCACAGTCCTCTTGGAGCTTAAAGCGCAGTAGTAGAAACTACATGTTACAATGATATATAGAACATACCTTTGGCCTAGACTGGCTGGTATTAGTGCACACACCTAGAGTCCCCATGCCTACACACTTAAAATCCCCATCTGCTTCATTACACATTTCCAAGTTCCTAGGAGGGCCCTAGGGGCCCACATCTTGCAGCCCACTCTATGGATACGCTTGTGAGTGTTGATCGTGTATTCTCTAGTCACCTCTTTGTTGGTGACAGAATGGCCCTTTTCTCACTAAATTTCTTTACTGTTCACGTTTGTCCCGCCAAAGTTAGAAAGGGACCAGGTTGGTTTTCGTTTTAATATGCCTTTACTTATTCTTTGAGAATTTCCCACACAATATTTTGATCATATTCAGCCCCCACACCTCCCCCTAATTCCTCCCAGAGTCCTTCCCACCCACCCACATTTCCTAAAAGAAAAATAATCAACTGAGTCCAGTCTAAGAAGAGTAATCAACTGAGTCCAATCTAGGTTGCATACAGTCATGAATATGGGGTCATAACCGGGAATGGCTCCCCTGTCAGGGGCCACATCCTTAATGAAAAGTGACCCTCCTTCCCTCAGAAACCATCAACTGTCAATAGTGACTAAGTTAGAGGTGGAGCTGTGAGCTCTTCCTCACTCCATGATGGAATGCTCATTGGCTTGATCTTGTGAAGGTCTTATGCAGGCAGCCACAGGGCCTGAGAGTTCATGAGTTTGGTGATCCTGTCATGTCCAATGTCCTCCCAACATCTGGCTCCTACCACCTTACACACACACACACACACACACACACACACACACACACACATACACACACACACACGAATGTCAGGCATGAGCTGTGATAAAGAAAACTCACTTATAGCTGATTACTGTGCTGCCATTTGTTCTCTACCTTGGGCATAGAGATGAATTTAGATGGCAGTTTGATACTGTATCCATTTAGCAGAATAACAGTGGTAAGTTCCACCCCCCTGGGTTTCATGAGAGACCCAACCCTGGGCTTTCAGCCAGATTTTCAGTACCACACATGTTTCTTCCTGTGGCACTGGCTCAAAATCAGAAAGCAGTTGGTTGCCCCCATAACATTCATATGAGTATTGTGTCCTTGGACGTATCTTGCCAAGCTGGCTATCATTGTAGTTCACAGGGTTTACAGCTGGCTAAGATGGTTGATGACCTCACCCTGGCAGCTGGAATTGTACCTTCCAGTACTGTGAGAATGAGACAGTAGGGAGGAAGCTTCTTGGCTATTACCCACTGGATTTTTCCATATTCTATGACCAGAGTGCATGATGTCAAGTTCTGGTGGCCATCCAAGAACAATAGCAATAGTTTGTATTGGTTTTGGGGTATCTGGGACATCCTTCACTAGCAACTTGAAGGGGGGTACCACATAACTGGCATGGAGATTTTTATTTGGTAATTTATGGCCTTGAAGAAGAGAACTCTTCAATGTGAATATATGTACATATATTATTTATATATATATATATATATATATATATATATATATATATATATATAT
>JANHMN010000012.1:6419487-6432597 GCA_030674055.1 Rhabdomys pumilio
TATATATATATATATATATATATATATATATATATATATATATATATTTGGCTTTTTCAAACATCTCTGTTAGTTATTCCTTCTTCTCTTTTATTCTCTCCTCTTCCAGTAGTGACAATTTGAGAATTTTGGTTTCTTTGAAAAACACAGAAATATTAGAAGAATATGTTTTCATTTTAATCCTAGAGGTGGGATATGGAGCTGCTTCAGATTGTCCACAGCAGATGACTATGATTTGTCTCGTGCTCTAGCAGGGGTGTGATTTTTCCAGATGCAGATAATTTTTGCAATTGTGTGACATTTGGAATTCTGGGGACTTTTTAGAGAAGATATATATAAATGCTAGGACCCTGAGAGGCAGGGTGAGATGTTGTTTATTGGTTGTTGGTCATGGTTTGTTAAGCAGTCATGTTCAAAGGAGAGAGAGACAGAGAGAGAGGGGGAAGGGAGAGAGAGAGAGAGAGAGAGAGAGAGAGAGAGAGAGAGAGAAGATATTAAGATATTAAATATCTTGATGGCAAAGATCAAATTTGCCCCAAGGAACTCGACACACCTAATCAGCAGGAAGTAGTCTAATGATAACCTTGCCCCCTTTCCCTCTAGTCTTCTCTCTTCCTTATCTAGTGTTAGGGGATTGAAAGGGTGGAAGAGAACAGCTGGAAGACGGTGAAAGAGAGAAGAACCCAGGAGGTTGTGAATGCCGGCTACGTCTGCCAGGATGGGAATATCTCAAACTATAGAAGCCATAATAAATAAAAACCTTGGCTCAGAAGTCCGATGGCAACATTTTCTCTGACTGTGCAGAAAGCTGATATGTCAGCAGAAGAAGCAGATGTACTTTGCAGTGTGCACACATAGGAACACTGTTTAAAATGCGAGGTCAAACTTTGCTTCGAAGAAGAGTCATCCGAACCGACTTTGGTGGCATAACCCGATAAGGAAACCACCCTGGCTGTGTCCAGGACCCCCTGCTTCCACCAGATCTGTGGTCATGTCCTCCACCTCCCCGAAGGGATGAATTTAGAAGCCCTCTTCATCTAAGCTCCTAGCCCTCACAGAATGGCACATGACGCAGTAGAGGTCACTTTCTCTTGGTATAGGGGAATATGAACCACAAGATTCTGGGAAAAACTCGTTAAGAGAACTGCCAACAATTGGAGCTGGAGCAGAGCTTCACCTCACAGAGCTGGGGTTAGTTTAGAGACTGAGCATGGAAAGACACCGGTTCTGCCGGGCTGAGGCCTTCAAGCTCCCTTGATATCCTTCTGTTGAAGGATGTGAATATCTTAGATTTAGGGAAATAATTAATAATGACTGGGTCCCAGTGAACATCCTGGCAGACATTCCCTAGGGTGGAGCCGAGCAGGACTACCAGAGAGAAAGGTGCCTGTGGTGGTTTGAGAAATCTCACAGGCTCATGGATCTGACGTACGTGGCTTAAGTTTCCACAAGACACCAGGCAGTGGTGGCACAAGCCTTTGGTCCCAGCACTTGGGAGGCAGAGGCAGGTGGATTTCTGAGTTCGAAGGCATCCTGGTCTACAGAGTAAGTTCCAGGACAGCCAGGGCTATACAGAAAAATCCTGTCTTGAAAAACAAAACAAACCAACAACAACAAAAGTTCTCACAAGACATAGAGTATGGTGGGTTTAATGTCTTCTTTTTTTCTTTTTAAGATTTATTTATTTATCTTATGTATATGAGTACACTGCAGCTGTCCTCAGACATACCAGAAGAGGGCATCGGATCCCATTGCAGATGGTTGTGAGCCACCATGTGGTTGCTGGGAATTGAACTCAGGACTTCTGGAAGAGCACCCGGTGCTCTAAACCACTGAGCCACCTCTCCAGTTCTGGGTTTAATTTCTTAAAGACTCTTTGATTGACATGTAGCTGCTTTTTCTTTACATCCTGGTATCTCTTATCGTTTCTTATTGCCAGAATCTCAACAAAGTATGGTTAACTACTTATTTTGTGTAGCAGTATTCTGGATTGGCTTCAAATGGAGGCATTCATGCATCTCCTACAGTGGATTTAACACCTCTCTCCAAGAACCCGTGCCACCATGAGCCTTGAGACGTGACCATTGAGAAAACAGCGTGTGTAGATGTCACTAAGGAGAAGTTCTTTACAAGTATGGGTGTGTGGGCCCCGAATCTGAAGACAATGTCCTTCTACAGAACAGAAAATGGGAGGAGATGGAAACAGAGAGAAAGGTCTTGTGACCACAAGAGATGGGAGAGACCCAGTGTAGTCGTTTGAATGAGCGGCCTCCCCTCCCCATAGTCTGGGGCATTTGAACACTTTGTGTTGTTGTTTGGGTAGGTTCAGGATGTGGTATTTTGCTGGAGGAAGTGCATCACTTGGAGAAGGTGGGCTCTGAGGTGTCAAAAGTCACATACCATTTCCAGGTTTTTCCGTTTCCTGTTTGTGGTGCGAGACTGAGCTCTCAGCTCTCAGTTTCTAGCTCCAGTCACCATGCCTATGTGTTGCTCTGCTTCCGCCATGATGGAAATGGTCTCTCTTAGTAAGCCCAAGTATACTCTTCTTTTTATACGTTACCTGGGTCATTTTTGTCACAACAATAGAAAAGCAATTAAGATACACTGTCATGGCGGAGGAAGGTGATTGACACCACTGCCTGGAATCAGCCATGAGTAGCCGAGGCCTCCTCCGCTTTCATAAGAAACCTAGGAAGGGACAGCGGGCTCCAGGCAGAAGATGGACTTCTGAGTGTCATTGCATTCTCCCTTCTGGGGGCTGGGTAGTGTCCCTCATATCCCATTCCGTCCTTTCAGAATTCAGTGCTTGGGAGAGACATGTGACTTACCTATGCCTCCATTCCTCTTGGTCTGAAGAGTTAAGCAATTTGGGATAAACAAACTTAAATTCCTATAACATGGTCTAGAATCTCTTGAGCATTGTCTGCTAAAACACTGATTTTATTTGCTTTGGTTTTTACTTTGAAAAGGGGGTGGGTTGGGGACAAAGTGTGAAGGCTTTAGCCTCCAAGTCTGCTAACCTGAGTGTGGTCCTCTTGGTGTTAGGAGGAATTCTGAAATTTGTCCTCTGATCTTCTCACACGTGCCGTAGTATGCATGTGCAAACACACACACACATACACACACCCTCACTAAATAAATAAATTTTAAAAATCTTTAATGAGGGGCTGGAGAGATGTTTCAGCAGTTAAGAGCACTGACTGCTCTTCCAGAGGTCCTGAGTTCAATTCCCGGCAACCACATGGTGGCTCACAACCATCTGTAATGGGATATGATGCCCTCTTCTGGTGTGTCTGAAGACAGCTAAATTGTACTCATATACATAAAATAAATAAATAAATAAATACATAAATAAATAAATCTTTTTAAAGAAGATTTTGCTTAAAAAAATCTTTAATGAGATGTTAATTCAAATTTTATGTATGTACCTAATAATAAGCTACAATTATTAATTTATATAATTCACTGGTTTTGAGTTATAAATTTTTCTTTATGAATCTTCCAGGTAAGGTGGAGGACTAGGAGCCTCTTCTTATGACCCAGTGAAGCAGTGTAAGGATGAGAAGACAAACTGTTCTCAGGACGGTCCAGGAGGAAGAGCCTCAGATCCCACAAAATGGGTGGTGCTAAATTAGCTGAAAAGTCTGCAAAGACATGTAAGTGGTGTTGTGTTTTATAAAAAGGAAGAGAAGGAAGGAATATGTCTGGTGGAGGGGCAGTTCACCTTTCACCCACTTACATTCACTCCAGCTTTAAAACCCAGAGGGGGCTGGACTTAAACGTCATCCTTTTCCAGTTATTTATTTCTGTCCCTTTGATGCCCCTGTCTCGGCTTTCTATGCGTATTATAGCATGTTTACTATGGTATAGGGGAAGGGGGTGCCTCTGCGGGCCTATGCTGAAGCAACCCATCTTCCTGAGGAGGCTGGCCATGAGAGAGAGCTGGGAGGGGAACGAGGGAGTGTGGAAGAGGGTAAAGGAGCAAGAGCAAGACAAGAGGAGGGGAGGAGAGAGGGGGCAGATAGCCCGGTTTACAGTGAGTCAGGCATACCTGACTGTTGCCAGGTAACTGTGGGGCGGAGCCTAGACAAAATGCCAACAAGTGGAGCCTTAAGAAGACAAAAGTCAAGCAAACCCAGCCTCAGCCACACAGTTAGCTCCCCGGGAAGTGGGGTGGGGGGCACATGCATGGTTTAGAATCGGTCCTGGTGGAGCAGAAGCCACAACCAAAAGGTAACTTTGATGAAAACAGATCCAACAGCCCAGCCCACGGGACAGGCCCACAGTACATGACTTAGTTGTAGTTTTGCTAAGACAGTGATTTCTTTCCCCCCAGTGGGCCAGGCCAGCAGTGTAGAGGAGATCCCTCGGCTCAGAAAGCTGTATATGGCTGGACACGATCTTGAAAAGGAGTCTACTGTTTAAAACTGAGCTATCTAGGGTCCCAAGGACAGGGAATAGCCATAAACCAGAGAATCCTGATTTCAACCTGTGGCAGACAGTTATGCAGACTGGGAAGCTGGACACTGCTTCGAAAACCAAAAATGAGGTGTCAGGTGACTGAGTTCAGACAGTGATCTATATGGGAGGCGCAGTCTCCTCCTGGTGTCTGGGAGCAGATTTCATGGACTAAGACTGAGTCTGGAGTTGGGTAGCCCCGAATTTAAAGTCTATAGGTAGATCAGCTTCTGGAATCAACCGTCTACCCCCAGGTTCACTGCTGGAACCTGACACTCCAGCGAAACCACAGCCATATCCCTCCATTAATGTTGTTAATGTCCATTGGATTTTGAAGGAGCAAAGACAGATGCGAGTGCTGCGAGGGCCTCCTCCACTCCCAGCACACAGCCGCCCCACAGGATACAAGCTGGGGGGTCTCAGGGGGTGGAAAATCCTGTCCAGGACACAACCTATGAAGCTAAGTGCGACTGGCAGAGCATCCCTTACTCAATGAAAGGAAGTTCAAAGTGAAGACAACTGCCGTGGACATCAGAAATCCATGCAATGCTGGCTCGGCAGCAGCAGAACTCACAGGACAGACCCGAGCTCACAGAGTCCAACGGCTCACCTTTCACCCACTTACATTCACTAGGCCGACTCCAGCTTAAAGACCTGGCGGGGGCTGGACTTACACGTCATCCTTTCCCAGTTATTTAGTTTTGACCCTTTGATGCCCCCGTCTCCCTTTTCTATGCATATAATAACATCTTAATAACATCTTTTCTCTCTACCATCCTTCTGGCATACATTTATATGACGGTTCTTCCTTTTTTTTTGCGATCCATCAGTCTTTGTCTTTTAACTTTTTTCTTTTCTGCTTTTATTACTCTCTTGGCACACGATGTTTCTCCTTTTTTGCTGACCGTTAGAATTTTATAACATTTTGATTTTAAACAATCATTTCTAAGCCTCTTATGCTTTCACTTTTTAAAATTTCTTTGCTTGACTTGATGGGACTGGAATCACCTGAGAGTTTGCAGGCACATCTGTGAGGTCTGATTACCTAGGCGGTGACTTCACCTCTGGGCACACCTGTGCGGGATAATTTTCCCCTCCAGGCACCCCTATGAGGCATGATCTTAACTCCTGGGCACATCTGTAGGGGATGGTTTTAACCTCTGGACACACCTGTGAGGAATTTTTTTTTTTTAACCTTGTAGGTACACAGCTGTGGGGGATAATTTGCCCCCTCAGGCACACCTGTGAGGAGATTTTGGATTTTTTTTTTTTTTTTTTTTTGATAAACTGCTGGGCACACACCTGTGAGGGAATTTTTTTTTTAACTTCTGGGCACAGCTTTGAGGGATGTTTTACCCTCTGAGCACACTTGTGGAGGATTATGTTGGCTAGGTTATCTGAGGTGGCCAAATCGCACCAAAGGTAGATAGAAGCCTTCCCTGGGCTTAGGGTACAGATTGTATAAACGGAGCAACAGGGTTGAGCACAAATGTCCACTGTTCTCTGCTTTGTTATAGTGGATGAAATGCACGCAGCCGGCACCAGCTTCGGCTGGCTGCTGAGGCGTCCCCAACCCTGAAGAGCCATAACATCGAGCTGTGGGCTAACATAAGTTCGTTCATTCTTCCTTCCTTCTTTCCTTCCTTGAATTGCTTTTTTATTTTCGTTTTTTTTTTTTTTGTTTGTTTGTTTGTTTCTTTATTTTTCACAGCCACAGGAAATGTAACTAAGACAGAAAATCAGTACTGAGAGGGAGCTATTTCTACAAAAATCCTGACCATGTTATTGTATTTAATAAAAGTCAGGCTATGTTTTGAAGGGCCCTGTGTGGTGTGGTAGGAGAGGGCACCTCAGTGGGCCCATGCTGAGGCATGAACAGAGTACCTTTCCCAGAGGTACTCTATAAGGTACTCTATTCTAGTACAGGATAGAGTTTATTTTAGGGGCATGGCAAGGAGAGTTGAGACAGAGAAAGAGAGGGGACAAAGAAAGACACACACACACTTAGAGAGAGAGAGAGAGTGAGAGAGAGAGAGAGAGAGAGAGAGCACCAAACAGTCTCTTTTGTAGCAAGCCAGGCCTATCTGACTGTCGGGCAGAGTGTAGAAGGAATGCCAACACACATGGCTCTTAGGCCATTGCACCTGATTTGAAGGAGGATGACAAGTTTGGAACCACAGGGCAGAAAAGCCCTTAATTCTGCAAGCAGAGCTCAGGGGGCCACTGAGGAGAATGAGCAGCCATTATTGGCTTAGGACCCCAAGACAACATTCTCAGCACAAAGATTTGCCCCAGAGACAAAGGCCAGGGAATGAGAGACAAAGACAGGAGACAGAGGACTAGGGCAAAGGGAAAGGGGAAGGGAAAGGGTGGGAGGGAGATGGGGATATTTGTTCCTGAGGAGGACAAAGGACTGACTCTCCTTGATCCACAGGCAAAAGATGGTTTATAAAGATGAAAGGGGCCATGGATGGAGGCCATGTGGGCAGCGGGTCAGAGGGGAATAAGGACTCCATTGGGAGCTAAGGGACCACGTGTGTGAGATTTTGGTCAAGAATCTAGGTTTGTTCTGCTAGTTGTCCCGAGGAGTTGAATTTAAATGTCATAGATTAATTTGTTTGGGAGAAGAAATTTCTAGACAGGAGACCATTCTGCTTGGTGCTGAGGAAGGAAGGTGTCCTGAGGGCAAACCTCCACCTTTGGAGCTCCTTCCTGGTGGTCCAAATTCATTTCAGAAGAGAGAAGCCTAAACTGAAGGATTGCCATATTTGAAAGCAACCACCGAGGAAAAGGTTTCCCCAGGTTAGCCCTGTGGCCCCAAAGGGCTAGGCTACATCTCAGCTGGTAGCAGAATTTGGCAACACCTCTTACATGACAGTGGTATTACAGGCATGGAAATGTGAGACTGGAGAGGACATGGGGACTTTCTGCATAGTTTCAGGGGGTGACCAAGGCCGGGAATCCCTGAAGGGCCAATGCATGAAAGCTGTGTGAAGGTGAAGTTACAACCCAGACTCCTGATGTTAGAGATGCTGGAACCTGGGGATGCCTGCTGGGAAAATGGCAGGCCTGACAGGAACAGGGGGGGTGGGGAAGGAGGGGAAGGAGGAGGAGAAATGGAGAGGGAAGGGGAGAGGTGTTGGGACTACCCAAGCCTTTTAGGGCTCTGTTGGTTCCATTATCCACGATGCCAGATGGAGCAGTAGGATTTGGTGTCCCCCTAGACCCCCTGCCCCTGCTAGATTTTGGGTTTCTCTTATAAAACATTTCACTTTTTTTTTGTTTTTTTGTTTTTTTTTTTTTTGCAATCTCTAGAACTCTAGACTCACTTATATATCCTGTCTGTCTCAGGGTTTCCATTGCTGTGAATAGACACCATGACCAAAGCAACTCTTATTCAAGAAAACATTTAACTGGGCCTGGCTTACAGTTTTAGAGATACTGGACAGTCCATACTCCTCACAGCAGGAAGCATGGCACTGTGCGGGCAGACATGGGGCTTGGAAAGCTGAGAGTTCTACATCTTGATCTGCAGGCAGCAAGAAGAGACTGTCTATCATACTGGGCATAGCTGGAGCACAGGACCTCAAATCCTGCCCCCACTGTGACACACTTCCTCTGACAAGGCCACACCTCCTAATAGCGCCACTCTCTATGGCCAAGCATTGAATACATGAGTCTGTGGGGAGCATTCCTATTCAAACCACCACCCTGTGTTATTAGAATCCACTTAAGAATAATATGAATTTAAGGAACTTAGACATTCACTTCCTATGTGAATGTATAATGAGCTTTCCATTCATCTTTCCTCTCTTCTTTCTCTTTCTCCAATTTGATCCCTCAACTAATTATTCATCGACACCACCACCACCACCACCACCACCACCACCACCACCACCATCATCACCATCACCACCATCACCATCACCATCACCATCACCATCACCATCATCACCATCACCATCACCATCACCATCACCATCACCATCATCATCATCACCACCATCATCATCATCATTCTGTATAAATTTGTCTTTATAATAAACTCAGAGGCTGAAGGACAATAGAAATGCTTGCAGAGTGCACACCATTAATCTTATTTCTCAATTCACGTTCTCTTCAGCCCTAACTGTGGGTCTGAGTTGCTGTCTGGAAAATAATTCCATACAGCTTTGCTCCTGATCACTTTCTTTGTGCTGTTTCGCCAAACATATTATATTTCTGTTTGTTTTTAAATATACGGAATATATATACTTATATTACACAGAATAAACAATATAATACATATTGTTGCATTCTGTTATCTTTGAGTCGGCTAAGAAAGTATAAACATGCATTTACGATGTCCTTTGAAGGAGCACAATTAAGCGCAGTACCCAAGTGTACAATGTATCTGGGGCTGGGGCTTGCACTGAAATTTTAGTGTTTTGGGCAACAATTACTCAAATTTATTTCTCTGGTAATGTCTTTATTTCACTTTTGCTTTTGAAAGCTACTTTGTCTGAACATAGCATCCTGGTTGAATTTTTTTGTCCTGTGAGAACCCTGGCTGTTCATTGCTGGCTCTGGTACCCATTGTTTCAGGTATAAAACAACAGGCTCCTTTCCCCAGCTTCATGCTTTTAGAGTTCTTTTCTAAACCATGATTTATATGTGTGTATTCCTGCACGAATCCTGGTGTCCTGGAGCTAAAGGGGCCTGGCCTTTGTTAATATTTTGAAATCATCAGTCATAATTCCTTCAGGTATTTTTCTGTTTCTTTTCTGTCTTTTGGCACTCAGTTACACATATGCACATGTGTAAGTGGTGTCCTGAATGTCCCTGAGATTCTGGTCATGTTTCCTCTTCCCCCTCACTCCCAGTCATCCTATGGTATCTGTATCATCATACAGTATAATCTTTATTTATCAATTATCAGGCTTACAATTCTTTACTCGGCCTGTTTGAATGAACTGTTGAATCTATTGACTTTCTGATTCCTGTTCTCGTACCTCCTGTCTTCAAATTCCCAGCCAGTTTCTTTCAGAAATTCATGTCTTTCCATTTACAATTTCTCTTTCATGAGCCGTGGCTACCTCGGGAAGCGGTTGTTTCTACTTTTCATTACACAGTCTCCTCTAGTCCCTTGGATATGTTTGTTTGTAAGTGGACTGGTCATGTCTTTGTCAATGTACGTGGAAACCACACGTGGAGCTGTGGCTGAGAATGGGTCCCTCTTCCTCTCACGTGTTTCTCATACTTTGTCTTTACAGAGCTCAGAACTTAGTTCGGCTAAAGCTGGAGATTTCAGGTGGCAGCTTCAGACAGTACCTCGCCTGCAACAAATTAGAATCACCTGCGTAGACGGTCGTACTTGAAGAAGCATCCTGATTGCCTTGATTGGATGTAGGGAGACACACCTGGATCGTGGGTGGTGCCTTCTGTTAGTCCTGGTAAAAAGGCTGTGGAAGAAAGAGATCATCTCTCCTTCGGCTTCTCAGCCTTTCCTCTTGCCACCAAGTCAGTCTGTCCCTTTGCGGCTGTGATCACTGTCCAGCCTTGTGGACTGAGCAACCCCTACCCTCACCGTAGTTACGCAGAGGCCATGGTGTGACTACTCAGCTGCTGAGGAACACAGCCTCAAGGACTGACTATCTTACCAGGTTCTTGGCTCTCAGGTCTGATTCTGCTGTTGTTACTGTGTTAAAGCTGTAAAGTAATCAATTTTTTTTGAATTTGTATTGTGTTAAATATCATTAAATACAAATATGTGAAATTATATCTCTCCATCCCACTAGTTCTGACCCCGTAGAGAGCCCACAGTAATACAGCACTGTCCCTTTTTCCTGGCTTACCTTTCATGTTGCATGTTCATTTGTGTAGTGACTTGGGTGGGACTTTTGGGTGCGTTCTGTTAGAATCACCTACTTAGACAGTCTTCCTTGAAGAAGCATCCTAATTGCCTTGATTATGTAGGGAGACCCACCTGGATTGTGGGTGGTACCTTCTGATAGTCCAGCAGAGTAAGCACTGACTCATTTCTACAGATACCACATTGGGAATACGGACACCAGATCCACCCTAGGATTCGATGGTTTTCACAGAGCTCTGTCTCTTTCCCCATCTCTATGAAGTTGTCTGCCTGGCTGGTATCAAGCACACCCAGGTTAGATTTCACTAAGGTCTGGCTGGAGGCTCATGTTTGACAATGCCCAGAACACACATTGTTGCACAAGTTTAGGTTGTATTTAGAAGGGAAGTTTTTGAAGCCAATCTTTGAGGTTTACTCAACCAGGGAAGCTCAGTCTCAGTTTTTCCCATTCCCCCGATTCTCTTAGAAAACCAGCAGGTCTATAGTTTAACACGTTGCTTTTGTGAATCTCTCTTGCTGCCACCTAAGCCCACATAACCACATAAGCCCAAACTCCCAATGCTCTAGAGAGTAGGAGTCAAACTTTTCTGAAGTGTATTTTGGAGGTTTAAATTTTGTATTTTATGTAAAGAATGCTTTGTCTACCAGTATGGAAGTGCACTGTGTGCCTAGTGCCCGTAGGGACCTGAAGAGGGCGCTGGATCATCAGGAACTTGAGTTATGGAGGGCGTGACCATCAGGTAAGGGCTGGGAACTGTTCCTAACCTTCCATAGGAGCTGCCCTGGGAGTGTGGCAAGTCCTCAGTCTTCCAGTGGCCCCAAGCCTCCCGCCAGGCCACACCTGTTAATGTTAGAAGAAGCCGTGGCACGTGGGCTTTTCAAAGACACGTCCAGATCTAACCTAAAGCAGCAGCCACAGTTTAATTGCCGTGGACGGTCAACATCCACTGGCTACCAGGTGGTTAAATCATCATGGTGGGTCGGTGGGTCGGTGGGTCGGTGGGTCGGTGGGTCGGTGGGTCGGTGGATGGTTGATGCTGTATAAGGCCAAAGTGAATTGGCCTTCTTGAATACGTCTGTAGGCAGAATAAATGGGAGATTTTATTTTAAAACTGCTAAATTTGGAAACACAGAAGTGTCTATTAGGTAGCCACAAAAAGCAAGAATATTTAAGAAACTCACGAAATTTACCACACAGCTCTTCACTGGTCGCATCTCCTTAGGTCTTCCTTCCTCGCCCTCCTTCGTTTATCTGAAGAGCGGCTGCACAGAGCCGGAGCTCAGAAGAACTCAGAGGATGAAGATGATATGATTTGGCCGCTGTATCTCCCGCTTCATCGTGGGTGGCAGCCACATGGTTTGCCTTTCTCTCGAATTGCAGAGATGGGTGAATACTGATGATTATCATAGAGATTATAACCTCTGGCTAGAGAGTAACCAAGAAAGGAAAAATTATCTCCTGTTCTTCTTCTCCCCCCTCCCCCCGCCCCCCAAAAGAAACCTCACCCACACAGGAGAACAAGATTAGAGTTTGATTTCTTGTTTGGCAACAAGTTCCAGTGACCTCTGAGGGCACAGCACTTATGAATTATAAAGTCACCCCTGCTAATGAACAGTGTGACTTTAGGTTAATCTTATCCCCACAGACCTTAGTTTCCTCACCTTTAAATGACGGGGTTAGCCTGAATCATTTCCGAGACTGCTTCCTGCGCCAGTGGGTACACTTTTTGAAAAAACACGATTCATCCATCCAACGCCGTTAGCTCCATCATTAGCTAGAAATAAGTAGATGTCTTCAGCTATGTGCTGAAATTAAAAGGATAAACAAGATGTGGTCTCTTAATGAGTTAGTAATACATATGTAAGTAACCGTGATGGTTTAATAAATGATATTAATTATGCACAGAACTAATTACAGCTATGATTTAGTTGTTTGTTCATGTCTCCCAGGAATAGTGCCATACAACAGGACACTGAGAGAGTTCTGTTTACAACAAAGCTATCCCCATAATAGTCAGTGAATTAGCTCGCCTGTCACACAACCTCTCCCTGAGAATCTCTTCTCTCAATATGGCTCTGCTGGGTACCAGGTTGCATGAAATTTGGGGAACATACTTGAGCCTTAACTCTAAGGAAAAAGTCACCAGCCTTGTTATTGTTAATTATTGCCTTCTGCCACCTGAAGTAGCTTTCCTTTTGGAACTTTCCTTCCAAAGCTATTCCCGCCCCCCTCCCCCCCTCCCCCCCCCCCCCCCCCCCCCCCGCCAGGCTTTATAGACATGCGCTCTGTAGGTCTTCATTCATCCTTATAACTGCTTTGAAATCGCTCCTGATCTACACTGTATCTTGGATAACAGTGCACAGGAGCTGAACATCTGAACCGCTCTGAGCAGCACGCACGAAGGTCACCCGGCTGGTGACCTTTTCCAGGCAGTCCAGCGGGTCTGAGCCAGACAGCTCAAAACTACCTCTTGCAAGCAGCTCAGCTGATCTGTGTCTCTTCTAGGCAGCTTGTCTAGTCTGAGAGTGTCTCTGAGAATTCTCTATTGCCTATGGGCTCAGGAGGGAGGGCGCTAGTGTATCTGCTCAATTTCAGGGACTTCCTAGAGCCATTGAGATGGTTATATCCTGACCTTAAGCAGCTTCCCTGTAGAATCTCCACACCACCCCCCACACACAAATATACACTCTCACAATACAATACACACACATACACACATGCACATTCACACACACTCACATATACATGTACACACACTCACATATAAATACATTCACACACATACACATTCACACATACA
>JANHMN010000012.1:6432607-6524638 GCA_030674055.1 Rhabdomys pumilio
ACGCACACACACATACACTCACACATACACACATACTCACACACATATACACACATGCACACACACTCACACACATACACACACACACACACACACACACTTAGAACATCCTATTGTTTCACTTCCCTTTTGATATTCTGCATCTGGAGCTTTCTTCTGAAGTCAAAGGTTGTTAATCTCAGAGGAAGTTGCTATGCGACTGTTCTGTTTCGCTATAGGACACCCCTGCCATGCTGTGCCTTATCTGGATGACCCTCACTCACTAGAAGTCAATGCTATTGGACTTCCCAAACTTCCAGAACTATGAGCTAGGTAAACATTTTTTAAAATCTAGTCTGTGGTATTTAGTCATAGCATCAGAAAAAGGACTAAGACACTGAGTACTTACTACATGCAAGCTACCATTTTATTGTATGTTAGGTATTTTTAAATTCTATACAAGATAGCCTCATGAGGTACGTTATTGGTACCCTAATTTTATTGCTAGGAGCCTATAGGACAAACGTACTCAGGGAGTGAGTGATGGAACCAAGGGCGAGCCCAGGCTGGGTGTCCCTGAGCCTTGTGCTAGTGAGTTTGGACGAAGAGTGTCCAGTATGGTCCTATGTGAGGAGGTTCCTTTTAGGCTAGGAGATAAATATACTTGGTCTAATAGCAAGGCGGGGGAGATGTTTAAAACACTAAAATAATTCTGGTAAGACAAATAGTATTAAAGGATTATGTGGGGAAGCAGGGGTAGTGGAGTGAGATGTGGGCCTCTGTTCATCTCAAAAAAATGGACCAACAAAGGCCAAGATGCATAAACCAGGTAGTAATAAAGTCAAGTACACGGGAGGTACCCAGGCATCTCTTGATGGTACCCAAGTACTGCTAGCCTGTAGGTACTTATGCCTGCTTGTGCTATTTAGTATCACCAAAGATGGAAAGAAAGGATGCATGTAAAAGCACCCTGGTAGGGGGAACAAACTACAGGAATCCATTACTATTCTCTGTAAATGGTACAGACTAGAAAAATAGAATGTCTCCACCACAAGTGTTAACTTTCTTGCTGCTGTCTGCTCAGCCCTAGCTCCTTTCTCTCCTTTACACCAATAATTTTCTGTCTTTCCCTCGAATGGAAAGTGTTTGTGGCAGGAGCGGGGTGGGGCAGAGGGAAGGAGGGATGGAGGAGGCAGAGAAACAAGGAACCAGAAAGGTCTGTCCTTCCCAATACTGCAGCAGCCTTCCTGGTCATGGCTGCTCGGGAGAAGGAAACTTGGAATCCCTGCCTGTCGCACTCTGGGTGTGGAAAGACGCTCCTGTCCATTATCTTCCCAATTGGCTACTTGATTTGCTGTGCTCAATGAGAAGCCAGAATATAGGAAGGGACACTTAGATGACCAGATGAAACTGGTCTTCTGGTGTTTGGGGGCTGTTCAGGGTACCCCCTTTAGACATTCTCAAAAAGTAGTCGAAAGTGCTTTAAAGGAGAAGAAAGTTCCTTGTGTACTTAGGTTGAAAATTTTGCATATATATGTTTATAAGTTAAATTATTTGGTTATGTCTTTCTATACCATATAAAACTACCATCATCTATTTTATATACCATATAAAAATACCAGCCTACATTCAATTTAAGCTTAGACACAGGCAAAATATTATGCATTAGAATAACTAGACAGTACAGAGCTTTAAGCGGCATTTAAACATTTAAAATGCTTTTATTGTAATTCGTATGGCAAGGTGCTAATAAAATTTCAGTTTTCGAGAGATATCTCCAGTATAAGGTTGTTCTAACCAAAGTTCAGTTGGTCATTCAACATCTTCCATGTTATCAAGACTCTTCCGTTTGTCACTGAAATAGGCTAAAACAATGCACACTAATTTCATTGACTGCACAACACAGCCGTTCTCGGGAAGGGAAAATGGAAATGACCACTTTTCTTGTGACTAATCAGGGTTCTGTTTCCTTCAAGGTCATTTCCTCGTTTGGGCTGACGTCATGAGAGTCAATCTTCCCTGCAGAGCTCAGGTCATGACTTGCACCGGCAGCAGCTGGACAGCTGGACGCTATGGCTCCCGCCCCTCTCCGACAGGCTCCCTCTCCACTCAAGGCTGTCTCTTGAAGCTACCAAAACACATTGCCACCTCGGTCTAGGTGAACCCCACCTTCAGGGCTCCCTCCTTGAGTCACTTGGATTCTCAGAGTTGACAGTGGGTTGTTTACTTTATAGTTTTCTTCTATCCAAAACCTTTCTCTTTCGCTTGCCCTGAACCCAAGTATTCTTGAAGGTACCAGCACCCTCCCCTAGACCCCTGTTCCCAATGCCATAATCAGAGGGCCGCATGTTGAAGCACTCAGTTACAGCATTCCTCTACTGTCTCACTCTACCCATTAAAACTTCTGAGTTCATCCTAGAGGCAAGACCCATAAGTCATACCCCCTGCTAGAGTCTGGAGCTCACTCATAACATAGCACAATATCACCGGACCCTTCTGGTTCAGCGTCTGCCTCCACCCTAACTCTCCTCCCCTCAGATTTACTTCCTCAGGGGTAAACCTGGTCTAGATACTCCTATTCTTAGTGGGAACAAGAGCCACGTAGGAGCCTGTTACAGTCTGTATGTTGCTGGGGGCTCACTCTACAGACTTTAATTCCTTAGGCCTAGGGCAAAAGTAAGGAATGGTTTATGCTCGTCTTCAGCCTGGGAGGGAGCTTTACAGAACTGTGGCTTGTTCAGGCCAGTTGGCCCCAGCACGCTGAGTGAAATTGGTGAACCTGATCTCAGGAGGGTCTGTGACAACTTAGTGAGAGACAGAAGGATTTCTTAGCATAAACAGCAGTGAACCCTGAACACCAAGAGACCAGTTAAGCCATTGTGAGGGTCTTTGGAAAGGACAGGAGCGAACTCCCAAACAGGCCCTGGCAATAGCGGTGCTACTTTTAAGAATCATGATGTAAACATCTGACCTGCCCTGATATGTCCAGGATACTGATATGCTACCCCTATGAAAGGGTCATTTGACCCATGAAGGGGCTGTGACCTACAGGTTGAGAAAGGCTGCCTTGTTTTGATGGTGGTATGGTGATGAATGTAACTATACTACATACTCAAAGGCCTCAGTTCAAATTATTAGTCAAGCAATTCCTTCAGGATGGAGTCCTGGGGTTTTACTTCCCCGAGTGATTCAGATGATTGAGGCCGCTCTCTGTTGGCCCTGTCAATAGTTGAAGACCATACCGTTTTGTCCATTTCTTCCCCCACTGTTTGAAACTCCATAGAGACTCATTCATTATGTGGTCTATAAAGTGATCTTATTTTTGCAGTTAAAAGTTACAGGCTTTCCTCAGAAAGCAGCCTCTCCCTAATGTCAGACAGCAGCAGCTAGAGAGACTATGCTCTGGAGAAGGCTGTGTTAGGCGCACTCAGAAATATTCTCCGTGAGTCAGCTTCTGCCACATTCCTTCATGTCTACTCTTCAACCTGGGCCTCTCGGCCATCTCTGTACTCAGCACAATTTATTTCACGGCCCTCTATTGCACTGCAAGTGCTTTAGAACAAAGGTATCTTATTTGTTTCTATCTTAGACAGTCCCCAAATTGTTCCTTAATCAACAACAATACCTTGATCTGTTCTCCACTGAATGTCAGTCAGTAGGTCTCATGCCTCGCCCCTCAGCAGGTTCTGTATGGTGAAGTGGGTTCTATACAGGGAGAGATGAGAAGGTGAGAACATGGAAATGCCATCTTCCATGGGATGAGAGAAAGCTAAAGACATATCACACAGGTATCTGCATGGCTCCGTTTTTTCCCCCACTAGGGTCGACCCTATAGGGGTGCAGCCTCTTCTCCAATAGGAGTTTGTAGGCCACCAGGATGTATGTCTTTTCAGGGCTTGCTCTGTAGGAAGGAGATCAGGAAAAGAAGTCTTGATGGGCTTTGGTATTGGTGGTACCTTATGGCTGCCTGCCCTAAATATTCTATCTATCTAAAGTGGGTTTGCGATAAGATGAGAAAGGGGTGGCTTTGTTTGGGGGTAGAGATTCCACATCTGGGCAGCATAAAGCAGGCCATTTATTTCCATATTTGAGTAGAATAATCTCTCTCCTCCCTCCTTCTCTGCCCCGCAACACGAGGGCCTCTCAAACACCAGAATCGGTAAGCATCCACATGAGGCAAGGAAGAAATTAGTCCAGTGAGACTCAGTAGCCCATGTTGGCTCAAACTTCTAGAACAGCAGCTATCAACCTATGGGCTGAGACCCTGTGGGGGTCGAGCGATCCTTTCACAGGGCTTGCCTAAGACCATGGGAAAACACAAATATTTACATTATGATTTGTAACAGTAGCAAAATTACAGCTATGAAGTAGCAATGAAATAATTTTATGGTTGGGGGTCACCTCGGCATGAGGAACTGTATTAAAGGGTCGCAGCATCAGGAAGGTTGAGAACCACTGGTCTCGAGTCTGACACTGGACAGCCCATTTCAGGCATTTTAAAATATAGTGCAATTGGGGGGGAAAGTTTCCTGGGATAGTGCAACCCCATGTGCATGAGGAGGCATAACTTCAGAACTCTTCTCAAAGTGCACGTTATCTCTGGCATAAAGACAGGCAGACGGGTTCTGAAGATAGTCGTCATCTTAAGGGCCTAGGGGAGGATCCCGTATGGTCTAGGTCGTGCATTTCGTAAAAAGGTCATGGGGCTATAATTACCTCCAGTCCCAGCTGCCGGAGCTGGGGGAGCCAGGTATGATCTGGCCCTACAGATAGCGCAGAGGTTGCCCAGGTGATTGGCTACCTCCGTTCCCAGCCTTTAGGGCAGAAAACAGGTTATACGTCTTTTTCCAGGCAGCCCTGCATGAGTTTTAACATTCCTGGTCTCCCTAGTGCTATCTGTGATCAAAACCTTTTGTGCTCCCAACATTCCTCCGTTCCCTCCCTTTGTCCCCTAGTGTGGGGTGTGGGATGTGTGATGTGCGTACGTGTCTTGTGTTGGCCAGAGGTCAATCTCCATTGTGTTTCTCAGTCATGCTCTTCCTTATTTTTTTGAGCTAGGGTTTCCTGTTCAATATGGAGCTTGCCAATCCAGTCGCACTGGCTGACCAGCAAATCCCATGCTCCTTCTGTCTTTTTGCCTCCCCAACCTTGGGATTTCAAGCAATACCTGATATTTCGTGTGGGTGATCGGAATAAGGCAAACACTTTCCTGACTGAGCCATCTCCCTGAGCCTGGAACACACTTTCTCACCTTGTAAGAGTGGATAGGACAAGTAACTAGGCATGCTGGGATCAGAACAGGCCATTTAAGCTAGAAGTTAGGATAGTGTCCCAACGTCACATTTCATTCAATATGCTTCTCTACCAAACAGCAGTCTAAGCTGTGTGCTGTGTAAACAGTGTGTGTAGCCAATGAGTAGGTTCCTGTATCATTAGATCATCTCAAAGGGAGAGCCTGGGAGGCAGAGGGGTGAGCTTATAGAGAGAAGAAAGACAAACCAAAGAAGATACTTGGGCTTATAGTCAGATACCAAAATGTCAGCCATCTTGACACTTGCTGATCCATTCCGTTGATTAGGAGTGGTCAATATCTGATAGGGGTCCCATCCTGCCCCCCCAGTTCCTACAAATTCAATGGGCAGCATGAACATTGGTTTCGTTACAAGCTACAAGCAGAGCCACGAGCTGAGGTATGACTTTGTCCTCATTAAATATTGCAGAGTCTTTGCAACACATCTTTCCTAAATCACGGCGTGCTGCAATATCTCAGCACGGGTTTCAGAACAGACGTGGGGCTGACTGTCAATCACGGTTTCGGGAATCTCCCTCTGCTCTGCATGCCATACCCTTCTTAAAACTTGGATACCCAAGGTCTCCTCATCAGACCAAATTCAGTCAGGTTCTCTCCAGGTAGGCTTCATATAGCTCCCAAACCGCCCCTGAACTCCTTGTGGAACATTGAGATAAAAAGTTTTCCTTCTCATATATTTTTACATCAATAGAAGGTTCTCTATCAGGAAGAATCCCCCTTCCCGCTCTCAACCCCACATACACACACCAGGGAGATCATTTCCCTTCCGATGTTCACGGGACAGTGAACCATGATGCTCAATGTGACGAGGCCACCCAGGCCGGAAGGCAGAAATGAAACCAGAGTCTCTCTTTTACCCTCTTTGAAAACATGTGCTTGCCAGGATCTGGGGAGAGTGAAGAGAGGGCACCTTCTCCAGAGGCCAGAGCTCCAGAGGGATGGGCTGAGTGCTCCCTCCATCTCAGGAGCACAATCCAGACAGAGCTACCTCTCATAGGCATGTAAGCATGCCTGAGCTACGGCTAGATGAGCAAGTCAAATAGCCCCACCCTATCTGCCATTTTTTACCTTAGTGAAGTTTTCCTCCAGTGTGGTTGTGTCCCTTTACAAGTGTCTGTGTCACGTTTTGACGAAAATTCTTTCTCCTAACAAATTACAACCTCCACAAGGACAGGGTTGTGCCTTTGTGCCTGTTCACACCTGTCCTCTCATCCCCGTGAATTAGGAGGCATCCAATCAAAGTCTGTCAAATAGTGTGGTTTGGGGGGAGGGGGTCACAACACACAAATCTGGGGCTATTTATAGGAAGAGTCTAGAAGAGAATGACTCCCTGAGGGAAGGCAGCACCCAAAAGACGTGACCTACACACAGGGTGTGCAATCCCGTGAGCCCTCATTTCAATTGTTTACTTCCGGACAAGAGCATTCTTCTCAGATACTGCACTCCCCAAGCATGGCACACAGCCATGAGTTTATGGGCTCTTGAAGGCTGGCCTGGGAGGATGGCAATGAGAGATCAGGCTAGCCCTTTGGTGTCCTTTCCCATAAAAGCTTCGTAAGAGGTGGGACCGAAAAGACACTGACCTCTGGGGAAACCGAATAGGGAATTCTGGTGGGTGGGTTGCAGCTGCAAGGAGGGGTATAGAGGCAATTCTGTGAGTTTTGTGTAGGCTGGGCAATTTCCCTCTTCCTACTGAAATAGTAAAAGCCCTCCAACACCCCCCACCATGAAACCACAGTGGCACTGACATGTGACTCAGGCTTCAACGGTGAGAAATGAGGCGAAGTTGACAGGTGGAACCCATAGCAAGGGATTCCAGAAAGAGGGGACAGTCCAAAAAACACTGAGCTGTGGAAAACTACCGGCCTTAGGAAGCTTGGGGCCAGTGAGAGCTTCAGAACACCAGCAGTTAGGACGCAAGTGGTGGATGGCCCGAGGGTCAGAGCCAGAAAGGAGAGAGAAGGTCTTGGTTGGTTGTCTGCACGTAGAGGTTGTCTCTGAGCTTCCTGACCCTTCAGACACTGGTTTCCATGACCCCAGAGGAACCAGATCACTGCTGCATGGCCTTTCATGGTCAGCTCTTCACAGCAGAGAGAGAACAGGCTTGTCAGTTGCCTCTCGCTTCTCCACATTACCCTGAGACCTTCTACAACTCCGTTGAAGTATGGTCCCCACAAAAGATGAGCAGGTTTCTCTTAAATCAGAATGCCAATGCTTTATAGATCCATTTCCCTCTACCCACAACCTGATTCATTCTCCCAGCCTATATAAATGAATAACACAATTACACCAGGCAATGAACCATAACTTTTATTTATTTATTTATTCATTTATTTATTCATTTATTTATTTTGGTGCTAGCTAAGGTGCAGATGCTGAGAACTGATTAAAGAGTTTATTTACAAGTTGGCTAGAGAGATGACTCAATTTAAAAAGAAAAGATTTATTTAATGTATGTGAATACATTGTACACTCCAGTATCCTGAACCCCATTATAGATGATTGTGAGTCAACACATGTTGCTGGGAATTGAACTCAGGATCTCTAGAAGAGCTGTCAGTGTTCTTACCTGATGAGCTATCTCTCCAGCCCCATGACTCGATGTTAAAGAGCACTCGCTGCTCTTGCAGAGGACCCAGGTTTGATTCCCAGCACTTCTTATGTGGTGGCTCAACAGCTTCCTACAATCGTAGTTCCAGGGGATCCAACATCTTCTGGCTTGAGAGCACCAGGCGTGGCCACGCTAGGCTTATGTACGGGCAGAATTCCCATACACATAAAATAAATAATTAAAATAAATAAAAAAGAACAAGAAAGGAAAGATGGGTACTAGAATTTTTGTGTTTTTAAAAGTTGGACGGTTACACATGCCTTGGTCATAAGCTGCTGGCATGAAGGAACTATTTACCCTCAGCTGAGTTTTCTCTCCACTGATGTTCTGTGTACAGGCCTGCCTTTGTTTCCCCTGTGTCTCAGGTTAGGCTGTTCTGACCTGTTAGTGGCTTACGACACTACCTATACTTTCTTAAAGTGTAATATTAAAGAAACAATGGCGGGATACCATAGTATAAATAAAACCCAGTTTCAACAAGCTCAAGGGGACTTTAAAGTTACTCTGTTATATTCTAACTTCACAAAATATGAACTTCTTGCTGGGAGAAACCCAAAAGGTGCATATTATATTTGACCAGGATTGCTAACCTACTCTCATGAAACTAAATATTTCCTATATATTGTGCTTTGGGGGGGGGGGGTCGGGGATTTACAAAATCATGCTATGATAGAAGTTATATATTGTGCTACCCTGCTGTTGGACTGTTTTGTATAATCTGAGGTGTGTCTGTGTATGTGAGAGAGAGACAGAGAGACAGGGAGAGATAGAGACACAGAAACACAGAGATAGAGACAGAGAGAGAGGGGGGAGATCTGGCACTAACGAGCATTTTTTGAGTGTTCCTTACTAGCGTGCAGACATTTCTGCTGTTACATTGTTTGAGTTCTGAAGTGCCGCCATGTCCGCCATGTCCCAGTACTTTTGTAACACAGGAGCTATAAAATGAGGAGAGCTAGGTGTCCTTCCTGAGGACAGACAGTGAGGTGACCCGCAGTTCTTCATTAATTTACATTGGGCGTGTGAGAGTTCAAAAAACCCTGTCTGTGTCCCTGGTGGGTCTGTTAAATCCTCAGAGGCCAATTCTCCATTGGTGAACCCCCTTCCGCCAAAAAAGAACCGCAGCTTTTCTTAAATAAACACGAGTTTTCTTTGAAGTGAGAACTATGCTGGACAGGGTTTCTCTGTGTAGCCCAGGCTGTCCTGGAACTCACTCTGTAGACCAGGCTGGCCTCGAACTCAGAAATCCGCCTGCCTCTGCCTCCCAAGTGCTGGGAGAACTATGCTTAGTGTCAGAAAATGGTTTAATCAGAAAATGGTTCCATATATATACTTTTCCTTAAGACCTTCCTAACAAGCAGAGAATGTAGTTTATTACAGCTTCCTTTATACTCAGAATTATATTTAAATTAGGACCCCAGAGGAGAATTACAGGAAAGGTTCACAAGTACGTGATTTTTACTATGACCGCCATTTTCTATTTGTTTGCATTCTCTTCTTTATGTGGTGACACTCAGCCTTGTAGTCCGTGAAAAAGTTGTTTAGTGAACAACTCTACACTGAATATTGAACACGTTTACCTACTTAAAGAGGTGGGTAAATCCTGCAAACAGGAAAATCCCCCAAAATAAAGACACTTCACGGTCAAAAATGAACTCGCAACCAACTCTTTGGTCACAAGGGCCCAGGGCGGGTGGAGGGGACCTCCATTGCTCTCCTGGGCTCCCGGCTTCCCTCTACTAGGACAGCTGGACAGCTAGACTCCACCTGGAAAGATGTTTCTGTTGACAGATCAGGTTCCTGCAATGCCATTGGCGGCTAGGCTGAAAGGGAGGGTCCTCAAGGAAGCAGATCTAGATGCTGCCCCTATCACGGGATGGAAATTTCCACTCTTTAGGAAGCGAAAAGAAAAGAAGGAAGGGTCTCTCAGTCTAACCCTTGCTGCCACATCCATTGGATTCCAGTCCGAAGAGGGTAGAAAGAGAGGCGGGTAAGTGAAATGCGGTATATTTTTCTCTTAAAAACGGCTCAGCGTGGAAATGTAGGGCTGGATCCTAACCTACTCGTGTGTGTGTGTGTGTGTGTGTGTGTGTGTGTGTGTGTGTGTGTTCGCGTGTGTGTGTTCGAGCGCGCGCGCGCGCGCGCGGGGACAAGCGCACGTGGGGCATACAGGTCTCGGAACTGTGTAGGGTCAGAATTTGTTGGTTGTACCTTAGAACTAGAGGCTAACTGGGTTGTCTCAGTGACTAGAAATAAAAGCACACCAGGGTAGGCGGAGGGGATACCGCGAAGGGTTTATTTGGAGACTCCTTTTCCTACTGTGCCTGCGTGGCCGTTTCCAGTGACGGGGTGTGGGCTTGCCGACGGGAGGTCCATTGGCCCTGAGGTGTCCTTCTGGGACCACCTGGAACCTTGTAAAGAGGGTCACACCCTTCCTAGGAGCTGGTTCCTCACCGTTGGGGATCGTACCCAAAAGGTGTTACCCGAGTCGCTGGAAGCGTGCCGGTGCCCCCCCCCTCCCCCGGCCCCAAGGGTGGTGGGGGAACGCGGGTTCAGGGTTTAAAATAGACTCGCCGGCTCTTGATAGCTGATAGTTGGATTTCCTCACCGCGAGCTCGCGCACCGCTGAATTCTTACCGGCGACGACTAGATCAAAACGCTCCCAAGAGTTCGGACTCCCGGGTTGGGGACTCTAAGGGAGTCCCAAGAGCCTGGAGCAAAGTGAGAATTAGATTTAGAAGGACGCTGCTTCCCACGAGCTGGGATCGGGGACTCGCTGCGCCCGATCGATCGCTAGCTCGCTGGTAGGCGCCGAAATCCTCGCAGTAGGGTGGGGGTCGCGGGCGTGAATGGAGGACTTCGGAGGAGAGGGAAACCGACCAAGGCGTAGTTAGGAGGAGACAACTAGGTTTACAAGAAACAACTTTGCCCACTTGGGGCAGTGAGCGCGGGAACGGACAGCTGTAGTGACACAGGTGGCTCTTTGGGGTGGGGATCGGGCTGGGTGGGGTTCGGACCCGCAGCGAGCGACAGGGAAAGGCGGATAGAACCACTCTTCCATGCACACCAGAGCCTACAATGCTTCAGCACCGCTGACCCAGTTGGAGGAAGAGGGGCGAGCTGAACCTGAGATGCGGGCGAAGACGGACACCTGGGTGGTTGCCTACAGGAAGTTTGGAAGCTCCGGGCTGGTGCCCCGAGATCGGAGCTCTCCGAAAAGCCAGCGCTTGCTTGTTGTTTGTTTCTCTTTATGTGTGTTCGGTGAAAGGATAAATCAGGGTTTCTCAACTTTCCTAACGCTCAGACCCTTTAATATAATTCTTCATGCCGCGGTGAACCCCCAGCCGTAAAATTATTCCATCGCTACTTCGTAACTCTAATTTTGCTACTGTCATGAATCAACTCTAATTTTGCTACTGTCATGAATCATAATGTAACTCCCTGATAAGCAAGCAGGATATTTGATATGAATCCCCTGTGAAAGCTCCCTTAGATCCTCCGAAGAGGTCGGGACCCACAGGTTCCTCCTTGTCTCCTTAAAGACAGTAAACCAGGAGGGAAGAGAACAGAAAGGTATGTGTCGCGATAGGATGGGAGCCATGGGAGAAACGGAAAAACAGAATCACTTTCACATGACCGTAAACCTTCCCGTGGTCCACCTCTTATTTATGTAATAACCCAATTCCACTCATTCATTCCAGAGTCACCGCAACACTGGCTTGCAGGAAATCTGTTAGGTTTTTGTTTTTTGTTTTTGTTTGTTTGTTTTATTTTTAAAAATCTGTCTCCCCTGACATTTCACACAGGGCAAAGGAAATTCTATGCGATCATAAATGTCTGTTAAATAATGGATTAGTCTAGTGGAAGATAATTAAGTAAACCATTACATTCTATGCCAGAATTTACTTTATTAAATGGGGTGGGGTTTGAGCGTGCTAAGTAGTGTCACAAGACTAGGTGATTCCTTTGTTCATTTGATTTTTATATTTGTTTGTTTGTTTGTTTATTGAGACAGGGTTTCTCTGTGTAGTCCTGGCTGTCCTGGAATTCACTCTGTAGACCAGGCTGGCCTCCAAACTCAAAGATCAGCCTACCTCTGCCTCCTGAGTGCTGACATTAAAGGCACGTGCCCCGTCACTGCCTGACAAGATGAGGTGATTCTTAAGCGAGGTTTTGAAGCGGAAGTAGGAGTTGGCCAGGTGAGGAATAAGAGGAGGTGAGGAGGGAAATGGTAGCAACCATCCCAGGATGAGCAGGAGACAGGAGCCACTTCAGGATCTAAGCCTGGTGTTCAGGGGTAGAGATGCCCCAGGGGAGAGAGGAAGGTTCAGAGTCCCCTCAAGTTACCTCTGTCCTCTCTGGAATTAAGTGCGGGTTGATGTGTAGTCACCAAAAACAAGTGTCTAAAACTGAAAATTAGGAAAATACTTTTATGGGTCCATCACTTTACGACGGGCGTCATAGTAGCAGGCACTACCTCATGTGCTCAGGTGGGAGGTGAACTTCTGCAGTGTTCTCAGAGGGAGGCCTTGTGTTAGTTTCCTGGTTTTCTGAGGAATCTGTTTTAGCATAGACCCCACTGACACCTATTTCTCAACAAATGCTTTGTATATAGAGAATTAGAGGGAGTTTTCTGTCCTGATTTTAATGTTTCATGGTTTTATTGTTTACTTAACAGTATCAGTACTCAACGCACAAGTCACAGAATAAAGATATTACCATTTTATATTTAAATATATAAATATATTTATAAATAACATTCACATATTAATATAATATCAATATTATACTATAAGTATATATAAATAATATTTAAACTGCAGTGAAGTGGGGATTTGAGTGGCAGACAGTATGACTGCCGTCTTCCCACACCCATAGATGTTCATGGGAGGTCTGCTCATGGCTTTTCAAACTATATTTTGAAAATTAGCTTCCAACGTCAATCCAAAGGGGCCTTTTGTATGAGTTTAGCTTTTTTCACCCAGGGTTCGAGGGTCATCCTGAGTCTCCACCACATCCATACTTGTAAGCTCTTTGGTAGGGAGGTTAGTCGGAGGGAATTAAGAGTCATTAAAGCACGCAGACACTGTGAGATGTTTCTTTTACTGGATTAGACGACACAGTTTTTAAAAAAATTTTTTTTATTAGATATTTTATTTACATTTCAGATGTAATCCCCTTTGCCCATTTCGCCCCCACCCAGGAACCCCCATCCCATCCCCCCTCCTCCTGCTTCTATGAGGATATGCCCCCACCCACGATTTTCCCCACACTGGGTCGTCCAGCCTTCACTGGACCAAGGACTTCCTTACCCTAGACAACACACTTTTGGAGTAAGTCTTCGAGCAGGGTTTCTTCCTCTGTGATTCAGGATAGTGGCACATGCCTCAGTGGATTATAAGGAGTGAGCAACTTATTCCTTGTGGAATGTTTAGGCTGATATCTGGTGTACCTCAGCACTAGGCGTGAAATAGCTATTATTAAGGATGCTATTGCTTTAACTGTCTATAACAATATTTGAGATGTTTAAATGCTAACAACGATTTCTGTTTGGTGGATTCGTGGATATGTATTGGTAAGTGGGTGGGTATGCATGATGCATGGAGGCCAGGTGTCCATGTTTGACGTCTTTCACTGTTGTGAGCCACTTTAGTCTTTGAGATAGTATCTCAGTGAAACCAGACTGGCGCCACTGGCTGGCCAGGAGATCTGGGCATCTGTTTGTCTCCAGTGATAGAGCTATAAACAGGTTCTGCAGGCCCAGCTTTTACACAGGTGCTGGGAATCTGACCTCAGGCCCATTCCTCTCTGGAGCCAGCCCATTAAGAGATAAAGAAAGAGAGAGAGAGAGAGAGAGAGAGAGAGAGAGAGAGAGAGAGAGAGAGATTGTGTGTGTATGTGCTTTTTTTGTTTGTTCTATTTTGTTTGTTTCCAGATGGGGTTTCTCTGTGTACCCCTGGCTGTCCTGGAATTCACTCTGTAGAACGGACTGGCCTTGAACTCAGAGATTGGCCTGCCTCTGCCTCCCGAGCCTCCCGAGCGTTGGGATTAAAGGTGGGCACCACCACTGCTGTGAGTGTATTTGCTTTTGATAGCATGTTTTTTTTGTTTTGTTTTGTTTTATTTTTACTGTTTTTTCTAACTTTTCCTGGGGAAATGTGAAAAATGTCTACTTGTCTCAGATAAGCACCAATGACAGAGCTAAGCAAGCATTTCATCCCAGTCTCCCTGAGGGAACCAGTGAGCTCACTGAGATGAGTCACTAACGAGAGGGTGCTTACAGGAGTCTGGATGAAGGGAAGATAGCCACATACCACAAAGCCCACCCTGGCGTCAGTGAGGTGGCCTCCCGAACAATGCCTGGAGCTTCCTGTTCAATTTGTTGGTGGTTCTACCGAAGAGTCTCCTCTCAGCAAACGCTTAATCCTTGGTATAATCTGGGGCAGAAGTTTTGTAAATCTTTTAGCTTCCTGAGCTTCCTCCGCCTTAAAGTTCTGTTAGTTTCTGCAACCTTGTGAGACTTCCTCTTCCCTCCTGGGGAGAACATTTCAATTCTGAGGGAAAAGCTACACACACACACACACACACACACACACCACCACCACCACCACCACCACCACCACCACCACCTCCACCACAACCAACAACAAAAAACAAAACAAAAAACTACCACAACTGAAATGAAGGAAATTATGGAATAAAGAAGGACAGTCTGGCCTCGGGGTGCTGCCATTCCCTCAGTGACACAAAGGAGGTGTGAACTCTGTGTGCTGGCCTCCCCCCATCTTTATCAATCACACACGCATCTGTCATTCAAACGGATGTCGTCTGCAGCTCCTCAGTGTTCTCTTATTTTTGGACCCTATTGACTAGTGTCTCGCACTGTCGTACACATCCCAGACACTTGGTACATGTTTGTTGAATGAACAAAGAAAAGGAAAATCCTCTTCCTTCTCCTCCTCTTCCTCTTCCTCTTCCTCTTCCTCCTCCTCCTCCTCTTCTTCTCCTGCCAGTATTTGTTTTTCAAGTAAGCACTTCCGTGTTTAGCTCTCAAAGGTCTGGGCATTGCCGACAGTCAGTGTGTGGGTTTATGAGCTACAGTCATTGCATCTGGTTTGGGAGTTCGAGACCAAGGCTGCTGACAGTCTGAGCTTTAAGAGCTCATGTCTGGGCTGTGTCACATGGGTGTTCTAGGTTCACTCTATGGCTCTTCTGTTTTGTACTAGAGTGAGCTTGGGCAAGTTGGCCTGACTGCTTCACTGTTCATCTGTGAAACCAGAGAACACACTGGTTCCTGCATCACAGGCCCCATGGGAAGCAAACGATTCCACATTTGCAAAGTACTTGGAGTCCTACACGGGGCTTTGTAACACTTGGGCTGTGGAGGATGAAAGAGATGGAGCTTTCCAGTTCCGTGTGACAGTAGTTCACACCTTATAGATGATGGGGGTGTTATACCGAGCCTGGGAAACAGAGGGCAGGGTGTTTGTACCCGATCTCTGCTCGCTCTCTCTCATCAGCCATGGCTGTGACTTCCTCATGCTGAGTCGCTGAAAGTCTTGGCTCTGTCTTACTTTGCTCCTGAACGTTTCTCCTGCCCAGCGTGCCTGCTGTTTGTCCTGTCCTTTTTACCCTGCGTCATTCCCTCCTTTTACGTGACCTTCTCCTCAGGACAAGGACTTTGCTCTTTGTTTTGGCATCATTTTATAACTCCTGGGTGCTATAAAATGTTGAAGAAGAAAAGGGAAAAACCAGCAATTCTTGCTTGGGCCTATGGCTGCTTGCAGGATTGCTGCTGGAGCTCCAGCAGCCCCTGGGATGTCCACGAGCCCAGCATGAGGCTCCAGGTGAAACAAGAGAACCAAAGTCGCTGGCGGGGATACTGCATACACAGGTTTGCCAGATGCTTTCACTATGACTGGGTATCTCAAAGAGAGAGGGGCCAGCAGGGGTGAGGGAGGGGGCAGCAAATTTGGCAGGACAGTGTGGGAAGGACCTGCAAAGGGGAGTGAATGATGGAGGCATTCACTGGGCACAGAGGCTGGAAACTCCTGCCCTAGGTGGTGTACACACACAGGTTTGGTCTTATTTGTCCACAAAGGAGGGACCTGCTGTACCTATGGAGGGCCTCCCTAAAAGCTGTGTGACCGGCCTGACCTTTGCCATTATGTAATGTCACCCAAGGGTTAGAGTTTCCAGCTGGGCTTTGCGGATGCTGCAAAAGCATCCAGTTGGCATAGTATTAGCCAGACAGAACTGCTTTGTGCTAGTCCAGGATTCATTGACTTTGCTCTGGCTTTCTGAGGAGTTTTGTCATAATAGCACACTTTAGAAACATGCCAGACACTTTATTGTCTCGTGAGTTGTTTTGCTATCATTTAATTATGCTTTGTACACAGGGGAGTCCATACCCTTCTGGGGGTCTTCTATAGTGATAAATTTACGCAATCTTGAGCAATTGGGACAGAGAGGGCTGGGTATCTTCCTCAGATTTCCCTCAGAGTTGTTCTTCCCTCCTGCCTCATTCCCTCTCCCTCCCATCTGATGCTAGGGATTGAAGAGAGGCTCAGCCAGGACCACCAGAGTGCACAGCCAGCTCCTGGTTTCTGTAGTAGTTACATTTCACACATTCTAACACAGCATCAGAACCAGGAACGTGGTATTGGCTGGATGGGTGTGGTCTCTGTGTTACTTTATCTTGCACATATATGTGTGCGACGGTAACAAGTGAAGATACAGAACTTCATGGCCACCATCTTAGATGTGGCCTATGCTGACCCTTTATTATGAAGTCCATCTCTTTGTTCCTGCCCCTGTGAACTAGGTGTTTTCTGTGACTTATGTTCTTTACGAGGGTCTCCCATAAATGGAATCATCCTGTATGCTCCTTTTGAGATTGATTTATTCTACTCTCTATGCTGCTCTTAAGACCCATTCAAATTGCTATAGAAACCAGTAGTTTTCTCTTTTCTCATTGCTAAACAATACCCCGGGTACTTCACATAGTGCCACATTAAAAAGAAAATCTGTGAACATTCTTGTTTAGCATAGCAGTGGAAGCCACAGGTATCTAAGGGAGAGAGAGATCATTTCAAATAGTGCCCAGAAAAGTTGAGGTCCCTCCGTCCTTCAGCCAGTGCCCACCAGACAGCTGTGCACCCTCAGTGAGGAGCAGGAGTAAACGGTAGACAATAGAGTCTAGATTTTAGGACTCTGCATACAGACTTTAACCTGTTGCCAAGTCATATCGGTGTGTGGGAGTCTTACCCAGTTTAGCCTCCATGGGGTTGCCCTTCCAAAAGCCAAGGGTGTGGTCCTTAGCTTACATCTTGTAAGAGGAGGAAGGGTGGGTCGTGTGGTGACTGAACAGTCTAAGCATGGCTGACTGTCACCGCTCACATAGTATGTAAGTCCTTTCACTGGCAAGTCTGCCTTTTCTTACCCCTTTTAAATGTCTTGTTTTATTTAAAGTAAACTTTAGGTACTGGTCATCTTGCACTGCTCTTCTGGATCATAACTACTAAGGGTGTGTGTATGTGTGGGTGTGTGCTACATTTGTGTGCTATGTATGTCTTATGTGTGAGTGTGTATGTACGTGTGTATTTGTGTGCGCGTGCGCACGCATACACTCAGGAGACCCTCAACCTGTAGCAGACTAGTTGCCTCAGTCCCATGATCTTCTGCAGTGAGCACCTGTGTTAAGTCAGGAACTGAGTATTGGTTCCCTGTATCTTGTGCTCAGTCCTTTACTTTCTGGACTAATGATGACAGTCATTTGGAAGACATGATACGAGATGCAAATATATCCATCACACTTCTTAATATTGCAGGTTTCATTTTTGTTTTTTGTTTTTGTAGTATTTGGGGTTTTGTTTTGTTTTGTTTTTTGGTTTGGTTTTTTTAACATGATGAGAAGGTATTCAGTGTTTCTTTAAAGAGAAGACATATTTTCTGAAGTAAATGTGAAATTTCTTAGCATGGACAAAAGCCAAGTGCAGGCTGTGCAATTACTTTCAAAACACTTTGTGGTGCTATCTTGATGTCTGCACTTTGAAGAACTCAAAATATGATGGTTTTTGTGACTCTTTACACCAGAATTCCTTCATTATTGAAACTACCTAAACCTGGGAATTAAAGTCAACCTCAGTCAAGCATGTGTTGTTTTGGCAATAGTGGGCTCAACCATCTGGTTCCATTCCTCCTGCTAGGACCCCAACTTTTCTCCCTGAAGTCAAAGTGCTCTCCTCACTGAAACCCCCTCCACTGCCCAAGCTCTCATTCCAAGCTCCCAGTTCTAACCCCCACACCACAGAGGCATAGACCCTGCTGTCTGCATAGTGACTGTTACCGTTTGAATCTTAATACCCACCCTCCACCCTGGAAGACCCAGGTGCTAACAGCTTTGTTGAAACCTGTTGGGACTGTGTCTGTTGGTAGAACATTTTTAGGAGGTGGGCCTGTCTTGGGTAATTTTGACACTTGGACAGAAGTTGACTAATGATACAATGTCCAACACAAAGTAGGTACCTGAAGACAAATCCGTGTGAGATCTGCCTTCACTACCCTCATCAGCATATACCACTCAAATCTTTCTGAGCATCAGTTGCCTAGCTTATAAGTTAAGGTAATAATAATCCCCCAAAAGTGAGAGGGACTATACTTTTACCCAGTAGTAATATTGTCATTGTCATTTTTGTGATTTCTTTAGTTATAAGGACTTTTCAACCGAGGTGGCCATTTTTAACAGGTTATAGCCTAAAAGGAGATACAGACCCCAGATCTTGACTATTAGGCCTTTGATGTTTGCCTTTCCATCATTAGAGGGAACGGGGCCTTTCCAGATTTACCAATAGAAAACATTGCTCATGCATGGACATTAAGGAAAAATATCTTCCTTTTTTAGGTCTTAAAAAATATGCATGGCATGATGCACACTGAATTTTGGATAAACAGTAAAGAATAACTGGATTCTATAGCAAGCAAGCTATAGAATTGGTATAGGCAAGTGTTAGGGCCTTGATAACCAAGAAAGAAGTGTACCTAGTAGGAGCAGAAGCCCCAGACACAGTGGCAAAGAACAAAATTAGAGACGCACTCTTGATTTTGAAACATATTAGAAAGCTTAAGTGGTTAAGACAATCTGATGTTGGCCATGCGTAGAACAGACTAGAACAGAGATCTCGAGTTAAATCGGTGCAGTGTGGTCCATTGATGCGCAACGTGACTGATCATGATACACACCAGGAAAAAAGATCGCATCTTCAATAAATTGTGTTGGGGAAAATTGGTAACTACATAGTAAACAATAAAATTGTGTTCTCATCTTATAGCACACACACACACACACACACACACACACACATACACACACGGACATACACATGCACACACAATACCTTTAAAATGGCTTAAAAACATGGCCATATGGCATGAAACTACCATCTTGGGAGAAAACATAGGTTGGAGGGTTTTTGACATTGGCCTTGGCAATGATATCAGAAGCACAGTGAGACGGTATTAGCTAAGAAGCTTCATTGTGCAGCAAAAGAAACGGGAGAATGGGTATTAGAGTAGAATGGGAGACAGTGTTTGTAAACTACATTATCTCTAAAAGAAAGAATCCAACTGTAAGTGAGTCAGAGGTTTGAAGACAGTTCTCTAAGGGAGGCACACAGGAGGCCAGTAGCACCATGAAGATACTGACCTACCCACCCATCAAGAAAACACAAACACAGTAAAGTCCCGCCTCACACCAGTCAGAACAGCAATTCAGAAGAGAACCCAGAAGATGGCAGGTCTTGTTGAGGATATGAAGTCATTGCTGCTGCTGCTGATAGGAACTTCATGAAAACAGCACAGGGGTCCCCCCTCCCCCCGCAGTAAAAACTGGTCTGCCATGTTAACCAGCAGCCCCACTTCTTGGTTATTTATTCCAAAGAATAGAAATCATAATCTCAGACAGGTAGCTGTACCCTCATTTCATGGCAGAGATGGTCACTCTCACCAGATTACAGGATAATCTGTTTGTCCCTGGATGGGTGGATGGTGGAAGAAAATATGTCATCGTGCACAATTAAGTCTTTTTCAGGCTGTGACAGCGTGGAGGGTACTGTGCTAAGAGGAAACACACACAGTTGTCGGAGGCAAATCCTACAGATTCCATATGTCCAAGGTCACTAAAATAGTTCAAGACAAAGGTGCCGTAATATACTAGTGGGTTACTAGGGAATATAGGGAGTGAAAACTGGGGGCCCCATCAACTGATAGAACATTTAAGCCCTGCAAGACTCTAAAGCTCTGCTGGCCAGCCTTGCACCTGCGGAACTCTTTAAGAAGAATTAAAATATGTTACCAAACATTCAGAGAGTTCTTTCAACACCGCCCACATCTCCCTGATATTCATTCTCCTACATCCCACACCCAGCTCCAACCTTTGAGTCAGAATTCAAGCAGGGCTCACGCTGGGGGTGGGAGTGGGAGTGGGGTTAATGCTCCTCTCAAGTCTCTTTGAATACATAAGATCTTTTACCTCACCCTGTCCCTAGCAATTTATTTGATGGTGGAACTTAGTGTTTTATTGTATAGCATTACCCATATTTTAAGGAAAAGCTAGAATTTTCTTTCTTTTTTTTAAGCCTGTTGCCTGGAGGGTCATCCAGCCTATAATTCTATTTTTTCCCAATATCGTCCTACATTAAGCTTGGGATTGAATTTTCCTGACACTTCTTCCTTCAGGATGTGCATGACCGGGAATGCACTCTGAATCAGGTTTCAAAATGTGTCCTGCTCTGCTCACCAGAGGTGTTTGTTCAACTTTTCCCCAAAGATTGCAAAACAGCACGTAAACCCAAGGTGTTGTTTTGACTTAAGACTGCGCCATGAGGCCGTGTTGTAAAAGCACTTTTGTTATTGGTGTGTACTGAAACATTTATTCTGAAAATATAGACCTTATGCGAAGGGAAATGGCTGGTCAGATGGAGTGAGATTGGACACGGTTAGCAGTTCAATGGTGGAGCCTACATAGAAGGATATTATTTTGTACTACCTACTTTTACACAAGTTTGAAAATGTCTGAACTAAAAAGTAAAGCCAAGTCATATCACGCTATCCGAATTAATGAGGCATTTTGGAAATATATATATATATTTGTCGAGGAGGGAGCAGTTGAGTTGCAGAAAGGTAGCCATCTTTGACCTGGAATACCATTTTTCATATTCCAGATAAAATATCTGCCTTGAGAGGCAAAGGAATAAAAATCTACTTAAATTCTGGCCTAGTAGGTTAATTAAAGGTTTCTAGAAGTTTCTTCTAGAAACCAACTTAGTTATGTTCTACCAGCAACTTAGTCATGTTCTAGAGCTCACACCTGGACAGAGAGCAAGCAAGAGATAACAGGTTTAATTTAGAAGAGCAGCGCAGCACCAGGGGCTGGGAAAGTGGAGCAATGGAGGGAGGCTTGTCTAGCATATCAAAAGCCCTTGGTCCAACCTTATCGTGGAAAGCAGAAAGACAATGGATAACAAGATCACACCCAAGAGTGTCCCTGAATGTGCACATGAACTTTCAATTGTTGGAACCCTGGGTGAAACAGACCAGCAAGAGATGGAAAAATAAACCATTTGTATTTATTATTGTCATATTAAAGTATGTAAAAAATAAAAGATTCATTCTATAATTCTAGTCTTTCAGGAATGACGCTGTTACTTCCTTCTGAGCCACTCAAAAAATACTCAGAATGAAACCTAAAGGTATCTCTCCTGATGGGACGAATACCCTCCTCCACACACATACATACCTGAGTTTTAATTTCCATCTTTGTAAAGTCTCTTGTAAATCATCAGAAAAATAATACGTTCATAAAAATACACATTTTTTTAAATGAATCCCTTATTCTTCACCAAAATAGAATGGGGGGGGGCAACAAAACCCAAAAACTACAGCAGTAATGTGTCCAAGCAGAAGTGAAGGGGTCAGACTCCACAGCCCACAGGACTTGGTGGGCTCATAAAAAGATGGGACTGAACCACCTGACCTGACAGCAATGTAAAAAAAAAATTCCCTTGATAATTTAGAAGAAATGTCCTGTACCTGTTCTTAGAAATATAAGAGATTTTTTAAAAATCTCTTCAAGTTTTACCTTTAGCAAATAATAGAGAACAGTAGGGAAAAAAAAAAAAAAGACATTCTGTCTAACATGAGTCACTAGCCCAGACTAGGGGACTACTCTGGCTGTGTGTGCTTTGTCACTGTCTAGATGCACTTAGCACTAAGATTCTGTTTGTTAAAAATAACGAAAATGATAGCTCTAATTCAGATTTAACAATCACATGGTCTGATAGTAAGTCACTACAGTGCTTCACATTTCTATTCTGACAGATATCTAGTTTGCATGTATCAACTAAAATGTGCTTGTATGTTTCCTTTAAAATAATCCCTTTTATCTTAGAAGCACTCAGGTTTGAGTTGCTGAAGTTGCTACGGCAAGTCTATGTATTTTGCTAAACACCAGGCCAGAGTGAACAGACGTGACAGCGGGCAGAGCTGTGTCACAGACGGTCAGCATATGGTACAAATATCCCTTGCAAATACAGGGTTTTTTCAACCTATAAAAGGTTAGCTGTTCAAGAAGCTAAGCAGGCCAACGCCTGGGTGTTTTAAGGGCTCACTGGGGAAGCCGTTTGTCCCAATGTCTGTTAACTTTCTAAGTCAAAACTTGGGGAGTGAATCATGAAACAATGGCCCCAAAGCCTGGGAGTTAAACTCAACCATTTGGATTTTAGCCAAGGACGGGACTGAAGCGTTTGGATTGGAATTCAGTAATTTTATGTGTAGTCAGTGACTGGAGTCAAAAGCCATCCGCTCCTTAGGAGTGGGTAGATTCCCTTAACGACATTCAATTCAGTGCCTGCCACTTTACATGGACCAGATAGAGTCAGACTACATGGTCAGCAGTAACTGATAAGTATTTAGTTTTTACTCCACACAGTGTGTTTTAAGTTTTTATATAAACTGTTTTGTTACCACACACACACACACACACACACACACACACACACACGCACGCACGCGCGCACGCTGGCACGCACGCACGCACAGAGTAGAAAGAAGCAAGGGAATATCCCCTGTAGTCTCTTAGAACCCTTAACAAACTCACTTTTTGTTCCCAAATCAACATAATTCATGCATGGTACCACATCTGTATTTCATAGACAATTATTCTCAGGCAACCTCTTGTGTAATGCAGATATTCACACTGCCTTCCGTATGCATTAAAGACTCTTGCGCTGGGCCCATCTCACTGGGCCGACAGCAGAAGTGGGTGGCACCAAGACTGATGTCTTGGTATCCTCAGAATTCAGAATGCAAGGGACCTGCACTTTGGCATTTAGAAAATGTGTCATCTTTGAGTCTTGAAGTTCTGTCAAACTCACCAAAAAGAGTGATAGCACGAAGCAAGACCAAACAAACACTCCCCACCCTCCAATCTGCCAGGATAGGTGTGTGTCTAAACACTGCTAAAGACAGGTTCAGAGATATTTACACTATGGCTTGGTTCTGTCTCACATGTTGGTTAATATTAAACAAAAACACATTGCAGACCATGTCTTATTACAAGGTTGTTTTCTGAGGTTCCGTGGGTCAGGGCCAAAACCTGTCCTTTTCCAGCTTTCTGATGGTGCCAATCAGTAACCTAACGGCTGAAACAGCAGCGCAGCAAACAGCGGCCCTTCCTTCTGAATCGAGAAGTGTTAACAGACTTAATCCTATAAGCAAATTTACAAACATCTCATAACTCATAAGCAAACAATGAAATACCTTAGTTAGTTGGAACACTAAAATATTTGTTACCTCGTTTGGCTCTCAAAGTAAGCTGGCATCAGCTTTGCTAGATCTAGTTATCCAGTTATGAAGAGAAAACTGGGGTTCCATATATTTACAGGGGTTTTGTTTACTTCGGAAATCCTTTGTTGTTGTTGTTGATTGGTATATTTTGTTTGCTTGTTTTATTTTGTTTGTTTTGTTTTTATTTTTGATGCACTGCTGCTATGTAGCCCAGGCTGGCCTCAAATTTATGATCTTTCTGCTTTGGTCTACCAAGTGTTGGGATTACAAGTGTGTGCCACCACACCCAGTTTACAAGCCCCATTAAGCACACATGGGGGTGGGGCATGAATGATGCTAACAGCTCTTTAAAGGCATTTATAAATATACCATCTTCATCATGTGACAGATCCCCAGCAGAACACTGTATAGACATTAGATGGTTAATCCTCATCACGGAAGTGCGAGGCAGGCATTACTGTTTTCCTCTGTAAGTGAGAACATTGAGGGAAGGGAAGAGGGGAAGAGAAATGGCAAACAACATGCCCAAAGTCAGAGCACTAATAAGCAATGGAGACTGGAGTCAGGTCTAGATAGGAGTGTCCGAAAAACGCAGTGTGATCTGTGCTCTTGCAGAAGGCAGACACGTAAGCACGTGTTTAGCTCAGCATGTGAGTCTGTCTGCAGGTACTCACAAGGCAGAAACACAAGGGGATGAGGTTTTAGATCCTGTCTTAAGTTCCTGGGGCCAGGAAGCAGCAATTAGAATCGTTGAAAGTGGATGCCAGAGTCACCAAGCCCGTGTCTTTAGCCAATCTGTATTTGGTGAAGCTTTGAAAATCCAGGGAGACAATTGTACATGTGTTACATACATGAGAGGCAAAGGAGGTAAGCTTCTGTGGACAGGAAGTCCTTCAGTGTCTATTAGACCAATGCAGAAACACGGATAGCTATACAGAGCCTTCTGTATAACACAACAACAAAGTTTCATACATGAACGCATACCTACCTATGTTAATATCATGTACGTCAGCTCAATTCTAAAATCCCCTGAGAATTTCAAGGCTTATGATTCTTCATAGTAAAACACAGCCACTCATTAGGAAGTTGAAAGAAAGCCAGCCAGGGAGGGCCGTGGAGGCAAGAAGGGTTGTTCTATACACCAGGTGCCTAAGAAATGCTTGCTGATGGAATGAGGGGTAGATTGACTGGAAGCAGGGGAGAAGAAAAAGCACTAAAGACGACTATGCATCTTTTCCTTTTGGTGAAAATTTTAAAGAGAAGAGCTGAATTGAAATATTTAAAATCGAAATTCTATGCCAACAGAGAATTGAGAATTTTATCTTGAACATGTCCCTAGTGAACAAACATTTTGGCGACTCTCTGATTTCTATGTAAGCACGGTTACCACTTGCTCATGTTAAAATGTTCTTAGCTTGGTGACAAAGGAGTGTTATTAGCAGGAAGACCTTTGATCAGGTTAAGCTGAACTTATTCGTATCACTCATTTTAGAGTTGTGAATTTCAATTTTTTAGTTTTTCACCTAGTAGCTGCGTGAGGGTGTGGTATGCAGTTTCTACTCAGTGGTTCTGTCCACTGCCCTATGATTTGCACATTGTTTAAAAATTCTTTCTTTCGGATTTTGAGATTAAATATAGTCACACCATCTCTCCCTTCCCTTCCTTCCCTCCAAGCCCCACCCCTCCCTCTACTTACCCTCCATGTTCTCTTTTCAATTCATGGCCTTTTTTCTTTCTTTCTTTCTTTTTTTTTTTTTTTTTTTGTTCTGTTTTTTCGAGACAGGGTTTCTCTGCAGCCCTGGCTGTCCTGGAACTCACTCTGAAGACCAGGCTGGCCTCGAACTCAGAAATCTGCCTGCCTCTGCCTCCCAATTGCTGGGATTAAAGGCGTGCGCCACCACCGCCCGGCATGGCCTTTTTTCGTTATTTGTTGTTACATATATTCCTAAATATATGCGTACAACCTGCTCAGCCTGTCTGTTGTTTTCAGAGGTGACTGTTTGGTGTTGGATAAGTAATTGATGTACTTTTCCTGAGGAAATCTATTGCTCTTGGTCTCAGCATCCTTAGACCCACTGCCTGTTGCCTCTCTGTGTGGGGCTGAGGCCTCATGGGCTTTCCCATCCACATTTGCATGTCTATCTCTCTTGTTCCTGTCCAGCTCATGTTTATAAGCGATCATGTTGGTGAGAGTTTATGTGTGTTTGGTGGCTATCAAGTGGTTATTTCTAGTATGTGAAAAGGTACCTTATAAATAATTTCTAAAGGCAGGTTTGGATGGGCAGCTTGAATCAATGCCTTTAATAAAAACTTTTATTCATTCAACATTTATACAGTGCCAACTGTAGCCAGGCATAGTCTATTATTATTCAAAGCAAACAAGGTGGGTTGTTAATAGCTAATTTAAATGGGTTGTCTAGACAAACTTAAACCCTTCCCCAAACCTAAATATACTGTGTGTCTGAATGACTCCTTTCTGTTGCTATGCCACTGAGTAGGTGAAGACGTTTACCTAAAGGAAGATTCGTACTATTAATTTTATATTCACTCTCTAGAGTTCTCATTCTTTATATACAATATATTCTTTATATATTGTTATTATTATTATTAGTAGTAGTAGTAGTTGTTGTAGGAGTAGCAGCAGGAGCAGTATTTCAAGACAGGGTTTCTCTGTGTAGCCCTAGCTGTCCTGGAACTCATTCTGTAGACCAGGCTGGCCTTGAACTCAGAGATCTACCTTTTGCCTGCCTCTGCCTCTCAACCACCACCAGGCCAGAGTTACAATTCTTAACTAAAGTAACCCATAGAACACAAAAAGCTGAGTTATGTTGCCAGCCTGGGCACTGCCCAACTCCTTGAGAGGAGAACAGTCTGTCAGTGGGTGGCCCTGTGTGGGATCTGAGTGAAGTGTGGGCACCCGCACTGGGGTCTTGGAACTCAGTAGGGCAAGTGATCTCTGTGTCACAAACCTGTGTTCCTTCCACTGAAGAGACTCACTTTAAGAAACCCCTCCTGGTTCACTGATACTGCATGAGGAAACATCAGGAGCCCTACCCCTGCCCCCACTTCTTTCTACCCCTACCCTAACCCCACCCCTGCCCCACCCTTCCCCACCCTACCCCCACCCCATCCAGATTCCTTTGAACAAGTCTGTCTGCTAAGCATTTGTGTTAGTTTTCTGTTGCTAGGTGTAAATACCTGAGGAAAAGCAACTTAAAGGACAGGAGATTCCTCTGACTCACGGTTCGAGACATCTCCGTCTGAGGTCACTTGACTCCGTCTGAGGTCACTTGACTCTGTGGCTTCTGGGCAGAGTGAGGTAGAGCATCATCACGCAGAGGAACTCATGGTAGAGTGAAGGGGTTCACCTCATGGTGAGAGTCAGACAGAAGAGGAGGCCTTAGGCAAGGTACACCTCTTCACAGGCGCATCTTGTGACCGGCCGCTTCCTTCCCTTAGGATCCAACTTCAACAGTTTCTACCGAAGGATAGAGTACATGCCTTTAATCCCAGCACTTGAGAGGCAGAGGCAGGCAGATCTCTGAGTTCAAGGCCAGCCTGGTCTACAGAGTGAGTTCCAGAACAGCCAAGGCTACACAGAGAAACCTTGTCTCAAAAAATCCAACCAACTAACCAAAAAAAAAAAAAAAAAAAAAAGACCAGTTACTACCCCCTTCTAATAATATATGATTTACTGTAAAAGAAACATGTCTGGGGACTCGAAAGAAAGCAATGGGAATAATTGTCCTGTGACCCAGAACAATGTGGTTTGTTGTTGTTGCTGTTGTTTAAAGCACCAGTTGCTATTAACTTGAAAGGCAACCAACGCAACTCAACTCTTTATATCAGTGTGAAGAACAGAAATGGACGAAGTGATTAGTTGTCTCAGATATAATGTTGTAATTAGCCATGCTATTTTATCTAGTAGGCATTTTTATGTATATAATCTATGTGTGTGAAGTATATTATCTATGTGTGTGATTATGTATATAGTCTATATGTATAAAACATTTAATGAGTACGTATACACACACACACACACACACACACACACACACACACACACACACGTCAGAGGATGAGTTTGTTTTTCACCTTTCACCTTGCTTAAGGCCATTTCTTTGCTGCTACGTGTACTAGGTCAGCCAGCTTGAGAACTCCCGGGGAATCCCCTGCCTCCACATCCCATCTTGTTGGAAGAACAGCAGAATTACAGAAGCACACACCCTGCCCGTCATTTTGAGATGTGAACCCAGGTCCTCACACTTGTATGAAAAGCCCTTTACCCACTGAGCCATTACCACAGCCTTCTAGGAGGAATTTTAAAGTCCGAGATCGCTATTTCAAGCTAGCTTTAATGAAGTCTATTTTAATACTTAGGATTTCCATCAACTAAGTTTTTTTTAGTTTCTGTAAGTTGTGAAGACCTTGTTGCTTTTATTCACCATATCTATTTGAGCAGAAGCCTAGAATGAGTTTGTGACACTTTTTCCCTATGTGATTTCAATGTGAGTTGAAGAAATGAGACAGATTAGAAAGAGCTGTTTCCAAGGAGAAAACAGAAAAAAATATCAAGGTCATAGACTTATCTTCTAACAAGTTTTTTTTGTCAGTTGAGGCTAAATACAATTTTCCACTTTGGTCGGTGGCAAAGTCAATAAATTTGTCAACCCTTACCAAAGTTGTTTGCTAATTTTGCAATGTAGCTGTTGGTTATTCAAACATTTCTAGAATAGCCCATTGTATAACCATGGAGGTGGCATAGACTGGGTTGAAGAGTGGTGAGTTAAGAGTTTCCTCAGAAGTCTCAGGTCAGGCTGGAGCCATTCCCTTCAGGCATTTAGAAGAGAAAATCAACCCTCTCCCATCCTGAGACCTAGACTCAGGAGCCCTTTGGGGGTCTCATATTTGCAAGCATCATAAATTTTGACTTTTGAAGATTTCATTGAATGAAGCTATCCATATAGTAACTTGCGATGTGTGTGTGCTAAGACATTTTTTTTTAAAAAAGATAGAAGGGCCCCTAGTTCATTGCATTAATTGCAGAATTCCACTGGGCAGAGACATCAGGAATCTGGAAGAACCAGTGGAAGAAAACTCTAATAAAGTTGTGAAACTTATCGGTGGGTACAATGAAAAAATGTCCTGAAATTCTAAATCTTAAAATAGAAGCATCTGCAACACACTACCTTTTTAAAAATCCTGTCTCAGATTTTGTTATATTAAATGCATTTCCTGCTTCAAAAAAAAATTCTAATGTGCCGACATGCCACCGACACATGGCACGTTCTAGAGGGGACCTGGGATGGAGCAGAAAGAGTGATGGTTACCTAGTGTGGGTAACCCTTGAGTTCCAGCCCAGAACGAAGACCAAAAGGCGTGTGACACAGTGCTTTTGGAATGCAGTGGGTGCAGAAAGATCAGGAGTTCCAGGCCATCTTCAGCTATATTGCAAGCTGGAAACCAGCCTAGGATAAGCAAAGGGGAGAGAGAGAGAGAGAGAGAGAGAGAGAGAGAGAGAGAGAGAGAGAGACAGACAGAGAGAGAGAGAGACAGAGAGAGACAGAGACAGAGAGACAGAGAGGCAGAGACAGCAAAGGGAAGGAAGGGAGGGAGGGAGGGAGGGAGGAAGGAAGGAAGGAAGGAAGGAAGGAAGGAAGGAAGGAAAGAGGATAGAATGCAGGCAGACAGACAGACAGACAGACGGAAGGAAGTAAAAACAACCATACTTTCCTGTTTACAATTAAAGTGATGTGTGTGGCTCTTGAAGGTAATATTCAATTTTGTATTTTGTTCCTTGGTTTAATCATTATTATGTAAGCTTAGGCAAAGGCTACAGAAGCATGTGAAGATACCCACTGGGTGGTGGTGGAGCTTTAATCTCATGAGTTAGGGGCCAGCCTGGACTACAGAATGAGTTAAAAGACAACCAAGGCTACACAGAGTTACCCTATCTTGAATTGTACCCCTCCCAAAAGTGGCAGAATGTTGTTTGCTGCTGAATGCTGTGAGCATCCATGTGTCGGGGCAGAGTTGGTGTGTTGGTACATTAGACAGTCATTTCCTGTACCATTACAGAAACACTTGGGATAACATAAATTCCGTGAGAACATACCAGAAATCTTGTCATCTACTGCATTAGATTTTGCATTTATAACCCAAAGGGCTAGAAACCGAAATCAGCACCTCTTCTTGGAGACAGGAGCATCGTGAGTACAGTAGGATATAGAAAAGTTTACTGAGCTGTGATGATACAGGCCCATGATGCCAGCACTTGAGAAGTAGAGACAGGAGGCTCACAAGTTTAAGGTTACCCTAGACGACATACAGAAACTCTATCTTTATAAACAAATACGTTAAATAAATACATAACGCATAGCCTAGGAAAGTTTAAAAAAAAATCCAGAAGCAAGAAGGAAGGTTGAAAAGCAAGAAGAGACAAAGAGGGAGCCAGACAGGAAGTGTGTGGCTGCAAGTAAGAGAAGACATGTGCATGTTGGGTTAAAAAGTAAAGCACTTTGTTTTCTAGTCACCACTGGGTCTTTGTGTCTCCCCCGACTTCATCTACAAGCAGAATCCATTTCCGAGTGTTATTTTGTTTTATGACTAAAGTCAGAAATTCAGTTATAGTCAAGATGAGACCATGAGGTTACCTTCCTGTTCCTTCTTGTTCTGGTGCAAAGTGCTGATGTGACTGGGCTCAGGTTACTCCTGGGACAGTCCTTTGAGGACATTGTAGCAGCTAAAATTTCCATACCCCATACTTTAGTTCTTTCAAACACCAGCAAGACCAAGTTTGATTCAACACACTGCCATATTCTAAGTCTCCTGTGATTCAATAGTTTTGTGCTTTCAATTAATAACATTTTCTTGGGACACATATTCTAGGATCTTCTCTATGTGAGGATAACAGCCCCCTCCCCCCAAAAAATGTAAGCTCTCTGCTATGCGAGGAAAAGGTTTGATTTCAAGTTTCATAATACAGCAATACAAAATTCATAGCATGTATTCTGAGCTCGAAAAATGATTAAAAAGAACTTTCAAGGAAAAAATGTTAAATTCCTGTTGACTTCCATTTGAATTTTTTCTATTTGTCTCCCTTTGGTTCCTCATTCTCAGACAGGCAAGTTAAATCCCAAACCAACATGTCAGTCACCCTTGTCTCCACCTCCAGCTCCGCCCATCACCTCTGTGTGTACTGCCCTGCCAGCTTGCTTTATTGTAAAGGTTCAAGGCCCCTCATCCCAAGCGTCTGAGTTCCCAGACTTTATCTCCTTCAATCTGAATTACTTCCTTCTGTGCTCCTGTCTGGGTCAGAAGGTCTCTGCTCTGGCCAGGAGAGTTCTCACGTTGTCAGAATGCATCCCTTTTCACTCAGGAAACCTCTTGCCTTCTCTCTGCCCACTGGGATCTCAGCCAGAGGTTGCAGAGATCCCTGAGAACTTCCTGGATGACCTCAGCCCCTAGCAGCTCCTCATTTGACACATCCCAGGGGACAATGTGCAGTTAAGCTGGTATTAACTGTGACAGAGCCTGGGAAACTAAGGATGCCTTCATGTGGGCTTGTGTCCTCAGTCCCAGCCATGTGCTCACTTAGACTGAAGCTCCTGTCCCTATTTGTGGAATTATCTACTTATGAGTTCTTTTTAAAGGTGTCAGTTAAAGTGTTTGTCACCTCAGTGTCCAGATTTGCTCCATTAGCCATACCTAAAACCTAGGTCACTTTACTATTTATTTATTTATTTATTTATTTATTTATTTATTTATTTAGAAAAGGTCTCTTTCTGCAGCCCTGGTTGTCATCTGTTCTAGAGCTTACTCTATGGATCAGGCTGGCCTTGAACTCAAAGATCTGCCTGTCTCTGCTTTCTAAATACTGGGATTAAAGGTGTCTGACATCATGCCTGCCCATTCTGACTTGTAAGAGAGAGTTTGTGATCTTTTACTACCTTCTATAATGACAATTCAACCATCCTAGAACCTGACTGAATATATTTACTGTATTTTGAAAGTCAAAATGGCATACATTCATCACCAGATGTATGTGAAATTACACTACAACATTATTGTAAGACATCATCAGAGTGTTACATTATCACATGCAATCCTGCTTTTTCCTGCAGAAGGGAAGTCTGCTCTTGCCAAGGTCAGATCATACAAACTCTTCACTAAGTTGGCCACACTTGAATGTGTGAAAATGTCTACAGAAAAAAAAATACTCTAACAACAAACCAGGGCCTTGGCCATTTGAGCTAGTTTCTGTGTGTTCAGATTTGATTTTAAGAAATATTCTAAGTTTCATGATTAGAATATTTTGGCATAAAGTAGATTGGAATTTTTTTTAAAACGCCAGGGAGGCATGTTTGTAATTTTAACCTCATGTGCCCATTGCGATAATTACTCACTACGCTTGGAAGGAAGAATGGTGAAAGTCGATACATGAAGTGTTAAGGGAGGTGACATGTTTGGAGTAGACACATGTCTGTCTATCAGTTCCTCATTTGATACAAAGACATGGTACAATAAAGTTCTCCTATGAGGATTACATCCATGCTGGCTCTATTGACCCGCCAGGAAATGGGATTTTGCCAGAAGCATTTAATTCCCTAATAGTTACTGCAAATCTTTGCTTGTTTCTTCTCATCTTCATTGGATAACTTTGCAAACAGGATGGAATCCTAACTGGAAAAGATGACAATTAGGAAGTCGGAACTGCCATTTGAAAAGGAGTGCTTTTTCCAACTTCCCTGAGATCTAGGAGTCCTTGTCTTTTTTCTGATGAATTACGGTAGCACTCATCTGAGAGGAGGAAAACAAAAACACAAAAAAACCTCCAGAGTGGAGAACACACTGTCACGGGTGAGGGTAAGAGTGCCACCTCAGAGTTAATAAATCAAACGGGCACACTAGAGAGAAAGGGGGAGCAGATGGGTCCACGTGACTCTGATGGTTTGTGTATTGCATCAACTTGGGAATTTCTTAACCAGAGGACTGGCAATGTTTAGTTTTTACGGAACAGGCAGTGACGGAGTATTATAATCGAGCTTTTGATTGGCGATGAGATTATTTACGTCATACGCATTTAAAAGGCAAAGATCCTGAGTCTGGGTTGGTGTCTGCTTCTTTCTCCCTTTCAGAATGTCTAACCAATCAGTTTTTATTGCAGATAAACTATTCGCCAACACATCTGAATTCCTCTTCCGGTGTGTGGAGCGAGCGCTACATAGGTTTGTTTCTTTTAAGGAAATAATATACTCCCTTAGAAATTCTTTCAGAACATCCCATAGCTTCCTTTTCCAGCACACTCTACGATGATGCAGCCATGGTTGACAAGGCCTACAATCTCCTCCTCCTGGCACCTTGAGTAACTTGATGCTGCTGGAGCTCCTGTAAAACTTCTGAACCGGTCAGCGAGGCACAGGAAAACGACCCTCCCGTGTGACCAGTACCATCTTTACCTTCTGACTCTGACATCGTACACTGTGACTTTTTTAATGTCTATTTTTTTTTTACTTTATATGGTCAGTTCATAAAACCTGAGAAATGAATGCTTCTAGATCAATCCCCTGACCATGCAATAGATTTGTTTTAATGCAGTGTGACACTGAAATGAGACTTTCGACAAGAACCTCGTTGTAGAAAAGCCAAAATGCTAAAAGCAAATAGAAATTGGTGTGACCAGTGTTTAAGCCAAATGACCAACAGCAAACCAACTCAGTGCCTTTCTTCTGAGCTGACGCAAGCTGGACTGAGGAGGTGTTGGGTCCAGGTGATGGTGTTGATTGGCTTATGTCGTTCACTCCCACTGGCCTTTAAATCATTGTCTTGCTTTCCAAAAAGTTCAGATAAGTCACCTCTGTGACAGGGGTCTGCCATTCCAAACAGTTCATGAAAGACGGCACAGGACTGGATAAATAATTAAGGTACAGTTTGTTTTACATACGTGTTCACAGACTTACAGTCAGTCGTGCTTGCTTTCCTCTTTATAGTGTGTCGATTGCTTATTCATTACAAATTAAAATGATTGGAAATACTACATGGATAACTTTTCGTTTAAAAGATCAATTTGATATATTATCAGACATTGAAATTATTTATCCAGGTCCCGGCTACACTTCTCTTTTGCAAATGGCTCTGGGTCTGATCAGAAAGTTGAGTGGTGGATGATAGGAAATGGGCAGGCTGCGAAGCCTGCAGGCAGTCTCAATCCCTGTGGCTGCTGCTAAGTCACTGACTGTAATAAAAGTTAGGAAAAGACACATAACTGTAACTGCCCTCACTTCAGCTGACACAATTCAACAAAACTCACAGAAACTTAATCAAAGAAAATGTCCCAGGCGTGAAGCTGGGGACAGATATGTGTTTTCCCTTTTTGAGAGAGGGGTGGGGAGAGAGGGAGAGAGATGGGGATTTGTCTTCCTCCTCTTTTTAATTGGCAATTTAAAAAAGAACGCTTTTAAGAAGAGCAAATTCTTAAGAAGAACCTGTGGAATTGAATATATATAAGTAGGATTTTAAGTTTTGAAGATGTAGAATTGGCGGTCTAGAAACAGCTGTTCTAAAAATGGCCAAGTGGGCGGGGTGGGGGGTGTGTTTACACATCCATATATTGAGCATCTGAGTGAGAAACTGGCGATGGAGACCAAAGCAAAACCAAGAGTGTTAGAACACAGTGGAAACATCCCCAACTCAAGAAGTAGCCAGTATTCTTGTACAGTGGTTTACAATGAGCCTTCTGGACAAGTTAAACAAAGCTAGTTGGCTTTTTAAAGAAAGATTACAATTCTTTCGTAATGCAAGAGCCTCCAGTCTTATGCTCCAGATTTATGCTTAAATTATTTCTAGAATTCTCTTGATGATACTTAAAAAATGTGAGGTCATCATTTAGGATTGTGGTAGTCAGACTTTAAGGGTTTCTTTAACTGTGCTTTATAGTATGTGTCAATGTCATTTTTAATATCTAAGTTGCTCTGTAGGAGGAGAAAAATCATTTATTTTGGGGAGAAAAAGGTCTCTCCAGAGGTAGCCTCGAATCTGTTATGGAATGTAGATATCTGAGAATCTACTGTATCCACAGTCATGGCGAGTTCTTAGACTTCACTAATTTAATTGAGTTTCTTAAAGAGTTTTCCTCTGACAAGGTCACGTAGGCTATGTGTCCCTGTATGTCCCGTAAGCTGGCTATCGTATGGGAAAATAAGAGCTAAAGATTAGTTGTGAGTTTCTGCTTAAGATAACTATGTCTTCTGAAAAGAATCTGTGAAGAAGAAAGCACACTCCAGTTTTTTGAGTGATCCTCTGTTCCTATCATTAGTGGCATATCATATTTTTGTTTTGTTGTTCAGAGACCGGGCTTCACACAACAGCCCATGCTGGCCTAGAATGCACCCTGTAGACTACGTTGGCCTCAAACTTCGGTTGGGTTGACAGTCACATGCCCTCTCTTACCTGGCTAAGCATGTAATCCTTGTGGAGAACAAAGCCTCACGGTAGGCTATGGATTATCAGGGTCTTCATTCTTTGTAGGTGTTATCTCTAAGCTGCGTCTAAGCATGGGATAAAAGGAGTTCTAAAATACTGAAGGACATCACTGGGTGTCCTCCTTATCTTCTCTCTACCTCATTTTTTAGATAAGATTCCTTACTGAACCCACAGCTCATGGATTTAGTTAGACCTGCTGACGAGTAAGCCTCTAGAGCTTTCTTGTCTTCTGCCTCCTTGGGGCTGGGATTGCCCACACCTACCACCATGTCTGGTTTTTTTGTTTGTTTGTTTGTTTGAGGATCAAACTAAGGTTGTCATGCTTGTGCAACAAGCGCTTTATGACGTGAGTCATCTCCCCAGTCGAAAAATGTTTCCATATTTCAGTAAGAAACAGTGGGTTAGATGACCAGTTTTTTCTTGCTATCAAGCTATGAGTAGGGCTATATTATTGGGGAAACAGAGACCCTTTAACATGGAGGTAATATCAGATTCACTTTTATGCACACACGATAGCCATTTATCTGAGGCGCATTTTAGATGTGACTTTAAATCAATTCTTCAGATAGAAGATATTTCGGTTTTGAGTTGCATGGGCCACTGCTACTCGCTTGCCCAACCCAAGGGTCACTGCCACGTTGGCCATCAGCTACCTCTGCCAGGCTTTTGGAGTAGAATGGTCAACACTGAGCTGATCTGAAGGACCAGACCAATGACAGCGGTGGAAAGTCCACCCTGACGTCACTAGCTCCCCTCCACTTTCACTTATCAGGCAGAACAAATGTTTGCCGTCCTCACAGAAGGTCATCCCTCCAGTGTCTGACTGGGGACAGTTTTGTTTACCATTTTTTGAGGTCTTGGGTTGGTGCTGAGACACAGCCACAACATTTGAGAAGTTTCTCATTTTGAGGACCCTCCACCATGAGTTTCTTAGCAGCAATTCAAAGGTTAAAACCCTAACACATTCGATAACCAGGATTTGGCTGTAAGGGATTTGCTGCTTGAGATGCCTGCTAATATGTGCGCTAAACTCAAAGTGTGTAAACTGAATTAGTAAACTGGAAAGTCTGCTGTGTGCTACTGCCCCTGGTATGGTAGAAGGAGACAGTTTAAAGAGGGGACAGAGGGGAAACCAAGTGCAGCAGCCAGGAGGCCCAAAGTACAGACAGTGGACAATCAAAATGGCTGGATTGTATGGTGGGGAGCAGCCTACTCCCTGGGCTGGAGAGTTCGGGGTAGAGGATGGGTATGTTGGTCAGGAGGATCCTGTAACTGGTAGGGACTGAGGACTGAGGGATGCAGGGAGAACTTGGAAGCCCATATACACTTCGATATGTTAAATAGGTACTTCAGCCTTTTGTCTCAGATTTGAAACCTAACACTAGCAGTCTTGTGCCAGCTTAAGTTTTGACTTTGCATCTGCATACATATTGGATGGTACCCCAGCTTCTGAGCTCTGCCAGTGCTGTTTGTTCTGGCCTGTTTAGTCATAGAGAGATTGAACTTTGATGGAAAGAAAGGCCGAAGGACCAACAATTCTGTCAAACATATGACTTTTAGAAGCATTCACAGCTTCTAAAAGCCGGGGAGGTGGGGGTCGGGGGACAATGTAGCTGGGTTTTTTTTTTCTCTTGGTGATCAAGATAAAGTTGCTGCTTAATTTTGAGGTATTAGTGTCATTCCTCGGTATGCACCCCCGCCTTCCTCCATCACACACCCCAAACCAGCAAGCATGCATGCCCATGTCTGTAATGAACACAATTTCAAGTTGCTTTGGTATTTTCAGAATATAAGAGCAGGAACAGTGCCAGATGCTAGGAGGATGTAGTTTGCAAACCTGGAGCCCACTCCATCCCCATGAGGCTCCTCCCTGGTTAGGCAGGTGGCTCTTTGTCAAATAAGCACACAAGTACATGTGTAAGCACAGACTATGAAGAGTCCTAAGAGGAGAAGGAGAGCGTCCTCCGAGAACATAGGAGCTCTCCTTCAGATGTGTGAGTCTCAGAGGCACGCCCCAGCCACATGGCTCTTAATTCCTTCAAGTTGCCCTAGCTGAGCCCTGGATGCCTCCTTAGAAGTAGGAAGAGAGTTCTATGCGGAGGAAACAACAGGTGAAGAGGTTCTGAGGTGGCAACGGGAAAGACGAGATGCCCCAGTGACTCTGTGAGCGACAGCTGTAAGGGAATTTTGCTGCCCATGGGGACATTCCTCCAGGTTAGCTATCTGGGGCGACAATGGGGTGGATGCATTCTAAATAAATGTTGGAAGACTGCTAGGCTTCGTTCTTTTTGGACCTGAGTAGGAGGATAGAGAACTAAAACGTGTGTGTGTGTGTGTGTGTGTGTGTGTGTGTTTGTGTGTGTGTGTGTGTGAAGGTTGACGACTATCTGTACCCAGTGAGCTCCCAGCAAACTGAGTTGCTGAGTACTGAGGCAAGGAGCAACATTTAGAGCTACAGAAATTGCCAGGCGGTGGTGGCACACGCCTCTAATCTCAGCCCTTGGGAGGCAGAGGCAGGTGGATTTCTGAGTTTGAGGCCAGCCTGGTCTACAAAGTGAGCTCCAGGACAGCCAGGGCTACACAGAAAAACCCTGTCTCGAAAAACCAAAAAAAAAAAAAAAATAGAGCTACAGAAAAGAACTTTCTCAGGCCTGGTGCTTGCAGGCATCTGTCCGTTCCTTCTTACTCATGCCACGAATGGCTGACTATTTCAGCAGATATTTAGTCAGAGAATAATAGCAAAGATGCTCATTGTACTGTATGTGAAAGTTTGCTGTTCACAATCTGTTTTCTTTACTAAGGTGAGTTCCTTGAGTTCAGGGCTCTGCCTCAAGCCATTCTCTGGGATTTCCAGTTTCCGGTTTGCACTTCATTATCAACCTCTGCCGAGTGAGTGAGTTGCTGGGTGCTAGGGTGAAACACTTCCACACTGAAGTCTAGTTGTGTTAGTAACGTGAGGTTATACTTCGGCAGCAACAATGTGACCAAGAGGTTTCTTTGTGATACACACAATTGATCTGGGGTAGTTCATGTCTTAATGTTCTAACGCTGTCTGAATTGTGCTTGTTGTTATTGGTCCTTTAGACCAGATCGGTAATCAGGTATTCAGAAAGGAAAATGGGCTTCACATTTTGTGACTGTTGCCTGGCAATGGCCAAAATCAGGATTGGGAGCTGAGGGCTCAAACTGTCTTATGGGGTATAGCACTCTCCAAAGAGGGTATATAGTACTCTCTGATATATATAGTAAGAGTACTAAAGAAAGAAGTTCTTTTCCCGTCTTACAAGCTTTGCAAGAGTTCTGAGAACAAAAAGCCTTCTTTTAGGATGTCTAAAGTAAAATATATGTGCTAGTATGTATGTTCAAATGTAAAAAAGGCCTTGATGGGATTCTGATTGCTGGAAGAAGGAAAAGGGATGGAGTGCATTGAGGACCGCCTACATGCTAACCTTTGATAAACACTATCATACTTGAACTCCCATCATGCTAGTTTTGTGGTAAATGATAATAGTCTCATTTTTTTTCCAGAAAGCTGGAAGTCAGTTAGGTAATTTGGCCAAGACTTACACCTAGTCCTGTTTGCCACCAAAGCCCGAGTTCCTGTTCCCCATTCAGGTGTTTGTTTCCTGTGGATAAGAAGCAGTAGGTGAAGGCCGTGCAAGCCGAACGTCCATTTCCAGTCTGTATATGCAATAAGAGCAAGACTGGTACCTACTCAGAGGGCTGCTGTAAGGTTTACCTGGGGTGATGTATTCAACGCCTTAAAATAGTTCCTGGCCCGAGATGTACATGCATACAGAGTAGATGCCACATGGGGTTTGGTAACTTCTGGTTTTGATCCCAAGATTAGCACGGTTTTCAGTGGATGGTGCAATGCAGTCTGTTCAGTGGAGTGAAACAAACTTTAGCTTCAATCCCTGGAGTGTGAACAGAAATCTCAGCCCTGAGCTTCCCCGGAGAGCCTTCCCTGATTCTCGGACTGACCGGGTCGAACTCTGTGGTAGAACTTCTTATGATCCTGCAGATGAGAAAGCCGAGGAAAAGATGGAGTGAAAGAGAAGGCCATTTCAGTCACTGTGACTGGCTGTACAGATGGCCTGGGTGACAGAACACAGTCTGTCCCCCAAAACATAGACTAGTGTAGATACAGAGACTGGAGAAACGCAGATCTTATAAACCATAGAACCGTGTTATGCTTGTGAGAATACGGATGGTGTTAGAGGCATTCAGCAAAGAGAATATGATGAACTCCAGCAATTCACTCTGGCTCGTGTGTGGAGGGAGAAGCTGTGTTTGCAGCATGAATATGGGGCGGACAGGCAAGAGAGGGCTCAAGGAGCTTGATTAGGTCCTGTCTACTTGGACAGGTGTTGGTGGAAGACATGGAACAAGGCAGACCAGTTTGAGAACAGCTTGAGTTGCCTGTAAAATCATCCAGGCTCTGTAAAGGACTGGAAGTTGGGATAGGAGCGGGTATTTGCCACGTTAGACTCCTGCTTCTGGTCCAAGTAGCTGCACCCTTGTGGCGACATTCTTAGGGTGGCTCATGGTGGAAGACGAGGAAGATTTTAGACGTGTGGTGTTTTAAATGTTGAGATACGCAGGTGTCAGGAAGGCACAACTTACAAGAAGAAGCCTGGGCTGAGTCATAGCTTGGAAGTCTGCTGTGTGCACTGAAAGTCAAAGAAACAGGACGAGTAGGAGGCAAAAGAGATAGTTAGTAGACGTGGTCACAAAATGTTATGGGAATTGGCCCCTGTGATAATGAGGACTCAGTGGTCCCACTATCTGTCATGTAAGTTAAAGAACTAGAAAGCTTGGTTGAATAATTTTTTCAGAGGCGGTGGGACCTCAGAGCCAAGCAGTTATCTGCAAACTCAAGGATGAGTAGACTGTGAACAAACATGGTGGTGTTCCAGGCTGAGGCATGAAGGTGAATTTCCCCATCCCCCTCCACCTGTTTGTTCTGTTTAGATTATCAGGCTCACAGGTCACTGAGAGAATTTATTCTTTACTGGGTCTATTGATCCAAATACTACTCTTTTCCCCAGAAACATACTTATGGAGGCTTCCTTTGAAGTAAGCGTCTTACCAGCATTCTGGCTATCTCTTAGCCCCATCAACTTCAGACCTAAAAGTCTTAAAAGTAGATAGGAGTGGGCATGGAGTATTGCCTCTAGAGAATCAGGCAAGAAGACTTAAAACAAAAACCAAGCCCATAGAAAGTATGACAAGCAGTAGCTAGTGATGTTATCAGCTTATGGAGGCTTTGAAGAACTCAAAGAAGCCAGAAGGGAAGATTGGGGATCTGAGAAAGAGACCAAGCCCCAGGGTAAGCGTGTTTTTTTGTTCTAGAGGGGCCTCTGTAGCAATATCGAGTCATGCCAACATATTCAAAGAGAAGCAGAGGTCACAGGTCACCAGTGACAGTAGTCACCAAAGAGCCTCTCTTTGGCGCACTGCAATTTTTAAAATTTACTTTTTTGGTGTAAATTTTACTTATAAGAGAAAACTATATATCATTCTCACCCTTTCCGTCTCCCTGCTCCAACCTCTCCTGTGTCCCGCCCCTTTTCGATTCATGACCTCGTCTGTAGTTAGAACTGGTACACAGAAGTACGAACACTTATGAAAACCTACGAAGCCCACTTAGGGTGGCTTGTGTGCACCCATGTTTAGGGCTGACCACTTGGGCTCCTCCCCGGAGGTGACAGATTCTCTGTCTCTCCATAGCCATTGACTGCCTGTAGCTCTTCTGTGGCTAGGCCTTGTGAGAGTTCCCCTATCTGAAACCTGCATGTCAGCTGCTGTGGTTGGGATACAGAACTTGTTTAGGCAGCCCTACTGAGATTCCCTGGGCACACTTTCTCTGAGAATGTCTGAAGGCAGCATCTAATCCCAGGAGTCCTGGTTCTCTGGTTTACAGTTTGTCCACTTCTTCTTCAGTGAGATTCCCTGAACCTGACATCTAGAGTTTACACTGTAGATACACCAGCATGGACTGTACGTCCCATGACCACTTTGTCTCTGCATTTGGATCAGTTAGGGATTCCTGTGGTGGCTTCCACGTATTGAAAAAAAAAAAAAAAAAAAAAGCTCATTTGATTGGGGGCAGGGGTGAGAGATGCATTTCTCTCCCTGGGCATTATCTCTGGTTAGAAATATCTAGCATATGGTTAGGAATTATTGGTTTAGGAAGATGGTGGTCTGCCATTTTGTCATTTCTGAAATCTAGTCCATAAAGAAAAACTGCAACGAACTCTCTGGCAAGTGTTAGGGCCTTGATAACCAAGAAAGAAGTGTACCTAGTAGGAGCAGAAGCCCCAGACACAGTGGCAATAGTACATAGGAGTGGACCCTGCAGGGTGCTCCTCCCCCTACTCAGGGTCTCCTTACGCCTGCGCACTGCAGAGGAGTCAGAAAGACCAGCAAGAGTGGAAGGAACGCTGAATCAACCGAGTCCACAGTGCCACAAAACACAGCTATCCAAGCCGACTGATACTCCTCACCCATAAACACAGCAGATGGGCTTCGATCGCAGGAGTTCCAGGGAGACCAGCGTCAGGGAAGGTCGGGGAGAGGGACCTCCAGATGTGCCACTTCTCCACATGAAACATGGAACTTAGGGAGCAGTGGGAAGTTCTGGAGATGCCAATTCAATAGCTTTAGACTTTGGGGAACACGGTGTCCTATAAATATAAGTTGAAATTAAAAGCATGTCTTGTCAGGTCCAGAAGAAACTGGAGGCAAATGGCTGACGGTGGGGCTGGTTAGTGTACTAAAGTGAATGCTGGACTCCAGGCTCTCTCAACATCACAAATACCTGTCACAGAGTTCATGCCCTCATTCTGACTCTTCCCCCCCCCCCCCCCCGCCCCAACACACATGTCCCCCACCCCCACCCTAAACTTCTCCAGGTCAGGGCTTCCTTTCCCCTAGCTCTTCATTCCTAATAAACCTCCCGTTTTGGCCATGTGCTCGCTCGCCTGCTCTCTTGCTCTCGGGATCTGTCTCTGTCTCGCTGTTTCTCTCCCCGCCCCCTTTCTCACTCTCCCGCTTCCCTCTCTCTTCTCATAGTCATGTTTACTCTACTACTCTCTGTCCTTGCTCTAGACTCTTCCAGATGCCCCTGGCTGTACTCGCCCTCTTATCTACAATAAAAACCTTACCATCAACCGCATCTTGGAGCCGTCCTATCCTCAGTTTATACATCGTTGTTGCAACTTATTAGTTAGGTTGAAAAATAAAAGATAAACCCTGATAGGTTGGTTATTTCTCTGCTGCTGGTGAAAAAAGACAATTTAAACCAGATTAGATTGTATTAAAGGCAGGTTTATTGGGAAGTTGCTTTGTGGTGGGCGCGCTCATGGGCCTCAACCTAGGCCAGGAAAGTCGCTATGGGGAAAGGAGGGAAGGAGAGGGGGAATGGGGGGGGGGGAACATGTGCGCGCGCACGCAGAGAGAGATGAGGAGGAGAAGGGAGAGAGAATCCAAGATGTCTGGATTATACAGGGAGGAGCCTCTGGGGGAAGGGCAGCCCAACCCCCAACCCCTGGGCTGGAAAGTTCAGGGTTGGGGGCAGGGTATGCCAGACAGGAACTGAGGGATTGTGGGAGAGCCTGGAGGCCAGGTCTGCTTTGGTATGTAAAATATGCACCTTAGTCCCTTGTCCTGCGGTTGTGAAACCAAACACACCCAGAGATACATTTGCTGTTTCGAATGTGACGCAAGAAATGGAGGACACGGTTGGTACTTGATTTGCAGTGAAACAAATAAATACTGATAAATCTATTTTAAGTTGAAAATATTCGTAAGATGAAGATGTATTTAGTACATCTAACCTGCTGCGAGAGTCAGCTTTCTGTTACTGTGACAAAGCACCTGAGGTAACCAAGTTAAAGGAATAAGAGTGTGTTTGGGCGGATAGGTTCAGAGCCTCCCTCCATTGGTTTGCTCTACTTAATGTGGATCTATGGGAGTGTCGTTTACATGGTGTAGCACGCGGCAGAGGAGACTTGTTTAACACGGGGAGCGGGGAGGGGAGGGGGCGGTGAGAGGGATGTAAAGTGAATAAGTAAAAAGACAAACCAAACTAGCTTCCAGTGATCTAAAGTTTCCCCGATTTGCTAATAGTGCTACAGGCTGACAAGCAAACCTTCAACCCATGGGTCTTTGAGGGACATTCAAGACTAAACGGAACAAGCACAGCAGTTTTATTACACAGCAAACCGGAGAATGGGTTGTTTTTACCCTGGGGGGGGGAGGGTGGAGGAGGTAGCTGACTGACCCTGGAGCTCACGACTACCCCCTAGTGTAGATTGTGTCTTCTAAAGTTAGAAACATTGTAACTTCATAGTCTTCTCTTGATTTTATGTTACTCTGTCTCGTATTAATAAAGGATTCATTTTCATGCCTCTGGCTTGAAATGCATGTCCGTCCTCTTTGAAATTCTGGGAGCTGCTGTCTTTCCTGGATTCTGAACCAGTTCGTTGTCAGTGTCTCTTTCTATTCTGTCTTTCTATCTTGCGATTCTGTCCTATGAGAACAACTGTTAGACCCTGTGTCAAACTCTTAGCTTTTCCCTCACGTTAAAATTCGAGTGATTTCTATGGCTCTATCTCCCACTTTCCTAAATCTCTCTTTGACTGACTTTCCTGTTTCTATAACTGTATTTTTTTCTTATGTTTAGAATTGCTTTTGCAGAAACTAAACTTTCCTTGTTTTACAACATACTTATTTTATAGATGCTATTTTCTTATTTGGATATTATTATCATTGTTGTTTTCATACCACTTTAAAAACCTATTTTATATTGCTACATTACTTGGGAATCTTGACATATCTTGTGTCTACTGATACTCATGCTAGTGAGTTTCCACATGTGTTTTGAACTTTCATAATGTCAGCTCAAGTGTATGCCTTCTACAAATATACTTCTGGAGTTGGTTGGGGCATTCGCATGTGTAGGTTTCATGTTTCTCGGGATTTGTGGCTTTTTGAGTTCTGGAACAATTTCCATGGTTGTATCTCTGCTCAGTATGTGCTCAGCAGGTGGGCAGCTCACAGATTAGAATCACTGCCTTCCAGTATATTCACATTTCTGCCAGTATAAGGGCTCAACGGCCACCTACTGCATCTAGTGTAAGCATCTCAAGAAATTTCAATAGCGTAGGATGCTTTACATAAGGCAAAGCCAGCCAGTCTCCCTCCTCGATTTGCTGTGAAGAACAAAGTCCAAACAACATTGCACTGAGACCCATGACTTAAAGACAAGGCACAGTATAAAAGATGAATCTCTTTGTGGTTAACATGCATTTCAATTTGATGTAGATGACGTGTAACGCCAATTCAAAGGCAAACCCAAACATTTGGTTTGTTAGCAGTTTCTGCTGTGGCTTGCACTCCAGATTCCTAGAACATAACTTTCTAACCTTGATCCTGTCCTGGGCTACGTTTTACCGAGCACTGTGTTGGCTTTAGCTCTTCATGCTCAGTTACATTAAGGCACTAATGTTCTTTCTAGTTGCTGCTCGTAGAGACACTTGGCAGGCCCCCTTTCTTTGTCAATAATTTACTTTTGTCCTCTCCCTCTCCATTTGAAAAAAGCATGCAGTGAGCTTACAAGACCCAATCTGTATGATGCCTGCTTCCACGTCTTGAATTTTTTTATTCCCATGACGATTTGCAAAATATCTCCATCTTCTTTTCTTTTTGTTTCTTCTCCTTCTCTCCCTTCTTTCAGCTCTTTCTTTCTTTCTCCTTTTTCCTTTCCTCTTTCCTTTTTTCTTTTATGGTAGGTGAGGGAAACTTTCGGGGCGTGTTGTTTTTGTGAAGTTTTTCAAGAACTTCGTTCCTTTACATGTTTCACAGCGATCGCCCTCACAAAGTGAGGGATTCAGACTCATCGATCCAACTCCCAGCAAATTGTAATGATGTGTTTTGTGCTCTGTTCTCAGAACAGAGTGTTCTGAGCATCAACACAAAGTGGCAGAGCCTCAAGCTGAAGGCACCGTGTATTATTTGCACTGAAGAGTCTTTTTCTGTAGACAGGAAAGGCTTGTGAAGGCAAATGGACCCCATAGAACTGAGAAACGTCAACATGGAACCTGAGGAGGACAGCTGCAGCGGGGATAGTATTCAAGACAGCTACACCGGGATGGAAAACGCCGAAAAGGAAACCATGATCAGGTACGGGGTGAAAAATTGCGAGGCTCTGTGGAAAAAATCGGAAGGGCCATGGGCTGGGAAAACTAGGGTTCTGGTGGAATGACTGGGTTTATTATAGTTAAACATGAGATAACAATGTTGATATTGACACATGAGGCCTCTGATCCTTTGTGTGGCTGACTGGAAACTGAAGTTGCAAGGTCTGCGTCTCCATTGCTGATGTAACCCACGTTTCCCCGAAAACAGCCTGTTCTTCCCTTTATGTTCTGTCTACAAAGGGTATTATTATTATTATTATTATTATTATTATTATTATTATTATTATAACTTGTTTGGTTTTTGCTCCAAAAGCATGTCCTGAACAATCTCATTCACAAACTATCCCAGAGTCACCCACTAAATATAGGGCACATTCTCAGTCTGTTAAACCTTCCATCTGAACTTCCGGTCATTACATTCCTCCAGCAACCTCACTTCTCTGCAGAACCCATGTCGTTTCTGATAGGAACTTCTCACAGCCTCCTTCCCACTGCCAGGGAAGGGTAATCAGGAAGCAGTGCTGTTCTTACAAACTCAGTGAAGTTTAGGGTTGTTGGGCCAGTGAAGTGCAGACTCTGGACTCAGTGGCTCCTGAATGCAGGAAAACACAGGGTAGTGATGTCTGATCAGTGGTTGCTTGGCTTGGGAGCGATTTATCTTCTTCTTTTGAGCTTCTGTGCAAAGTGTGGACTAGCAAATGGACACCACCCTTTCCAAAGAATAAGTGAGGTGAGTATATAAACATAAGAGGTTTTTAGCAATCCTGGGTTCTTTCTCCTCCACATTATTGCTTTTGGCGTGCTGGCCCAAACCTGAGGCTCTTTTGATACTGAAGGGAATGCACTCAGGTATGAGTCCTGTAGCACGCAGAGGAGCTAAAGGGGATCTAACAGCCCCGGAGTCCACAGTTGGATGCTATTGTCAAATCCTCACAAAGATGCACTTTCTAACTGCTGGCTCGTGCCTAAGACGCCATCTTTGGGATTTTTATATTCACTTTGAATAGATGAGCTATGTTTGTATTTGGTTTTGAATGAACGTGTAGTCGTACTTTTTTTTTAATTCTATTTACTGTAGCCTTTGGGTGAGATCATCTCCCTTGTGTTTTAATAGATGTTGGGTGTGCTTTAAAACAGTTAACATGCTGAGGGCATTCCTCACGTGTTTTGCTCAGTCGCAGTCTGCTTTATATCCATGTCTCATTTTGCGCCAACATAAGAACATGAGAGTGCCTCGCTCAGAAACAATTTCCTTTACTTTCAAAGTCTAACTTTTAAAAACCGCTCATGCGGTGAAGATTTTAATTCACCGAGGAAAGTCAAGTGAGAGCGTTGGACACAGTTCTGTTTAGATTGCTCTGGAAGAGACACTTGTTTACGGTCCTTCATCCCGTTGTATCCCTATCATCCCAGGTTCCAACTGTGAACACGGTGCACCAGCCCTTCAGAGCTAGCATATTAAACACAGACACTTAAATCACATCAAGACGGTAGAGGGACGTCAGACAAGGAAGAAGGCAGCAGCTGAGGGATCCGTGTTTCCTGTGAGGAACATGGGGCTAACCTAGGGAACATCCTTCACCTGTACACTCTGGGCTGTCTACTCTCTGGTCTTCTGCACACAGAAGCCTTGTGGGTGTATCTGATGTGTCCTAGCCTTACCTAGTACTGTATTCTACTGTCTGAGTGTCACCTCCCTCATGGTGCATCTTTTGCTGTGACTGTTTGCAGTGACTCTTCCTTGTCAGAGTATGTTCAGGATTAGCTCCTATCATAAAAGACGATTTGTAAGGATCTCCTCGAGCAATTCATATTTCATTTTATTTCCACGGATCATCTACTTAAAACCATCCTCCAGCTCTCTGGTCTTACTCTTGAATATGCGAAATGCCTTAAACAAGCCTGAACTGCCCGCTAGTACATGTTTTCAAGAAACATGCAGAGTTGAGGATGTGATGTAGCCACAAAGGCTTGTGTTATATCTTTGTAGGTAAAACTGTAATGGTGACAGCTGGCCTTGCTGGACAGGCCTCTTGGGAGTGACACTGACCTCCTGGCCATAGCCTGAGAGCATGTGATCGCTGGAGCCGACCAGAACAGGAAGGGGACAGCGTCAATGAGTTTGTACAGCCTGAGGACAGGCATATCATAATCAGCCTGAGCCTGTGTGGCTTATACATTTTGATTAATTTTGTTAGTTAGCCACTTAGTTAGCTAGCTAGTTATCTAGTTCGCTATCTAGTTAGCCAGTTAGTTAGCTAGCTAGTTAGATAGTTTTTCAGTGTATCTGCTGTTGTCCTGGAGCTCTCTCTGTAAACCAGGCTCACCTTGAACTCAGAGATCCCCCTGCCTCTGCCTCCTGAGTGCTGGGATTAAAGTCAAGTCCTACTTCTGCCACCAGCACCTGGCATTTCTTGCCTTTGTTGTTGTTGTTTTGTTGGGTTGTTTGTTTGTTTGTTTGTTTGTTTTTCGAGACAGGGTTTCTCTGTATAGCTCTGGCTGTCTTGGAACTCACTCTGTGGACCAGGCTGGCCTTGAACTCAGAAATCCGCCTGCCTCTGCCTCCCAAGTGCTGGGATTAAAGGTGTACACACCACTGCCTGGCTACTTCATGCCTTTTTAAAGTCTACTTTCTCTCCCAACTGTTTGACCACTTACCTTGGTTTCATTAATAATGTTTGCAGCTTCATCTATTATCTAATAATAGCCAGGATACCTTCTTAGAGCAATTAGTGTACACGAATGTGCACATGTGCTCACACGAGTTCCCTGCGCAGGGATATGTTGGGCATCAGATAGGGGAGTGCCTAAACATTTGACAGATATTGTTTACATTGGTTAAATTAGGGGATGTGGCTATTCAGAGCCCTTGCCTTACAGAAGGTTAATTTCTAGCACCATTAAAAAATAATAAACAATAATAAAAGTTATCATCTCATCATGGCAGGACAATAGTTTTAACATCTCAGGACTGTGTCTCTGCACTCTCTCTTGGAATGAGCTCTTAAGCGGGAACAAAATTAAACTCAGTTAATCTCTTTCTTGTACAGTGTTGGAAAAAAGAGAGATAGCATACACAGTTTTCAACTGAAAGTGTGTCCTTCCTTGTAAGGACACATCCTCTCCTTTCCCAAATCTGTTCATTAAGAGTTCAGCCGTCGACCTGGAAGGAACACACATGTGAAGCAGTCACGCTTTGGACGTTGTCCTCCCTGATTCAGTTCGTTACATTACTCTGATCTTGAGTGCAAGTCAGAGCATTTACTGAGCTTTCCTCATGTTTTTTTTTCTTTCCTTTTCTGTGCTCACACAGTCAATTTGCTAATGAAGATGCCGAAAGTCAGAAGTTCCTGACAAATGGGTTTCTGGGGAAGGAGAAGATAGTCGATTATGCGGATGAGCACGTAAGTGACTGCTCTGCTTTCAGGAGGTAAACAGGACGGAGGGTGTCTGACCTGCCGAGGTCTCGGTGGCAAAACAGCGTGATTGAAATTTTCCAAGGCTTCATCAGCACATTGTCTGTTTATTCAGGCCGTTACTGGAATAAAGGCTTGTTTTTCCCGTTTGCCATATGGCTGCATGAATCATTTATGAAATTTATTTGTTTTTGCAAGAAATCATTCTAACCCAAATGTAATCTGCAGCCGTACCTCGTTTTCCCCTCTTTTTATCACTCATCTGTATTTCTAATTTTTCCTGCAACCTATGCTGAAGCCAAGCCTTTGGTTCCATTCAAAAGAACATGTTCTTGACACTCTGAGTAATTAATGGCTTTTACTCCTTATGGTTTTATTTTACTCTTCCATTTGGGGTTATAATCACAGAAGATACAGTGAGCAGAGAGCAAAGATCAATCCTTTTGGCAAACATTTTCTTATACTGCACTTCTTTCCCTCAAGCACCCCGGAATGACTTCCTTTGGAATGTCCTCATTTAACCTGAGCAACGCCATCATGGGCAGTGGGATCTTGGGCTTGTCCTACGCTATGGCCAACACTGGGATCGTCCTTTTTGTGTAAGTGAACATACATGTCTGTTTTTAGTGCCAAATCTGTGTATAGTCTGACGCCCGATGCGAGCTCTCTGTGAATAAGACTAATCTGAGGGAGTGTTGGTGAATGGCCCTTGCCTTTTATATTCATCTGCCGCCAAGCGGCAGAAGGTTTAGGTCTCCAACCACTGAAATGTCACGGCATCCCATCATTTCACAGGAAGACAGAACCATTTCATGGAATATCTTGTCACTTGACAGATACTGAAAATAGCATAGCATTCAGTATTCAAAGGTATCCCATCCCAAATTCTTGAATAATGTCAGAAGAAAAATAACTCTTGTCCTCTAAGAGCCCTGTACTCGTCAGTGCTATTCCCTGTGGCTCTGGGCACCAGACACCAACACTGGTCTCTGTGCAACCTCAGAGCGTTTTTTACCTTCTTCATTTCAATAAGTCCTCACATCTCAGCAGAACATCATCTTAGTGCGGCTTTCCATGACCTCTGTGACAGGAGTCAATATATTATACACAAGCCACAACGGTAATACCCTTGTGTGTATGTCTGATTTGCTTAGTTAGTGTCTAGCTCCCTATGAGACCCAGAGGATTGACCCCTATGTCTCAGCACACACCCTTTCCTGAAGCCTAACACAGGGCCTGCCATGGAGGATATTTGTGAAGTGAATAAGCTGGTTTCTAAATCTATGAACTTTCACCACACTTGGAAAAAGGCTTCCTGAAAGTAGCAACATCTCACAGCTGACCAATAGGATGTCTGGACAGGAGCCTCGCCTGTGATGGACAACCACAGGCGTTTGTGTGGTCATGCAGGGTTTGGTATTTTCTAAGACACATTTGTCTGTGGTCATATTCTTCGCAAGCATAAAGTCTCATACTGGGAGTCAGTATGACCGAGAAGCCTGGTCACAAACACGATGCCGGAGAGCTAACTGTCTAAGAATGCAACACTTACACTTTAAATATACGCTATTTGTGTTCTGACATCACAGATGATTAGGTAATCACACAGCTATTTAAGGACTGAGGATCAGAATTATAAATATTTATCTTGTGTCAAATGAACTATTTTTTGTATAATACTCTTTAGCTGAATGGGTTTTAATACCAGCACCAATAAAACGCGTTTGAAATCAGTTAGCCACTTACCATCTGAATAGTAGGCTCATAATATAGTTGCATGTCTCTATGCCTACGTAGTGAACACAACCTTTGAGGCAAAAGGCTTCCTTCTTATTAATCATTCATGGCATTTAAAATAATTATAAAATTATCACAGATCACTGATGAGCAGAAACTGAAAATACTTTCCCCAACCACAGGGCCACAGGTCAACATCTGGAGAACCTTATATTCTACTATTAGCACAAAGCCTTCATTTCGTTTAGCATGTTAACTTGACCAGAGCCATTACATTGCTAAACACCACAGGATGTGCACTGTGTGTCTAAGAAATTAAGGAACAGACTTGGCTGTCCCCTCTTAATTCAAAGCAAGTGACATAGTATTCCATTGATTAGGTTTCCTAGAATGTATGCCATAGCAAACACACATTTAAGATATAGAAATGCACATTATTTCTCCATGGAGCAAAATTATGTAATCTGAACTCCATAAGTTCTTTAAAAAGAGGTACATTCACACTGCACAGACGAGAGAGCCATTGGTTAGACTGTCCTGGAAGACTTGTTTTCTGGAAGAGGGGCACACACAGGGCTAGAGCAGCTCCAAGCGTGTAATCCAATGGACTGAGTGTACACAAGGAAGCAGTGATCTCCCTGGGAGTGCCAGAGAAACTGGCAAAATGTATGTTCTCCAGTAAAGCAGAAAAGGAAAGATTGCTTTGTAGAATGTCGGATGTTAGTGCTGCCCCTTTGTGATCTAGATGATGCTATCCACGCTCATTCTGTTAGCTTGTTTTATATAGCCAAGGATAACCTTGACCTTATAATCCTCCTACCTCAGCTTCCCATGTTGTTGGGGTTATGAGCTTGTGCCACCATGCCTGGTGGTAACCACTCTCCTCTTTTGATGCTTTAAGTCTTGGTTTTGGAGAAACGTTGATCAGTGCCAACATATAGAAGCCGCTCATACATGTGGTCATGTGAAGGGTCCTGACATCAGACTCGATTCCTTCTGAATATAAGCAAGGCCTGGTCCTGCTTTCTTTCTTCCCCTTCCTCTGCTTTCTTTAATGTGCCTGACTCTCCAGGTAACAAGGTGTCCTTCCTTCTCAAGTACAAGATCAGTAGACAAAAATGGTGAATGTCTAAGCAAGCCTAAGTTTAGTCAGCTTCTAGACTTCTACTGCGTTTTACTGTTTTTATTTTGTTTTGTTTTAATCCTGTTGATTAGCGTCTCCACCGTGAGGTATGTCACACCACGATGTGAGAAACATTAGGTAGTACTTTATATATATATATATATATATATATATATATATATATATATATATATATATATAGTGCATATATAGTGTAGAAAAGTCCCAGTTGTATGGCATCAAGGGGACATGTGGCAGTGCGAAAAGAATTTCCCAGAATCCTTCAAAATCCATATTTTTTTTTTTTGCAAAGTTGGTGAGCGAAGAGGCAGAGTTACTACTGCCGGTTTATTTGCACCGCTCAGCGCAACAATGTTTCAACACTGTTACAAACCTGTGCTGTCTGCTTTCTGTCCCGTCACAGAATCCTGCTGCTCACCGTGGCAATTCTATCGCTCTACTCCGTTCACCTTCTACTGAAGACAGCCAAGGAAGGAGGTATGCCCGCCACCCTTACGTCCTAACTTCAGTCAAAGGCTATCTTCCTGGTTCGATTCTCATGAGAGAATCTTGCCACTCACACAGCATTATAAGCTAAGGAGATCGGAACTCAGCTTCATGAGTCATTTTTTTTCTGTCCCCAGAAATATTTTCTCCTAAGGTTTTTTAGTTAACTGAACAAGTGAGAGCCAAGAATGAAAGCCAACTGGCTCAAGTTTAAGCCAAATAGGGGGAAATTTTTCTGGCAAATGGTAGGAGATAGCTGTATACAGCCAGCGGTATACCGCTCAAGAGAATGGAGCCATTGCTTCTGTTTGGAGAGCATTTGACATTGCTCAGGGGTCTCTGAGGAGTGTTTCCCAGTACTGTTTAGTTACGTGCTTAATGTTTCAGTTATATGAGGAAATGCTAGAGGCATGAAAATCACCCTCTAACATGGCAATTTTTTATATTCATAAATGTTAATTATAAAAATGTTATTTTGAACAATCTTTAATGAATTAAAAATAAAATAATGTTTTATATTGTTCTCACGTATTCACTCTCTAGCACTCTTCCTTTTACAAAGATACTTCTTTCTTTTTAGTCATGTGTACATGTGTGTGTTTGTGCACATTAATGTAGTAGCTAGAGTCTGGAAGAGCACATCAGGGCCCCTGGAGCTGGAGTTACTGGTAATTGAATGCCACCCAATGTAGGTGCTGGGAATCAAACCCCAGTCCTCTTCAAGAACAGTCCATGGTCTTAACCACTGGGCCATCTCTCCAGTCCTGCTCTTCCTTCTTCTGATTCATGACATGGCAATTTTATCTTTTCTTATAGGGTCTTTGATCTATGAAAAGTTGGGAGAGAAGGCATTTGGATGGCCTGGGAAAATTGGAGCCTTTACCTCTATTACAATGCAGAACATTGGAGGTAAGGGGTCGGCTTGCAGTGAACCACTTGAACTTCCTGTATGAGGCTCAATAAAATAAAGAAGCAAGAAATAATAAACTTTTAGAACAAACGCCTGGCTTTACAGAAAAACAACCACAGTCACCAAGAAAGGAGGTGTGCCACCCTCACTTCCTAGAACCTCCACCACCACCAACTGAACACACTGGGGCCTGAACAGGCATGAGCCCTAGCACTGAACTAATCCCACAGTGCTCAGTGTGCATTTATTTATCTTTATATTTTTAGATTAAAGTCTTGTGTAGACATCTCCAGAATCACTGGGATTGTCTTTGTTGTTGTTGTTGTTTGTTTTTGATTTGTCTTATTATTATTTTTTTTTTTTTTACTGGATCGGAGCCATGAGCATGTAAGCCCAACATAGAGGCTGTTCTCCATTTGGTTAAAATCTTTAGCCTTGTGGGAATTTAAATCATCAAGCATTTCATAAGATCACCTCATACTCACTCTAGCTTGTGACAAGTGACATAAAGAGAAATAAGGAGACCTGAATGTGTTTATTCCTTAACTCCCCAGGCCAGGTGGATGGCATCATGTTGTTCAAAGCATCAGTACAGCCCCTGCTGGACATACAGATGTAGATCAAAGTGGGCTGAGCATCAAGGCAAACACAAGCAGTGTGGCTTTAAGAGAGATAAGGTTGCATATTACCACCCCAGAAAACAATGCCCTCATTGGGCTGTTTCTTGTGATTAACAATTTGGCCTAAGCGGAGCCGCTAGTAGCTCTTAAATTAGCAACTCCGTGTTTACAACAGTTCTATTTTTCAACCCCCTAAGGAATTGGCATTCACCCCCAATGTCGTAGCATTGGCAGGATGATGTTGACATTGCCTGCACAGGTCTGTAGCACCCTGAATTTCCAAAAACCAAACACATTAACGGTGGCGACCTCACTGAGACTCAGCAGTTATGAGCTTTCAAATCGAATGGTCCCTCAGCGAGCCAGCTCATCAGAAACATCTCCTGTTTACGCTGTGTAAGATTCTGCTCTAGCTAAGGACTTTGTAAAGATTAACCAAACCACGTGGGCAGAAGACACGGCAGGTACTGGAGAAATCGTTTTGCTTTGACTGTAGTGGAGAAACAACAGTTCCCAGGTCGGGGCCCTGTGTGTCTCATGCAGTCTGCCCTTTGCAAACAGGGTGATCTTGTCTGTGTCATTGGGTTTATCAAAGCCCTGATGTCCTGAGCAGCAGGAGAGGGTAAGGACCTGTCTTCTCCAAGACTTTTCAGATGATCAGATGATGAATGCACAGAATCCATCAGTGTCAGAAACAATAAGTACAAATCTCACCTCTATGGGACCTTAGGGACTAATTTGGAACTAGTCAGAGGTGGGTTAGTGTGTAGCTTGTTCCATAGCCACACCAGACGGGTACAGCACACACATACAGCTTCTATGTAAAACTGGCCTTTTCCTGTTGTGGTAGTGTGGGAGCTAGACCCTAGATCCCCAAGAGTGCTGGTCAACCGTTCTACCCCTGAGCTACAGCCCCCAACTCTGTCAGTTTTATCTTTAATTGTACCCTTGACCATGTGTCAGATAACAAATTAGTATCAAATTGCACCCAGTGGGGGACTGGGAAAAGAAATGCTGCACAAATCTCTCCCATAAGATATTTGTCTGCTTTGTTTGTTCATTTGTTTTTACACACATGCACACACACACACACACACATGTATATATACATATGTATGTACGTACGTACGTACGTACGTACGTATGTATGTATGTATGTATACAGGGAGAGGTCTTTGGCCTCCACCTTCTTTTTGTCTGACCACCACCCAGAGACACATGTAACACAGTCCATGATGGTCTCTAATGAGTGAGAATGAGAACATAGGAAGTTCCCTTAGAAGCCAAGTTGGATTTAACCCAGAATCATCATGGACACTGTTAGCACCCACCGCCCTGTGTATGAGATGAAGGACAGATGTCTACTTATGGATGGGACTTGGAAGCCTTGTAAAGTACATGGGGCCTTCCCCTTCTCCTTTAGGGATGAGATGTTCGCCCTTTCAAGGAGAATGGATGTCCCAAATGCTCCGACTTCTCTGGACTTGTGTGGGGTGGGCAGACCACCGCTAATCTGTCCCTTTGTCCTTTTCAGCAATGTCAAGCTACCTCTTCATCATTAAGTACGAACTGCCTGAAGTAATCAGAGTGTTCATGGGACTTGAAGAAAATACTGGGTATGACTTACCGTCTCTCTGTGATACCGAGCAACGCATGTGATTGACCTCTGTTCCCAACGCTGTCTCTCTTCCTTTTCTAGGGAATGGTACCTCAATGGCAACTACCTCGTCCTGTTTGTGTCCGTGGGGATTATCCTTCCGCTCTCTCTCCTTAAAAACTTAGGTACCAATTCATTATTTAACTGAAAGTCTATCTTTTACTTCGTCTTCTAATACGAAAGCTCTTTTGAGATGATAGAGTCACCTTATGAAGTATTTCTGTTGATTCCTAGGTTACCTTGGCTACACCAGTGGATTTTCCCTCACGTGCATGGTGTTTTTCGTCAGTGTGGTGAGTGCTCACCTGCCTTGGTCCTTGCAGCCTGGTGGGCATGCCTTTTTTGATCCGTGTCCTTATTTATTTGTTTGTTTGTTTATTTATTTATTTTAGTTTTTCAAGACAGGGTTTCTCTGTGTAGCCTTGGCTGTCCTGGAACTCACTCTGTAGACCAGGCTGACCTTGAACTCAGAAATCCACCTGCCTCTGCCTCCCAAGTGCTGGGATTAAAGGCGTGCGCCACCACTGCCCAGCCCTGTCCTCATTTTTATCCAAGATCTTCACTAGCATAAAATAGCTCTTGCATCACAAGCGATTTTATCGTGTCCTAATTTGGAATGAAGAAAAGACAGTCGTTGGGTTTAAATATAGCTTAATCACAACACCAATGGTCCTAGCCAACGGCATATTCTGGGTGAACACTCAGACAAGGAGCATGGAAGTGATCCAGTATTTAAGAAGGTGGGAATGGCAGACAGGAGCAGCCTGGGGCTCTATCTGTGTGTGCCAGCCATGCTCTCTTGCACATAGTACCAGTAAGAGAGGATGGCTACAGCTAAATTAAAGGAAAAAATCAATTCAAACAAAGGTGAAATTTTTTGAAATATCATAGATGCAAAATTTGTAAGTCATTTCCTCCCAGAGAGGTAAAGGAAGAGGAAGGACCTTTGGAAGACTCGTGTCGTGAGTAGTTTGATATATGTAATGAAGAGATGATCTTTGTCACAGAATAGCCAGGAAGGCCTGGAGTGGACTCGCCAGAGCCTGGTACCATTGACTAGAATGTACCACTGCCAATCATAGTTCCAGATCTTTCTTTTGAACTGAAGCTAGAAAGAGTCTTTGTGGCCGGGTAGTCTAAGTAAACCCTCAACTGAGTTTTCTCCCCTGCATCCCTCAAGCCACTTAGACGGATTTTTATTCCATGGCTTCTTCCCCCCTCAAAGTTTGACAGTTTTTTGTTTCTGTTATTTCATTTTTTTTTAAATGACTGGCTCTAGGTGATTTACAAAAAATTCCAAATACCCTGCCCCCTCCCTGTTCTGGATCACAACAACGGGAATCTGACGTTCAACAACTCGCTTCCGATGCACGTGATCACGCTACCCAATAACTCGGAGAGCATGGATGTGAACTTCATGATGGATTACACTCACCACAACCCTGCAGGGCTGGATGAGAATCAGGCCGCAGGCCCTCTTCACAACAGCGGTGTGGAGTATGAAGCCCACAGCGGTGACAAATGTCAACCCAAGTACTTTGTATTCAATTCCCGGGTAAGTGACAGATCCCTAGTAGGCTGAGTGCTGTGGTTGCTGGATTTTATTTTTATGAACTGAGATGCTCTGGAATCTGCATCTATGCTGGGTTTCTAACTATATGGTGTTGTGTGTGTTTTACAGACGGCCTATGCGATTCCAATCCTAGCGTTTGCTTTTGTCTGCCACCCTGAGGTCCTTCCTATCTACAGCGAGCTTAAAGGGTAAGGCAGCCATCGTCTTAGCGTTCTAATTTGGTTTGCAAATAATGTTCATTTATTCAACAATGCTTTATAAGGAGGCATACCCTGTGGCTTTCTGAACGTGGATGGTTTTTAAACTGAAGCCCGATGTTCTTTATCTTCCTAGTCGATCCCGCAGGAAGATGCAGACGGTGTCCAACATTTCCATCACAGGGATGCTCGTCATGTACCTTCTCGCTGCCCTCTTCGGCTATCTAAGCTTCTATGGTAAGTCACCCAGTCCCAGTCATTCTCTTTGTGGTTAGACTGATAACTCACTTGGATGTATAAAATTCTTTTTAATTCCTTCTGTAAGTAGCATGGTCTATAGACGGTACGTTCTTAACATGCTATTTAGCTTTGCTGCTTTTCCATAAGACAATGGGCTCTGGATCCACCTGGCTAATAGATTTCAGCAATTTGTGAAGTCTTGTTGATTTTCTTCTTCTTTTTTTAATCTCTCAAATTATAGCTAGGATGATGGCTCAGTAGGTAAAGTACTTGGCATCTAAGCTTCAGAACCTGAGTCTGGATCCCCAGCACCCATGTACAAATCCAGGAATGGTAGTGCTTGATTGTAATCCTAGCACTGGACAAGTGGAGACCAGAGAATCCCTGGTATTTGTAAGCTAGCTAAGAAAACCTGTGAGCACTGGTCAGTGAGAGAGCCTGCCTCAAGAAATCAGATAGAAAGCAGCTAAGGAAGACCCTCAATGCCAACCTCTACATGCACATGTATGTCTTCACACACGCATGCACACATACCAAATCCCTCAGATTAAGTTAATTTCCTCCATGTATAAGTGATATTTGTCAAAGTTCTTGGCCCAGCTCAGGCTAGAAACAATGAGAATGATTCCAGCTATACACAGGAAAATTCTTTTTAGGGAAATGTGATTGCCAGAAAAATGGCAAAAGCCCACAGTCCTCAAGTTTGACCCTGCTCCTTCCTTACCAGTCAGTGAAAGCTGGCATCTTAGTACATTAGATAGAATGTCTGCTTCATTTTGTTCAATTCTGTTAGAGTAATCATATCCTGAGACAAACGGTACAAGAGATTTCCTTCAATCTGGGAAACAATCCTTCAAACACTATTCTAAATTGTGTTTATATATAAAATATTTATATAATAGTGTATAGAATATGTACGCATATGCATATATATATCCACAATATGCATTAAACATTCTGTCAGGTATTAGATATCTTAACAGTCAGCATCATTTACTCTTTCCAGAAAGTCTAGCCCAATAGAGAAATGATTGTGATCAAATATAAGTGTTATCATATTTGCACACTGACCAAGGTCTCTTGCACACTAGTCAAGGTGCCAATATAAATAGACACGTTTAATAAACGCCTACAGATTTTTTTTTTTGAGTTCTGTCAACAAGTGTTTATTGTAAGACATTCAACACTTTGGAAAACATCTGTTATTTTAAAGTAGAAAAAGAAATGTGTGTGTAGTATAACACATTGGAATTTCGAAAACTGACTGCAAAGATGTAAATAAAAGGAGTTCTTCCTCCTCCCAGAACCTCCATTTTTTTGTAACTGATTTGGTAAGTTAAACCGAATGCATGACAAATGGAGAGAAAATGGCTTGGGAGGAGCCACCATTGCTCAGGAGTCTTCTCTCTTTGGTTACTATTTGACTATTAACAAGGACTTGCTCTTGACTTGGCATTATCTTCTCACTGGTTATTTGTTAAAGTCAAGATCAATACTGCTGAATGTGTTTGCACCCTTTGTCTCATCTGGAGAGTAACAGAGGGGAAACCAGCTACATGTGATTCCCATGGATCCGTGTGCCATTGGCATTTTGATTTCATATGTGTCTTTGTATGTTTGGGTCTGGGATTCTGAATGGCTGTCTTCAAAGAAGACATCAGATAGATCTTAGAGTAAAATGCCTGAGGGATTCAGAAAAAAAAAACACAGCAATTCATCCTTGCATGTTTGTCTAATGACTTTTTAAAGATAAACAACCTTTTAAAACCTCAAACGACATGAGTTTGGATCCCTAGTGTCTGCGTAAAACTTAGTTATGGAGGCCTGAGTCGGAAACCCCAGTGCTAGGACTGGAGAAGCAGATCCCAGGGTCTAGCCAAAATGGCAACCTCCAGATCCACAGAGAAACCCTGCCTCCAAAGTAGGGCAGAAAAGTGATTGAGGAAAACAACCCAACATCAGCCTCTGGCCTCCATGTGTGAATGCACACACACACACACACACACACACACACACACACACACACACGAACATGCAGAGTTACAGATGGCAGTCCTGAAGTCTCCACACTGAGTTCGAAGAAGCTGCATTAGGATTAGCTGGACAGACAGGTCGGGGAACAGTGGTAGTGTGGGTGTGACAAGTGGTAGGACTTGGGCTTTTCACCCCCTTGACGGGAACACATTGTCTGCCTTGTTCTGCTTCTTTGTAGCAGATATAGACTTATTACAGTGCAAAAAATCTCAAGAAGCTTCCTAGAAGCTCTTCATCCCCCCAGCTTTATAAGCTGTCTGAATGCCCAGGCCTGGGCCTCTTCTTGTTACCACCACACGCTCTGTAAGGAGCCAGTGCTGACTCAGCAATCCCAACCCCACCCACCCCCAACTCTTCATCTTTCAGGGGAAGTTGAAGACGAGTTACTCCATGCTTACAGCAAAGTCTACACATTCGATACTGCTCTTCTCATGGTTCGTCTGGCAGTCCTGGTGGCAGTGACATTGACTGTGCCCATCGTCCTGTTCCCGGTAAGTACACGGAGTTCTGAAAGATTGGTGCAATGTTCTGACTCAGCGTGAACTTAGGTATCTATGTGCTTGCAGCTGTGTGTTTCCCGGCCAATTCTTATTTTCTCATAGAATGTAGGTCAACTTAGGGTTGGCCAGATAGATAGATAGATAGATAGATAGATAGATAGATAGATAGATGGATGGCAATGTTAGTGTTTTTGAAGTATGTGGAAAAACCCATGAACTTTATTTTTAAATTCAAATTTACAAAATAAGCAGAGCTTATACAAGCTGTTATATATAATAATAAATAAGAGATGTGCTTCTGACCCTGGAAATGTGAAAGCCAAAGCCACATAAACTTTAAAGCATCTTGCCATAGTTTGGACGGTATTTCCGTTTTTTTCCTCAGTTTATGCTGATGTAACATCTGCAGGTCAGATTATTGAATCTGATGTCTTGTCTTAGTGGCTAATGGGAAGGAGACCCATTAAATAAATGACATATTGGAAGAGATTTTTTTGCCCTCTCGCCTAAAACTGACAAGTGCTTTCTGGTATTTGAGATTCCTGCTCCTTGGCCTAGTCAGGGTATTGGTTTGTCCTGGGTTCATAGCCCTGGGCTGATGTGGGTAAGGATGTGAGCCATACCTACGGACAAACACGGGGTTTTCACCTCACTGCCACTCTGTTCCTTTTGTAAACATTCAGTTTACTCATCCATTTTAGGGATGTTAAAAATAAGCGACTCATTAGCCAGCCTTGCTGTGTACAAAATGTTCCACACAAGACTCGGCAGAAGAGAGCCCCCTAAATAATGTGCCGTGGTCACTTTAAGTACAGCTTGCGTGCTGAAAGTGTATTTTGGCACATTCCTTTTTCATGAGCGCATGAAATCAAATCCCTGCCACTATCGTGGCTAACACTTGACACTGAAATAACGCCTGGCCTCTAATAGATCTGCGAGGCTTCTGGATGTCATACGTGGAATTTTAGCTTAAAGTGAACTCAGGCTCTAGAGGGAAGTTTTCACGCACCAGACACCTGTGTCATTGTTTAATTATTTTGTGCAAGGAAATCTATTACATACTTCTACTTAGCTTTACACAAAGGCCCTTAATACAATGTTTTTGAGCCACAGTCTGCAGAGATTGATGAATGTGGTCGTGGTCGTTTGTCTAGCAGATAACTGGTGAGCTAATGCAGGGCTGGTTGCCAGAATGGGGAGTTTCAGCTAGCCTCGACAGATTATTACATCTTGACATTGAAAATCCAAACCTCCCTTAGGAATTCTTACCTTGTGTAAGAGCAAATGCCCCGGGCTAGATCTGATCATCAGGAACTATCATCTTTGTCAGTGTTGGGTGCCATTGGGATCCAAATTGGGCATGAGAACCAACATCCAGGAAAATAGCCAATGCTCACCCTTCCCTGTGTAGTCTCACTTTCTGTGAGCAGTTATGACATCGTGCACAAAATGGTCTTTTACTGCTACAGTTACGGGTAGACGTTAACAGACAGAATAGTGGCCGCACAGAGGATAAAGCAGCAGTGTTGGATATGAGAATTGGGTATTTTTGAGTGAATCTTGCCTGTCCTGGAACGTATGAACTGATTTTCTGGCTTATTAATGTACTGTTAACCCATGGGAACGAGGATCTGGGTGAGCAAATCAAATGGCCATGATAGTGACAGAGACAGATAGATGAGTGGCAGCTGCCTTGCCCAGACAAGCTCTAAAAGGCCAAATTCTGGTGTGTTTTTAACAGAGTTGTGTTGTGTGTAGTTTTAAAGTCACGATATGACTGTGCTATAGCCCCTCCCGGCTTCCTTTTATTCCTTCTGGCTTTGCTCCGCCAAGCCTCCAGCACTGACTGGCTTCTCTCTCTCTATCCACCTTGCTAGGGGAGTCGTCCTCTCCACTAGCCCACTTCTGTCATCCTTGCCCCAGGAGGGGATGCATTACCAGCCCCACTCAAGATCTTTGAATCCACATATAAAAAACACATTCAGGCCGGCGGTGGTGGCGCACGCCTTTAATCCCAGCACTTGGGAGACAGAGGCAGGTGGATTTCTGAGTTCAAGGCCAGCCTGGTCTACAGAGTGAGTTCCAGGACAGCCAGGGCTACTCAGAGAAACTTTGTCTCCAAAAACCAAAAAGAAAAACAAAAAAAAACAAACAAAAAACCACACTCTTGTCACTTTACACTTTGCCTTTCGTTTCACAATTGTTGGGCGCAGCATCTCCTGCTTGGAAAGATATGCCCTCATCAATTCATTATTCCCATCTCTCCTCCACATCCTTGGCTACCCGCTCGTAGTGGAGGCCGCTGGCCCTAGCTGTCCCCAAGGCCTTACATTATTGCAGCATCCCTTTTTCTCCAAGGCATGACAGGAAAGCTCCCTCTCTTTCCCTGTGTCTGCCTTTTCCACCCGGGACCCGGAAGTCCCACCTGTACCTTCTGCTCAGCAACTTGGCTCCCGGCCTTCTTTAGTGACAAAATCAAGAACCAACTAGGGAACCAGACCTTAGTTTCAGCACCTCCCTCTACAGAGTTTTTATTTGTTTCTTATAACTTGGGGGCAGAACTTCCGTGAATCAAATACAGGGTGTGGCTCTCTTGGATAGCGTACTTTGTGTTCAGAAACATGTGAGCACCAAGAAATAACTTTATTGGCCTTCATATTCCCACATACAAGTAAGGAAGGAGACCTAGTCTGGGTTCAAGTCTATCAGTTTTACCTACTATTTTTCATTCTTTTTCTCAAAACAAATGGTAACCGGGCTCTTTCTTAGATGACAGAATAAGAGTTTGCCTGCTCGGTTTTCTCTTATCCCATTTGTCATCTCAAGTTAGGTTGAGGTTTCCTTCTTTGCCCAAGTGTGTAGGAACTGTCTGGGATGTTTGCTGAGCAGATGCCGAGGTCAAATGAATTGAGGTTAGCCTTCCACTAGCAGCTTAACATGGATCGCCTTAGGCACAGGCTAGGCCATCCGTTATGGGATGTACTTCCTTCCAGAGGATGGATGGCAACATTCATAATTGTGCTTTGCTTCATGCAGTCAGGTTTACATGTTTCCACGGAGGATAGAAAAGCAAGTAACCTTTATAATTTATAATATAAGTGGACAGGCTCATGTTCTACCTGTCATACGTTCAGAAGATCACCCACCACCCAGGCTGTCTAGCCACTTCTATTTCATCTTCTTACAGAATAATCATCTCTTCTGTGTGTACTGCCTTCAGGTCTCCTGTTCTGAGCCCTGCACTGACACAAGCATGGCAATATAGTGGGCATTGGCAGAAACCCCAGTAGAGTTGGTATTCTGAAGATGCTATCCTCAGGCAACCCTGTAACACAATGAAGGAGTCATTTCTACTCAGTGGGAGAATCTGTGTTTATTGAGAGTATCAGTCAATTTTGTTCCACATCTGTGACCTCCACACTGGGTCCCCACATATAGCACCTCCTCACAGGCTAGGCTGGAGACACTGTGTAGGAGCAACTAAGTTTCTGCCTAAAACTGCATAGAAACTTATAAAGTCATTCTGGGTCAGGGGCCCTGGCTGGTGTTAGGGACTTCCCCGAACTGCTTCTCATCCACATTTTTATATCCTCATCAGCTTGCATGAGTAGAAAAGGGGGCACATGGATAAGGGGAAGTACACCAGGGCCTTATGGGTAATAGGGCTGAATTGCCTCTATTGTCCTGACAGGAGTAAACAGAGCTGCCCCAACTGTTTAGATCCACTTTCTCCTAAAGGTGGCGCTGTAACATGGAATGGTTAATGTTCCCTTCTAACCCTTTCCCAGTGTATTATTTTAAAAACAAATAAAAAAAAAAAAGAAAGAAAGAAAAGAAATCCCCAAAACAAAAGCATTGTGTCTTTAAGATTCAACGGTCTGGGTCTGCATTCAGCTTGTTTCCCAGAGTCAGACACACCCTTGAGCAACACTCGCCACTATAGAAAACTTATCACAAGCTCACAGACTTGTGGACAATATCAGACAGGCATTCTTCACAGGTCATAATGTAGACTGTTCTAGCGACTGAGGGGAAAGGTCAAACTCTCTAGATTTCCTCTCCGTCCTTCTCACAGCAAGCTTCATATTTTCCACTGTTCCAACGTTTAAATCCCTTCACAAAGTCACTGTTAAACCATACGCAAGACTAGACTGTATAGTTTGCCACTCTAGAAATGGAGTTCCCTTTGACCCACACAGATGGCTTTAATTTTCTGGTATGGTATGTGAGGAATGCCTCAGGAGAAACTGCGGGCCATTTAGCTTGCTTTTTTTTTTTTTTTGGTTTGTCCATACATCCATACATGTTTCAAAATGGAGTTCACATTTGCTGTCTCTGCAGTGAGCTTCTGTTGCCACACCATTCTAAGAGTTATGGACTGAGACTCAATAGATCACCTCTGAGCGTGGGAAGCTCTTGCTAAATTGAAGGGCTTATACACCATAAGGCAGATAGAGTAATTCTACCAAGTCCAAAAAGGGTGGCCTCATAAACACATGCCAGAGAGAAGCCTGTTTCTGTGTCGGGCTGTCCGAACCCAAATGCTCTGTCCCTCTGTCCATACACACCATTTACTTGGGCTTTGCAGCAAGTGGAGCCTCTCTTGAGCCTTTGCAAAACTTATTTCAGCTGCCGAAACAGGGCTGGAATCTGTTGAGAACTCCCAATGGGAGTGGAAAGATTCCTGCTGTCAGTTTAACTCAGCATGTACTGAGTGCCTGCTATGTGCAAATGACCGAGGGAGGGCCTCTGAGGAATGTTGAGGTTATTACGTTCCACTGTTTGCCTTTTAGGGATCTGTAATCTATTAATGTGTGGAGGAGAAAGGAGGAAACACAAAAAGTATCACGTTTTTCTTTTTCAAAATACCAGCGGAAAATGTTAAATAAAATGGAAAATTAGGGAAAAGCCAGGTCTACAAAGATTGCTTTACAGTCTGTGTTAAGTCATCCCGGCATCTTGTCTGAGATGCTTAGCCAGTCTAATGAGAATAAGACACACTTAGCTATCAGCGGGGCCTTCATTGCCTCCAAGTTGCTCCAATAATCCTCCAAGATTATTTTTTAACGCAGAATACTAAGATTCGAGAAAGTGAACGAACGATATTCATCCAAGGAAAAATATCACTCCCAGACTTGAAAATCAGCTTGAAGTTTGCACAGCGTTGCAAATGGACTTAGTTCTGCTCAACTGTACAAAGTTAGAAGCAGTTAGGGTGATAAGTGCTACTCTGTTTCAACACAACGAACGCGAGAAAAAGTCAAGAGATTTTTAAGTGTGTGTGGGGGGGCGAGGAATCAAAATAAAAGCAAATCGCTTTAGAGTTGAACACTTAAAACCATAGCAGAGATCAAAACCAGAAGTTAAAGAGGCGACTGTGCCTTTGCACACCCTCGTTGCAGATCCGTACTTCCGTGATCACACTGCTGTTTCCGAGAAAACCCTTCAGCTGGGTGAAGCATTTCGGGATCGCTGCGGTCATCATCGCTCTCAACAACGTGCTGGTCATCCTCGTGCCTACCATCAAATACATCTTTGGATTCATAGGTAGGTTTCAGAAAAGCTTTTGGTTGGTCGGCTCAAACTTAAACCTCCTTAAATGGCAAATACGGAGACGAGACGGTGCAGTGTGTAGACTGGGATCCCAGTACCCTTCAGTCTAAGAAGAACCCTGCCAGCCCCTGCTGGGCTCAGGGACGGCACTGGCAGAGCCCTCTCCCTCCCAACTGATGTTGGAAGTCACCTATAGCCATTTAGTCCAAGGGCTTTTGCAAGATATGAGGAAACTGAGCCTCAAAGAAACCACATCCGGGCGCACCTTTCGGTGGACACTAGATTTGGGCATGCGCTGTAGCTCTGTCTTTGACTCAGGGTTTGGGCATGCGCAGTAGCTCTGTCTTGAAGCGACTGATGTTAACTATCCCAAGCTCTCTGGAGTCTGTGTCAGCTCGCGCATTCCGGATGTTTCCAGAAGAACAGAAGGCTGATATCCCAAAACATCTTATTTCCTTTAACTACATGGTCTGTTAGTACATTTAATTTCTCAATCCAGGCAGAGGATTTACTAGATTTTAAGAGCAGAATGACTTTTAAGAGAATCAGGTGCAGACAAATTGCAAAATAAGGGCGGACCGGAAACATGCCTTGTGTGTTCAGCCCTCTAAGTATGTAGTTATATTTCTAAGTCTTTACCACCTTGTATTGTTTGACCTTTTACAGTTTATTATGGTTATACTTATAATGCTATGATGTGAGGCACGTTTTAGTTTTCTCTATAAAGTCACAATTGTAGACAGAAATAAGCAAGATTATCTATGGCTTAAATGTTGCTTTTAATGCTAAGAATAACAAGATAGGATTATATCGGTTTGTCCTGAAGCCTGGGCTTGCAGAGACCTTCTTTTTCAGGACAACCAGCCTTGTGAGACATTAACCCATCCCACAATCTCTTTCCTCAGGGGCTTCTTCTGCAACCATGCTGATTTTCATTCTTCCGGCAGCCTTTTATCTCAAGCTTGTCAAGAAAGAACCCCTTAGATCACCCCAAAAGATTGGGGTAAGTAAGACTTGTAATATCCCGTCCTGTAAGTATCTCTCCAGCTACTCAGAGTAAGCCAGAAAACACATATGGTTTAGAAAAACGAAGTAGTAAACAAGACAGGAAAGCTGAGGCTCGGTGGACGAATAACAGGAAAGAGAAGGCTTCTGACCGTCTGAGGATTCTAGGATTTTTGCCCTTTAAGTAACAGATATCTAAATATTTTGTTGAGTTCTCCTGTGTGGTAAATGCTGGCTTGGTACGTTTCCCACAGGCGTGCACGTCATATGCACGCTGGTGTCCAGTGCCAAGCTGGATATGATTTGAGACATACTAAGGCATTAGGTTCCCTCGCCATGTTGGGGTAATGCCAGAATTTTAGTCCCTTCCGATTTGCTAGATTCACAAAGGCAAAGATGGCTTTGATTTCCCTTCTGTCTATTTATCTATTTATCTCCCTTATATACATTTCCCTATAAGTTCTGTTGTTTGGATTACAGTATAAAAAACAGAATCAATCATTTTTTATTAATCTTTTCAGATGTAAACTGCAATCTATATTTCACCAATAATTAAGTATTATCAGCGACTAGTTAAAATAGGTCTTTTGTTAAGACTTGGGAAAGCATACTTCTAAATGCAAACTTAGCCCTTGAAGTCACTCACTTCTTGGGGTGTCCAGGGACATAAGGGCATCTTGATAGTACAAGTCCCTCCTGTTGTCTTTTCCCTAAGTCTGGACTCGTGTGCTCCACCCTGCTCGTGTGTCTTTAGCAGTGTCCCCTGGGGAAAGAACCCACCTTGGCTGTGACCCATTGTCACTTGGACCAGATGTAAAGTGGGACCAGTTGTCTCCTAGGCCCCTGCTAATGGTAACCTTCACCTGCTGCTCCCCAGCAGGTTGAATTAGAAGATGGGTCTATGTGGTGTGTGTACGAACTCTTCCAGTTAAAATTCTGAAATATAGATATGTTCTCAATAGTTCTCCTTACAAAGATACCTATGCCTGGTCTTTTTTTTTTTTTTTTTCAGAAATTACCAATACACACTGGGTGTCCATTTTATCCGTATGGTTTATCAATTGTGTCACATACACTACACTTGGGTACCAAGGGGTCATGAGTGTTTCCTACATCATTCAGCTTTGTCTATCACTTAGTTTTTGGTAACCCCCATATTTTCATGTACCCAGTCAGTCAACTGTGACTCTCTTCTCAATCCGTATGCTGTGTGTTCCCTGTTTTTCTCTCCTTCCCCAGCAAGGGTCCTAAATTGATTTGCCATTTTTCACTAAAAATATACAAGGCACGATAGCACCCTGTGACACTGTCCTAAAGCACACTGTGTTGCTCCCCGTCTCCCTAATGGTGCTCCCTCTGAATTACAGGCTTTGGTCTTCCTTGTGACTGGAATTATCTTCATGATGGGAAGCATGGCGCTCATTATAATCGACTGGATTTACAACCCTCCAAATCCCAATCATCACTAATCCCGGGGAGGCGCTTCTCAATTGGAAACAGCTGAAATTATGTTCCTGAAGGACATTTTAGTTGTCTTGATTGGGATGGTTAGTCAGAGGAATTAACAAGATTCCAAAGACGTTTTTCTAGCTCTATCATCTGATACTTGTGGAAGAGAAAATTGTGGGTTTTGTCGGGAATGGTTTGTCGGGAATGGTGAAGGGTGCATTAAAAATTCTGTAGCGCACATTTTAACCCAGGCCGTCCAGTGCAGTGTGTGTGATGCCCGAGTTGTGTTTGCAGCTGTGCAAGCTGAATCCTGTTGGCTGCGTGTCTTGGTCAGCAGACAGTAGCCTGTCCCCCATGTTCACTCCACATCTCACCACCCCACATTAACAAATGATTCTATTCTCAGAACAGCAGACGAAAATCTTCTGGTTGGCGAAGCTATCATCACTTACAGCCATCTCCTCTTCTACACCAACACTAAGGGTCGGTTGAATGGCTGAGGCGGGGGCATGTCTTGGGAACTGTCCCTGTGAGGTTCATGAACGACAGATGCCGGTAGAGAGTACCTCATTTCAATTCTCAAGGAGCAGTTTGCCCAACTTGCTCATTATACTGAATTAGTGACTTTTTCATTCATTTTTTTTTTTTAATATGGTAAATGTTCAAACATCTCACTAAACACAGAGGGGGGTTTATTTAGTTATCAAGAAACAACTACCAAAACAAAAATAATGCTTTTTAACATCTGCCTTTTCATGATGTTCCTGATATCTCTGTCCCATTTTGTCCTTGAACAAGACTTCCCCTCTCGTCTTCCATTCTTACTCGTAATTTTCAGAAGACCACAGTCTGTGTGGAGACACACTACCCAGTATTGTTTGATATGTTTCTATTTGATAAACATTCAGTGCAGGAAACTGTGATTTTGCTATATGTTTGTGTACATAATCTCATTCTATAGTTATCAGAGCGTTGACATATGGTACATTGGTTTTTTATTTTTTACATATGTAGTTTTCTTTCTTCACAGACAAAACATTTTATATGACCGGGGTGGGACAGGAAATTAAGCTGGTGGGCTCAAAAATTTCCATGTGTACGTATCTGTCCGTTGGAGACATCTAAACCTTAAAATCAAAGTTGTGCATAGTTCAGTAATGCTCTTCACCGTTTACAGTGCTACAGTCATCGACACAAAGTGGCGAAGAAAGGGGCTCCGTGTTTGTAAATGACTTTCCGTGCTAACAACGGTCTTCGAATTTGACATGTCTAGAAGAGGGTTCAGTTCATTTTAGATCACATAGGAGTTTGGTGATGTCCATCTGCTATTAATAGAAGAGCAAGTGGTTGGCAATAAACGCACCAACATGACCCCAAGTCACAGACTGCCAATCTTGCTCACACCCACGGATGCTCACATGGGATGGAGTTCAGTTTCCACTCGCTGCCTAGAATCTGTGGCATTGACTTTTTTTTTTTTTTTCAATTACTGGTTGTGTACTTTACATTTCGATAAAAAGCCAAGTCTGAAATACAGGTATCATACAGGGTAGTGATAATTCTGTCACATCAAAAACAGTTTTTCTGCAGTGTGCCGAAAAAACACTATTTGTTTAATGTGTCATTTTCTAGAGTTTAAGATTATATAAAATGGTGTGCTTCGTGATAGAAATTGAGCATTACTAGAAACTGTCGTAACTCCTGAGTTACTACCATTTGGGAGGAAAAAAAAATCACCAAATAGGACCTTTAAGATGTCTTTCTATTTTCATTCATCCAAGAAATGAACCAAGATAGAAGGCGGAAAGGATGCATTTCAAATATTAAGTATGTTTCACCCAAACATGTTAAATGTGAATATAAAAGATTAATCCAAAAATATTGGAAACCTGTAAAATCTGTACATATTTCAAATATTCCACACTTAGAACAACTAGCTTGGAAGCACCCACTTGTGTAGTTAGACAGATATTCAAGAGCAATACAACAGTGCCAAAGACATCACACGGCACCCCTCATTTGTGTGGCCGTTTTCAGGATTAGAGTTCACACAGGCTGCAGGGCAGATACGCACAGTACCTTTTTTTTTTTCTGGTAAATTTAACCCATTTGTAAACAGATACAAATTTTATTTTCTTACATCATTTATAAGATGGTTCAATGTATTGGGAGGATTTTTTTTACTACAGAATGTATATTGGTATATAATAAATAAACTTTTCAAATGCTGTGGCTGTGATCTTCCTTCTCAATAAAGGCTGTGAGTTATTTCTACACAAGACAAAATAAGAAGTATACATATTACCTGCCTTAGATTGATGCATGTTGATTGTGCACATGCAGAAAGAATAACGTCCTCATCCCCTAAAGATAAAGGGCACAGCAAAACCTTCATCTCACACATATAGTTGCTGTATTTACAGATTACTGCACACTTAGTGGTGTAGACGCATACAGAAAATCCAAAGCCAGACATGGTATCACATGCCTGTGATCTAGCGCTGGGAAACAGAAGCAGCAGAATTGTCAATTGAGGTCACCCTGGGCTGCACAATCTCAAAAAGTCAGAGGGAATAAATACCTTATTAACTCATGGTTGAGGAAGTCAGCAGTCCTCAAATCAGGGTTCTGGTAGCTCCGCCTCTTGTTGGAAGTGTTAGGGGTGAATCTAATCTATTCTCTTGTCTTTCCCAACTTCTAGAAGCCACTTATACCCCTTGGCTCATTACATCACCCTACATCTTCAAAGTTCACGATGCATGGTCTTCCTATTCAAACCTGTCCCGGTTTCTGTCTTTCTATCTTGCCTGTTTTGGTCACCACCTTTGTCTGTCTTGGTCTGTCTTTCTCTGTCTCTGTCTGTCTCTCCCTCCTCTCTCCCTCCCCTCTCCCTCCTCTCTCCCTCCCACCACCCTTTCCTTCCTCCTCCCTCTCTCTCTCCTCTCTAGACTATGTGCATGTGCCTTACTCCCTTTAGGGGTCCTTGTCAGTGTATGAGGTTCATGTAGATAACGCCCAGTCACATCTGTGACATCCCCCTGTATTGTAGAAGTGGGCAGAGCCAAGTCAAGGACCCATCCGAGGCCTCAGACTCATGAGAATAGAGGTCAGTCTCTATTCCGGGTCAGTCCCGAGAAACTGGCAAAGCCTTCCTCTGGTCCTTGTGTGAATATTGACCTGTTGTGCTGCCATGTAGACAGCAGCCTGAGTTTGGCACTTCCAGAGACATCCTACCAAGACTATTTAACCCTTCCTGTGTGTGGTGTATAAGATAAACTTCCAGGCTACCTAGTACAGTAGCAGCGCCCTCTGTCAGAGCAAGCACAGTCCACAAAAGCCCACCTCTCTGTATGGGTATCTTTTGTATCTTTAATGTCCGTCCTTCATTCCTGTATTGCTCCAATCAGGTTTCCAAGACCAAGCCATGCAGGACGTGGCACGTTGTGCTATGTGCCGGCTTTAAAAGTTTATTTTATCAAAGCAGTTGACTATGTATTTTTTAAAAGCAGGTTAGGCTACTTCTCATTCCTACATTTCAGTATAAATACCTCCCATATATGCCTTTAGCTTTTTGCAGCATGTTCTCACATACAGTATAAAACAAAAGCAACGTAAGATCTCATAAACATTGAACAAAATGTCACTTGTGCTAGTTAAGGCTTTTTAAATATTTATTATTTTATTAATATGTATGTGTTTGAGTGTATGCCACATGAATGCAACATCTGTGAAGGCCACAAGAGGGTGTGAGATCCCCAAGAGCTGGAGTTACAGCCAGTTGTGAGCCACTGGGTGTGGGTACTGGGACTGAGACTTCTCTGGAAGAGCACTGCATGTTCTTAACTGCTGAGCCATGAGCCATCTCTCCTGCACCATAGTTGTTTTCTTTAACAAATTACTGACTAAATTATGCAAAGGGAAAGTTTAGTTTGATTAATCACTCCAGAGATTTCAATCCAGAGCAGCTCACCTCCTAGAAGATGGGAGTTGGGGGAAACACTGGAGGTGAAGAGTCAGGCAGGCAGGTCTTGAACCTGACATCCTCCTGCTTTGGCTTCCCAGTCGCTGGGATGGTGGCCCTGGATCATTAGTCTGGGCTTAGATTTCCTTCCTTAAGGTTGAATGACATCCTGCACATGCACATTGTGCTGTCTTCATTCATTCTCCCGTCAGTGGACCATAGGCCATTTCCTCTTTGGGTGGATAAGGCTCCCATTACCATGGGTTGCAGGTGTCAAAGGTCTAAGAACCTCTCTTCCGTCTCTTGGTTACACACTTAGAAGTGGGAGTCCTGGGTCACAGGGCAAATTCCATTTGAATGTGTTGAGCAGTCTCCGCCCCGTCTTCCACAGTGACAGTGCCATTCACACCCATGGCAGCTTGGTTCTCATATATTCCTAATTTTAATGTGTCTGATGGAAATCATATGTATGCCATGCACATTTTCTTCAAGCTTTTCTGACTCCTATAGCTTTTCCTATAATAGCTTTTCACACAGCAGTATTACATTTTAACCAGGTTTGTTATATCCTCTCTTTTTCCTCCACGCCTAAGGATATCATCCTGTTTTAAACTTTTAGTTGTGCTTAAGATATTTAGATACTTACCAGTAATTTATTTCTAACTGTGGTGCTCAGAAGAAATTGTTTTCTTTCCAGGGAATCAGATGTCTTTCTCTGATTTGGGAATGCCATTTCTGTCCTATAGAATTCTTTCATAGGGCAAATAGTGCCTCTGCAGTTATGTTGACTGCTGCCTTCTGAGCCTGAGTAGAAATAACCACACAATCTTCTCCAATCCTTCAGCAAGCATATAATTGAATGCTTCCAGTGGGCAAAGTCAATCATGATCCCAATTACACCCAAGAAGGGATTTGGAGTAAACGAGAACACAGAGGCTTCCTATGAAGAGATTAGGATCGACTTGGGAGCTATAAAACAGGCAGATAATTACTTAATGGTAATAAAGAACACGGAGAGCATCAACACGAGCCGCGCACGTGCACAGGAAGTGCTGTGTCATCTATCGTGGAGCAGAAGTAGCTCCCTGGGAAAGGAAATTGGAGTGATGTTCAGAATATGGAGAAGGGCATGTCTTGGCTATGACTATGAAAGCTTGGGAAGGGAGGACAGTGGGGAGGAGGGAAAAGAACAAGAGATGGACAGAGATGAAGGGAGGGAGAAGGAGAGAGGTAAACTTGTGCATGCGTACAGACACACACACAGAAAGAGAGAGAGACAGAGAGAGAGACAGAGAGAGACAAAGACAGAGACAGAGAGACAGAGACAGAGAGAGACAGAGACAGAGAGACAGAGAGAGACAGAGAGAGACAGAGAGAGACAGAGAGAGACAGAGAGAGACAGAGAGAGACAGAGACAGAGAGACAGAGACAGAGACAGAGAGAGACAGAGAGAAAGAGATCCCATGAAGAGACTGCTGCAAATCAGATTGTCCAGGCCAGAAGCCATGGTTGAACATGAGGACTGCAAACCTTATAAACAGAAGCCTCCCTGGGTTAAATGCTGATTCCATCATGTCCTGACTTTAGTAAGCCTGACAGATTTTGCTACATTATCTGTGCCTCAACCTTCCTACCTACAGATTCAAAGTAACTGCTAAGAGTCCCTGTAATATAAGGTTATTAATTAACGTGGTGCCCGTCACCTCCTTACTCCCAACAATTGCTCTCACCCACAATCTGGAGGGATGCTGGTGGAGGAGACTCAGATCTCTGTGAACAGTCTTAGATGCTCAGCTGTCACATTCCGATGTTTGCGATGTCCTTCAAGGGAAAGCACATATTTCAAAGTGTTTTTGTGATGGGGATGGAAGCTTATACGTGATCTGTGGTCAATCGAGAACTCAGCCATTGTCTAACGGAACAGGACTCCATCTAGTATGGCCAGTGTGAGCATCAGCTAGCTGACTTATGGGTAGCAGACCATATGTCCCCATCGTCTAGGACAGCCCCAATTTGTGTATCATCTATACTTATGTCATGTTAGCATCCCCATTTGCTCAAACATGTCTAGATTTGGGAGATAAATTCAATAGCCAGTGTGATCGTTAGCTTTCATTGTCAACTTGACCTATTTAGAATCAGCAGGGAAAAGTGTCTCAGTGGTGGAGTGTCTGTTCAGGTTGGATGTAGGGGACTGTCTTGAAACTACTTAAAATGAAAAGACTTTCTCATTGGGGATACCATCACTTCCTGGCTTGGGGTCCTTCCCCATGTAAAAGTAGATAGTTAGCTGAGAAGTAAGTATGCATGCCTGCACTCTCTGTAGCTTTGGGGGTGTTTGTTTGGCTTTGGTTTTTGAGACAGGGTCTCACTATGTACTCTATATGTCCTAGAACTCACTATGTAGATCAAGATGGCGTCAAACTCACAGAGATCTGTCTGCTTCCGTTTCCTGAGTTCTGAGACTAAAGGCGTGTACGGACCACACTTGACTTTCTCTCTTAGCTCTTGACTGTGGATATGACTAGTTGATACCATTAAGTTTTGCCTCAACTTCTCTGCAGTGATGAGCTATAACTGGAATTCTGAGCAAACATAACATTGCTGGATCAGGATCTGAGAGTTCTGCATACCGTGTCCATCACAGTGGCCAGTCCCAGTACAGGTTAAAAATAGCAACTCCTGTATAGAGAGAACAACCACAAAACAATCTATTAATCCAACTGTACTTGACATGTAGAAAAGAAAGTACATAAGGGAACTAGATTCAAGGGTTTCTGCTCAAAACCTTGGGCCTGCACACTCCACATCTCAAAGGATGGCTTTGTGGTCATGTCTGCCCCACATCTGAGTTTCACAGAGCCTAAAGGCAGGCTCTGGTACCTCTGAACAGAGTACTTATCTTGTCAGTGTGCCCTCTACTCTCTTCTTATCTGTGTTGGTCTCTTTTGTATTGCTGTAGTTAACATGTTTGCTAGAAACAGCTTAGGATAAGAAATGTTGATTTTGGCTCACGGGTCCTGAAGGCTCAGCCTGTCATAGTGGGGAAGGCGTGGTTGAGCAAATCAGATCGCTGCTTGGTAGGTCAAGTAGCAGAGACTGGGGGTGAGGGATGCCACCCTCTTTTTTTCCTTTTTATTCTGCTATGTGGGACTGTGCCACTTACTTTCAGGGTCCTTCTGTTCCCTCTCAGTTACATCTGTTTATAAATGACCTCACAGACACATGTCTTCAATTTCCTAGCTGAATCTAAGTTCCATCAAGTTAACCAGAAAGCTCTCCTCGAGTTAAAATAAAACAAACCTTAACAACATTGCATTTATATGCTGTTTTAAAATGTCCAAATATAAGTGTATGTGTGATGAATAATTGTGGGTTTATTTCAATATATTTCTAGTATTTCCTCCAGAATCAAGATGCACTCTTGTTAAGCAGAAGTGCATGCAAGCATAAACCAGGTGTTTGACGCAGTGCAAAAGGAAACCTTCAGAAGAATGGGGTTGTTTTTATTTACAATGCTTATTATTAATTACATGAAATTAGACCCAATACTTGGCATTGATCGGTTTCCTTGTGATACATTACCTACTACAATAATGATTTAGGCTCTCTGTCCTAAAGCCAGGATTCCTCAGCATCGTTTTTCACTCAAGAACAAGATGGAGAAGAAAATCGGTCCTGTTTGGATAACATCCAAAGTAGTTTAATCCCCAAAGTGCTAAAAGAAAATGGCTACAAGGCAAGAAAGACCCAGAGTGCTCCAGCTGGAGTATGTCTGTTGGAGAGAAGTAAATGTAAGCAGGGATTCAGATGGTGCTTAGCCTGGGTCTGCACATGCTCAACGCTCTTTGCAAACGCAACTCATAGTGAGATCAAAGGCAAGTAACAGCAAATGTTTCTGGTAATCCAACAAAACAAAAACAAAACAAACAAACAAAAAAAACCCTCAACTATACTCTTAAGGCTGGAAAGGATGACTAGGAAGGAAAGAGGAAGGAAGAAAGGGGTCGACCAGATATCTGGGAGAAAGAAGCAAAGGTGGGAAACTATGAGACATTCCTGAAGAGTATGGATCTTGAGAGAGAGCAGGGAAGCCACCCATCCAAAGGCTGGCCTCCCTGCACTGATGCTCTGAGAGCATTTCATAAGAACCAGGTCACAGAGGATGAAAGTAGGCAGCACCTGCCCTGTGTCTGCTTTTTCCCATCCACAAGCAGTGCTGGCTAGTAACAACGTGGACTGGTCATCGTGTCTTTTATTCATGTTGTGTATTGATAAATGTATTTCAGCCATGTGCCAAGTCTGATGGATGAACTTGAAATTCTCTCTCCCAGTTGACTGTAGGTTGTGTCAAGCTGACCAAAAGTATCAACCAAGAGACATATGCCTTCTTAACAATAAAATTATATTACTTAGTATAGATCATACATATTTGTTCAGGAGACATTTTTTTCCTTCTGAGAATTCAGTCATATTAATATGGAGAACAATAAAAAAAAAAAAACAAGGTAAAAATCATCCCTGTTTACTTCATTAAAATCCGAATTATTGCCTTCAGGTGGAGCCTCATCTGTAACATGGTGGCCTTCCTGTCTCCAGTCCCGGCTCCTCCAATCTCACTGTCATCGCCTACATTACAAGTGTTAGCCGTGGTCATTAGTTCACAGCACAGATCACCTGGGAAGCTGCTCCCTAACCAGCTCAGTGAAAATGCTGACCATCACAAGGTCAGAATATGTATGTAGGCACCACGTCCTGCTGATGAGGCTCGCTGTATCTGCTGGTCCCTTGCTCTGTTCTGAAACCCCAACAGCTGGGCAGCTGAGCAGTGCTGAAGCTCTCCATAGTCTGCTGATGTGTTCTCTCCAGCACCACTGAGTCCCTGTCTCTGCCCTTCACTCTTAAAAAAAAAAAAACAGAATTATTTATTTATTTTATGTATGTGAGTACACACACTGTTGCTGTCTTCAGTCACACTAGAAAAGGGCGCCAACTCCCATTACAGATGGTTGTGAGCCACCATATGGTTGCTAGGAATTGAACTCAGGACCTCTGGAAGAGCAGTCAGTGCTCTTAACTGCTGAGCTATCTCTCCAACCACTGCCCTTCATTCTTATCCTCACCTCCAGCTAACTTTCTATACGAGGTTACCACTGCAACCCCCCACCATCTTCTGTCTCCTAACACATCACCCTGGTGAGTAGCAGTTGACATTGCAGAAGCCATCAACCTTACACGTACTCAGCTTCCGTATCCTTCTCTCTCCTACATCCTCTGCTGCCCCTGGATCCTGCAACTGCCCACCTAGTACACTGTGCTCTAGATAGGGGACTCTGCTACATCCTCACCAGGGCTCTTTCAGCTACCTACCAATGCTTCATAGCCCCCTCCCTTCTCAGATTTGCTTCTACCAGAAACCTTCTGTGACAGAGCCTCTCTTTGTCTCCATTTCCCAGTGTCTACTCCTTTCAAATGTGTAACCCATTCGTGCAGCCTTTTTGACCAACTCAAACTCAGTTTCTGCCAAGTCACCCCACATCAACAGTACTATATGGCCCTTAATGTATAGGTTAAAGTACAAGCTAAGGCCTTCTCTCTTTTTCTGGTATTTCACTATAGCACCAGGAAGGTGGATGTTACAGTCACCCCTGTCTTTCAGCCAATTAAAATTAGGCAAAATAAATTTGGTTTGCCTCTTTTGAAAGAGGGAAGAAAGGAAGCTGAAACTATAACAGACATACGCTGCTCCTGTTTGTGGTGGTTTGAATATGCTCAGCTCAGGGAGTGGCTCTATTTGGAGGTGTGACCTTATTGGAGTAAGTGTGGCCTTCTTAAAGGAAGTGTGTCACTGTGGAAGCCAATCTTCTCCTATCTGCCTTTGGATGAAGATGTAGAACTCTCAGCTCCTCCTGCACCATGCCCACTAAGATGCTGCCATGGTCCCACCTTGATGATAATGGACTGAACTTCTGAATCTATAAGCCAGCCCCAACAAAATGCTGGCCTTATAAGAGTTGCCTTGATCTTGATGTCTGTTCACAGCATTAAAATTCTAACTAAGGCACAGTTGGCTTGTTTTTCTGGTTCCAGCAATGACAGAATGGAGCCCTGGCCTTCTTTTGTGTGTGTGTGTGTGTGTGTGTGTGTGTGTGTGTGTGTGTGTGTCTTGTCTGTCTACCTTTTTTCTTGTTGAAAATTGTTTTTTTTCATACAATATGTTCTGATTATGGTTTCTCCTACTGCTGTGCCCCTCATGTCCTTCCCATGCCCCTCCCATCTGGATTCACCTCCTACCTGTTTCATTAGGACCCAAACAGGCATCTAATGTATAGTCATAATAAAACACAGTGAGATGAACTTAAAAAAAAAAAAACAGACTATGACAAAACAACAAAAAATTAAAAAGCCAAATAAAAGCACAAGGAAATGCACAAAGGCACAGAGACACACACAGGAATCCCATAAAGACGCCCAAACCAGAAACCATAGTGCACACAAAGAACCCATAAGATTGAAGCAAAAACAAAGACAAAAAACGCTCAACTTATTGTTATGACACTAAGAACCTCCAAAGACCTGTAGGGTTTTGTATTGGCCACCATGAGTGCCAGTCCTGTTGTGTCTAGAAAATGACTCTTCGGTGTCTACCATCCCTTCTGACTTTTACACTCTTTCTTCCTCTTCTTCCCTGTAGCCTGAGCCCTGAGCCCTGAGGGGGAGGTATCTGATGGAGACATCTGTATATGCTGAGCTGTCCAAATGTCTCTCACTCTCTGTACTTTTGGCTGTCTCTGTACTTGTTCCCATCTGCCACAGGAGGAAGCTTTTCTGATAGATGGCTGAACAGACCATAGATCTTGTTCCTTTTGGGGGGATGGTGAGTCAGGGTCTCACGTACCCCAGACTAGTCTCGAACTTGCAAAGTATTCAAGACTGACTTTGAACTTCTCTTCCTCAGGCTTGTGCATCTGGAATGCTGGGATTCTAGACATGTATTACCATACCTCTCTTTGTCTAATTACTTGTCCAGCTGGCATAGTATAAACCAGGCTAATTAACAGACACGTTCAAGGAAAACATGGCATATGATAAGAGGAAATTACTAAGCAAATTATTTTCTTCTGCAGGAACCATGTCAGATTCAAGTTAAATTGGGTTTGTGGGTTTTTAAAAGGCATTCTGGCACCTTGAGGTGAGGATGTCTCTTTGCTTACAAGCCTGTTTGCACACGCCTATACATTAGCAAGCTGTGTTGGATGCATGCTGCTGGAGTTAACGCAGCATATTTGATGGACCTGTCATGTCTGGAAGCAGGAGCTTCCTCTTCTGGGGCTCAAGGCACGTAGCTGCTTGCTTCAGCTCACTTCTTCCTTCCCAAAAGGCTTAGCGCATCAAGGAAAACGACAGCTCATTTTTCAAGAACTTGGACGTGTCAGAGTTGGCAAGCATGAGCCTGCCTCCTTCGTAAAGGCCGCCTCCCTGCTTCTTGATTCAGTTTAACCACACAAATATTCATCACTTGACTTGGGTATAAAAGACCAGGCAAGATGCCCTGGAGAAGAAAGGCACGCAAGCAGTAGTACAGAGATATATTACAGAAATATCTACAAAGCAAAGTAGCATGGAGTATCGGGAGGGGTGCTCAAAGTGCTAAGTGGGAGTGTCCTGGGAGATGCTTTGCTGCAGGGGTGAAGGCGGGGAGATGAGGTGATGCACCTGTATCTGCTGCGGTCAGATCATCTTCATCTTCCTCTGGACGAGGAGGGAACTCACCCTGAAGTTCATTCTCAGTTGGAAATGGACGTGTCTATCTGTTATCCTATGTCAGAGACTTAGGTTGAGGATTACATCAAATATTTTGTGTGCATTTCCTTAAGGCAGCCCCTAGAAGGCAGCAGGGTCTTGGCAAGCATTATGTCCTTTTTGTTTGTTATAGAAGAAAAGAGACAGGAGAGGAAGGGTGAGCTGGGGACCATCCCAAAGGGAAGTGGCGTCTGAAGGGCAGAATGGATGGGTAAACCTGGGATGTGGAGCCCTGTCTCTTGGGCCAAACACTTTCCTATTGTAAGGAGCTGGTGCTACGTCTACGCCTCAGATCCCTCACTGTCCTAGGAGGCTAATGAAGTACCTTTGCCATAGTCTTTCCCAGCAGATTAAAAGGCTTAGCTTTTATGAAACATGTAGAACTGTGCCTGGCACACAAGGAACACCTAATAAACACTAACCAGCTCTTTCTAGCCTGCTGAACTATTCATCAGGAAGGGCCATGGCCGGAGGGTGTGCCACAGACGCCCCAAACACAGGAAACTAAGCCTGCCTTCACAGGTTGAGCAAACTCTTGAGACTCCAAAATCTTGGTGAGCAACATCCTCAGTGGAAAATTCCATAGTAGGGAACTTTGTTTCATGCATAAAAATATTACTATAAAATTTTGTCAAGCTACCTCCAGCCAGCGTGCAAAGGCAGATGATACCTATGTGAATTCTGGGTTTGGTTTACTCCCACCCCTAAGATATTTCATCCTGGATATGCAAATGTGTCTGAACCCAAAAATCTATAAATTCTGGAACATTTTAGGTGAGACTACTCAAACCACACTAAGGTAAATGGATCTTTCCAGTCTGTGAAATAGCCCATACTGTTCAGCTGAGTGTCCTGTTCAGGGGTTTCTTAGCAAAAGATGAAGAAAGGAGATGGCCTGTTTCCTTAGACTTCCTGCTCCTTGACTGATACACAGAGGCTGTCTCAATTCCACCATGGTTTCTAGCTCCTCTTGGAGCTTCTGTCAATACCAGACATGGCTGCTTCTTCCTTTCTGGTGACTGGAGATGTGATCATAGCATGGCTGACAAAGAGATGGCTTAGTGGCAAGAGATGGATTTGAGAGATGGTACCCCGAGTTCTCAAGAATGGTAAGTCGCATCTCCACTAAATAGTGATGGGAGAATTTGGGCTCAGGGATGAGGGCTGTGCATGGACAGGCCCTGCTTGGCTATTGTCCAGAGGCTGGCTGACAAAAGGATCCTCCCCAGAAGAGAGCATTCCAGGAGGTTTGGAAGGATCATGAGCCCCCTTTCCCAATGTAGTCTCCAGCTGGCTGGCATATCTCAGGGTGACACTCTTTTTTTGAATTACAGCATGGAGTAAAAGATGGGTGGTTGGGATTAATATTTTCCTGTCTGTAAACCTATTGAGGGAAAAATCCATTCTACATGGTTTGGAAGAGAGAAAATGAAAAGAAACTGGGAGACCCATGTGTGTGAGAGCATACACACTCGCTACAGGACCATAGTGAGGTGGGTAGTGCATATTACAAAATACGTAATATGAGAATAAGGATAAGAAGGTTGGGAGACCTTGATCTCAAAACCTCGCAGGTTCAGATTGATATACTGGGTGGTCCTGCCTGAGACAGCGTGCTCGTCAGTAATCGGCATGTGACAAAACATAGCCAAGAAAAACAACCTTAGATAAAAAAAAAAAAAAAGCTTGCTTTGAAAGATTGCAGTCCACACTCCCTTGGTTCCATTGTCTCTGGGGCTGTGGTGTGGTAAACTATGACAGCATCCAGTAACGCAAAGCAGATCACCTCATAGACACCAGGAAGCAGCGGGAAGGGAGCTGGGACACCATATACCCTTTAAGGAACTCTGCAATGACCTATATCTCTCAGCTAGGCTCTGTTTCCTTAAGTTTACATTCCTGGCCAACAGTCTGTTACTCAACACATCCATCAATGGTTATGTCCATTGATGAACCCATGGCTCCCAAAGGCCTACAGCTGAACAGTGATGCAGTAGTGGCAAGCCTTCAAGGTATGAACTTTGGAGGCCATTTAAGATTCCGAGCTATAATACACCATGAGTTTGGATTACAAGGGCCTTAAACTGCTTCTCACCCCTCTGATAACATTGAGGGGGTAAAGTATTAGTAGAGACAGAAAATATTTTGAAACTCAAGTCCTGAACAGTCTGAATTTAATTGTATGCTGTTCCGGGAGTTGTTGAGAAATGCTTGTTGCACACAACCTGAAGAATTCAAGAGCCTATGGGTATTTGCAGCCTCTCCCGCCATGACCAATCCAGAGGTCACACCCATTTCACGGGCAAGTATGGCTCAGATGCAGTTTCTACAGGTGATCTTGAGGGGTCTAAATCCCAGTCAACTTGCTCGTTCCATGAGCCTCTTCTTTGGATCTTACACAATAGAGAACTGCATACTCTGAACTTGAGGGAGAGATTCTGAGCCTTGTTCCTATTCAACAACCAAGAGTAACACAGACTGCGAAGAGGAACTGTCTTAGCTAGGAATTTTATTGATGTGAAGAGACACCATAACCAAGGCGACTCTTATAAAGGCAAACATTTAAACAGGACTGGCTTACAGTTTCAGAGCTTCAGTCTATTATTACCAGGATGGGAAGTCAGACATGCTGGAGGAGCCAAGAGTTCTATTTCTTGATCCAAAGGCAGCCAGGAGGAGGTTCTTATTCTAACTGGGGAAAGCTTGTGCATAGGAGACCTCAAAGCCTGCCTACACAGTGACACACTTTCTCCAACAAGGCCACACCTACTCCAACAAGGCCACACCCACTCTAACAAGGCCACACCTCCTAATAGTGCTACTCCCTATGGCCAAGCATTGAAACACATGAATCTATGAATAATAGGTTAACACCACAGGAAACAAGTGTTGCCACAGAAGTATTTGAAGATTCACACAAGTTATGGCCTTTTCCCTCTGGGTGTTCAAGAGGGAAACAACAGGCACAAAACCCACATTCTCTGGCACTTCAGACTGTTTGGCATAAAGGGACCAGGCTCATATCTAATGACCATTCACATTTAATCATAGAGAATGAAGATTTGATAATGAGAAAACTTTGCCTCAGTGTGAAAGCAAAACGAAAGTAGTATTATAGCTACCCAGGAATAAAATGTATGCCCTCTTCCAAGAGAAGGAGTTGTCACTAGAGAGACTAAAGCAGAGACTTGAGGACATCTGTCAATTATTTTGCAGGTGGGATTTGTACATTGGAAGATGGTGGGATAAAAAGAGGGGTTTGTCCTTGACTGACAACCAGAGGACGTTTTTGCTCCTCCATTAGTCAAAACTCTTAAATGTTTTAAATTATTTCATGGAAACCAGAGAGTTAAATGGTTCTAAAGCTCTACAAAGCATCCTGGGAATCATACATCGCAAACTTTTTTTTTTTTTTTTTTTTTTTTTTGTAGGTAATGAGGCCATGGCACAGTTGCTAGTTGCTTTTAAGGTCACATTGTTGGCAAGGTGTAGGCAGACTTTTGGTTACTTAATGTGTTCTTTTCTTACTGTCCTTCTCCACCCCGGTTCCTTCCAACCCCCTAACACTAGGTAGGAGAAAAAGAAGGATAGAGGAGAAAGGAGGCATTGGTCTCAATAGATTAGGGTCCTTGAGATTTTTGGGGCAGTGTTGATCTTTCTCAGCAGGATATCTCCAACCAGCAATCAGGAACCTGCAATCAGTGGGAACAGTGGCAGGGGGCGGGGACAGGGGCGGGGGCAGCGGCAGCAGGGGCAGGGACAGCAGCAACAGCAACAGCAACAGCCACCACCTCTCTCAGGGCTCTAGCATTTTTATACCCTCTCAAGAGTCCCCAGAATTCCAAATGTCATACATTTGCAGAAATTATCTGTGACTGGCAACATTATGCCCCCGACAGAACATGGGCAAATTCTAGTCAGCTGCTGTGGACACTCTAAAGCAGCCCCATATCCCACGCCTGGGATTCAAACAAAAACATATTCCTATAAGATTTCTGTGATTACAGAAACCAACATTTTCACTACATCAAGGGACGGAGCAGCAAGGTGAGCCTACGATCTGTAACTCCGCTATGAGCTCTTTCTGTCTGTTCTCCCCTCATCCTACCCATCCACACACATACCATGTGGGTGGTACTCCAAGCCATGGCCCTGATTTGTTGGGAGCATGAAGGTCCTTGTGCCCACAGATCTCCAGGGAAACCAGAAATGCTAAGCCCAGGGAATTGTCTTCTAAAAAAAACGAAAGAATGTAAAACTTATTCTCTCATCCAGAGGGCTGGGCATTGCAGGTGATTAACAGCCTGGTAATCTGTGTTATCTCTTGGGCCTGGCCATATCAAACTCTCACAACCAGAACCACAGTTATCTAGAAATCTAAATGACCCTCACGTTACGTGGAGGGCCAGGGGCTCCCTAAAAGTCTAATCTACCCTTACATTATCTATATAACCAGAGGCTCCCCTAAGCTCCCACAAACCAGGACCAGAGGTAATAGCCACCTTGATGCTATCTATCTGTAAGAATGAGACCATGCCAGATCTTTCCTTAGGCTCTAAAGCCCAGATCTCTAGAGCTCATCTTCTTGGAAGAAATGACGTAGTCTTTGAATTGAGTTTCGATGTAATTGTGCCTCCTTGTGCATGGGGGATTGCATTACATCAGAAAACTTTCCCCCAGTCTGTACTGTGTTTAAGTATGCTGGCAATAAACCGCCTGGTGTGAGACTCCTGAAGTTCGATCCCAAGTCAGACTGAGCCTTTTGTTTTTCACCTCTTCACAGATCTTTTCACTGCTGGCTGTGACACCTGGAGGGACACCCTCCCCCCCATCCCCGCCGATCCCCGCCCCCACCGATCCCATGAACACACAGATTGTGTCATTGCTTCGATTAAAAATGTGCAAAAGCTACCTGTGCTCTTTGAAGATATACTTGGAATTTTCTATTACTACATTTAAGACTAGATCTTGGGGCCAGAAGGATGGCTCAGTGGACAATAGCACTGGCTGCTTTTACAGAGGACAAAGTTTCATCCCTAGCAAACACATGACAGCTCACAAATCACCGGTAATTCCAGTTCCAAGGGATTTGATGACCTCTTCTGGCCTCCTCAGGAATCTGGCAAACCCACAGTATACATACATAAATGCAGGCGAAACATTCATACACATGAAAATAGAAAATACACACACACACACACACACACACACACACACACACACACACACATTTAAAAAGATTAGGTCTGCTTGATTTTATCTCTCACTATGTCTCAATGTTATTTCTACATTCTACATACTCTAGATTTAAATGTGTGCTAAATATGGTTGGCTTGATGGAAAATATCTGTAATTTTCAGACTATTTCCTGCCACATTTTTCCTTTGTACGGTTTCCTGGTCATCTGGTATTGAACAGCATATGACAAACCTCAAGATAACAAGTTGGTATTGTGGCAACTTCTTACTGCATTTAGAGAAAAACCAGTGTTTTTCTGGGTGTGTGTATAGTCAGCCTCAAAGACTGAGGCTTTCTTCGGTCACCATGCCCTGTGTCCCTCCCACACCTTGTTCAGGGGCTGGATTCTGTGACCCACTTTTAATTGCTTTTAATAGCTTCAGTGTAAACGAGGAGGTATTACTTCTGAGTCAGTTATAAAAAGACTACACCTTCTGACTCTGGGAACTTTCCCAGTTGTTTTTGCTCTGAGAAGCATGCTGCCATGTTATAAAAAAAAAAATACTTTGGAGAGGCGTGGCAAGAAAAATGATACCTCCATTAGGCAGACAGATAGACGACAAAGACCTGAGGCCTGCCAAAAAGTCTTGAGATGGTTGCAATGTCAGCCACCTTGACTTCAGCCTTATGGGAACTTGAGCCTAAAACATCCATGTTCTTAGAACCCTATCTACATAAAAGAGGGGATAGTATTGGTTGTTATAAGCTGCAAACCCGGAAGGGGGATTTATCACTCTGTGGTAGCTAAGCAGTCCAGTGGGAGGACCTTTATTTTAAGCCTCATGACTTAGCTTACAGTTCTATGAGTCAGTTGGATTATTGTCTTGGCATGGGCAAGTTCTTTTCTGATCCTCCCTGAGCGCTTTAGGGCTCTGTGGTAAACTATTGATTTTGACAGTGAGTTTATGACCCTGGATGGCTCTATTCACATCTAATGGCTAGAGCTCACTGGCTAGTATTCACCCCACCCCAGTCATCTGACACCTTCATCAGCTTAACATGGCTTGTTCTCCTATGGTGTGTCTTAGTGCTCCAAACTTAGCAAGAAGGTGAGCACCAATATGCAAACGCTTTGCAAGCCTCTGCTTCTTATATCTAGTTGCTAATGTCCTATTGGCTAAAGTGAGTCACAAGGCCAACACATATTTAAATCGTAGGGATACAGACTGGCCCTTACTGAAGAAGGGTGTGATCTGCCATGCCACACTATATGGATGAAGAGAATGAGGGGAAAATTTTGGGGTGGTTTAAATAATCTACCATACAGAGAAAATCTGATAGAAAAAACAAACAAACAAACAAACAGCATTTCATATTGCCCTCTATTTCCTAAGGAATGGAAGAGGTGAATGGTAATCCAAGTATTGCTAAGCACTGATGAATACATTGGGAACAGCTCATAGGACAGAACATTTGTCTGGCGTAAGTGCCCGCAGGTCTCCTGCTGACTCAGCACTCAGTCCAAACGGGACTAGGAGCTGATGAAGGGAGCCAGGAGGTTCTGTGACTCCATCAGTACTCACAGGTGTCATACTCACTTTCTCAAGCTGTCACTGACAATGCCACAAGTTCTACGGTGTTACTGACCAGTTTTCTCTTCTGACTTCTTGTTCATACAGGTACTCACACTAGTTCCCAGTAAATCCTCTCTGCGTGGCCAGGCTGGCTTCCACTCTACACAGAAGCATCTCTATGTATCGTATTCATGACTACTGGGACACTAGGTTCCAGCCACCTCTAGAGGAGCAGACCAATAAAATGTTTTCAACTCACCCAAAGGGGGTGGTCGGGGGAGCAGGAGGGGAGGGGGAAGGAGAAACATACACAACATTAGATCTATTTCTCTAGCCTTGTAAAGGCAGGGTTTCCTTTTAATTCTCTGCCCTCTCCTTTCAAATTACTTACTTGTTTAGTTTATGTGCGTGTGCGTCTGTGTGTGCATGTGTGCATGCTTCTTCCACAAGTGTGTCTGTGTACTACTTATATGCCTGGTATCTGAAAAAGTAAGAAAACACCACCGAATCCCCCCAGAACTGAAATTACTAGTGACTGTAAGCTGACATGTGGATACTGAGAACTCTATCTGGGTCCTCTGCAAGGACGGTAAGCACCTTTAACCTTGGCCTTGCAGAAAGATTCTTATAGGATATCCACATGGGTCATACTGCATAAGCAAGACCATAAAGGTATAGATTACATAGACTCTGTTAAAAAATAACATTGAATCCAACATAATATTTATCATTTTGGATAAGATATGATGTATATTTTATATGCTTATTATGTGTCATGCATTCAGGTGCTGTTTGATTCCAAAATATAGGATAAAGTGTTTGTACACTTCCAGAAGGTGAAACCTATCTGGTACTTTCTTGTTCGTCAGTCCACACCTGCTTCTAATGCCTTATCAAAACCACCAGTATTCCCTGGGGACACTGCAGACCTTTGAGGGACCCAGCTTTCCTCCCTCACCCCATCCCTTTCTGTCAGCTGCCAATGCCAGAGGGCATTCTCTGCCTGGGAACCCTCTGGCCACGATGGCCTGGGTATCCAGTTGGAGATGTTCACTCTCTTCCCTGTTCTCCATTGCAGATTCCCTAGTGTCATTCCCAGCTCTGCAGCAGACTACCTGCACAGACCTGGCTTCCCTCTCTGACTCCTCTCCTTGGAGAATCAGCAGATCCTCCAGGCAGAAGCAGCTTTCCTCCTTCCTGCAGAACCTCTTCCTCTTCTAGTCTATCCTCAGTCCTTCACATCAGTCCCTGATACCTAGAAACGTGTTCTAGCCCAGATCCGCAGTGCTCACACCCGGCAGGGACTCAGAAGCACTCCGTGCAAGGCAATCCACACCCATATTCTCTCCTAAGATCCAGGGACAGCAATAGGAAGCAGAAAATAGAACACCTAAGCAGCCAAGACAAGAAAAAAATCCAGAATAAGAGTCATCTCAAGCTGCGATGCCTAGACACTAGCATCAAAACACAACCAGTACTAGCCAGGACGACGTGTCTCCAACAGAACCCAGAAGCTCTATTAATGAAGCCCCAAGAAATGTAACAAAGCTGAAGCACAAGACAAGAACTTCTTTTTACAGTTACATCTACTTACATTTTACAAAACAGTGTCCCAGAAAATATCTATTATGAATATGCTCGAGGTCATTAAAAAGTACACAAATGAAAACACAAGGAAATAAAATGAAGGAAGCAACTCAAGACACTGAAGCAGAAATAGAATCACTGAAGGACACCAAACTGAGGGGAACTGGACATGAAAACCTTAGGAAGAAAACAAAGTTAGAGGAAAGCTTCACCATCAGAATTCGAAAGATGTAAAAGAGGGTTAGGCAGAGAAGACAAGATAGAAGAATTGGATATGCCCATTGTCTTAGTTAGTGTTTTACTGCTGTGAACAGACACCATGACAAAGGCAACTCTTATAAGAACAGCATTTAATTGGGGCTGGCTTACAGGTTCAGAGTTCAGTCCATTATCATCAAGGTGGGAACACGGCAGCATCCAGGCAGGCATGGTGCACGAGGAGCTGAGAGTTCTGCATCTTCATCTGAAGGCTGCTAGCTGAATACTGGCTTCCAGGCAGCTAGGATGAGGGTCTTAAAGCTCACACCCACAGTGACACACTTACACCAACAAGGCCACACTTTCTAACAGTGCCACTCCCTGGGTCAAGCATATACAAACCGTCACACCAGTAAAAGAAAATCTTAAATAAAAAAATTCACACACTCAGGAAATTTGAGACAGTATGAAAAAGACAAGATCTATGAATACCAGGAATAAAGAAAGAAGAAACCCAGCTAAAAGGCACAGAAAACATCTTCACCAAAATCATAGAAAGAAAATTCCCTAACCTAAAGAAGAAGGCTCCTATCAAAGTAGAGAAACATAGAGAACACCAGGAAGAGAGTCACCCCAGCACATTGTAATCAAAACATTAAATGTTCAGAACAAAGAAAGTCTATTAAAATCTCAAGGGAAAAAGACCAAGCAATGTGTAAAGGCAGACCCATTAGAATAACACTTGACTTCTGAATAGAGACTCTAAAAGCCAGAAGGGTCTGGACAGTTGTTCTACACACTCTGCGAGAACCACAGATGCCAGCCCAGACTTTCAATCACAATAGATAGAGAAAAAAAAAACATTCTGTGAGCAACCAAATTTAAGCAGTTTCTATTTACAAGTCCAACTCTACAGAAAGCACTGGAAGCTTCAATCAAGGAAGTTTACCATATCCCAGAAAACAGGGGGAGCCAATAATACCAGACCAGAGTGGGGAAACCCCACAGAATAACAACCAGATAACAAGAAGCAGTAAACACTTCTCATCCCTAAGTCTCAACACCAATGGTCTTAATCCCCCCCATAAAAGAGACACAAACTAACAGAAGAGATTTGAAAACAGGATCCATCCATCTGCTATACCCAAGAACCGCACTTAGCATCAAGGATAGACGTCACCCCAGGGTAAAAGGATGGAAAAAGATACACTTTGTCTGGACAGTTTTTACTTACAGATATTTTGCTTATATATGATTGCTTCTGATTTTGTCATGGATTTTTTGTGTGTGCAAATGTGTGTGTATGTGTGTGTGTTTCAGCATCTGTATGTGTTTCTTATGCCTTCCTTTCTTTTGTTTGTTTATCCTATTTTTTTGCTTCTTTGCTTTTGTTTTTACCTAAATTTATTTTACTATTATCATTATTTTTGTTTGTTTGTTTTTGTTTTTGTTTTTTTCGAGACAGGGTTTCTCTGTGTAGAAACTCACTGTCCTGGAACTCACTCTGTAGACCAGGCTGGCCTCAAGCTCAGAAATCCGCCTGCCTCTGCCTCCCAAGTGCTGGAATTAAAGGCGTGCGCCACCACCGCCCGGCTATTATCATTATTTTTAGATGCTTGTGTTCTAATGAGAAAGAGAGAGTGGGGAAGAGACGGGTATGAATTTGAATTGGTGGGGAGATGAGGATGATCTGGGAAGAGTTAAGAAAGGGGAATCTTAATTAGAATATAGTGTATGAAAAAAAATCTATTATCAACATTTAAAAAGCTATGGAGCTAATACTGTATATAAAAAAAAAAAACAACATCACAGAGAACTGTTCCTGTCTTCCACAACTGTACAATGTTTTGTCCCAGATTCCATTTTAAGGAGCAGGAATCTGGTTCTCCAGAGCTTGCCCAGGCTCACTCAGCCAGAAAATGACATAATCAGAACCATGTTTTCCTCTAACGCCAAATCACATTCCTTGCATTTATTTCGTGGCATACCATGAAGGTCTCTTTCCCTCCAGCACCTCACAGCCGTTTTATCTTTTTATGTATGGAAAACACTGAATCCATCCCATGAGAACAGCCTGGGAGAAATGCTATCTCTGTGAGTTTTTTTTTTTTTTTCTGTCCCTTGCAAATTGAAGTGGTCAGATTAAAATATTTGTCTGTGAATTAAACCAGAAGACATTTTGAGTGTATGAAAAAATTCACAAATACAAATACATCACAATAATTAAAAAACTAACCCTAAAGAATAATCAGGAAATTCCATTGACGTAGGAGAAGTTCTAATCACACCCTTTTGCTAGTACAAACACACTTGAGCGTTTGTGGCCTACATTGTCCTAAGCTTAGGCTTCTGTGGGCTCCTCTGAGAATTATCGTGGCATTTGTGTGGTGTTTCATATTTTCACACAGTATTTTCAAGCACATGTATTTTATCCTGTTTGGTGAGCACAGAACTGAAGCTCAGCAAGGTTATGAAATTCTCTTGAGGTTACACTGTTCTTAGGCTCAGCAGTCAGATCAGCTCAGAACATTGGTGCTCCAAGGGTCTTCCTGAGGGATGACGTAAGGCAGTATTTCCCAGTGTGCACTGTACCACGATGGCCTTGCAAGATGCTCCACACACACAAAAAATAAATAAATTTAAGTTACTGCATATTAGTGTACTTCCATCAAAGTATGCTATTAGAAACTGATGGTGTAGGCTAGCCCTGACGTCATATAGATAAGGAGACTGATAGCCAGAAATGTCAAGTATGTAGCATCACGTAGTGGCTTACATGAGGACCACAGAAAGAACCCAAGATCTCCAAACCCCAGTACAATGCTCTTTTCCACTCCTCACAGAGATTTCTGTTCTTAAATGCCTACCTAGTAGAGGAAAAAAAAAGTTGTCTAATACTCAAACCAGAAGCATAATTTGAATAAAAATCTTATTTTTTTAAAAAAGAGAAAAAATACTGTCCTTTGTTTTTTTTTTTAATTCACCTCTGTGAATTAAACCATGCAGATGATAACAGCTAACGTTCACACATGTCAAAATGAACACTTTCTAGAGCTCAGTCTAATGCTTTTTACAAGGTAGAAAACAAATAGTTCATAGCTGAACTTCTAAGGCTCTCAAGAATACGCTAGATCAAAGAAGACCACTCACTGGTTGAGAGGTGAGAGCACGATTTAAAGTTGAGTCAGGGGTTGGAGAAATGGCTCAGTGGTTAAGAGGTCCGGAGGTTTTGATTTCAATTGCCAGCAACCACACAGTGGTTCACAACCATCTGTAATGGGATCTGATGCCCTCTTCTGGTGCGTCTGAAGACAGGAACAGTGTACTCATATACATAAAATAAACAAAATTGAGTCAGCTTGAGTCAGACCTGTTCATAACAATCCTAAATGTTCTCTCGTTTCTGGGGAAATCCCAGTAGAGGAATTTTAATCCAGCAACATGGCTGCTCTTGCAAGGGATCACATCCAAAGACCTTCTAGGTCTGTGTGGTCCAGCTGGAATGCAGACATGCCCTTAATACACACCTTTAATCCCTCTGGCTGAAATACAAACACACCCTTGGGTAAAGTTATTTTGTAGAATCAGCCATGTTTGAAAGTGAAGTCTAATTGAGGGGAAGACAAAGTGATGAATCAGAGAAAGACTTGACAGAATAAGAGAAAGACTTGACAGAATAAGTAAGGATAGGACATGACCAATTCTCTCGAGAACAGTACAGGAATGAGAGAGAGAGAGAGAGAGAGAGAGAGAGAGAGAGAGAGAGAGAGAGAGAGAGA
>JANHMN010000012.1:6524648-6591937 GCA_030674055.1 Rhabdomys pumilio
AGAGAGAGAGAGAGAGAGAGAGAGAGAGAGAGAGAGAGAGAGAGAGATCAGTTTTACCTAAAGAGTTTTTTAGAGAGAACAGTCTAGTCAGAGGTGAAGACAGAATGAGCCAGAGAATAAGAAGCCAGAAGATTAGAACAGATTGCCAAAGTTAGTATGAGGTTAGACAGAACAGTTCAGTCAGAAGCGGAGAGAAGCCAGTTTGACAAGCTGAGAGAAGCCAATTTGAATCAGTCACCTTGGAGAGATGTTTTGAGCCAGGACAGCTGAGTTGAACCAGCCAATCAGAGTTCAGAAAAAACTAGAAAGGGTGAGCTTATTCATCAGTAAGCCTCTGAGATGACAATTACACCTGTGGAATGAAAGTTACTTTTACAAATCCCCATTCATCACTCTTCCTCTGGTATCGTGGCTACAGCAAGTAGCTGAACGTATCGACAGAGGCAGCTCACACAGCAGAAGCACAACAGTCAAACTTAGCCCAGGACTGAGCAGGCTGACCACAAACACAGGATGCCCATGGAAAGGAAAAAAGGGTTAGTGGTGAGCGCAGTGCATAGTCCACCCTTCAGTTCCCTAATTTGTATTTTTAAAAATTAGGACCAAAGTCCAGAAGCAGTCTTTAACTAAAACCAAAATAGCAGTCATTTTCTGGGAACTTTCTAGAAAATTAGGTTCAAGCTGGAGGAAGACAGAAGATACTGCCATATACCAGGACTTGAAATCTATAGCAAGCTGACAGGTGGCAATTGATCAGCCTTTGCTTGCAGCTTTACTGGGTAGCATCTGAAGTCCTGTAGAAATTCATATTTTACCACTGGATATCTTTAACTCCAGGACAGTGGTTCTCAACCTTCCTAATGCTGCAGCCCTTTAATATAGTTTCCTCATGTAGTGGGACTATAAAGCTATTTCATTGCTACTTCATGACTGTGACTTTGCTACTGTTATGAATCATAATGTAAATATCAGTGCTTTCTGATGGTCTCAGGTGACCCCTGTGAAAGGGTCATCTGACCCCAAAGGGGTCGTGACCCACAGACTGAGAACCATTGCTCTAGCAAGTCCTCCGACTGCACTCAGTGTTTTCTAGAGGCAAGCGCTGCTTTTGGCAACCAAACTACTATAGAGTTTAGCAAAATAGATTCCGTTGCCGAGTATCTTTAAAATAACTGAATGATACTAAAATGATTCCTTTTTACTATACATACCATGTTGTTCTAGTAGCCATTGACCAAGAGGTAAGAATGACTTTTCTAGACAGTGTCCACTGGACAGCTTTCTCAGAAAACAAAACAAGGCCTAGATACCTTTTCCAAAACAAACAAACAAACAAACACACACACACAAACAAAACAAAAACAAAAAACCATCACTATAGAGCATTAGTATTGTTAAATGCACCCATTTAAATGTTAGGTCACTCTCTGTGTTTGAGACAGGGTCTCTCATCTCTCACTGAACCTGGAGCTCAGCCACTGGGCCAGCAATCTCCAGGGATCTGCCAGTGTCTGCCTACCTCGCTAGACTTAACAAGAGCCTGTTGGGGATCAGAACTCAGTTCAGACTGGTCTTGGAGGAATAATCCCCCTGCCACAGCCCGGTAAGTGGTTGGCAGGAGTGCACCACCACACTTGGCTAACTCTTCCTAACTTTACAAGATACCTTTGCCGGTGCACATCCCTTTTGGCTCGGTGCTTCAGCCATGTTCCGTGAGCTCTGATCTGCCATGATTTTCTTGTATAAAGCTAACTCTGTGCTGATGGGCATAGAGTGTGTAAAGGTGTGGAGGGAAGGAGGGGAGCTTAGTGGAAAAAATTATTTATATGCTGTGAAATGTGTAATTATTGCTGTCTGCTTTTGCTCTAACGGTACTTATAATTCTTTATATTTTTATTTGTGTAACTATGTTGAAAATGTTCCGAATTTCCTCATACGGCTCAGCTATCCTGCCTCATGTCCTTTCATTTCAGATTGAGGGGATGCCATCAACTCTCTCTGAGGTAGGTCAGCTGCTGAAAATTTCAGCTTTTAAGTTGTGTATCTGGGAATTGTACCAGGTCCTCAGCTGTTCTGTGATAGCTGGTTTCAGTGTCACCTCGCCACAAGTTAGAATCGTCTGGGTAGGGAGTCCCACCTGGAGACCTGTTCTGACTGTGTTGGTTGGTATTATCCTGCTTGTGGGCCAGCCTCTGCTCAGATGGAAGGGGCGGGGCAAAAGGTCATTCTCCCTCCTTTTGCCTCAGCGGCCTTCCCTCTCTGACCTCTTGTTGCCATTGCCATTCATACCTCCAGGGAGTGAGAGCAGAATCATCTGTCCCAAGCTTCCATGTGGACTGGAGACCGCAGCTCTCCAGGAAGCTTCTGGGCTTCCAGATTAGGACAACTGAGGTGCACCAACTGTGGACTGAGGAACTATGTAATGCCCCTCACTCTCATCCACTACCTGGCCTCAAGAACCAACTAACTGCTGGATTCTCAGCTTTTCGTGTGTGATTTGGTATTTTAAAGCTGACTTAAATTTGAACAGAAATACACACACACACACACACACACACACACACACACACATACACACCACTGGATTTGTTCCTCTAGAAAACCCTCCTACTAGAGAAACCAAAACTACTTTGAAAGATAGGGAAAAAAAATCTATACTATACACCCATGATACCCAAGCTTTACTGTCCCTCAAAACCACCGGGGGAGTATTTGTAATTGGCAGCCACACATCATTAGACAAAACTACACTGCATGGCCCTTCTCCGAAGAATCTCTGCATAGTAACTTGTTTTACATATGCAAATCTAGCAACTGGCCTTGGTGAACAGTAGCACATCAATTTCTCTTATTTTTAATTTGCAAACCAAATGACTTCTAAGCACATAAAGACCCCTAGAATATAATTCAAATCTGTTACTACTGGGGCTGAAGAGGTGACTTAGCAGCTAAGAACACAACAGCTCTGCCAGAGGGCCTAAGTTCAGGTCCCAGACCCCACACTAACCACCTCACAAGTGCATGTCACTCCAGCTTCAAGGGGATCTGATGCCCTCCTCTGGCCTTCAGTAGCATCTGCACTCAAATGCACACATACACACACACACATACACACACACACATACTCACACTTCCAAATAGAGACACACACACTCACATACACACTCACACTCAGTCACACACACACACTTACACACACAGACACATACATACTCACACTCACACACACACAGAGATATATACACACACATAGTCACACACACAGTCACACACACACATACACTCACACTCACACACACTCTCATACACACAGAGACACAAACATGCACATAATTAAAAAATAATGGAATCAATCTTTTAGAGCACTGACTGGCACAGTTTCGAGGTATATTAATGGTATAGACTAAAGCACAAGGCACGGGGTTGAGACCAGACTGCACGCTGCTCTCGTTGATGCGAGTAGAACATGGACTTTTCACGCCCTGCCTTGCCCCAGTGCTGTGATTCTCAACCTGTAGGTAGCAACACCTGTAGCAAACCTCCATCTCCAAACATATTTATAGCATGATTCATCTCAGTAGCAAAATTATAGTTACAAACTAGCAATGAAAATCACTTTATAGGTGGGGTCACCACAGCATGAGAAACTGTATTAAAGGGACACGAGGTTAGGAAGGTTGAGAGCCCTTACCCCAGAGACTCCATTTTGCCAGTAGGTTTTGCTCTGTTTTGAGGGACGGAGGATGACTCTGCATCTGGACAGATGTGGGAATGACATCATCTTCCCAGCACCAGCCACATAACACAAAGAAGCAGATGACTCACTCCTGGAAGTTTAAAGGCTGCCACCCTGCAGACTCAAAGTGCATTGTATCTGTATGTGGGCATATTGCAATTATATCAGAAAACGAGGCCCAAAAACTTATTGGACTCAACAGACCAAGAAGGGTTGTATGTAACTCTTTCACCTGGACTCCATAAAGTGATGGCCCCTGTGGATCTGTCTGTTGACTACCTAGTGTGTGCATCAGGCAGAGAACTCTGGACCACACCCAGCTTGGTTAGATCCCCATTGTTGATGTGGTCTACTCAGCTACCATCTACCTGTTCTGGCTGTTATCTCTCTGGACCTGTCATCCATCCATCCACCCATTCCTTCATCTGGTTCCAGTCCTGCTCTTGTGATCCTGCATCTGGGCTCACCTCCACAGCTTCACCCTCAAGTCTGACTTATAATGGCTTGACTTGAATCAAGCACAGAGTTTCTCTGTGTAGCCCTGGCTGTCCTGGAATTCTCTGTAGTCCAGGCTGGCCTCAAACTCAGAGATCTGCCTGTCTCTGCCACCTGAGTGCTGGGATTAAAGGCGTGAACAACCACTGCCTAGCTTCCTGCTTCTTATAAATACAGATTACACACACACACACACACACACACACACACACACACTGTTACTTTGTGATTTGCAATGTATCATCTGAGTAAATATTAATAATTAAGATTAGAATTTTTTTAAATCTTGTGCTTACTTCTTCTTCCATGAATACCAAGGAAAATGGAGATAGCTGGCAAATTTCTACCATTAAAAATCCTGTGTCCCAGAGCTACCCAGACAGCTCAACAGTTGATCTTGTTGCCCTTAGCACACACGTCATCTGTGGCTCACAAAATCTGTAACTCCAATTCCAGAGAATCTAACCTCCGCCTTGGGCCTTTGAAGACAATAGACATGCATCTGGTACACAGACATGTATACAGGCAAAAAAGTCACATAAAATGCTTTAAAAGAGATATATCTTAAAAAAATGACTGCACCTCTCAAATTCATTTTCTGCCACTGTGGAAAGAGACAAAGGTCTTCATCTATGTCTCTGACAAAGCACACCCATAACGCTATAACGCATGTCAGAAAATGCTTATAGGACCCTCAAGAATGTTTTAAGTAAGTACACAGAATTGTTTCTTCATAATTCAAAAGAAAATGTGCCGTCAATGCCTTTACTGTATACTGGTTAAAAAAGAAGAAGGGAGATAGAGAACCAGAAAATTCGGGAGCTCACTGAGAGGCACTGAACTATTCTTGAGGCGTATTTATGAACAAAATAATATACAGCCTCAATTCTCAGGGAAAAGTCTGATTTCAAGTATTCTTCTCACTCTGCCTTTATACTTTGAATCAGGCAGATGATCCTGATGTTTTGAGTGTCCGATATTTAACCAGTGCGCTGGCAGCTTACAGCTGATGTTGAAACCATAGCCGCCGCTTTACTCCAAATAAGCTGTTTTCTACTTTGGAAGAGAACAGTTAACCTGCTTCCCAGGAAAGCCTGGGGTGGGCGGGGACGTGTCAACAAAAGAAAGTCATGACAGAGCCAAGAAGAAAACCATCTAAGAGGTCACTGAATACAATGTCACTTCCTTTCTGTCTCTAAGACGTGAAATTTCTAAGAAATTTCTAAGAAAATTTTAAAGATAAGCATGACCAAGAACACATCAGTATGTCGAGGAGCCTCTTGCAAACCTCTTCGCTCGCACTCACGCGTTCCTAGGCACTCCCTCAATGGCCTGCTTGCTTCGTTCACCTGCTGAACATTACAACTAAAACCATCTGGTCTGCACTTCAATATCCACTTGAGAACTGCTGGGGATGGACGGAGGGCAGAGTCCAGGATCTATGTGAGCCTACTATGTGTAAGCCTACTATGTGCTCAGCCATTCACCTGACATCCAAATTAGATTTCAATGAGTAACATAAGCCTATTTTATGTCAGGGCCAGGGTGGATCTGGAATAATGTTATCGTGTTTATCTACAGTTGGAAACAGATAGATACATGTTTCACTGAAGAGATGTGTTAGGTTTCAGGAATGGAGAGAAGAAGAGAAGCATCTTTGTTATTATTTTGTTGCTATTTCATCATTTCTCTATGAAATGTTTTACAAAAGTGTAAAGAAACAATTGTTTGATACTTAGCACTTGATTTGTTTTTTGTCACAATTGATTATACATACACATACATACATACACACACACACACGTACACGCACATGCACACGCGCACACGTGCATGTGCCATATCCCATCTCTGTCTTCTTCTCCCCTCACCCCATGTTTACAGTCGGAAATTTACTTCTAAACACCAGTCGATCTTATTTAGCAATACATACCGTTAATTCCCAATCCTCAGTTTTTATTTGAATCTCCCCAACTCTCTCAACATATCTTTTACAAAGTTTTTTTTTTTTTTAATAATTCAAGATCTATTCTAGAATTCTTCTTGAACTTGGTTTTCATGTATCCTCAGCTTCCTTTAATGGGAAATGATTCTGTAGCATTTGTCTGTCATGACAATTAGAGTCTTACCTTTTTTTATTTTTTTAGAAATGGAAATATAGGGCTGGAGAGATGGCTCAGTGGTTAAGAGCACTGAGTACTCTCTTCCAGAGGTCCTGAGTTCAATTCCCAGCAACCACATGGTAGCTCACAACCATCTGTAATGGGATCCAATGCCCTCTTCTGATGTGTCTAAAGACAGTGATAGTGTACTCACATTAAATAAATAAATAAATAAATAAATAAATAAATAAATAAATAGAAATGGGAAATATAAAAATGTTTAGCTGCACCTGATAAAGTTTTAATATTGATTGACTCAATATTTAATGTTTTAATTCAATATTACAAAGTGTTTTGTGTGCCTATGATCCCACATGTAGAACATAAAGCAGAATCAAACAAAAAGAATGTTTAAAAGCTTGTTTTATTTATCATTTTCTAAGTCCAGAGGTCTTTCTAAAGAATTAGATTTACAAAGGGTTCTTCATCAGATTAAATTGATTGGTGTTTTCTCTGTTGCCTGGAGACCAAACTTATTGATCTAGGCTTCATTACTTTATAACTAATGTGAAAGGGAAAGGAAACAAAGAACAGGAATGGAAAAGAGATACAAGCTCGTGGCCACCAACAGGCCGGCTGCTGTTTGATGCATTCAGAGAAAACTGTACTAGGCTAAGAAACACCAAAATGTCACCTTGCCCTTTGACATGTTTTAAAGAAGCCAGAATAAAGTTAAAGTATTAATCCATCTGCTTGGCTTAACAAACTCCTAACAGGTGAGTGGGAGAACAAGGAAGCTGTAGGAGACTGGAACAAAAGCCCAGTATCTGCAGCGGACCCATTAATGTCCCAGTCTGTATCCTTATCTTAGAGGCCATGTGACTGAGGGAGGCAATTCCTATTCACAGGTGACTTCTCTTCAGGTCTGGTGCTCTTGGAAGTAGAAACAACAGAGATGGGGATGTAAACACCCCAGGAGGAACGAGGGCGCTAGAGAATGACAATACCAGAGTTAGGGAATTGTGCCTGACAGAAGTTAGTAACTCAGTGGTTCTTACTGGTTGTAACTTAGGGGAAATTGCAATGATTCAGGTATTAAGTCATTTAAAAAAATATGTGGAAAATGTATACAGAAGGTTTATTAGAAATTTAGAAAGCTGTGAATAGATAGATAGATAAATAGATACATACATACATACATACATACATACATACATGACAGAGGGACTCTCTGGATACTTACAAAGATACTTTTGTCCTCTGGGTGAGAGAACAGATGAAGACTAAAATCAGGCCATGATAGAGTTGCCAAGCTTCAAAGAAAACAGAAGGACTGGACAAGGCAAGTACATTAAGATAACCTTATCAGAGCCGATTAGGAAAAACTACTAGAAGAAAACTATCTAAAGTGGAAAACTAAAACTTTACTCTCAATTGATCTTTCTTGGTTAATTCCCCCATACTCCTTTTTTTCCTCTTACACCATACTGTATGTATGTTTACACAAAACCTTATCCACAGTTACCACTTTGCGTGATGTTAGCATGAGACTACTACCAGGTGAGTCATCCATCGATCTGTACTGGATGCCATTGGCTAAGAACGCATGTTGTACCTCCCTTCCTTGGCTGATGGTCTGATGGTTTCTGGACAGGCTTTCCAAGTCCAAACCTGAAGAATCCAAACAGCAAGCATGAGATTCTTCTCCCAGAACACTGACATTTGGTTAAATAGGTTTGGGAAGGGGTGGAATTCATACTGTTGTTTTAAATTAACACCCACATATAAGATCATGAAATTCTCACAAACTGGTCTATTGACACAACCACTTTGTAAACTATTGCCATTGTTTATTAAAAACAAAACCACACAGGATTTCCACTTCTGCATTATTTACTATTAGGTATATAATAGCATATAATTAGGTATAAATAGTATATAATAAGTATAATTATATATATATACCCAATATTATATAATATATAATAATATATTATTATATATGAATATATAGATATAATATATGTTAATATATTTATTATATATTAATATATTATATATAATATATAATATTATATATAATTAGATATATGTGTGTGTATATGTATATATATGTATATATTATTATAATATATAATATTAAATATAATTAGATATATATGTATATATAATATATATACATATATGTATATATATATAATATATATATATATATACACACACACACACACACACACACACACACACATATACAAGGAGATGCACCCAAGACAGCTCATCACAGTATTCTTTAAAATACATGACCATGGAAACAAAGTTCAGTTGCCCATTGGCTAGATAATGGGTTAATAAAATGATAAACAGTCAATAAAATATCTCATGGAGCAATGAGAATACATTGTGTTTCATATGACAAACATATCTTATAATGTTCAACAACATTAATCCCAACAAGAAATGCACATTGAATCATTTCATTCACACAAATGCCATGAAGAGGCAAGCTAGTTGATAAATATTAATCCACCATGATGCATTAAGGGCAGTGCTGGCAGAAGACCTAAGGCAATGCCCAGGAGGAAGTGTGCGGGGCTTCTTGAGTATTTTACCAAATTTTCCTTTTTGTTTCTTAAAACTGGGCAGTAGTTTGATGGGTATTTGCTTTAGGACAACTCAATGAGCTGTAAAATTATGTACTGTGTTTTGTATTCTCAAAACAACATTTTAAAGACATAATGGGGTCAGTGAGATGGCTCAATGGGTATTAATGACCAAACCTGATGGCCTCATTCCCCAAACTTACACCATGGAAAGGAAAAAACAAAGTCCTGTAGACTGTCCTCTGATCCCCTGCACACACACACACCCCTACCCACACACATAAATAAATATAGGAATATATAAAAGGAAAGAAGCCAAGAATCAGCACGATGTTTCTTATGCACAGAGAGAGTGTCATACAGAAATGTCCCAATGTTTCCAAGTTAAAAATCTAGAGTCAGATTTGGAATGAAAAAGTTTCAGAGATAACTTAAGCCAGTGGTTCTCAACATATGGGTCGCGACCCCTCCAGGGGTTGAGTGAGCTTTTCACGAGGGTCTTTTAGGACTGTCACAAATATCAGATAATGACATTATGATTCATAACAGTAGCAAATGTGCAGTTATTAAGTAGCAATGAAAAGTTTATGTTAGGGTCACCACAGCAGGAGGAGTAGAAGGGTCTCAGCATTAGGAAGGTTGGAAGCCACTGGTTTGAGCTGACATACTTCCTTTTATGTGTGTACAAGGGACATTTTATGAAAGTGTCAGTCTAAGTCTACTTTTAAGACATTAAATTTCTAAGCACCAAGAAAGCAGCGTGGTATAACTTAATTGGCAGATATGGTCTTAGTTGTAAGTAAAATAATAGTGGGGTTTTTTTGTTGTTTTTTGTTTTTTTTTTTTTTTTACAATAAATGCCTTCGTAGATTAGATGCTACATAATGTTATTAAACCTGCTCTTTGTAGGTCAAACATATCTAACCAGAGGATTTTGCATGCGGTGGCGCTGGGGCTCAAGCACACAGATTTTTCTGAAGCTGAGTCTCTGCTCACAGTTGACGTTTCAAATCTCGGCAATCCTTCACTTGTGACTAAGCAAAGGTGTCAGATAAACGAAAAGGCCAAGCAAAGGAGCATAGAGTTGGCCTGGAGAGAGAGCTCTGCCAGTCTTTGCAAGCTCGCCTATGGCGGCTGTTGATCATAGCTCTACCTGCTTGGGCTAATTTTGGGTGCTGGTTATCACAGTCGGTGGCGCGGCAGCTGTAGCGTCCGTCTCCAAGGTGTTTGTGTGTTAGCCGTGTGCTTGTGCTCCCGCACCTCCACACCACGAGCCCACGAGCCAAGGAGAGTCCTCTCTAGCACCCAACAAAATGACTGTAATAGTCACCAAGGTCCCTGAAGGACACACCCCCATATTATGAGCACCTAGTTGTGGATGATGACTCAGCTCGCCTTTACCAAGATGCCAAGGAGCCTCAAGACCTCCTAATCTCAGTCCACGCTCATTGATTGCTTTCTAAAAACACTGAGCTGAAATCTTTTTTCCCAGGCCCGCGATTCTAGTGCCCTATCCTTTGTCTTCCACGGATGCCCGGCTTCCAGCTGCATCGGCTCCGTTTGACCCCCACAAGCACTTCCGGACATCTCCAGCAGGTGGCTCAGCTACGCTTGGTAACACATTCCTTCTGAGTGATTACTAAGGCAGTCTCCTGCCTCTTACCTGGAATCATCAGCCAAGACCACCCTCACTGGCCTTGTCCTCTGATCGATTAGATCCTCTGGGGTTTCAGGCTTCTCTCAGGGAAGGAGCCTTGCCTCTTTTGAGGCTATATCTGTTAAAGAACCACTCGGGCCAAACTGTTGACACACTAATGTCTCAGAGTTGAAAGCAATCTCTTTCAGGCTCTATTCTGCCGCCACCCCCACCCTACATCCCTTTACTCATTTACTCTCTGAGGACTTAAAACTGACTTTCACATTTGTCTAAATCGGGCCTCGGGGGGGGGGATTCCCCACCCCTCCCCCCAGCTTTGGAACTCTAAGCACAATTCTCCTTGGTGTCACCAAACTGTCTCCTCAATACAAATGTCTCTGAAATACACACCTGGAAGGAGCGCTTGATTTTAAACCTGACATTTTAATTTGGATAGTTTGTGTGAAGCCTCAAAATGTCTATAAGCATTTCACAGTTAGGTAGATTGCAGGTTCAGGGTGGCCCAGCCTATAAATGCCTGGCTACTGTAGGGAAGTCAGGACTGGCCCTGGAGTAGAGTAGGCTCAATGGTATTTTCCTGGTCAACTAAAAGCGTGAAGACAGGACTATGGGCTTGCTCAGTCATTTCGGAAGTAACATCATCCAACTAGGTCTGGTTTTGTTCCACCTTCCATGTCTAGGCTTTCCCTACACAAGCCTACTCATGGGGCTTGAGTTGCTACTTTTTTCTTCTTAAGCCAAAACGTTGTTTATCAGTCCTATTATTAATTACCGTATCTGCCTTTATGCCTGATCTCCCTGGAGTCTTCACAATCTTACAGACACAACAGGCTTCTACAGAGCTCAGTGGGCATGCTCAGGCATGTGCTGAGTTCTGGGGAGTTTACACTAAGGAAAATGCTGTCCTGGGTGAGAGACAGACATGGCAGCAGACCTCTCTCCTTGACTTTTTATGATGAGTCATGTCCTTTAACGATTAAAAGATATCATTTTGTGTTAAATCCATTAAGCAGTGTAACCACGGGTGTGAGAGCAACCGTATAAAGGGGCAGTTTATCTGATGCTCACCGGGTCATCTTATGAGAATGAAGTTTTTGTTTTGTTTTTTTTTTTAGATGCATATTTTCTCAGGTAAATTCCGTCTCTGGGCAATCTCTCATAGTGGAGATGTGTAATGAATAAAACAGTAGCGTTTATGTGGTTTTGAAATTGCTCAGACAAGAAATTATTTATTTACTCTGTGGGTTAAACACTGCCTCTGGATTGAGGCAGGCAGCGGCTTCCCTGACTGGACTTGGGGGTGGGGCTAGCAATGAGCCTCCCGTGTAATGCTGTTCGGCATTCAAGGATAGCTGGTCACAGCTTGTTTCAGTGGGTGAGGCCAAGACAGCAAATTACACAGATCTGTCCGCTAAACCCATTAAGTCAAGAAATTAAATAAGAATTAGAGGAGAGCTTATTTTAAGTGGAATCTTGTAGCAAATCACAGTCAAGTCAGCTGACCCTCTAACCCCTCTACTGGAAACTGTCAGGATTGTGTGGCTTGAATAGACTTTTAAATGGCCTTGCTGGGGGTGGGCGGGGTGTTATGTGTTGTTATTTTGAGAATGCAGTATTTTCCTTTTAATTTCAGCCATAGCTTTTGCATGATTATCTTGATCTAATAATTTCTTCTTAGGCCCTGGAAAGGAAATGAATAATTCATCTTCAACTTACAATTCTTGAAACTAATTATTAAGGAAAAAAGATAAGAATTTTAAAGAGATTACAGATTACACAGGAGCAGACTGATAAGTCACTTTGGTTTCTGTTCTGTTCTGTTCTGGTTTGATAACCAGGCTGGCTCAGCTAACTAACATTTAGTGATTCTTTAATTCAGACAACATTCACCTGAGGAAATCAAACAGCTTTTACATGCACTGGCCCAATATGCACTTCCCTTCCCTTCCTTGGCCTCTGCCTCAGGTTTTCCCAGCTTCCCATGCTCTCAGGAGAGACTGCATTCCTTTCAGGCCAGTCAGCATCACTTTCTTCTGATTCTACAGTTTAGCATCTTAACTAATTGCCTTAGTGAGTGAGCCTTAGTGAGCAGGCCATAAACAGGTTGCCAACTGCTGCCTTCTTGGGACACTGCGGATAACTCCAAACTCCGTGAGCATGCTGTATACTTCAAAGGCTGAAAGTAACACTTCCATTTTCAAACAGCTCATGGCCTGCAATTGCCATACCAGACCTGTGAGGAGCAACTGAGTCAGCTTCCCTGCAGTACCCAACTCCGGGAGCTTCTGGCATTTCCTTGACTTAGTGCAGCAGTGTGCAGCCAGCCTTCTCTGCTTCATGTGACTCAAAGGACACATCCATTCAAAAGCCAGAACTTCAGTGTGACTTTACTCCCCATACCAGAGTGCCTGGCAGGGTGTCTTTTCAGAGAGGTTCTTCTTAATCTCTATCCTGTCATTACAAATATCCCAACTTTGAAAATTAACTAGGAGAAGGTTGAGGGGGAAAGGGAGCAGGGATTCGGGACAGGGGCTCCTTAGTTTCAAAACATTTCTGGGATTAGATTTTTACGATATCATTTTCACTAAAAGAGATTATTTTCCTAGGTAGATTATTGGAACTAACTCTGTTACTCATTTCAAAGTCACACAAATTTTTAATGCTCTCAAATTATAGTTGAACTCTGTATATGTATGTCTGTGCATGTGTCTATATGTCTGTGTGTATATATATTTCTCTGTGTGTGCCTACGTGTATGTGTGTGTGTGTGTGTGTGTGTATGTATGTGTCTGTATGTATCTGTATCAGTATGTGTTGATGTGTGTCTCTGTGTGTGTCTGTGTATGTTTATGTATCTGTGTGTATGTGTGTCTGTGTGTGTGTCTGTATATGTGTTTGTGTCTGTGTATGTATGTTTGTGTGTGTTTCTATGTGTCTATGTTTGTATGTATGTGCCTGTGTATGTATTTGTGTGTGTATGTATGTTTCTGTGAGTCTCTATGTGTGTTTCTGTATATGTATGCCTATGTGTGTCTGTGTATGTATGTTTGTGTGTGTATGTGTCTCTATGTGTGTGTCTGTGTATGTATGTTTGTGTGTGTATACATGCACATGTGCATACATGTGGAGAAAGAAGACAACCTCATGTCTTCTACTTTTTTCTTTAAAACAGAGTTTCTCACTGGCCTCAACTCACTGACCAAGAAAGCTGGTGTAGTTGGCCAGTAAGCAAGAAGGATCCGCTGTCTATGCCTCCTCACTGCTGGGATCACACCTGGCTGCTTTTGTTTTGTTTTTGTTTTGTATACACGTGTTCCAGAGGTCCTCATGCTTCCATGGCTAGCGTTTCACTGGGTGGACTCTCAGAAGCCCAGGTTGTATTTGAAACCCTTAATGCTTTCAGTGTAGGCTGCCTGGCTCACAGTCTTTAAAGTCTCTCTCTCTCTCTCTCTCTCTCTCTCTCTCTCTCTCTCTCTCTCTTCCCCCTTCCCTCACCCTTCCCCTTCCCCCTCTGTTTTATTGATTCTTTGTGAGTTTCACATCACACACCCAGTCCCACTCATCTCCCAGGCCCTTTGTATCTGACCTCTGCCCTTGCAACCTCCCCACCAAATAAACACACACACACACACATACACACACACACTCACACACACACACATACACACACACACACACACACACACACACACACACCAAAGCGTAGAAAACATCTCGTCGTGGAAGCTGTGTCACAGTGTGTCCCACAGTAGACCCCTCTGTTCACACACCTTCACTTCCAAATGTTTATTGCAGTGAGTCATTGGTCTGGCTCAAGGGCTCTGGCTTCTGTGACACCATCAATACTGGATCCTTACCAGGACTCCTCCTGGTTATCCTGTTGTTGCCCTGTGACGTGGAGATCCTGCAGCTTGGGACCAGCAGGGCCCAGCCTGTTCACATGCCCTAACAGTTCACAGATGAGTAGATTTGGGGGTGGGCCAACTCAACCCCCAGGATGTGGGCCTGGGAGGTAGCTGAGCTGGTCAGCCTACGGGCTTTCCCTTATCTGCACCACCAGGGGGAGCTCTTCAGCACTGCTCTGGCTAGGCCACCCAATGCCATCTTGGCAAGAGACAAGGTCATTTCCCATGTTCTCATGCCCTCTGGGCCGGCTCATTGCATCCATGCCTCCAGAGCCTCCGCTACTGTGCTATCCAGTTAAAGGCGCAGGGCCCACTCTCCCAAGTGCTTCAGCCTGGTGAAGGGCTGGGCTAGCTCTTCCGCTCTCAAATCCTTGGGTTGGCTCACTGATGCTTTCCCCACCAAAGCCAGCTCCGGCTGTGCTGCCCCAGGGAGGTGCAGGGCCTGCTCTCCCAAGTGCTACAACCTGTAAGGGGCTGGGATAGCTCTCCTCAACACAACAGGTGGAGGGGGACAAGGTGGAAAGGGAATCAACCTCTCACCCACCCCTGTCAATGAGTGTCAGGGCCAGCTCTCCCTGGCTCAGGCCCATGGGGTCCGGCTTACCTGTGCCCTCTTCGCCATGGCCAGCTCTGCTGTGCCGCCCAAGCAAGGTACAAGGACTACATCCCAGAGTGCTGCAGCCGGTGAGGGGCAGGGACGGCTCACCCTTTCTCATGATCAGGGGCCAGCTCTTAAAAGAATTTCTATACGATAGACAGTTGGACTCTGGACAAGTATATGAATACTCCATTAGTATTTAAAAGAATAATTAGATAAGTGCTGAGGTTCAATTTATGAGAACTCAGAAACGTGAAAGATTATATCGATTACTTTTCTTGAGTTAGAAATGTGCTCATTTCTATCTTTTTTTATTAGAAGACAGGATAAGACTCATCTTGAAAGAGTTAGTTTCTTATTCTTCATCTCCAGCCCAGGCCAAGCCTCATCCCAGTAGCCTCTAAAGTGAATCCCTCTCACATGCCTGCTCGGAAACTCTAGTTTGTTTGATTGCAATTAACTGTCTACAGTGTAGCCAGAACATAAAGAAACAAAAGATGCAAACACTTAATAGCACTTATACTGCTGTTTGAAAGAAACTTTGTTAAGTTCAAGGAAACAAATGTGCTGGGTTTTACTCCTTGTGTGCTTTAGACTCTATCTACCTGAGATCAGCAAACACATCTTCACCAAGTAAACTTAAACGGACCAGATCTCCAATTTAAGCTTGGTGGGTGGATTTCGGGAAAGGGAGTAACAGGACTTAAAGATAAAAGAACTTGAGTAGCTAGCACAGACCAGAAGGCTAAATAGACATTACACTCACAGAGTCATGAGCTGGTTCTCAAAAGGCAATAAAATACTTTCGCCTTTGATGGTGTATCGTGAGTCTGGAAATGAATCAAATGTCCATCAATAATAGAGCAAGTGGGGTTCTGATCACTCAACACTATTAATAGGGGATGAAAACTCTACACCTGGATGTGCTAATACACATTGAAGCCATAGATGCCATTAAAAAGTGTGTGTGTGTGTGTGTGTGTGTGTGTGTGTGTGTGGTGTGTTCTTACATATTTAAAATGTACCCATATGTTTCTTATATTTATTTAAAATGTTGAATGTTTAAAATTCATTTAAATATTTTAAAATATTTAAAACACAAGCAAAATAACATAAAGAAACGCAGGTTATGACTGGCTTTGGGGAGAACAATGACTCTTTGGTACTGTGCTGTGCGATGTTGGCCATTCTCAAGATGCAGACAACAGACTCTGTCCTCTTGGAGTTTACATGGGTGTGTTGAGTGCTTTTTAGTCTACATTTCTAAAATAATTTTAGTTTTTAAATGTTATGTGTGCCGGGCAGTGGTAGTGCATGCCTTTAATCCCAGCACTTTATCTACCTAAGATAAGAGGCAGAGGCAGGTGGATTTCTGAGTTCGAGGCCAGCCTGGTCTACAGAGTGAGTTCCAGGACAGCCAAGGCTATACAGAGAAACCCTGTCTCGAATAAATAAATAAATAAATAAATAAATAAATAAATAAATAAATAAATAAATGTTATGTGTATGAATGTTCTCCTTGCTTGCATATATGTGTGCCAAGTGCATACCAAGAACATCAGAAGAGGATGTCAGACCCCCTGGAACTGTAGTTATCTATGGTTGTGAGTTACCTTGTGGGTGCTGGGAGTCAAATCACCTTGCTCTGCCAAAGCAGTTGTTGAGCCATCTCTTCAGCCCAAATTAGAGTTATAAATTTTTAACTGTATGTATTCCAATCAATAGTTTTAAAAATTGAATCAAGAACAGACTATGGAATATGATAATAAAGATAATAATATCAAAATACTAATAACATAATAGTTAATATTTGTTGATACCTATTTGGCACACAAACTTATGCTATGCACGCTGCAACATGTAACATCGCACTAGACCGGAAGAATCTACTTACTAATCCAGCCTATGAAGCAAGGGAAATAACTGGGTGGAGAGAGGACACAGGATAGTATAAGTCACTGAGTTCAAAGCTCACCCTGACCACAACTTTACTCTGTCTGGAAGGACTCCAAGTCGTAAAACATAACTCATTATGTGTTTATCACAAGGTGACTAGCTTGTTCTACAACAGAGTATAAAAAATAACATGTGATGGCCAGCTTGGGGGTTTTATTTTTGTAGAAACATTCTTTTTTATGTATGCTTTATTAGAATGATCATTTCATAATCTAACGCTGAGCACACAGACCACATCCAATCCCAGAGCTAAGAACGGCCCCTTAAGTCTGATCAGTGAGACTCCCAAGTTCCTTATTCTTCTCATTGTGTGAAGGATACGAGAGCTTTGCTGTGGCTCAGCCAGTATGTACTGTCAGGACGGTATGGCTCTAATATCCTAATCTGAAAGTGGCCCACAGGGATCATTGAGTGTAAACCCCAAATTCTTTAGGAACAACTAAGTAAAGAGATTTCAGCCAAATGTATAAATAGTGGTCAACATTTATTATTTTAGAAATTTAAGCTTATAGGAATTTATAAAAATAAGTACCTTTACCATAGATGCTGTTCTGCATGGCAGCAAAACTCAGAATACATAATTTACATAATGATCATAACAGACCTAGGATCTAATCTTTGTAGCAAGTAAGATAATCTGTATGTTTTTAAAGCAATTCTCAAAACTTAACCAAAGGCTATGAAATAGACTAAAAGTAATTGTCAGTAAATCTAATGGAACTTGGTGGGAAGGTTCTATCATGTTGTCAGTCCGTTAGATTAAAGTTGGCAGGGGCTGGAGACCTAGTTCCAGAGTAAGAACTCATACTGCCTGCGAGGACCTGGGCTTAGGTCCCAGCATGAACATCAGACAACTGACAATGACCTTTAACAGTAGCTCCTGGAGATTCACATGTCTGTCTTCAGGGGCATCTACGTACTCGCATGTACATCCTACACACAGACATACATGCACACACATGATTAAAAATAATAAAAAAAAATAAGTCTTTGTGAGCTGAGATGGCCCAGTTGTTAGGGCCCTTGTTCTTGCAAAGGTTTTGAGTTTTGTTTCCAGCACGCATTTAATACTTGTTCCATGGAATCTGATGCCCTCTGCTGGCCTCCACAGACAGTGCACACATGCGGTGCACATAAACGCATGCCCCAAAATGCTCATACACATAAAATAAGGTAAAGGAATCTTTAAAAATTGTAACGACTCTCAACTCAATTCCCTATAATTTTTATTTGATTTTAAAATTATTACAAATTCATACTGTGCTGTGATGGTGAATGCCGTTAATCCCTGCACTTGGGAGGCAGAGGCAGGCAAGTCTCTGAGTTTGAGCCAGCCTGGTCTACAGAGCTATTTCCGGAACTGCCAGGAGGTACACAGAGAAACCCTATCTCAAAAAAAGAAAAAGAATAAAACTAAATTTACAAATTATATTTGGGCCTGATATATTAATCCCAGCACTCAGGAGGCGAAAGCAGGCAGATCTCTGGGACTTCAAGGCCATCTTGGTCTACATAGTGAGTTCCAGGACAGCTGGGGCTACATACAGATACCCTATTACATCCACCCCCCAATCATCTGGAATTACAAGTAATGAAGCAATTGAATTATAAAATCTTATTTCTCCAAAATATGTGCTTTACAGTTATTAAAAGTTATATGGTAATGGTATAGAAATAAAAGTAGAGAAATTTCTGCATCTCACCTGTGAGTGTTCAAAACTGCCTTACATGAATGACAGGGCTGGGGTTAGCGTGTGTGCGTGTGTGTGTGTGTGTGTGTGTGTGTGTGTGTGTGTGTGTGCGTGTGTGTGTGTGTGTACTTTTTAATAAGTAATTTCATCTTTTAAGGGCTGGAGAGAAGGCCCAGTGGTTGAGAGCACTTGGTGCTCTAGCAAACGACCTGAAGTCAGTTCCTAGCATCCACCTAAGACAATAACTATATGTGATTGAGCTCCGTCGCCCTCTTCTGGCCTCTGTGGTCACTATATACACATGGTAACAGACTTACACGCAGGAAAGATACCCGTACACAAAATATATAAAATAATAAAATAAAATAAAACCTTTCCAGCTTGTGATTATCATAGCCTCATCCCTGTTGAATAAGAAAAGAAAGAACTTCATCTTTTATGAACTGATTCTCATGGCTTCCAACATTCTCTCCTGTTCTCCTTCCCATCTGCCCCTGCGTGACTGCCTTTTCTTAGTGTTTCTTTGTAGTATAGTGTATTGATTATACAACTTAATAGATGTGGGTGACATTATTTTCACACATGGGTGTAGCATATTTCACATATATGTGCAACACATTTTCACACGTGTGTAACATGTTTTCTCATACATGTGCAACATGCTTTCATGCGTGTAATATATTTTCTCATATGCGTGTAACATATTTTTTCATACACGTGCAACATATTTTAACACATGTATGTAACACATTTTCACATGTGTGTGATGTATTTTCACACACGTGTGTAACACACTTTGATCCCATTATCTTCACTTGTCCCTCTCTTCACCCCCATCATGATGTCCCTTATACCATTTCACGACTTTTGTAAAGAATATGTCATGTTCCGGACCTAAGATACCAGGAAAGTTCCTCTGGTCCACAGATTTTCTCTTTCTCCAGCTTAACTTTAAAACTGTGCTCCTCGTCAGATTTCCTTTGTTCATCCTTCGTTCTGACAACTCCTTAGGTTTGCAGCCACATGAGAGCCGTTCTCTCAACAGCACAGTGGTGACTCAGTGTGATTTTCCAGACTTTTCACAAAATGTATCCACATTCACACGTGTCCCTGTTGCTGTGACCAAAGAACTGACCAGAACCAGGGGAGGAAGGGCTTAATGTGACTCACAGTTCCAAAGGATACAGTCTACCAATGTAGGGAATACTGTCTGCAGGAGGGAGTGGGTCATGTTGTAGCCACAGTCAGGAGGCAGAGGGTAGACAGGAAGTGGGAACCTCTTCCTTCAAGGCCCTCCCAGTGGCCACCTTCTTCAGCAAACCTCCACCTACAGATGGTTTCACAGTCTTTCAAAAAATAACGATAGGGACCATGTGTTCAAGCACAAGAACCCCTGCGGGACATTTGACATCCGAACTGCAAAAAAGTATCTAGTGAAAATGTTGCTGACGTGAAGAAGACAGAAAAGAACTTGTCTCAATCCAGGTGTGGTGGCACACACCTCTAGTCCCAGCACTTTGGAAGCAGAAGCAGAAAGGTCTCTGTGAGTTCAAGGTTAGCCTGGTCTACATAGAAAGTTTCAGGGAAGCCAAGACTGTGTAGACTCTTTCTCTAAAAATAAAAATAAGAAACTAAGGTGAGATTTGTTTGTGATATATTTCCTTCTTAAATAAAGGTGTGTGCTCATTTCCAATTCAGAAATATAAGTTAGATAAGCCAGTTACTGTGAACTTACCCTGGGGTCCTCCCTCCACTGGCCAACCTCACGTGTAAGTTTCAACATTTACTACACACTCTCAGGGTGTCCTTTACAAAATTTCTCTTGGTTTTGTCACAATTCAGCTACTCAAAGAACTCACTAACTTCTCTCAGATCTCCATTTCCATCTTTGTTCCAAATGCTAGAAAAATCTGAAATACTCAAGATAAAATGGCTTTTAAGAGTCTGAGAGTCTGGGCAACTTTTGCTGCGAGCTGGGATGGGGTAACACACTGAGAAGGTCTCTCTGGGTCCATGTTTGCTGCTAGCCCCATGCAGACACCGCCCAGCCTTTCTCAAAACATTAAAATGAAGGCACATAGTTTCATCTATGCTACAGAGCACCTCCTTTTAGGGATGGTGAAAAAGATTTCACTCTTTGCTCAAGAATTTCAAAACTGTTTTGAATTCTATCTTCACTGTAAAAAACCTCATTTGTATATATAAAAAAAAACCACTTTATGAACGATTTCTGTCTTCATGTATCTCACAGGCCATCAGTTTTGTTGGTGGTGTGTTTGTTTGTTTGTTTGTTTGTTTCATTGCTAAGCAGAAGAAGGATCGAAAAAAAGGCCATCCCAAACTCAGGAGCTCTGTCAGGTTCTTTATAAGCGTGGCTTCCTTCTGAACCATGCCCATTTTAAAACTGCTTAAACACCTGTCTGTTTGAATCACATGAAGGAAAGAATAGATTGACCATCACTGGCTGGAAACAAACACAGGTTGATTAGGGAGGAACAGAAAGCAGACTGAGGGCTGAGAATGGAAGCTTTCTCCCAGGCAAGCTCTTTCTGGATACATTGAAATTCCAAGCAGTTTAACGTTCGGGCAAGGGTAGCGAGAGCGTAGGTGAAGGAAGAGATGTGAAAAGCTCTAAAGGTCCTGTGTCTCCTTCAGAGGGAGACATAGAGGGAAAGACGTGAACATAATGTCTTTCTTTTGGTGTCTACTCAAGTTTAAAATAGCAGTCTTGGCAATACTTAAAATACATAGATACCAAGCTCCCCATGATTTATTCTTGGCCTCAAGCTGCCCTTTGGGGCTGGAGGACCGATGGGCTCTACCTTAAAGAGACCCAGTTTCTGGGCCGAACTTGGCTCACTCACCATCATTTAAAGCATAAACCAGATGCTATCTATTCTCTCTCTGCTCAAGTTCCTCAAAGCTGACCGTGCCCATCGGCCCCTGCTCCTTCCCTCCGCTGCTCTCAGATCTGCCCTGCTGCTCACTCTGCAGCTACAGGTTCTGACCTCCTTGACCTTTAGGAGTCAGTCAACCCCAGGGCCTTTGCATCTGCTCTCTCCCCCACACAGCCAGGTCTGCCTCCTCCTTTCATGCAAATATCACCTTTGCTTAGCATCCTGTCCAGAGGGTGCTCCCCTCTCCAGCCCTCAGTTTTTGCTGCCTTGTGTTTTCCTAGCATTGACCGTATGCTCATCTGACTTGCACTGGTAATCCTCTTTCTTCCAGAATCTAAGAAAACAGTGGCCGTGCCCTCTTCACTGGAACCCTGACATGGACAGTGAGCACCCCATAAAAGGCACACAGCAAATATTTGCTGAGTAAATAAATCCAAGAATAGCATTGGACAAGTCATACATTTACGTTTTTTAATCTGTCAAATGCAAGAAAAAAAATCTTCACTCTCTTCTAGTGTCCTAATGTTCAATAATTTGTATGTTTTCTAAACCACTGTTTCTGATCTCTCTATAGATGATGATGACAGATACATAGACAGATAGATACATACAAAGATAAATAGATAGGTGATAGATACATAGATAGATACATAGATGGATACATAGATAGATAGATAGATGATAGATACATAGATAGATACATAGATGGACACATAGGTAGATGATAGATACATAGATAGAATAGTAGATACATAGGTAGATGATAGATACATAGATACATAATAGATACATGGGTAGATAGATGATAGAGACATAGATAGATGACAGATAGATTAAAAAGTTTGTCAGGACAAAAACTGTATAAGTAAATATATTTATATAATTATATATTAATATATACATTTATATGTATATTATCATTTGTGTAGGAAACTGATTGCTAACAGACAAAACTCCACTATCACTCACTCTGAATATATTCCTTCAGTGATGTCATCGAAAATATCTAAAAACTGGTCTTCTGTTGGGAAAGAAGTCAAATGTTTTCATTGCCTACATGGTGCCTCTCTACCCTCCCCCAGCCCTCCCCCAGCCCTCGCCCAGCCCTCCCCCAGCCCTCCCCCAGCCCTCCTTCAGTTCTACATGTATAAGCCATGACTGCTGCTGGAGACTTCAGCACGTCTCCAGAGGTGAAGACAGGTGAAGACCAGTTCGTTCTTTTGATGTTACATAACTCACAGCTCGCCTAATTAAAAAACACGAGGACACATGTGCTCCTTTTCATTGCAGATAACTGGCCCAAAGAAGGTCCCAAGGATGCTGGACCCACAGACTGCTCAGCTGACCCAGCCGGCTGTGCGCTGAGCCAACCTCACCTCCATTTGGTTCTGTCCTGTTGTCTGTTCTTCTCACAGCACATTGGATAACTCTAAGTATTTACCCCGCAAGAGTATTCAATTGTATCCACAATCCTATTCTAAACATGAAAAAAAATAGGGATTAGCAAGAATTAGAAACTTAACCAGGACTATCTTCTGTTTAAATCATCACTGTTTCGAAGACCAAGAGCATAGCAGCAGCTCAAACAGCCTCAGAGTGGGTAGAGGGACGGTGGCATTAGGATCTGAGGATGGACTCACACAGTTCTCTCTTCACTCTACCCTGTGGCCTCTTAGCACCCAGACTCAGAAAGCTAGAGGCAACCACAGTAAGGCATAGTAGGCCTGCATTTGTACGGCTCCTTACCCTAATGCCTCTGCGCCCCCTTGGCACCTGGAGAATGCCTGCCATCTTGGGATCAAAATTGTAAAAGAAAAAAAAACTAAGACAAAGCTTAGAAATTCTTCATCAAATCTTGGCTCTCTTAAAACACAACACACCACACCTTGGCTACAGCAAGGTTCCAGAAACTCCAGATTTCTGGCTTATATGATAGTGTGATTGTTCTCTGACACAGAAGGGTGTTCAGAGAACCTCACGCCTGTCATGTCAGAATTTGTCTACATTATAAAATACTTACAAAACAGACTGTTTTTTCATGAGACTCAATCTATTTCCTGTAACCAACTCGATGTTTAATAAGATGAGCTGCCACTAGGGGGCACTGAGCTAGCGCAGACCGGAGAGGAATACAGTAGCAAGAGAGCTGGAGGCTTCTCCCTGCTGGACGAAGAGTGGAACTGCTTTTTCTGTCAGGCTTTCTGTGCTCTGCTGGAGAGGCTGTGGGAAGAGCATCCTCAGAGGGCCACCTAGCACTGTAGGCCTAGGGAGGAGGCCTGCTCCCATGCTGAGGGCGGGGTAGGCATCTCGGCATCTTCTGAACAACCACAGGAAGTTAACAGTCTTCCCCTGCATCTCCAAGTGATGTTACATTCTGGGCTTGGTCGGATGCGAGATGCCCCGTGCGTCCACTTTCCTGACACGGATACATAAGCTGTAAGCTGTTTCTGCGTGTTGTCTGTCAGGTAAATGCATTTCACCTCTCCCTTTCCTGACCCTGCCGGAAGAAAGATGAGCTCCCTCAGAGGCCCCAGTGAGGTCACTCCTGTATTTTTCCTTTACACAACACAGAAACAGTCCTGTGTTTCAGATTACAAAAGTCTTGCACAGCAAATCTAAGAGTCTGTTACAAAACATTTCAGTCAATAAAGGTCGCATCCCCAGAGGGTGATCTTGATTACTGTGTCCCCATCATTTATTATGCAAACTAAGGCATTTCGAGTACAAAATTGGTTTATTAATAATATTTAAGACAGGTACCAACAGAAACCAAGTTCATGATCACTTGACTGACACTGTGTATAGAAACTATTGAGACATCTACTGTCTTAATATTTTGCTTGGGGGGGAAAGGCCTCCTGGAAATTTCCTTATCATGAACGTGTTCAGTCTTATTCTGCACAAGCAAGAGTGTCCTGGTTCACAGAGCCAGTTCATCTGTCTCTAAGGAGATGGTTGCAGTTCATATTCTCTCTCTCTCTCTCTTCCTCTTTCTCTCTCCCCTCTCCCCTCTCTCTCTGCCTCCCTCTCCCTCTCCCTCTCTCTTTCTCTCTCCCTCTCTCCCCCCTCTCTCTCTGCCTCCTTGTTCTTACCCCCATCTCTTTCACACATACCTATCTCTGAGCTCTTTTCTGTGAGAAGTGACATCTCTGGAAGCAACATTTCCAAGAGCCCTTTCCCAGGCTGGAGAGAGGACTCTGTGGTTAATGGTGGCTACTGCTTTGGGGACAGACATGGTTCTAGTTCCCAGCACTTGCATTAGACAGCTGCTTATAAATCCAGCCCAAGGAAGATCTGTATACACACACACCCTTACCCACACCATATACACATACATATACACACATACCACATGCACACACCAAACACATACATACACAAAACAGACACGCAACAGATAGCACAACACAAACACATAACAGACACACCACACACATACACGTACACATCAGTTAAAAATAATAAAAATAAGTGTCTTTTTAAAAAGGCTCTCTCCTCAAGCACCCCCTCAAAGGCAGAGTGAGCAACTCTGCTTATATTTTCTCTATGATGTTTAAATACATTTCTATGGTTTCTTAAAATATTTTTATTACCAATGTCATTTTGAAAGCAATGGGTATGATCTGTTTCAAAGCAATGAACATTGTCATGTGATTATTCAGTCAACATCCCCTCCTAAGAATGAAACTTTCCTTCTGCATGTCTGAAGAGAGCACAGAAAGTATAGCTCCAGCTGCTGAGAAACAGTGCCTGTGACAGGTGTACAGAAAGTCACGCAGGCACACCCCACCCATGGCATGTGCCCCGTGGTCAGCACGCTTCCTGGGGAGGTCCGCTGGGCGGAGATGGATTTGGTGAGAGCATTTGAATAGTTCTCGTTCATATTAAGACTAACTGGGGGAGTAAAGAGGGATGAGTAAAGGAATGGGGTTTGTGAAGACAAGAGACCGAGGAAATGACTTGTTATTCTTACTTCTTGGACACAGAGATAAAAGGCAGAGAGTTTTCTGTTTTAAAAATTGCCTTGATCACTTTGGGTGTGAGGCACAATAGACGATAACAGATAGGTAGGTAGATAGATAGATAGACAGACAGACAGACAGACAGACAGACAGACAGACAGATAGATAGATGACAGGTGATAGATAGCTCAATAGATGATAGAGATATGATGATGATAGACAAATAGATGATAGATAAATCGATTGATAGATGATAGATGAAAGATAGATGATAGATGAGTGACTGATAGATAAATGATAGATGAGTGAAAGATAGATTAGATAGATAAAAGATAGATAGACAGACAGACAGACAGACAGATAATGTGCACACATGTACATAACAGAAACATACAAAACAAAGCCTCTTCATCAAGAAGCTGTTATGATTTTCTAAGCCATGTGTTTTCTTACATGAACGAGAGACACTGCCAGTCTGGCCTGGTTAGCCTGCTCATTCAAAATAAAAGGTTCTAATAACAAGTTTTTAATAGTCCTCGGGGAGCACCAGCTTAGGGAGAAGAGTTCTCCAATTAGGAGCCAGCTCTTGTGAGCCTCTTGCAGCCTCCCTTCCACACCAGGCCCCTGGGTAGGCAAAGAAATATGAAAGCCAGCTCTGGCTTGCCCTTGATCGCTCACCGCAATCTCCCACAGATATACTAATTCAATGAGTTCATCAGTTGTCCTAAAAATGACTTGCATATACCATGGTAAAAATTATACTACACAATTGGGTTGGGCTAAGAACCAGCCCAATTTAGACACAGCTAGTGGCTGTCCCTCCCTCCCCTGCTGTCTCTGGCTGGTCCTGCAGCACAAAGTGTTCAGTGAGCAGAAGTCATTAGTGTTTCTCTAGGGACCCTGAACACAGAACTCCTGTTAATAATCTCAGTTCCCAAACATTTCCTCAGAACACCCAATCCACAGTGAAACCTTATTAGTTAAATTGGTCTCCTTCAATACCGTATATGACCCCTTACTTTCTGGCAAAAGCAAAGTTAAGCAAAACACAAACAAACAAAACAAAACAAAAAAAAAAGATCGAAAATGTTTTTCTCATGAATAGAGGTGTTATCCAAAGAGCCTCCTGTCAGACATCCAAAGGTGGTCAAGAAATACAAAAACAAAACAAAACAAAATCTTCCTGAGAGTCAGAGTCCAGCTTGGCATTCCAGAAGTGTCGGAAGTGTGTCTCCAGGCCCTTGGACACCATGGCTGTGGATTAATAGAATCTCCAGGGTCTGCTCGGTACCAGGAATATTTGGCTGTGTTTCTCCCATTTACCTGAAGTCATTACTCAAGAAGCAGGGTTATGTTCCTCACTTAACAGTTCTTTTTAAAGCACCAGACCTGACTCACTAAGGAGCCTTTTGTAAAGTCATGAAAGGCTCTCTCGTTTGAATGTTGCTCTTAGCTACTGAAGTCCTTTCTTCGTGTATAGCATTTTCTCCACGTGAAATGCCCTCATTCAGTAACTTCATACAAAGGACGTACCACGTGAAATTTCCCGTAAAATCTAATAAATTGGGGGGGGGGGGGAGTAAAATCCATTGCAGAGCCTTTTCCTTCTGAGAGAGAAATGTTCTCTTTTCCCTGCAGTTATGATAACCCTTGGCATGCTGGTATCATGTCAACCTTGAAGGAACTATGTTTGTAAAGTTGACCAGGTGGACACCTACTGTTGAGTGTTCACGGCCTAATAAACTTTAATCATTAAAACTGATTTTATTCCTCTTACCAAATTCAGCCTGTCACAAAAAGAAAAACAAAAACACGCACACAAAAGAAACAAGCCAACCTGAAATTGGGTGACTTGTCCTTTTGTCTGATGTATACAAGCAGTTGTGTTATCTGAGGCCACCTCCTGGCCGAGAGTGACTGAGTTCAGCCCACTCTAACTGGAGTGTTCACAGAGAATCAAAGGAGTAAGGATGTCTGCAGATAAATCTAAACTCAAGCTGATGGAAAATCCCAGACAGACAGACAGAGTACTCTGGCTGCTCAGGCATTGTAAAACTCCTCTTTAATGGCCATCAGGCAAAGCAGAAGCACCCTCCCAGACAGTTCTTATCAATTTCCTGTCTGTTTGGCCAGTGTAGTTGACAACTAATAAACTGTACTACTGTTTGCCTCTCTGCAATGGAATGCCACACAAAGCTGACTGGCTATGGTTTCACAGGCTAGTCTACCAAGGCCAAGCCCTGTGGAGAGGGAAAGTCGTATTACAAATGACATTTTATGACAGTTGGGTCTGAAAATCAGCTCTTTTCTACCAAAACAGGACAGAACAAGTCTTTGAGGGTCTTCCTCCCTTTATGGAGCATCACATACACTTCTGAATGAGAGCAAGTCGGATATGGCTCCCTCTTAACTTACTGGGTTTACTTAAGGAAAGCAGTGTGAACACCTAGCTCCCTCCTGCCTAGAACCCCTGTGGAGCCCAAGAGCAATATATGTATTGGCTCACAGCACACTAAGCTTCCCTGGGGGGGAGAAGGTATCTCGGATCCCACAACAGTGTCTGCTTTCTCTCATAAGAGCTGACCATGCTGAAAACAAACCGCTCTGTCCAGGGCCAATACCTACCCCAAAGCATATTATTATCTTAATATCCTATCCCATAAAACAACAACATTGGATCAAAATTAAGTGTGTTTGATAGGCGGAAACCTTCACAATTTGGTTTAGCTTTCCACATGTCCAAATTTGACCCTACGTTCTAAGATGTGAATGTCTGATAACCACTCAAACAAAAACAGATACGGTTACTGATTTGGGGAAGGTGACTTGGGAATTTGCTCACAGAATCACAAATGGCCTGAGAGATTATCTAGTCTGTGGAGAAACTGAGGCCAAGACAGGTTATTGTAAGTGCCAACGGTCATAAGCAGGCTACACTGAAATCTATTTTTCTGCCTTGGGTCCTAAGCATATACTGTGCTGTGCTGTATTACCTTGTGGGCTACGGCAGTGGACAGCTACATTGTTTATGCAAGTGTTCCAACATTTAGTAATTTGCCAAAAAGAAAGAAAAGAAAGAAAGCATCCAGGAACTAGCTCCTTGTAAAGAAATAGCTTGTGAAAAATCAGTATTTTAGAAATCAAATCACCTGATTTTCTGTCATCTTAAATTCCTTCAATTAACAGATTGGACCCACTAAACACTGCAGTGCCTATGAGGTGGCTCCAAGGGGTGGCAGAGAGGACAGCCAATCAGGGGTGTCCATTCTAGGGAGGAAACGACAGAAGAGTGGGTCAGAGGTGAGACAAGCAGAGACCGAGACCCACCCTGAGCTCAGATCCACTGCCTGGACCGGGCAAGGCTCAAACTCCTCAAACACCACGGTGCCTGGGAACATCCCTGTTTTGAATGTCTTCAAATTACTAGAAACTTCTCAGTAAGATCACCTCTCCTGCCCTAACCCTCAGGTATTATATAACACATGGTTAAGCAACCATTCTGTGACATTTCAATGGCCTTTTTATATTTTACCAGGACTCATTTTGATTTGTTTTCAAGGCCAATTATGAAAATGTCTAAACTAAAGGCCTAGGACTATCAAACATTAAAAGTCACATTTAGTTGAAGTCACCTCCCTCCCCCCAAACAACTTTTCTGGCCTTTCCCCTAACTGAATGTCTGCAAGCTTATGCATGAGGACACACTATAGACCATCTTACAAAGTTCATGGAAGCCAGTCAATGGCAGAATAAAACAAACTAGCAAAACTTAAGGAAGATAGCCACATCCATCCAAGGTAGACAGTGATACCCCCAAGTGCTGAGACTGTGAGGGTTCACTGGGCACCCCTGTGCCTCCAGTTGATATTCTCTCAGGCTAGACCTGCTTGAAACACGTCCTGCTCTGGCTATTTCACCAGCAGCACCTTCCTGCTTCCTTCCCTCTCCTCCTTGTGCATCTGACTCCTCTCCAGGGCTGCTTCTGAAACACTAAGCATAAGACAGAAGAGGATAACAAGCCATTGGTGTAACTATGTATCCTGTTAGGTGTGAGTACCGTCTTACAGAAGGTGAGAGAGAGAGAGAGGAAGGGTTGATGGGGTTCCTGATGGGGAAGGAGACCAGGGAATGTCACCGCAGTGAGGCTACGCCTGCAGGAAGTAAAGAGCACTGTGAGAGTCTGGGAGGGTGACCACAGCCAGCAGTGATGTGGAATATCACATAGAAAGAGCAAGAAGGCCGTCGGTGGCACTGGAAAGGAGCAGCTGAGGCAGTTGGGAGGATGTGGTCGTGTGCATGTGTGTGTGTGTGTGTGTGTGTGTGTGTGTGTGCGCACGCGCGCTACAAAGCTACTAGTGTTCCAGAAAACCAAGAGCAGGATCAGAATATGAAAAGCCACCTCATAAAGAGTAACTCTCAGGGCTGGCGGCAAGGCTTTGTGAATACGGACTTGCCAGGCCAAGCGTGAGAAATTGAGTTTATATCTCAGTACCTGCATGAATATTGGGGGTGTGGTGGTGTTCATACCTATATCAGGGCTGGACACATAGAGATAGGAGTGTCCCTGGGAATGGCTGATGAGCTAGACTAGCTGAATTGGTGAGCTCAAGATTCTGTGGGAATCCAGATTCCCACTGAGACCTCCAGATTCTGTGAGAGGCCCTGTCTTTTAAAAATAAGGAGAGAGGGACCGAGAAAGACTCTCAACATCGATCTGAGGCCTCAACGTTCACGCACTTAAATACTATGCATATATATGCACAGTTTTAAGAAGACTAAGTCTCTATATAAGAGATAATTATGTAAATGTCATAATTACCTTTATATAGTCACATGCATGCAAACTTCATCGTGACCTAACCAAGGTACCATCGACATGTGTCATAGTAGAGAGAGGAACAAGACAGAATGGCAGGAGAGCTCACTAGTCCTTGTCTGTGTTTTTCATGGGAAGGTTCCTCTCTTATGCTTACCTTCCTGTCTAGGTGCATCCTAATCTGGCAGATAGTGACAAAAACAGCAGCTTTGTTTCTGAGGAAGCTCAGGTAGATGAGGCAGCTCAGTGTGGAGGATCCATGGAAATCTTACAGCTGAACCTCCCAGGCCTGGATGAGCATGGACCTACTCATCATGGGAGGCCTGGGAGGAGGAAAAGAAGGAGGGAGGGAGGGACGGGGAGGGGGGACACAGAGAGGGAAGGGCTGAGGCAGAACAGGGTGACCAGCCCTTATCTCAGTATTGTGAGGTAGAGGGCAGGTGGAGAGCGATACCTCACATCTTATCACAAAAGGCCCACACAGAGGTAGGAGCAGCTGCCTCCCCTGGCCTGGGTTCCTGGAGTTCGGCGTTCTTGAATTAACTGGGTAGAAGGGAAAAGATAACGTATAGTTTTTCAGCTAGTTATGCAACGTAACACTTATTAACTAGACTCTGAGTTGGGAGGAGAGTTTGGTTTTCTAATTCCCCTATCAGGTGGACAGTCTGTGGGCAGCAGAGCACCACACCCCTCTACTTAGACTTTTATATAAGATTGGACCAGGTGATTGGGGGACCGGGAGAATCTGATATGCCTTCCCAAAGCTGGAGCGGGTGCAACTATTAGATCCCAGCTAGCCTGGAGGGCTCTTGAGAGATTCCCACATGAAATCCAGAGTGCACACATGGGCAGTGACAGAGGTATATCCTGAGCTCTCGGACAAAGGGGAGTAAGAGCCTTAGGAGCTCTACTGGCCTCCCAGAATACTTTGCTTTTCCACTAGAAGGTACTGGATCCTCTCCAGAGAGTAAGATGGGATCAGGATCTACTCAATAGCATCCCACTCCATCATCTTCCCTCTTCAGCTCATTGAATTCATTTGTGTCAATATTTTACTTTGGAGAGTGGAGAAACTACCAGAACCTACAAGCCAGCCAGCCAAAACAATAGCATAGCCGTGAACAGAATTTGAATCGTCTTGGACAGCCTAGGTTCAAGGAAAATATTCTCTGTGCTTCAGTTGTCTAAATTGGCTCCTCTTGTTCCATCCAAACATATTAAGTTTTGACTGTGGTTTTGTTGTACCAATAAGATTTTTTTTATTATTACCAAATTAGAAATGGGGATAAGTACAGTCTCCATGATGAGAAGTCGGGGACCCAATGTCGTGGCCTGCTACAGTCTTGTCCTTAGATGTGGCTGAGATCTATCCTAAAGGTCCAACCAAGACTGTTTTCTCAGTTGCCTATTTTTTTAGACACTTTGGAGAATACATCATATCCATAAAGTGCTGGTGGACCAGATGAGATGCCAACTGACAGCTTTGGTCCCACATATACATTAACTGCTCTCACCTAATTGTACCTAAGGCAGTAGGTACTTGGTGGCACAGTCTTAAATGGTGATGAGGAATTTCTGTCAATCATTTTCTTCCTCTCTGTTATGATTTGCTTTGCACAGACGAAATCAGTAGCTAAGAATCAGAGATTTCACTGATGGTCCCAGATCTCTCACGAGTAACCCAGAGAGGACCAGGAAAGATACAGTGCAGAGTTAATGACACAGTAAAACCGTAGTCTATGGGAGAGCTGGCAAGGTAGGCCCACGTGATGGTAGCTCTCCTTTAGAAGGAGATCTATCAAGTGAAATCTCTGGAGCTAAACTATCCAAACACAAAGATAAAAATCTTAAAATGACGGTTAAACCGATGTAATCTGCTATGACAGGTTTCAACCCGTCTGTTTTTATCATCCCAGGCCAAGTTAAGTCAGGCACCGTGGGAATGATGCTATCTCTATGCCTGGCTCTGACTAGATAAACACAAATCCCAGCAAAAGCATCAGGGTTCAGGCCAATGGTCAGCCAGAGATAGTCCCTGAAATGAGGGGACTTGATGTGAGTGAGAAGCTACTTCTAACCTTCCAACCACATCGTAAACGTTAAAACGTTAGACAAGTGTGGGTGACCTATGGGGTTACACTACACTTGCCTGTTAAATTTGGGTAACGGAACAGGATTCTGATTTGGGCTTTTTTTGTTTGTTTGTTTTGACTAGACAGGCTAAGTTATTTTCTTCAGTGCAAACTATAGAAGCCAGATTGTTTTTTGAGGACAAAAAGAACGGATATAAAGCCAGGTACTGATAATTTTACATTTCTACTTCACCAGACCCTTTGTTACTGGTCACCTCCTGGTCACTGACCAAGGTTCTTTCTGCAGTTATGATGTCATCAGAATCACTCAGCTGTCAACAAGAGTCTACCATCCAGCAACGAGATTAGTCATGTCGAGAGACATTAGTTTGTGAGCACTTATGCTAATTAGCCATGGGTGGAAATCAAAGTTACACATGAAAAAAAATGTCAGAGAATTTAAATCTTTACTTCAAGAATCTTTGTGTGAAATTGACTACTCCTTGAAATAAACTTAATTAAATAAAAAAAAAACAAAATGAAAAAAAATCTAGCAGTGACTTTCAACTCATGGTTTAAGAATAGTAGTTCAGAAAGGACTACTTCAGTCTAAGGTCAAATAACGAACTGGGGAGACTGAATTTCTGTGTCCATAAAAGTCAGTACATGAGGCTAACTTACTCTCTCCAAACTAGAGAGATGGATAGGTGTGAACAGAGGTTCACACAGAGTGGAGCAGACACAAACAAAGACACATTCATAGACACACCCATAAGGAGAAGAGCTAGCTCTGGGAAGTCTAAACAACTGATGGATTTCTGAATGCTAGTGTGGACTAGTCTAAGAGTTAAAAAATCTAGAGGGACAGTGAGTGAGGAAACCCCTCTGTGGATCTGAATTTCTGGGGCTCTGCCAAGTCCTCAAAATGAATATTGAGAGAGAAGTTTCCTCATGCTCAAGGGTTGGCATAGGAGACATCCAACCTATTTGTACACAACTCTAGCTGGTTATAGCCTTCCATTTGAAAGAAGAAAAAAAAATACTCAAATTGAGTTTCTTCACAGCATCCTGTCTCACCCTAAGAAGTATAAGTATATATGGAAGGTGCAACTGTTATATATATATATATATATATATATATATATATATATATATATATATGGATAAGAGAACTTCCCTTCCATATCCTGCTACACATACTGAGGACCTGTCTGTAGTGGTTCCCCTGACCCAGACATCACAACTGTAGTTGAGAATGATTGCATGCTATACTGAAAGATGGGACTCCATCCAAAGAGTCAGGAAAAGCACTGGAAGCAAATTAGGGACCCACAGAACCATTCGACTCACTGGACTGAGGATGAAGATAAATCTGACTGAATAGTTAAGGGTTCTCATGGCTACAAGAGCAGATGGGCCATGCAAGCAAACAGAGGATTCAAATAAAGAACTTGGGAAATGCTATAGATCGAAAACTACCACAGGAGTGAAACCACATTTTCGTGTAAAACTTGTTTTTAAGATGCCAGATTGGTACACTTTCATTGTATACAGTGATAGATTTTATAAAGAGATTTTCACTCAAGTATGTTAGGCATTTTAGTCAAGATTGCCCCCTTTACTTAAGACAGCCTCACTTCTGCTTTGTGTCGTTATATAAATATATGTATAGCTATGTATATGTAATTGATTTAAACACACACATGTGCGTATGTGTGTGCGTATGTATGTATGTATGTATGTATGTATGTATAAATTCCAGGACCCATATATGAAAGAAGGTGTGATATTTGTCTTTCTGGGTTGAGCTTATTTTGTTCAACATTATGATCTCCAGTTCCATCTACTTCCATGAAAATTATATCATTTCATTTTTCATTATGGAAAAATAAAACTTTATTTTGTGTATGTGTGTGTGTGTGTGTGTGTATGTGTACACATAATCACATCTCTGTATCCGTATATGAATGGACACCCAGGCTGGTTCCATAACTTGCTTCTATAACATCTGATGAAGGATGGCTATCTAGAATATGAAGAACTCAAACATTTCAATACCTCCTCCCTTAAATTCAGACAATCCAATCAACAAATTGGCTAATGAAATTGACAGACAATTCTTTAAAAATAAAGACAAATGGCCAACAAGCATACGGGGGAAAGATCTTCATCTTCAACATCCTTAACCATCAGGGAGATTTAAATTAAATCCATATTGAGATTCTAGCTCACTCTAGTCTGAACTGCTGTTACAAAGATGGACTTATTAGTAGTTAAATACGACTTAGAAGACTCTGAACTTAAGGATCTCTCAACAGAAACTCAGATAACTGAAAAACAAATGGAAAGAAGACTGAAAAAAAACAGAAAAAAAAACTATCCACTCACGGGGTGTTGCCACCAACAGAAGAAAGCAGAGAAACAGGAAAAGAAAAATATTTGAAACAATAATAATGAGACTGTCCTCCAAATTAACATCAGACACAAAGCATGGAATCAGGAAGCTCAGGCCAGTGAGAAGGATAAATAAAAAGAAGGAAAGGAAAGAATAGAGGGATACTACCCTATACACATCCTGTAGTCAAACTACAGACTATCACAGATGAGGGGAAGCATCTGGAAGAAGCAAGAGGAAAACCTGTCTTACTTATCAAAGAGCAAAGGTAAGGGACTGAGGGCAGGCAAGTTGGCTGAGTGAGTAAAGGAGCTTGCTGTCAAGCCTGAAGACCTGAGTTCAATTTTCAGGATTCACATGGTGGAAGTGGCAATAGGAAGTTGTCCTCTGACTTCCACACGCATGCTCTGTCATGCATCCATTTCCTAAACACAAAATAGGTAAACTGTGTTTTTAAAATTGTCACTTATGATAGCTGTGAATGACTATTCCTGGTTGTCAACTTGACTGTAGTTGGAATGAACCACAATCCAGAAATGGAGGACACACCTGTGATCTGGATCTTGAGGCAGAAGGACAAAATGCCTTTGATCCAGAGCTTGAGGTGGGATGACACACACTCGTAATCTGAATCAACACATACCTTTAATCCAGATCTTGAGGCACACCTTTAATCTGTGCCACGCCTTCTGATGGAGGCTTATATAAGGACAATGGAACAAAGAAGGGGTTATTCTTCTTCACCGGCTTGAACTCATTGGCCAGCATGTCTACTGGAGCCTATTTCTTCCGGACTCCAGCTTATACAGAAGACTAGCTGAGACATCCAGCCTTGTGGAACTGAGCAACTACTAGATTCTTGAACTTGCCATTCACAGGTGGCTACTGTTGGGTTAGCTGGACTGCAGCCTGTAAGTCATTCCAAAAAATTCTGTGGAATATACATATATTCATTCCATAAGTCTGTGATTCTAGCAAACCCTGACTAGTTCAATATCTTAGGAACCTTGAAGAATCTGGAAAGAGAAACAGGGATCTCATGAACCTAGACTTTCTCAACTGCACAGTTTTCCTTCAACAATAAAAGAAGAAATCAAGGTTGGATAGGTGTGGCCAGTAGATCTGTATCACAAGAACTATTTTAAAAAAGTATTTAAAGAGCCAGAAAATGATACATTAGAGACTCAGATCTTCAAAAAGGAGGAACACAGAAAATGAAGAAGGGAAAGGAAATGCAGAGCTCTTCCATTTTTTTTTTTGTTGGTCCAACACTTAATCATTTGTTCAAACTCATCACCATAATGAATTTGATAATTGTTTGTCTATGCAAATGAGTGTGTAAACAGTAACAAACTTGGCAGACAGGATGGGCAGGAATAGTATCAGCTACATTGTATCAGTGGAAGCACAGGAGGGGCAGTAGATCAGCTACATTGTATCAGCTGAAGCACAGATTGCTAGTTGATAAAGGAAAACAATGTAAGTTCCAACAGGAAGTGCACTAAATAGAATGCATGTAGGTTAAAGGTCAGTGGAGAAAGATGGGTCTCAGTCAAGTCAAGCAACAGAGTGCTGCGGTTAGGTTAACTTTACACAGGAGACTTCACAGCAAGAACATTGTCTAGCACAGAAGGGACATCACGAAAGGATAGGGTGATTCTCTAAAATGACGTGGCAGAGAAACAAAATGTAGAAAAAAATATGGCAGAACTTCTAGGAAACAAATTCTTTGAGTCAGAATAGACCGCCCCCCTCCACACACACACCTGCACCCAGCTTGGGAGAGAGCCACCAGGGTCAGAGTTGGACTTAACTGCATTCTTAATCAACTATGCATTTGCTATATATTAATTGACTTCATCCAATGTCAGCAAAATACAAATTTTGAGGCTAACACGCAACATTCAATACAGGCTACATATTGTAAGGCAAACTAGGTCTTAATGTCAGAAATAACAGAAGCCTCGTGCAATATATTATTCCAAAACAAAATAAAACTAGATTAAACACATAACAGAAGGCAGGGTAGCAAAAAAAAAAAATAGTTGGAGATTAAACAATGTAAGTTTAAATGACACGTGGATCAACAAAGATATGAAAGATTGTGAAATATCTTGAACTAAATAAAAATTAAAACAATTTATCAAAATGTGTGGAGCTCAGGAAAAGAAATATTTAGAGGGAGTTTATGGCATTTAATGTATATGTTAGAAAAGAAGAAAAATCGAATATCCATTAAATTCTCTCCTTAGGAAACAAACAAACAAAAAAAAAAGAGAGAAAAGAATAACTCAAAAGCAGAAAGAAAACCAATAATAAAAATTACATAAAAACATCAATCAAATGAAACATAGGACATTATTTTTAATCAATGAAATAAAAAGCTAACCTTTTTGAAAAAGATTTTTGAAAAGAAAATGTTCTCTTGCCAGACTAACTAGGAAAGAAAAGGAGGAAAGCACCAATCACTATCAGAAATAAAACAGAGACATCACTACAGATGCCACTGATGCTCTGATAAACAATGAATACTATGAACGACTCTAAACCCACGAACAGCCTGGATTAAATGGTTCATTTCCTTCAAGGCAAAAGCTTCCAGAATGCACATAAGATAACACACACAACTGGAAGAACTTATCAACTGTTAAGAAATCAAATCTGTTCAGTATTATTTCAAAACCACATCAGTCACAGATGGGTTTACTGTTGCATGTTACCAATCATTGAAAGAAGAAACTGTATTCTCAGCGATCTCACTGGAAATCAGCAGCAGACAGGATCCTATTTTCTTTCTAATACTAGCATTTTATGTTTTCTCTAATTTTCTTAGCCTGGAAAAAAAAGCTATTAATTTTAACATTTTTCAAAGAAATAGCTTTGGGATTTATCATTTCTGCTTCTCAATTTCCTGTTTACATAGTTCATGGGTTTGTGCTATCATTTTTAATCACTCCCTTTTTTTCTGATCACTTTAGGGTTAATTTCCCTTTCCTTTTCTGGTTTCTTAAGGTAGAATTTTTATTCCTCTCTAATATACCACCTCATTCTGTGGTGCCACCACTGCCTTACAATCAGAACCAAACATAGCTCTTATAAGAAACAACAATTACAGATAGTATCTCCCGTGCACGCTGAAATAAAGATCCACAAGACAATATTGGTCAACAAGTTCAGGATTATACACAATCAATTATATGCCATCGTCAAGTAGGCTTTATCCTAGGTATGAAAGGATAGTTCAGTAATCAATCATCACGTGGTATAAGCCACCACATCAAAAAAGGTAATGGAGAAAAGATCACTAAGCGTATTGAAAGGTATAGAGGGAAAAAAAGCACTTTTCAAAAATCGAACACACGTTTAAAATAAACTCTTTGTAAACAAAGAAGAGAACGATGCCAGTCCAATAAAGGTATTCTTCGGTTGACATCACACTTAAGGCTGGGAAAGTGGATTGCTTCCTAAGGAGCCTAGGAATGAAGCAAGGGTCCCCTCTTTATTCACCTCAACACCTGTTTTTCAATGTTGCAGGAGAAGTCCCATTCAATGTGACAAGAAAAGGAAGTAAAGGGAATTTGATGAGGGAGAAAGAAAGAAAGCCAGCTTTGTTCAGAAATGACCCAGTCGTCTATGAAGAAGGTTTGTGTGGCTGAATCAACAAAGTCCTAGAACTTATGAAGGGATTATTCTAGTTGAGTTTCAGGATGGAAACTCAGTGTGCCTGCGACAAGCAGGTTGTGTTTGAAGTTAAAAATTCAATGCCATTTGTAGTAGCACACGACTCCCAAGAACTCAGGCCAGTGTCTAAGCCACTCTGTATGAGAGGAGCCACGGGAAGAGTAAGTGAAGAACAAAATGAAGGGCAGGGAGACCATGCTTGTGGGGAGCAGTGCTTAATACTGTAAACGTGTCAGCTCTTCCCAGTCTGATCTATGAATTCGATACAGCCTCAGTCAAACTCTCAGAAGCTGTTCTGAGGGTACAGGCAAACCAATTTTAACGTTTATAGAGATGTCCTGAAGAGCCAATACCACATGGAAGGAGACAAAAAGAGTGAGAAAACTAATACTGCCTTGCTTCAAGGTTAATTATAAAAGCTGCAAAAACCAACGCAACATTGTATCCACGGAACAGGCAAGTCGCTGAGTGACTAGAAAGAGATACAATACGGTCAGCTATTCTGTATTGGAGGAGTAAAGACAGTCTGAATGTTGGAACAACTAGGCAGCCACAACCAAAACCAAAACCATAAAGGTAGACAAGACATATATGTCCTTCAGAACATGGGCTCACAGTAGATCTTAGATCTAAATATGGGTCATCAAACTGTGAGATTCTAGAAAGAGAAGAACCTGTATGGCCCTCTGTTTGGATGTGAGTTTTTAATCTAATCATCAGTTATATATACCTTGACACTAAAAACACATATGTAAAAAAGACATTGATCAGCTGGACTTCATTAAAAGTAATTGTTTCTGGTTGACAAAAGACTCTGCTAAATGAAATGGAAAGATAAGCCACAGTCTAGATGAGAATGTATGAATAAACTAAATAAATAAACTACCCAGCTAACTAGCAAAACCCATCAGACTTCAACACTCACCTCATCAAAGCGACATGGTTGACAAATATTTATATGAAAGATGCCATTATTATTGACATCTAGCCTTAGTCCGTGATGATCTGATAAGATGCATGGAATTATTTCAATCTTCTTGTGTTGGTTGAGGCTTGTTTTGTGATCAATTATATGGTTAATTTAGGAGAGATGCCATGAGGTGCTGAGCAGAAGGTATATTCTTTTGTTCGTTTTAGGGTGAGATGTCCTGCATGTATCTGTTAAATCCATGTGGCTGGTAACTTCTATTACCTTCACTGTGTTTCTGTTCAGTTTCTGTTTCAATGACCCGTCTACTGGTGAGAGTGGGGTGTTGAAGTCTCCCACTGTTATTGTGTGAGGTTCAATGTGTGTTTTCAGCTTTAGTAAAGTTTCTTTTATGAACGTGGGTGCCCTTGCACTTTACTGTCAGGAAATGGCAAATTAAAATAACATTAAGATACCACTATGTGCTGGTCAGAATGATCAGAATCTAGAGCTCTGATGCCACCCAGCATTGGTGAGGATGTAACATAGCAGGTGCTCTGCTCACTTCTAGTAAGAAGGCAAAACGAAGACTGCTTTCTTTAAAAGGTGAACAATCATTTTCTCAATAGAGAACTTGGGTCCTCACAAAATCTTGGGATCCAGTGTTTGTAGCACCATATTTATACTTGCCCCATCTTGGAAACAGCCAAAGTGTTTTTAGTAACAAATGGAGCAAAGGAACCACACTGTGTCTAAACATTGCAACATTATAAAGCATCACAAGGAAAATCATCAGAGTTGGAAAATAAAAACAGACCGTAAGCGGGTAGCGGTAAGTGAAGGAAGCCTGTTGACACTGCTGTGTGATGCATGCTATATGAAAACACACAGGTACTTTACATGGGGCTGTGATGGTCAGGCTACAGGTTCATCAAGATGCTGCTGCCTAAAGCCACAGAAGACCCAGCACTGGGAACACACCATGTGTACCATGTGACGACTACACAGGTTTGTCCACTATTACAAAAGTGTGGCTTCAAACAGAATGCTAACGTGTTGAGCGGGGTGACTCCACGGGCGGGGATGTGGGTGCCTGGCAACACTATGCATTTCCCATTCAGTTTCACTGGGCATCCCAAACTGCACTTTAAAGAAAGAGTCTATTCGTTAAGAAAAGAACTATCAGTTTAGAATATCACAAAGTAGTTTCAAAGTCGTTATCAGTATCAGAAAAAAAGTGAATAAAAGTGTAAAAGTAAAAAGCACTATTGTAAACATTAAAGCGCTGCACACGTAAACTGGTCCAGGGTGGAAAGAGCTAGCTAAGGAGGGTGGCCGAGCAGTGTCTACAAGCATCATGTTCCTTGGTCACTCTACATCTATGAAGGATACTGCTGTGGTCAAAACTAAACAAGTTACATAAACTTTTTATATTTCCTTGTTCTGAATAATTAACAGGGACGTAGAAAATCCAGTGTCAGTACAGACTTTGTCAGATGCGGTTGAGGAAATGTTGCTGTCCTGAGACGGTTAAAGAATGACCTGTGACATGTCTCCTCCCAGATGAGCTCTGGGATCGTTTGTGGAGAAGTGATACGCTACACCTGCTCCGCTCTAGGCTCTGTGTGGGCACCAATCTGGATGCAGCATCCAACATTCCGGTACTGCTCTGTAAACTGCAGTGTGAGTGTGCGATCCAGTGGGAACTGGCTGAAGGACAGAAGTATCTGTGCAGTGTCTTCCTGGACAGTACCAACTAACCAAGATCTTGGGAACCAAAATCTTGGATCCCAAGATTTTGTGTGGACCCAGGTTCTTCATTGAGAAAATGATTGTTTACCTTTTAAAGAATGCAGTCTTTGTTTTGCCTTCTTACTAGAAGTGACCAGAGCACCTGCTATGTCATCCTCACCAACGCTGGGTGGTTAATTATTCAGAATAGATAGATGGACAATTGTTCTATGAACCAGTCTCTTGTGAGCCGCTTCCCTGGTCTAGAGAATGGCCAGAAATGATCCCAGTACCAGTACCAAGAGAGCCAAACTTCCTGAGTTACTTCTAAAGTGACCTCACACACACACACACACGTGCACGCACATGCACACACATACACACACACACGTGCATGCACACACACATACACACACACAAGACTGAAGATCTGTTCCTGAACTGTAACTCAGGTAGCAAAGATGGGGGTTGTGCACAGTACCCACTCAGCATCCTCACTCCGAGAGAACACTAGCCACTTTTTAACTGCCACCTTGTGACCCCTGGCCCACATTCCTCTGCTACTCTTGGCCTTCCTCTGTGCATCTAGTGTCCTGCCCATCCTCCATGCAAAGATCTCCTGGCTGTATACTCCCCCACCACCTCAGCTGGTGCTCAATTTGTGAGCTGGTAGAAATGTAGTAGGCCCAGCTTTATTGTAGCCTCCTGCGTTAACAGGGGTCATGGCTGGCTTCTCTAGGATACCAACTGGCTTGCCAGCTTCTCCCTAAATGCCAGCTTTGAAGCTTAGGTGGATAAGTAAGGCAGAAGGGAATAAGAAAATTGATCTATCTCAACTTGGCCACCAAGCTCCCACAGGTGAGTTCTGGAGCTTGCTTCCTCTAACCAAAGTGTCTGTCAGCGTCGGTGGCTAGTCCCTGTTGGGAAAGAGCAGTGTCAAGAACAAGCCTCCACAGCTGTCCTGCGGTGACTGCCCAGAGACAGAATGTCGACACCAGAAGGTCCTTCCCCAGCCACACCTGTCAGAACTCTCTCCTCTTCTCCCTCCACTAGGCCTCCTCCAAATCTGGCCATCCATGAAAAGCCCCCTCTGCTCAGATTCTACAGCGTTTTGTTCTTCTTGTATTATTTTGAATATTCACTTTGCACTATAAACAAGTGATTGTTTAATCTCTATTAAACAGTAAGAAGGTAGAAGTGTCTTTTTACCTGTACCCCCATAGCAACCAGTGCTGAACTCTGACCCCACGGGACATAATCTGTCACCCTGGAGGTCTGCTGACACCACCAGAATGTTGCTAGGGCTCAGAATTATGTCTTTGTTTTTCTTAAATGTCAGAAAGCTTTAAAAAAAAAAAAAAGAGAGAGAGAGAGAGAGAGAGAGAGAGAGAGAGAGAGAATATTCTAATAGATTCCAGTAAAGAAATAAATTGCTAGGGTTCTATCTGAGCTTTTATATTAAGAAAAATTAGCCAAAAGCCTAATAGTTAAAGATTTCTTTATGTAAATCACGGAAGTAAACAGGAATATGTAATCTGATAAAACAGCATTTAAATTATTAACAACAATTAGTGATGGTAGGACAGGATGCCTTTCTTTTTGTTCCTGCCACTTAAATGGACAGGCTGTCCCTTCCGAGAGCAGTTATGTAACATGTCACTGAAATCCTACCTGCCTCACCATCAAAATTGTCTGGAGACAGACGGCCTGCCAAGCCCAGGGTTGTGACTCTCCTATTTCATTGTGAGAGCTGCCCAGTCATTTCCATGAGGCGTTCATCCCAGGTGATCATCCTGCAGCCCAGTGCTACAGACAGGTGCAGCCAGCAAGCGCGCCACGTGGTAGGAGCCAGAGGAGATTAAAGTTAGAGAGTGACACACGAACCCATGATGCCCAGCCCGGCCACTGTTGTCGGAATCAGTGGGTTGTCAAAACACTTCATCCTGCACTCATGAAGCAGATTAACTCATGATAGTGACAGCATAGTCTTGTGATATCTAAACTAGTAAACTCTGGGATGGAAAATCTAAAACACAGTTGACAATGTCAGCGAGAGCTCCCTGTCTTCTCAAACAGTTATAGATACTTCTTGACTTCGGTGGGGGTAGTAGAGAACTGGGTGACAGGCTGGCAGGAGACCAACCAGCTTCTTTGTCCTCTTCTGTCCAGCCAGGGCACACATGTGGAATCCTGATTCAGAATGTCCAGGGATTTAGTCCAATCTCCTGTTTTCACAAATGTAGAAACAGGATCCAAGCAACACATACACCCTGGGAACCTGCAGAGCTGGTGTCTCTGAAACTGGGAGGGAACCCAGGCTGCCCAGCAGAAGATGTGATTTGTAGCAGGAAGCCAAGAATTCTGGGTCTGACCCACTGTCTAACGCAAGGGAGCGGGCAGCCTCCAAGTGTGGACTTCAGACCAGAGCATCATTCTGGAACATGTTAGAAAAAACTGAGGGTCATGCATTCTTCTGCAGACCTGTGGACTGACCCAGGAGTGGAGCACAGACTGTTGTAAATCCTTCAGATGTTTCTGATGTGTGCTCCCATCTGAGAACTCGCTACAGAGAAAGCCCGACTTATCACTGATGGTGTTTTGTTTTTCAATATACTAGGGACACTCCTAGTATATTGAACACCTCATTATGAATATGCTATCAAGGCCACACTCAAGGGAGAATTTGAGAATTGACTCCTCTTTCTGTCCAAAGCAATTCCTCATCCCTAGCAATCCAGAAATGGACAAAAAGTGCCGTGTCATGCCCACCTGTGCTGCCTCCCTCGGGGACCCCAGTGAGTGACACATTATCTTCGTCAGGATCAGTATCACCTTGATCGATGCCAACAATTATATAAGGACAGTTATGTGCCAGGCGGTGCTGTCAGAGCTTATAATATTAATCCACGTAATCACACACACACACACCATATGATCACACTCTTCCAATTTTTCAGAGAACTGTAGCAAAGACAAACAATAATCCTATCACTCCAAAAGGCTGATACCAAGTCTTAAACCCAGGTAGACTAATAAAATGTGTGCAAGAGAAGCTGCCCTGGGAATGGTCAATGCCTCCTCACTGCCCTTCACCTTGTGCCTGTCTCCCTGCAAAGTACCGAACCAATGCCTTTCCACACAGCATGCTTCTCCTGAGCTTTCCTGACTGAAACTTTCTGCCATCCAGCCTTCCTCTCATCTGGAGAATTGCTTTTAGTTTTTGCTAAACCACATCTCATTGTACAAGAATCTTCTCTGGGGTGCATAGGTTTAGGGCAGGCTTTTCTTTCTGACGGTGGGACCTCTGTTAAAGTGGATGTTACGTTGAGCTGGCATGCCCTGGCTTTCAATCCTGGAGCCGTAAGCTTTTAAAGAGTGGAATCTGCTATTTCTTCTCTGTCATCTGCCATTGTATGTCATGGGAGAGAATGAGTATCAGGGGAGTGGGTGACAGAGGGTTGGTGAGTCCATAACCCCATAAGAGGACAAGCGCACACTGTATCCTACCAAAGGCTGAGAAGCAGCTATGAACCCAGTGTGTAAACACTAAGCTCAGGGCTGAACCTTATTTGAAGAGTTTTCTGATATGATGCCATCTTAGATCTTCAAGCAAGGAACCACATGGTCAAAATGTCTCTAGTCCAAACCAAGGATTTCCAGTGTTCTTTGTGACTAGACTTTAGTTTGATTTTGTTTGTTGGACAAAGCCAGAAATGAAGCCAATGACCTTTCTCAGGCTAGGTAAGTACTCTATACAGTGACCTTTCCCAGGCTAGGAGAGTAGTCTGGACAGTGGCCTTTCCCAGGCTAGGTGAGTACTATAGACAGTGACCTTTCCCAGGCTAGGTGAGTACTCTGGACAGTGGCCTTTCCCAGGCTAGGTAAGTACCATTGAGCGATATCCCCAGCCTATGACACATTTTTTTTTTTGGAAGTCCTAATAGGATTCACTTCTCAAAGCTATTGAAAGGGCTTCAGAGGGAGACTTAGCTCAGAGCTGACAGGAGAGCCCACCTCATGGGTTACGTTTCCCAAGGACACACAGAAGCAGTGACTGGAGAGACGAGAGGGTTCGATGCGTAAAGCACCCACGACCTAAGCAGAAGGACCTCAATTTGGATTCTCTGTACTCACAAAAAGCCAAATGTTGTGGGTGTGTCTAAAATCCTAGCTTTTCTGGGGCAGAGAAAACTGTCATGTAACTTGCTATGACATGACAGGCGAACCCCCAGGGGCTCAGTAGCCAGCTGCTCTGGCCAAAATGGTATCAATGGTGAGAGAGCTTCAAAAGCAATGTGGAAAAACAATTGAAGAAGATGCCCAGTGGTGACCTCTAACTTCCATATGCACCCATGCAGGCACCACCACCCCACCACACATGCACACACATGCACACACATGCACACACATGCATACACATGCAGGTGTGCGTATGCACACACAGAATATTGATACATGTAGCAAAAGGTAACAAAGTTCCATGGTCTTAATTTTCACACTGAAAACACAGCCAGAAGGAATGTACTTTAATTGTTCTGTTTCTACCTGACCAAGAATATAACTCCTGTTGTTGCTGATATTGGTGAAGTTCAGGAAATGGAACCCAGGTCCTCACGCACGCTGAGTAAGAGCTCTACCACTGAGTCCCGAAGGTGACTTTGCAATGACTGGCACAGTTTCCATCTTTTCCTCCTGTCTTTGTCCACCCTCATCTGCCTCCACATCCTGTCTCTTCTGCTCAGCCCATTCCAATAACACTTGCCCTCTGTACAGAATTAAGTGTTCCCAGTTCTAGCATCAAAGCCAATCGATGGACTGACTAAATCATTTGTCTAAGGTGTTTTAATGTTGTCCTTTCACAGTGTAACTTGCTATGACATGTATGTATGACATGTATACTATTTATACACATGAGCACACCAGATATAAATGCATATGTATATGTATACCGGGAGACACCTGTAGGCACATGGGAAATGTAAAATGGAATTTAAATTAGAAAAACAGAACCGAGTGGCAAATTGCCTTACTGGAAGCCTTGTGTATTAAAAGAATCGCACACTTTCCGTACTTCCTCATGTCCTCAGAGTCACGTCAAAATTATTTGGGAGGTGAAATTCAGTACATTTTACCTTCCAGTCACTTCTCAGTTTGCCAAAGGATCATAACGGACATCATTTCAAAGGGAATGATGCAGGACCTTTAGATGCATTCTGGGAAACACGACAGAACCTAATTATAGCCAGCCAGCACCTAATGACAGACTATTCTGTGCAGTGTATCATGGGATGCTTTTGTTGGCACTGTGCAAATACTAGAGAGAACACTTAGAATCAGACGACCATGCTGTCATGTGTTCTATCATTCCCCTGCAGCATCATGGAACCCAAGACTGAGTCAGGATGGAGCAAACCCAAGTGCTAAGGAATGAAATACACCCCTCTGTGCACACCCTTATGTCAGCAGGGGGAGGACGTTTGTCTGAAGGCCCATGGTGTAGCTCTTCTTCATGGATTTGTGTGTTGCCAGGTTGAACATATATAGGCCCACATATGGATCGGCAAACAGCACAGCCTATCCCAAGCACCACAGAGTTGGTGACCGGAAAAGGCCTCGAGAATCTGGAGTGGGAGGAGAATAAAGAATGAAGAAAACTTTGGCAGAAGGCAGAGAGAGAACACTGACAAGAAGTACAGCTTAGAAGCCAGAGGGTCAGTCAGGTGGACCATGTGCGGGATAGCAGAGTCAGGACACAGTACATGAGCTTCTTACCTCAGAGGACTTGTCACCTTAGGGATGTCACCCACACTCCCCCAACCCCAACCCAACCTATACTCCTACCCCCTCACATGCCACCCCATCCTCCTCCCTCAAGCTCCCCCGCCATGGGCTCCTGGAAGGATGGGAATGACAGGATCTTACTATCCTTGGGTCTTTCCTCCAAGGTACCCTGCCCGAGGTGTTGGCTGGACTAGCATATCTTAGATTTCACATCACCTGTGCCATTTGAGATCTTCTCCTTGGTTCTAACTACTACCCAATCCACTGTTTGTTGTTTCTTTGTTGTTTGTTTGTTTGTTTCTACTGGAATTCAAAATCCATGAATTTAGGAAGGCTGTTTGAGTTTCTATTGAATCCCGCAAATCTACAGCACACATTGCCAGACCCAGGATATTATTTATTTATTCTTCTCTCATGTATTACATTCCAACCTCGGTGTCCCTCCCTCCTCTCCTCCCAGACCCTTTCTATCTCCCTCTCCTCTAGATCTACCCCTCCTTCACTCCCTTTCAGAAAAGGCAGGCCCATAATGTTTAACAAATAACTGTTAAATAAGTTTAAAGCAAGAAGTCTCGTGTGGTTAGAGGGCATGTTATTAAAATAGAAGTTGGCAGAAACAGAGATATCACATAGGGAAGGAGGTTTATGTATTTGGACAGTTGGGGAACGATTTGGGGAACCTGGACTGTCTTGCCACTCCCAAATAAGAGGCTCCTAGGACGAGCCAGGGCCATCTGGTCTACTTCTTTAATTTTTAGGCAGGCCTGTGCCTAGCCCATCCTAGACAAAACAAACTGTCCAGTTTTCATTAGTAAAAAAAAAAAATTAAAAAAATTAAAAAGGTCAATAAATGTTTCTCATAGCTGAGGCAAACACCAGAAAGCTCAAGTTTCTCCCCTGGCCACTCCAAACACTAAAACTCTAAAATATTCAGTGTTTTTAGACAACTGGACACAGGTACTGCCGGAAAGTAAGAATTGTATGGTGTGAACATAACTTTTTGTTGTTCTTCTGAACCCTGGAGGAGATGGATCCTTAGGACCTCCAAGGGGCCCTGGCACATGGGCGTTCACCTAATGAGTGTGCTCACCTGTGCTCACCAACACAGGAAACCATCAGTAGTTGGAGCTTTATGGGATGCATCTGTCTGACCTTAGACCACATCAAAACTCTCCCTGCATTCATTTCTACAGCTCGTTCCTGTGTGGATAGAAAGGTGTAGGATGTGGGAGAATTCATAGAGAAAGTACTGTCTATGGGAAAGAATTGAGTTGTAGCTAGCTGTCACTCCCCACAGAACACCTCAAGACATTTGGGGGGTCGGTATTCATTTCCGTGTAAGTTCACACCTACCAACAGGAAGTGTGCTTTTCCGAAAGGGAAAGGTGGGATAAATGGGAATGAGTGATGGGGGTGGTGATAGAGGGAACAGAAATGGTGGACCTGGGGCTGAGGCCAGTGTCCCGAGACACTCCAAACTCTGATGACTTGCTGAATGCTTAACTGGTTATAAGGAATATTTATTCCTATCTAGTTGGCTTAAATATGATGTGATTTACAATAAGCTGTTACTCCAACTAGCAGACACAGACTCCTGTGTGTGCGCACTCTGGATGACAATGAGAAACGCTCCTAATTGGAGCTGAAATTCTAGAGGGAAAATAGTCCCCAAGCTTTGACAAAAGCAAAAGTTAACTGTAACAAGAGAAGATGTCCCTTTTCTGTTAACTCTCTCTTTAAATACAAAAGAAAGTGTATGTATGTGCATATACACACATGCATACAGATACACACATACACGCCCTCCAAAGGCTTGTATTTCGAAGGCTTGACCTCAGATGCAAACTGTGTTCAGAGGGGAGAATCTGTAGAAGTGATTGGCTCGTGAGGCTCTGCCTGTATCAGTGGATTAGTTACTGAAAGGAATCAGATTCTGAGCAGACTACTGGGAGTCAGGCAGTGGAGCTGTGATACTTGAGGCCTGGGTGGAGGAGGTAGGTCACAGGGTGAGTGTCTTTGAAGGGTATTTCGCCCTGATGCCTCCTTCCCTCCCCCTTTCTCTCTCTTCCTCAGTCCCTGTATTCCTCCCTCAATTCCTCTCTCCCTCCCTATCTATCTGTCTGTCCTTTCTCTCTATCTCTACTTTCTGACCACCCTGAGGTGAGCAACCTTGTTCCAGTAGGCCCTTACAGCATGATGCTTTACCTCACCACAGCCCGGAAACACAGCAGTCAGCTGACCATGTATGCGCGCGCACACGCGCGCACACGCACGCACGCACGCACGCGCGCGCACACACACACACACACACACACACACACACACACACACACACACACGGAACTGAAGTTCAGCACCGGCAAGGATGGAAACAATTACAAATGTGCAGTGATGTCAGCAGCATTTCAGATCTCCAAGCCCCACCTGCAACTTGGAAAGGAAGACTGTGGGTCCTCTGATGGTGACACCTTAGCAGAGGACAACCCATACTTTCCCCTCTCCATGCTCAAAAATGTGTAGAGCAGTAGAGGCTGCTCCCGTGTATGCTGCTCTGGGGCTGAGGAGGACAAAGGGCAGCTTGGAGGGGACCTGTGGATGGTCCCCAAACCACTCTTCATGGTTCTGAGACTCCAGTATTGCCTCCTTCACTATAACCCCACTTCCAGGACTGAGAAGAAAAGAGAATTGGAGCAGGCCCTTCCCTCCGAGGTGCCAGGAGCCTTTGGTAGAGAAGGAAGCATGCAGGTAAAAGCATGCAGTTAAGGCCCAGGGTCTGTCCAAGGTGAGTGACAGAGTGAGCATAGCCGGGCTCGTCCACAGGGATCAGAGACCCAGCAATTGGCTCCAGAGGAGCCACGTGTTAGCTGAATCCTTACAGTCTACGGCAGAAATTTTCATGCATTTCTGTTAAATTCTGAGCTTTCATCGGTCTCTAAAAGCCATTCTGATTATTCCAAACTCACAAGTCCAGTCCGCTCCACCTCACTGGCAAGAAGCATGTGCTCACCGTCCTTAGTCATGCGATTTTGATGGAAAACACATGTCCTGGATTCCAAGCTCAGCCAAACTGCTCATTGCAATGACCATAACAATTTACCTCAAACCAGCAATAGAAGGAGCCGAGCTTCCTCCTGTGGCCAGAAACCCTACGGCCTCTCAACACAGACAGCCAATTTACCACAATGCCTTTGCCAATAGCCTCCTGGTTGAATGGAGTTGCTGTCTTTGCCTAAGGAGACAGAGGACAGAGCAAGACACACGAGGTCCCTGAGGGCAGGAATCTTTTTCAAATGACCCATCCCAAAGTTCTCTACATTTGGTGAAAAAGATATGGCATATAGAGCACACACAATAATAATTTTAATAACTACCTATCCTACAGGGTTAAGAATGGTGGCCGGACTTCTCTCCTTGTTGGTTTGTTTGTTTGGGGGGGCAGTGGTGGTTGATTGGTTGGTTTGGTTTAGTTTTGAACTTAGAACCTCGAATGCGCATGCATTTCCAAGAGGTTCCCCGCCTCTCGATACAAGGCGCTCTCTGCCTCCTCAGGACCAGCCCGAGGAACAGCTCTAGATCTTAGATGAGAACTGTGAGTGAAAACATTCCTCTTTTCTTTTCTTCATAAAATAACCCGCCTCAGCTATTTCATTACACTAATAAAAATGGATCAATAAATTAAACCAAATCAAGACTACAAATAAGAGAAATATACCTTGTACTCTTTTAAATGCCCACAAACAAGTAATGTTGAAGTTAACCACCAGAGAATCTACATGCAACATGTATGTATGTAACATGTATGTGTGTCTTCTGGCCTCTCACCCTCTTCTTAGAAAACCACAAGTATTCAACCATGGGGGCTCTACCCTCATGACTTTGTCTAAATCTAATCATTTCCCAAATGACCCACCCTTAAACACCATAGTCAGACTAAAGTTTCACCCACTTAACACCCTCTTGAGCCCTCACTGGGGACTGAGTATCAACATATAAGCTCTGAGACTGGGAAGAGATACACTCAAACCATCACCAACCCACAATAGCCTCCATGGGGGAAGTCAGTTCTGAGGGGAGCAGCTGCAGCCCACAGAGGATCTGAGACCTGTTTGGAGCCCATTTCTGCAAGAAGCAAAAGAACTGAATTTATAAGTCTCAGGGGACATCACAAGAGCTGCGTAGATCCCTTGAGCCTGCACAGCTGGAGTAAATCCTGTCACTGGGCTGTCCTCAGAGCCTGCCCTTTCCCCTCTAGAGCTTTTCATACTGTTTTCAGTAACAGTCATACGACTTTGGTGACCAACAAAATGTCAGGCAAAATCACTACTGACTGAAACAAGCCACCTCGATGGAGAAGGAGCAGCCAACCAGAAGCCATCGAGGCTGCTCTTCCCGGCTTGGTTTTCAAGCACCATTTCAATAGCTTCGGGATTCTTCCAGGAATATACCCCCACCCGCTCCGCGCTCCTCTAAATTCTGGTCCACTGTCAACTCTGAACAAATCCCTCTCTGAGAATCCCTCCCCAGAAACCCTGGTCCTTGAAACCTCTTCATCCAAAATAGAGGCTGCACTTGCAAGACGTGAAGAAGGGGGCTTTAAAGGGAGACAAATCCCAGTCTGGATCAGAATACGCTCTTTGCCTGATCTTCGGACTTTGAGTGATACTTACTACCCACGAGGTGAAACGGTACGGTTAGCTCGTTCAATTAATCAGCTAACTCAGAGCTTCCTGGGTTATGTTTGGTCCACACTCACGGCCTAACACTGGTCAGAATCAATCTCTTGGCATTCGAGGAAGCCAGGAAGAGCCTGCGGCAACTGGAGTGGGCAGGGTCTGCCCGTTTGCCCACATTGCCACGAGACTCCTTGGCTCCTGTGAGAGATGATGAGCAGTCTCCAGTACTTGCTGGATAAGTCTGGCACACTAAAAGCAGTGGAAAAGTGTCCACCATCAAGTCAGCGGTGCCAGCAGCCAGCCATGAGGGAACTTCTGCTCACCACACATGAGACCTGGAGCCCAAAGTTGCTCAGAGTAGTTCAGGGTTGACCCATTTGTGGCAGCGGACCTGGGAATTAGAGCCTGCTAGACAGGAGCTTCTATAAGCTATAAATTTCTTACATGCATGCTGTACACCATCTTCTATCTCCCATCTGCCTGGTCAGCAGAAGGAAGCCACACACACTCTGGCCCACCCTTCCCATATAGCTTCCTGGTACTTCCAGTAAGGAGGAAACGGGGCTTGAACCACACTGGGAATCAGCTAGACTTGACAGACACGCATGGAACACTACCCAAAGACAGCAGAACAGACACTCTTTTCAAATGTACATGGAACATTCTCTGGGATGCCAAAATGTGATGCCAACGGCAATTGCCAGCAGATCTTAAAATTACACCTTTACAATTGAATCCAGTCACGGAACCAAGATAGCAATCCAAGATAGAAGGGAATTAGAAAATACACCAATGGGCAGACATTAATTCATTACTGTTAAATAGCCAGTGAGCAGAAGCAGAAATCATGGGGGAAAGAATTAAAAAAAAAAATACTTTGAGATGATGAAAATAACACACAACAGATCCGAACTCCTGGGGTATTGCTCAAACGACACTTACAGGGAAATGAATAGCTATTGGTAGTTATTTTACAAAACAGTTATTTTACAAAATAGAATTATCACAAATCAGTGACCTGGCCTTATGCGTTAAGGAATGGACAAGAAGAATAGCAAACTAAATCCAGAGATAACAGAAGGGAGAAAAGAGAAGATGGAAGCAAAGATAAGTAAAACAGAGACTAGGAAAGCATCCAAAACTCGAACCAGTCATTTGCTTTTCTACCGTGAACTAGGAGAGTGAAACTCAAGCTTAGGAAAGCACAAGGAAGATACTGACATTGACAAGTGGACATGACTACTGACCTTGCAGAAGCTGCAGACGTCGTAAGAGCGCGCTGTGAGCGACTGTCCATGGCAAAGCACACAGCCACAGTAACAAGGACACACTGACAGCCGACGACTCACAACTATCTCATAATGGTTCTGTAACAGGAAAGAGTCTTAACAGCCACAAAGCCCCACAGGGGAGCCTCAGGTACATTTGTTTGATAAAGATTTTTTGGATACGATCCCAAAAGATAACGTGAGTTATGCGGCTGTGCTGGACCGGAAAGAGCCGGATGTGGGCAAGGAGGACTCGTGGCGGTGCAGCTACTGCAGAAAAGGATGTGGAGTCTCCTGAGAAAATGTTAAATAGAGCTACTGTAAGACACAGCCACCCCACTCAGGCACAGAGAGAAACAACTCACAGTCTCGTTTATATGTGGAATATAAAAGCCCAAACCCATAGGAGCAGATAATAGAATGTCAGTTACCAAGGCCTGGGGTAGTGGTGGGGGAGGGGGAAAGGTGCTGTTCAAAGGGAATACATTTCAGTTACGCAAGGAGGATCACTTCAACTACAACTAGTGTAGTTAGTGACAAAGTACATGCCGGGAATTTAAATCCGATGCTTCACCTAAGCCAGCTTAGAGCCAGCTGTCAATGGACCAAAAATTACTAGACCCTGTTAACCCCTGAGAGTCTAGCTACCCTACCCACCCCCCAAAACTAGACCGTTAGAATAGAAAACTGCTAACATCCAAGCTTTCTCAATGGCTTAAAGATACGGCAGGGTCCTGGGCTTGGTTAACTTTAAAACACACAGGTGTAAGATGTAGAGATGGACTCGTGTAAGGTTTGTGGTAAGAAAGGAGGCAGAGGAACAGGCAGGACCTAGGTTATGCGTAAGATCAGACCCTCCTGTCAGTCAAAGAGGGAAGTGGGAAGGGGCTCTGTGAGGGTTCAGAAAGTGTTCTCCGTGTTCACTTAGCTTTGCCTGACTTCCTAGGCTGATGTTTGACCTTGAAAATTAGTAAAATAAACTGCCTCACATTCACTGTTGAGTCTCCAACGCTCTAATTATGAAGAAATTATATTTGTTTCTCGCGCAAAAAACATTTGAAAAAAAAAATCTCTGAGAGTGGTGACCATGTGAAGGCCATAAACACGTCAAGCAGCTTGATTGAGGCATCCCATAATAGGTACACATTTCAAAACACCATGCACAGTTATCTAATTCATATTTACTTACAATTTGAAACATACGCTGAATTTTTAAATAGGAGATTTTAAAACTCCACCAACAAAATTAATTCTGGGAACGAACGAATTTTACCAAATATTTAAAGGAGACTCGATGCCAACCCAAAGCATTCTTCCTAACAGAAAAGGGACAAATTCCAGACACGCTCTTCAAGATTAATACTACTTAATATGAAATCTAGACACAGACACCACAAGAAAACTAAAAAAAGAAAAGAAAAGAAAAGAAAAGAAAAGAAAAGAAAAGAAAAGAAAAGAGTCTTTGCAATATAGATTTTAAAAGGTCTCCATGGACTCCTTTCAATAGCACACTGCGAAGTCCTGGGATTCGGTGAGTTGTCTGAGGAATACGGGAATGGCGACTGATGTAACATACCATGTTAGCAGGATAAGAGTAGAAACACAAGGTCATTAGACACAAGCACGAAAATCCACATTTGACAAAATCAGTAGTTCTTCATATAAAATATACTCTGCATCCGGGGAACAGAGTGAACTTGCTCAGCACAAGGAAGACCTCATTGTGTGCCAGCTAAGTCATCCTACGGGGGAAAGACAAGGTTTCCCCAAAGATGAGGAAAAAGATAAAGATCCCTGCTCTCAACGCTGCCATCCAGCAGTGTACTGGAAGCCCTGGAAAGAATTATTAGGAAAGAAAAAAAGAAGTTAAAGGCATCCAAATTGGAAAGGAAGAGCCCAAATGATTTCTGTCTGTAGATGGTTTGTTTCTACACATGGAAACCATCAAAGCCGACATCCAAAGAGAATTGCCAGGGTTCGCAAATGCAGTCCTGTTACTGGGCACTAGTCAGCTCATTAAAGGGGTTTCTACACACCAGCAATAAAATATCAGAAACAGAGATTAAGAAAACAGTTCCAGGAAGGTGGGCATGAAGTCTCACGCCTAGCTGAGGGACTATTGGCATTTCATTACTACTGGGAGAGGAAGAGTTGTCTTTTGTTAATGGTGTGATTTCTGGTATACCAACCACACTCCAGAGCAGGCTCCAGGCCCAGAATTAATGGCCTAACATAAACTGGCTGAAAAGAGAAAGGGAAGGAGAGAAGGAGGGAGGGAGGAAAGGGAGGGGCGAGAGAGGAGGGGAGAGGAGGGAGGGAGAAGATACAGACCGAGGTGGAGAGAATCTGGGAGAAGCAATTGGGGTAGGGGATGAATATAATGAAAAATGTTTAAAAAGTTAAAAGAAAGGAATTCCACATACAGCAGCACCAGACTACCCATGGATAAATCCCATCAAAGATGTCAAAGCCTCAGATACTGACAACCACAAACAATACTGAAAGAAGTGAGTGGAAAGACATCCGACATTCACAGAGTGAGACTTAACTTCAGGAAGGAAATCCTAACCAACCTGTACTGTAGACCCAGTGTGTGACTTCCGGTGAAATTCCAACACCCTCCTTTGCAGAAAGAAGATTTGACACACTGGTTTACGTGGAATTGCTAGGACCCTGAAGATCCAAAGCAATATTGTCAAAGGAAAACAAAGTTAGAGTGCGCAGTTGGAGTTCGAGCAGATGGAGTCCACGCATTTGGAGTCCAAGCACTTTCTGATCCTAAAGGTTACTGTGCTGCCACAGTCTGGGGACAGGAGCTAGCCCAGGGACAGATGCACAATAAAAGAGAACTGACATCCAGAACTAAGCCAAGAGCCTTTAGTTTCAACAGAGAAGGAGCAGCCTTTTCAGGAGATGGTGCTGGAGCAGTCAACAGTTACAAACAAAAGACTTTGGAGCCCCTACTGAAAGGGTTCTCATGGTTCAAAACCAAATTCAAACTAGATTAACAGTCTACACATAAAGACAGTTGCTGCTCTTACACAGGACCTGAGTTAGGTTCCCAGCATCCATATCAGGTAGCTCACAGCAGCCTGTAACCCCACCTCCAGAGGATCCAAGGCCATCCTCCTGCCTCTGCCAGCATCTGCATGCACACGGTATGCACATGTACACTCAGGCACACACACATAGACATAAAATAAATAAATGGTTTTTTTTAAGTTACTGAATACTATGTGAATTTCGTCTGAAAAGAAAAATAAACCAACCTCACAAGACTTCTACAAGCTAAAGCTTTGCCATTTTTGACAGATTTCCAAGTTATATCACTTTTGTTTGGGAAAGAAAGCTCTTTGTATATTTAAGTACAATTTGAGTGACTGTCCACGTCCCCTCCTGCTAATGCTGAGCTTTTATAGGACATCACTGTCAAACACTCTGTCTCACTAATGTGGCTCTCAAGACTCTGAAAAGACTAGTGTTACAATGTCTTCATTGGGGATGGCAAAGAGCCACTACAAGAATAATTAGAAAACATTATGTTCCAGAAAGAATTTCAGATTTCTAAATATGTCAAGAGATTCCTTGGAATCTTTTCATATTATAATTACATACTACTTAATGTTGGTTTCCACCGATCTCGTGTAGAAACAAGTCTCAATTACTTCCGGATCTGCCCCAAATTCTCTGAGCTCATCATCCCCTGTGCACAGCACTGTGAAGAACGGCAGGAAGCTGAGAATTACCTGTACCTTAAAGTTTATTAAATACCATAACTTTCATGTTAAATCTTGTCCTTCCCAAGCAAAAACTTTGCACAAGTCCTTCAAGTGCTGTTGTTTCTTTTAAAATTTCCCTGACCAGCAGTGTCGTGTAACCTTTCAGGTTAGGGAGGGCCTGGCCTCCAGCTCACTCCAAAAGAGATTATTGTCATTTAGAGAGACACATGGTTAACCATGTGGCCATCTAGAGGACCTCCAGAGATTTCTGACGTCAATGCTTATTTTATCCACGTTCTTGTTCTCAGATCTGGAAGACCATGAGCCTCAGATGTCAGTGACATAAAAGTTCTATTTGCTGGCCAAAGGTGAGTTGTCACATGGAACCAAAGTCCTCATGCATCAAGGACAATGTAAACATGACCGCTTCCTCTGCGAAGGCAAAATCGAAAAGACAGAACAGTCTTCCAAGATCTGAAATCTAATGGCAATGGTCTCTCTCTTTTCAACACTCTCCACTCACAAAGAGAAATAAACCATTTGGATTTCTTAGTGTTTTTCTAGCTATGAAATAAATGGGAATTTCCAACATCACCAAAATTGGAGATAATAACCATATCTGTATGCATTGCTGTGAAGAAAACCGATGTGGTAATTCTCCTTCTGACGTGGCAGAGGTTGGAGGTCGGGGTCTTGGCTGAGACAGGGAACGGGGGAAAAGCAAGGTCAGACTTAAATACAGCTACAGACTCAGACAAAGTGAGTCTGTGTGAGAGGTTTTAAAATTACACTCCATTAGGTGCTCCGTTTACAAAATATTTTCCCTTTTCGAAAAGTACACAGAATAAGCAACAGCTCACAGAACAAGAGGAGGGACAAACAAGAACAGCTCTTAGCCAGAACTCGGGCTATTTTAACTCCGAGAAAGGAGCCAGGACAGGCTGGCTAGGCCTCGGGTTTCGGCATTTCCACCAAGGGGCTCTCACAAACCTCAGAAGTACACACCTAGCTCGAGCTAGCTGCATGCATTTACTCTTGGAAGACTCTTAGTCGGACCATACAGTAAAAAAGTGCTTGGTCGCTTTAACTCAACGTTTTCCTGTTCATTTGTCATCAGGACTTAAAGGAACTGTGTCCCATGGGTAGGTGGCTGTTGGGATACCTACCCATGCAGTATTACACCTGACATGGAGCTGCGTCTGGGGTTGTTATGATAAAATTGCTCCTCCCCGGCTCATTAACTTACAGGGGACAGATAATGGAAGAGGATGGATGGTAAGTCAGCTGACCAGGCCAGAGGATGAGAAGTGATTTCCACGCAGCTGAGAGCATTGCTCTTCATGGCCCCCCTAACTATGCCAAGGGCCATTTTCCAAATGGCAGAAAGGAGATTTGAATAGTATTGAATGTTAGAAGCAATTTTTAAAAAAATCTCCACTTTTGAAATCCTCTCTCCTCTCTCTCTCTCTCTCTCTCTCTCTCTCTCTCTATCTATCTATCTCTATCTCTATCTCTATCTCTCTCTCTCTTGCAAGAGTATTTTTATCATCACCATACCCCAACCCCAGACACTCTGAGCATGAAGTGCTGGTCAGGAAAGTAAAATACATCACACATCACACTTTCTGTTCCCCTGCTTCATGGGTGATAAAACTTGCAAACGCTAGTCATTGCTACAGTGCACACAGCAAGCAGCAGGCAAACCCCTCACCCCCGTTACCTTTCCAGCTCATCGTGGTTAACAGTGAGCATCACATTCCAGTCCAAAATGCATCTTACCCTGGAAATGATTTTTTTATTTCCACCAACCAGGCATTCAAGGATGGAGGAGAGATGGTTTGGGGCTTAAATAACAAAGCAATTTTGTTGATTAAAAACCCATCCACTAAAAATCAATTACCAGTCAGTGCTTGTCTAGGTGCCTCGTGTAATATAAGAGCCCTACCCTTTTAACCAGTGTATGATAAGATAGAAACCACATATATTTTCTTACCTTTAAAGTATCCAGAATAACATTATGAAATCTGAACAGCATTGGAAGTGCTTAAGATAAAATTAGTACTCTTTAGGTATGACAACCAGGAATTTAAAATTACACACAGTCCCCTCCATCAGTCTTCTTCCATCCCTGCACTCACTGGAGAAACCCCACAGATGGGGACTCCTGTGCAGCTAATGGTTTGTTAAGGGCCACAGATGCAAAGAAAGTTTTCCATCTTAGAGCTGGGAGTTAAAAAGACCTCCAGGTGTAGTCAAAACGAACATGGGAGCCATGATATGTCTCTCAGGAAAAGCTGCATCTACACAAAGGACCTCAGCCTAATTCTCTTGCTCAGATGCATAACGGCAGAGGCAGAAACTGGTTCCTGTATGAGTATGCATCTCCTTTTAGGGCAGGAATGCCCACTGGTGTGCATGTAGGAGAGAGATACATAGACCGTGTAACTGTGGTCTCACTAGCAGGAGCCCAGCATGGGAAATGCCACTGAGTACAAACCTTGGTGGCTAATTTCTATTTGTCTGACTTTGATGCCAAGGAGAGCATGTATCTGAGTCGAGTTTGCCTGGAGTTTTGGCCGGGTATGTTCTCCACTTTGGAAGAGGAACCACAATCAGCTCCCCTCTTGTAGAAGGCACTCAGGCTAATCACTGGTAGAATATTCTTCCAGAAATCCCCTGCTCCAATAGGTTTCACAGTCTTCCCTATGGGGGTGATAGGAGGAAAGTCAACAAAGCAAGAAAGAGGCCAGTTAAAATCATTGAAACTGAACTGTGAGACCAATCCTTGGGCAAGCAAGTTACTTTCTTCTTAACTGACTGCGTTTTGAAATTTGCAAAAACAAAGCATTTGCTACAACCAAGCCAGTAAGGTGCAGAGGGACCTGGGGTCATTTGCTAACAGCGCACAGCCTCCCAGATGTCAACTGTGCAAACTCGGCCTTCTTGATGCTATCTCTTCTTGACACTCAGTGCATGCAAGGTGCTCTGTGAGAGGCCTTGTGGGGAGTAGGAAAAACACACAAGATGCTTCAGTCCACTGAGCAAGTGAGTTAGGCTAGTGAGTTAGGCTGAGGTGCTTTGTGGGGTGCAGCACTTCCATTGCAGAGAAGCAGTAGAACACCAAACCTAGTTAGGGTGGTCAAATCCCCCAAAAGGCAGACGAATAGAACAAACTGGAAGTTGTGGCTTGTTCAGCCATTAGACTGTCTGTGGGAAAGCCATATGAGAGATACTGAAGAGAAACAAATGTGACCCAAGCCAAACAGTCTACCCAGAAGCCTCCGGCATAAAGTACAAGAGGCATGGCCCAAGGTATCCCCATTCCCACAAGACTACTAAAGGCGTGAGAATGGCCCATTCAGTGTCACAAGCCACTTGTAGCTGAGGCCTGCTTTGGACAGTGGGACCATCTCTACCAGTGTGTGGAATGTCACAAATCCTCAAACACCTCCAAGAAGTTCAGATTCATACTGCCTTAGTAAAAACCTGTGTTTTTAAATTTGCACAAATACAACCAAGCCAGTAAGCCAGTAAATACAACCAACCCATTTGCTAGATAACATCTTCCATCTGTAACATCTTCTCTACAGATTTTATTACCATGGCCTGCTTTCTTTGGACATCACCATCTGGCACAGATGGGGATGAAGAAAGGACAAGAGCCTCTGGCTCCATCCCACGCTCATCTACACATCCCTCTGGTCCTCTCGCTCTCTTCTCCACTCTTCTGTAGCTACTGAAAGTTAAATTTAAAATATGAAATTTTAGGATTCTCATGTACATGGAAATTCATTAACATGAAAGTAAATGATATGGGATACAATTAAAATAATCTCAAGGGAAAGTTTTCAGCTCCAGATTTAAAGAATTGAGAGATTTTCAAACAAATGAATGATGCATCTTAGGGGTTTGAAAAAACAAAACAAGCAAACTCAAAATCAGTAAACAGAAAGAACTAAGAACAGGAAAGAAATTAATGAAGTGGAAATGAGAAAAACAATACAGAGTCAACAAAATACAGTTGGATGTTTACAAAAATAACTGTATATTATGTTATATTATAAATATGCACACACTAACCCAAGATAGTCAAAATAAAGAAAAGACCTGAATTAACAAAATTAGAGGTGGAAAGAGAGCCATTTCAATTGGATAACAGTAAGATTCAGAAAAATCACTCATATAAACCTTAAAAACAGATCTTTTTGTTACATTGGAAACTCGAGGAGAAATAGATAAATCTCTAGGTACATGTATGTGGTCTATCAAAATTAAGCCCAGCTAAGGTAAATATTTAAGCAGTCTTACAAGTAGTAAGATTGGCTGGGCAGTGGTGGCGCACGCCTTTAATCCCAGCACTTGGGAGGCAGAGGCAGGCAGATTTCTGAGTTCGAGGCCAGCCTGGTCTACAGAGTGAGTTCCAGGACAGCCAGGACTACACTGAGAAACCCTGTCTCGGAAAAAAAAAAAAAAACAAGTAGTAAGATTGATTTGGTAACAAAAATATTCTTCACACCAGGAAATGCTCAGTCACAGATAGACTCACTGGTAAATTCTACTAGACTTTCACAAAACACCAACATTTCCCAATCTAGTTAATTAAAAAGGAAAGAAAGGGGTGCTACTGAATTCTTTCACAAAAGCAGCATTATACTTATTATCAAAACCAAACAAAGACAAACAAGAAGATAATGGATCATTCTCCCCTGATGAATGTAGAAGCAAAAATTCTCGACAAAATATCCATAAATCAAATTTAAGAAAATATCAAAATGAGCTTTCATCATAATCAAAAAGGATGTAAGGATAGTTTTTAACATAAAAGAAGTCAGTAGGCATAATATCTCACGTAATTGTGCTTACGGATAGAAATTACATGGTCATCTCCATAGATGGAGGAAAAATCCCAGCATCCTTTGGGAATAAACATCCTGAAGGAACTTGGAACAGAAGAAACATCACTTACCAGAATAAAGTCAGCATACTGCACCTACAGCTACCATTCTAGTAAATAGGGTAAAGTTCATTGTTTCCTCTAAACCTAGGAGCCAAACAAGGGTGTCTGTTTTCTCCATTTTTGCTCAATATAGTCATCAAAGCCTTATCTAGAGCAATAAGACAAGAGAAACAAATAAAAGAGGAACCAAGGGAAAGAAAAAACATCAAAGGATTCTTACTGACATACTGTTTAATTGCATACATAAAAGACCCGAAAGTTTCCATAAGGAAATTATGTTGGTGTTAATGTCTATTAAATAATCATTTTACAAACAACTATTTAAGTCATTTTAGTGCATTTGATTTCCTATGTACCAGAGTAGAAATGTGCAGAGCTGTATGTCTGATCTTATAGAGAGTTTAAGGTGTGTATGTTTGCATGCCATATGGCCAATACAAGCTCCTTTTCACACAAAATCTCATGACCAATTAAATTCTTTTGACATTTCCACCACTTTTAATTCATCGTATTTAGATGGGAGACACGCCATTTGGACAATCCTACTGTATCAAGCCCTGGTCTGCTTCTGTATGCCTTGAGGACACGAGCATTCTCTTACTGTCCACCTGAGGTATACCTTTACATCAGCAAATGGGTGTGCGTGTTTTCTGCAGCACTCAGACTGCAAAAAGTCTATAGTGTAGTAGCCTTACTGACCTATTTAGTCATGCTGCAGAAGTGGGTGAGTTAGTAGACATGAGGTTTCTGCCTACAGATGCTAGTTGGCCCTGGTTCCCTATGTGCTAAGTGCAGTTATGGTCTTGTAATATATAAGCCTTCTAAGACGCAAAGCAGAGAGTACTTTAGCAGGTTACACGAAAACTAAAACTGTTAGTTGTACTACTGAAGACAGTATATAAAAAAACAGGGATCTTATGGGGGTGTAGAGAATGAAAGGGAGCCCCACTCTGGGTGCCCCTCTCACCAGCTGAAAACCAAAAATTTCCAGTACAGTTAACGTTTACTGTGAATGTTGCCAACCTGGGTATATTTGTTTATTTATTTAAATGATATCTTATCAGTTCTTTGAGAATTTCATACAATGGGTTTTCTTCTTGTTTGCCCCGCACTCTGCCCTATAACCTGTTCCACGAGCCACCCCTACCTTCCCACCCACCCACTCTTTCTTCTTAAATGTCCAATTGAGTCCACTCTGTGCTGCATGGGTGTGGGGTCATCCACTGGACTGGGACTGACCGACTAGGAGCCACACCTTTAAAGGAAACTGATTCTCTTTCCTCCAGAAGCTGATAATTGTCCATGGCTTCTTCAATGGTAGCGAAGGCTCATGAGCCCCTCCACATGCATGTTTGAATGTTGGCTGGCTCGATAATGGGCAGGTAGAGCCACTGTTAATCCGTGAGTACAGAAGTCCAGTTATGTTTAGGGGAAGCTATTTCACTCCAGTCCTCTTCAACCTCTGATTCTTAAAATCATTTCTTTCCCCCTCCGTGGTCCCTGAGCTGTAAGCGTGAGGGTGATGACAGATGCCCCATTTGTGTCTGAACTCTCTTCTTATTCTCTACACTTTGCTCAGTTTTGAGTTTCTACATTAAGCACTATCCACTACATAAAGACAGATTTTTGATGAGGTCTGAGGACTGCATCAATCTGTGGGAATAGAAATATGAATTTAGAAGGTAGTTTTATCTATCCTATGTCCATTTAGCAGAACATAGATGGGTTCATCCCTGGGGCCTGTGAATTCCCTAATCATGTGCTCTTAGCCAAATTTTCAGTTCCAGGCATGGGTTTCCTTCTGTAGACTTTAAATCCAATCAGAAAGCAGTTGGTTACCCCCCTAATACTTATGCCACTGTTACACTCATGGGCGTATCTAAGGACACCAATCACACAGGGTCCAGAGCTAGGTAAGAGTGATGATTGTGTCTAGGTTAAGAATATTACAGTAACATTGTTAGGACCTCAGGAACAGCCTCACTCCCCTCCTAGATGGTTTTGGAAATCTCAAAGTAAGTATAATTTTGTTTACCCTGGTGTCTAAAATGTATATTAAAATCTCTTTTAATAAACTCTAACTGTTCTTCATGTGAAAAAAATTCAATACATTTAGTTATAATTATATAATGGCTGGCACATAAAATATATTACACATGAAAATACATGTAAAATCAGTAAATGAGAACAGTTCTTTGACCTATTGGTAGACAGATGACAAATGATTGATAGATCGATAGATAGAGAATAAATAGATAGATAGATGATAGATAATAAATAGATGATAAATAGATAATTGATTAATATAATGTAGATAGATAATTGACAGATGATAGATAATAAATAGATAAACAGATGATGAATAGATAATTGATAGAATATAGATAGAAAATTGATAGGTAGATGATAGATAATAGATAGATGAAAAATAGATAATTGATAGAATATAGGTAGGAGATAGATAGATAGATAGATAGAGGACAGAGATGATAGAATATCCAAATCAGCTTCTTCTCCTATCAAGTCTACAGAAAGAATTCTCCCAGCAAGATGTGTGCTTTCCTAGTGTCCCTCCTTCTTTTCTAAGCTCTCTCCCCAGGACAGAAGGTTCCACCTAACTGCCTCTTGTGATGGGTGTTTCCTTATCCTTTCTTTGATTGCAGTGTTCTTTGGAGCAAAGACTCAAAGGTCAGATCCACACTGATACAAAAATAAACACTAAGGTCTCTTAGGTAATTTATAAAATATGGTTTTAAAATCCAACAAAATCAGTGCGTTAAAAATGGAATGAATAATTCCTTAAACTTATTCATTCCCCAAATTCTTCCATAGTATTGGAATGAACTGTTTTCTGCATCTTCTAGAAAGGCCTAACTAGTACAAGCTAGCACCACGGGTTAAAATAATCATTCACTTAAAAAATATTTACTGAACAATTATGCCAAGGTACTGTTATACAACAGGGAACAGAACCAACAAAAATTCTTACATTTATGAAATTAATGTTGGTAATGTGATATCCCTTGGTCAGCTGTGTGCTTGGATTGACCTTCACACCATGGGAACTCGAAATGTGTGCACACAGCTCGGACAGCGATGGGGAGGGGAGGGGAGCCTCCCATACAGAAAGTGGTTCATGGCAAAGCAACGGGGTTGAAAGCTCAGACAATCCGTTCAAAACCCAGAAGACGAGTGGTTTGTGCGGATATAATTGATGGGTTGACTTTTATCTGATGAGGGGGAAAGCGATAATTTTGTAGAAATTATGAACCAAGGGGGGAAAAAACGGTAGATGTCGCGTGACTGTAACACCGCTGCTTTTAAATTTGCTGGCTGAAAGAATGTGCTGCGATTTACTAACACTGGGGTAAAACAGTTCTCTGCGGCTCCTGGAATGTTACTATAACCCTATTATTTAAGCTCACATTGGCAGCTACAGGTTAATATCAACCAAAGCATTTAAATCACACAAAATTGTATTCCGAGTAGTTAAGTGACTTCAAAAAGCCCTGGACTAGTGACCAGCCTCAGACCACGGCCAACATGGAGTCTGCCTGCCGCAAGGCCTTCTGGGTTTGGCTTCCAGGATCGCTGTTTGCCAGCACGACTTTTTAAACTACTTTGTTCGTGTAGCTAAAAATGCAACAAAGATGGGGTTTGTTGGTGGGAGGGCAGCTGTAAGTTTTGTTTGGTTTGGCTTTGATAAGGTCAGAACATCACTCCCAAGGTTTGTTGTTGTTGTTTAAATCAGGATGTAAAGACACGTTGTCTAATGACAGAGACAAGCGGAAGAGTTCACCGCTGTGCTTTTTCGCCTTTCTTAAGGCCACACCTGAACAATGGCAACGTGATCTGTCAGCGTCAAGTTCTGGCAGTGAGACATCTGGATTCTATAACGTGCCTAGTTTGCCTCCGTTGATTTTTCTGCCTTCCCAGTATCATGATAAATGTGATGCTTTCTAAGAAATTAAAGAATTATGTAAGGGACTATGTAGAAAACAAATGGGGCAGACAACTGAAAAAAGATCGACTCGTCCGAGAACAGCTAGCTGTTCACCTCGCCCTGGTCAGGGGTCGGCATATTCCAATGTTTGTACACACCTTTTTTCCATGCATGCTCCCTGCCCTTGCCACACACACAGCCTGTCAGCAGAAACCGCCACACTAAAGTTTGCAATCAAAGGAAGAACAGCTGGAGTCTGCAGCCTCTGAGATCCTGGTCAGGATGATTCAACTCTACTTTTAGCTGTTCCCAAGACTTCTCTCCACAAAGTAACAAGGAGTCATCAATAACCTGTGACAAAGCAGCTGAACTTAAAACCCTGGTAATCAACGTTGTCTGTAAAACCCCAACCTGCAAGTTAACAAGGAGGGAACGAGCATATATTTCAGAAGAAAGTTCTAGTAACCCAAGGAATCTAGACTTCAGGAGAGTTGAAGGTTGTTCTTTTAAAATATTAGATAGATAGATAGATAGATAGATAGATAGATAGATAGATAGATAGATAGATAGATTTAAGTTTGACCAGAGTCCCCCATAGACTCAGTTACAACAAACAGTGATCAAAGCCGCTGCAGAAGAGTCTTCTTCTCACTGAAGAGTGATCCATAAGGAACAGAAAGGACTGGTCACTTTATTATGTGCTGGAGCTGATGGGGCCACTGCACAAAGCTGTGTGAAATCTCCATGTAGCACCAGATGGAACATTTCTCCGAATCACCACAGTGACATTCAAAAGGCAACACCACCCTGGAATCTCATTGAAAATTCAAAGTCATTGACATGCTTGAAACTTGAGAGGGAAAGAGGGTTGGTGATATATCCACAGGGCCAGTGACTCCTGCTCCATCCCTTAGCACGCTCCTGTTCAGATGGCCAATGGCATTGGATGCTCTCCAGAAAAGCCATCTCTCCACTTCAGTTGGGGCAAGCACTCTCCTAAAGAGGGAATTCTCTGAGAACCAACTCTGAAGTCAGCCCGAGAATCCCATCCTTAGGCATACAAAGCATTTTCAGCACGTATCCACCATACATAAAACACACTCCCGACAGCCTAGTAATTCTCAAAATGATGTCACCAAATCCTCAGACAGGACAAAACCTCAGGCAGAGTCTCCTCATCTCATCGGTCAGAGTAAGAGGCCCTCGGAATGCCAACAGCTGTGGCCCAAATAAGAAACTATTTCTTCTAAAATTAGTGAGCTTCTGTGAGAGATTCTTTGTTCCACTGAGAGGCAGGGGGTCCCGGCTGTTCTACACTTCCACAGTTAGGACACTGACGTTGTCCCTGCAGGGAGCCTGGTATGATTGATTGACTCCAGAGTCCTGCTTTGGTATATATAAACATCGTGACTGACATGGAGTTTCAGATGTCACAATTTGAACAGACTAGTGTATTGAGCAATGGCTCCTTCTCCATAAAGAATTAAATAAAAACCACAATGGTGTGGACACCAGAACTGAGAACATGGGATGGTTAGAGAGCACTTGGTCGCATGTCACAGAACAGGGAGCACGTATATACATAGTGAGAGCAAAAATAGGCTCCATAAATACATATGATCTATCAGGTTACGAGGGCAGATCTCTCTCTCTCTCTCCCTCTCTCTCTCTGTGTGTGTGTGTGTGTGTGTGAGAGAGAGAGAGAGACAGAGAGACAGAGAGACAGAGAGACAGAGAGACAGAGAGA
>JANHMN010000012.1:6591947-6617313 GCA_030674055.1 Rhabdomys pumilio
AGAGAGACAGAGAGACAGAGAGACAGAGAGACAGAGAGACAGAGAGACAGAGAGAGAGATACAGAGACAGAGACAGAGACACACAGAGAGACAGAGACACAGAGACAGAAATACAGAGAAAGAAACAGAGAGACAGTGAGAAAGAGAGGCTAACCTTGGGACATGTACAAAGCAAACCACAGTAGGTGCCTGTGCAAAGCTACTTCACACTCAGCTGGGGTAACTTTGTACCCCCAGGCCACTGAGAGAATTCTGGGGACATTCTGAGTTTTCATAATGGAAAGAGTTGAAACTTCTACCCACAAAGCACAGGGTGAACTCACAACCAAGAATTACCTGTCCCTAGATGTTAACAGGCCTGATGGTGGGGAACTTCACCAGAGCAACGTTTCATGTGAGTCACATCCTTCATTCCAAATGTCCAGCAGCCCTGCAATCACAAGGGGAAAGGGGAGCTTGAAGGTAATTCTATAACAAATATTTTATTTAGTGTAATATAGCAACGTTTTACGATTCCACTCTGCATCAGTACTTTCAAATAACTGGCACATTTCATGCATGTTTGTACAGTCTTTGCCCTGATGTGGACCTCGTCCACACAGAGACAAATAATTTCAGATTTGCCACATTCCAAACACTAAACAGTCACACTCAGGTGGTGGCAACCATCTGGGAAGTGTTGTTCGAGAAGTTTGGAATATACATTTCATTTTGTTGATAGCGAGAGAGTTCTCTCTTCAACTTATAAGACAAGAGAGAACAGATTGCCCCAGCTTTTAAATGGGCCTTTCTGTTTTGAAACACCACCATGGCGGGTACATGCCTGATGAAACCGTCTAACACAGCTCACGTGTGTGCGACGCGTGTGAGTAGAGCTTCTGGACCACATGCCAGTGATGAACGACGGTCTCCTTAGCTGGCCGGTGACGGAAAGACAATAGGACCTGACCAAGGAGCAGCTTGGAAAGCTGAGACTTCAGACAGCTGAGCCTCACTGACCGTCCCATCTCCACCCTTCAGAACGCATTACAACTGGTTTGCAAACACTATCGGTGTTTAAGCTTCCTCTCCTTCCGTCAAACTCCAGAACAACTTTTGAGTTTTGAGTAAGAAGTTCTGCCGAGTGCCAGGTCCATCAGCAGCTGTGACTGTTCAGGCCGCACTGTACATGCCATTATATTTTGCAATAAAGGGAGATTAAAAACAGCTCTTGTGAGATGCTTACAATCTTCTCGGGAATAAATAAATGATAGCATATGAAGTGATTTTAGGACATTTACAAAGCAACATTTTACTGAGTGTATTCTATAAACACGATTCCATCACCCCAGGGACTTTTAAAGGACTATGGTTCACTTTGTTGATGTAGAAATAGCTGAATATCATAGAAACGTATTAAAATTTACTGGCCCCATGTCAGCCAACTAAGGCAGTTACAAACAGTTGAGTGTGGTTTTATTTGGAGCACACATGGGCAGTTAGTTAAATGGTTTACTCTTTAAAACAATTCCACATGTGTTATCTTTTCAGAAGGGGAGACACTTCATGGCTAGATTTCATGAAAATATCTACGCCACCACAAAAATGTCAGGAAACAGAAAATCCACATTCTTTCTCATTTCTCTTCCCAAATTAAAGAGTCTGATGAGCACACAGTAGTGGCTCTTCCGTGGGGCGGTGGGTGGGTGGGAGCCTTCAGTGAGGCAGTGGGTGGGAGCTCGCTCCACTGTGAGGAACGGAGTACTCAAACCACAGGCCAAAGCCCACATCTTCCTTTGTCCTCAGTTTAATGCCAAATATATCCTGAAGGAAAAAAAAGCAACTAGCATTTGTATATATTTATCTGGTATTTTTGTAAACAAGACAAGAGTCTGAGAGTCGTTCAGAGCTTTCAACCGAGTACAGAAATAGCTGCGAATGTGGACAGAGCACACAAGCACTGGCTTAGTACGTGGAAATGTGACCTCAAGCACACAGCTAGACAAAGAAAGAGTTAGATCCGTGCCGGAGGGGGCTAGACATGGTTCGGCTGGATCACCTTTTTATTCGGTTTTGTTTTTTGTTGTTTTGTTTTTCACAAGCTGGTTTCCAAAAGAGAATTGTTTACCGCAAATGATAAAAGTGAATAAAGAGTTATCGCTACAATTTGTAAAATACGAGAGAACAGATTGTCCCAGACTTTACAAATGTCTTTCTGTGTTGAAACGGCACCAGGGCAGCTATACCCCCGATGACACACCTTTCACATAGTGCATGAAAACCCCACAGGTGGGCAGAGCGGAGAGGCCACAAACTGTTGACTCTCCAGACAGCTGGAAGAATCTCTACAGTGAGACAGGGGGAAACCAGTGTGCTGATTAACAAGTGGGAGAGGACTTGAAAATGTCTTTCTGCAAACAAGCTGTGCAGCTGTGTGCTGAGCACGCCTCTGGAAACTGTTGTAAGAGCACACAACTGTGTACATGTATTCACCATGGCTGTGACATGCGGTTTCCAATGGCTCTAGTGGTAAGCTTTATGTTCCCACAACTGCGTCACTACCAACGACAAGTGAAGACTGCAGGAGAGTTTCAAATGAGCACCATGAGGTCTGACCTTGTAAATCTGACACATGTGGGAAGAAGGAACCTTAGCTGAAGAACTGCCTCCATCCACTTGGCCTGTGGGCATGTCTGTGGGGCATTTTTCTGATTGATGGAAGAGAGCCTAGCCCACCATGGGCAACACCATCCCTAGGCAGATGAGACTGGGCTGTATAAGAAAAGAATCTAAACATGAACCTGGGGGGCCAGCCAGTAAGCAGTGTTCCTCCATAGTCTCCATCTACAAAGGTTCCTGCTTGAGTTCACTCAGTGATGGAATGTGATATGGAAGCGTAAGCCAAGCAAACCTTTTCCTCTCCCAAGTTGCTTGTGGTCATGGTGTTTATCGCAGCAACAGAAAGCAAACTAGGGCAAGCACATGCAAGCTCATTCATTGTGTTCTGTCTGTTCTTGTTATGATTCTTTCCATACTTCCAGAGACACCAACAGGCCAGACAGGAAGGCTGGTTGGCTTGGTCTTCTTTTGTAAGTGCCAACTCCCACATCAGTACCATCTCTGCTTGACGTCACATGGACACTTCAAACACTGGTTGCACAACTGAATGATTGTTCTACCGTGTCTGCTTTTCCTCTTCTGTGCAGACATGGCCACCACAATCTTCTTAGTTACACAGTCCCAAAGCCTGCTTGGTTTCTCTTCTGTTTGGTAATGGCATGAGTATTATATCATGCTCCTGGTCACAATACTGAATTGGGAACCAGGGAGATACCTCTGTAAGTAAAGGCACTTGCCAAGAACCATGATGACACAATTTCTATTTCTAAGACCCATATAGTAGAAGACTGGCTCCTACAAGTGGTTCTCACGTGCATAAATTCATACGCAGTAAAGAAACATCAACAAAATAACAAAATAGAATACTGAATTCGAAAAGCCAATGTTTTAATTCAGCTATAGTCCAAACTGTAATAGAATTTTCTAGGTAATTTAATGAGCTGTTTCTAATATTTTTGAAATGTTAATAATGTAAAGTAGATACATTTTGAACAGATTGTAGAGAATGGTCTTGCTTGGCTAAGTTTATTTATTTCAATCCAAATTGGAATAGAATATCTGATGTGGACCCAGCAACTGACAGACTGAAAAAAGAAACACAGTTAGGTAGATGACCAAATCATGTATGTCAGTCTTTGCCTTGTCTCGTCTCCAACCGTAGCCTGCTTGTCCTTCTCAAACACAGCTGAGGTACTTCATGGACACTTGAAAATCTCCAAGAGTGTATTGAGAAGCCAAGTGTCATGGCATGCACCTGTAATTCTAGCATCTCAGAGGCAGATGCAGGAGGACTATGAGTTACAGGCTAGCCTGGGCTATATAGTAAGACAATATCTAAAGAAAAAAATAGAATTTTTTTGTCTTTGGGGCCATTCAATGTTGTTTTTCATGTGTAAGCTTCCAAGTGGCCTAAACTGTAAAAGGTACACCATGTACATTTTTTATTTCATTTACATTTTGTAATGAATTATTTTAAATTAAATAAACCTTTAAGTCAGAACATAGAGTTGTCAGTAAACCCAAGCAAGCTTTGAAGGGGCATTGGGTTTGTATGGCTGCTCCTTAGGGGTCCTTGGATTCAGGGACAGGATCAGCCTCATTCCACAAAACCAGTTCAGGCAGCAGCCAACGTTTCTTGAATAAATGATTTTTAAAGCTGTTAGACAACTGCACCCACAGAGAGAAGGATCCAGAAGGACAGGCACCGAGCCCTGCCACAGAGAGAAGGTTCCGGAAGGGCAGGCACCGGAGCCCTGCCACAGAGAGAAGGTTCCGGAAGGGCAGGCACCGAGCCCTGCCACAGAGAGAAGGATCCGGAAGGACAGGCACCGGAGCCCTGCCACAGAGAGAAGGATCCGGAAGGGCAGGCACCGGAGCCCTGCCACAGAGAGAAGGTTCCGGAAGGGCAGGCACCGGAGCCCTGACACAGAGAGAAGGTTCCAGAAGGGCAGGCACCGGAGCCCTGACACAGAGAGAAGGATCCAGAAGGGCAGGCACCGGAGCCCTGCCACAGAGAGAAGGATCCAGAAGGGCAGGCACCGGAGCCCTGCCACAGAGAGAAGGTTCCAGAACGGCAGGCACCAAGCCCTGCCACAGAGAGAAGGATCCAGAAGGGCAGGCACCGGAGCCCTGACACAGAGAGAAGGTTCCAGAAGGGCAGGAACCAGAGCCCTGCCACAGAGAGAAGGTTCCAGAAGGGCAGGCACCGGAGCCCTGCCACAGGCTCCCCTTTGCCCTCCTTTCTACATCGGTTTTCACCAGTGATTCAGTGAATTTGCTTACGTCACCCTTGCTATTTTGTGAATGGTGACAGTCTGGGAGAAATAATGAAATTGCAGGCACAAGAGAATGAATGAATGAATGCTCCCAGAGCCTGATGTCAGAGGAGGAAGATGAAGAGGGGGAAAGGAAGAAGAGGAGGAGGAGAAGGAGAGGAGGAGGAAGAAGGGGAAGAGGAGGGAAGGAAGAAAGGAGGAGGAAGAGGAAGGGGAAGAGGAAGAGAGGAGGAGAAAGGAAGAGGAAGGAGATGAAGGAGGAGGAGGAACCAGACTTTTGAAAGGTGAATTTTCATACAGGCTAACATGAAAAACATGAATCCACTCCATTCCCCCATCTCCACCCCTATCTCCCACACAGCTCTGTTGGATAAAGGTGGACAAACACAGAAGAGAGGCAGACTTCTGAGAACAAAGTAAAGAAACCAGGCAGGATGTCCATGTCTACAGAGTTACAGCATTGCAAACTTAGTAACAATCTTCAGGGTTCTGTGAGCAATGCTTTGCTTGGATTAAGACTGTCTAATGCGTGACTCCCATTCTTGATTTCCATGAGACCTGTTGGGCTATGTCATCTTCTTCATATATATCATCATGTGCCATTGAACAGTGAGCTCTATGAATCATGAGAAAATGAAATCTTGCCCTGAGCTTCACAGAAGCATGTAAGGACTCGACCAGAGGTAGAACCAGCCTGGAACTTGGCAGTCAGCCTTCCCCATGTCTAGGAGACTGGCACGGTTGTGGCTAAATGCTGATAAATAGTCAAGCGCTTCTTCTGTTTGCACACTCAAAGTGTCTTCTAGAAGATTCTCAAATACTAAGACATACTGGACAGAGATTGTTCCAACAAATAACTTCTCCGTGAGCACTTCCCCCAACACAGGTGTCAGTTCTGGGCATGTTGATTAGAAACAGCACAGGAGGCTTCCCAGCAACAAGGGCCCAGACAGCCTTCCTCCCCTTCTCTTTCTGCCTTCAGTTTCTCTCTTCTTTTGTGTACATATTTCACTTCATCAAAGCCAGGACATCCACAGAAGCAATGTAAACAAATTTAACCTCAGACTCATTAGAAAACAAGATGGAGCAGTGGCCATTGGTATGGATTTTACAGGATAGAGTGGTCATTATTCATAAGCAATGACAAGCCCAAAAATGCAGCCTCTTTAAACACGGAGATACCAGTCTACAAGCCTCTCACTGCCATACTGCTTCCTACAGAGATTTCCACACACATACTCCCCTCTGATCCGTGGCAGATGCTAGAGAGGCATCCTACAATTACGCCTCAGTAAATCAAACTCACATGCACAAAATGGTTTCGAAATCATCGCCAGATTCCAGCAATCCGTTTGCTGTACTTGATACAAAGTTGACTAGCTTCAACTTGACTTTTAAAGAATCAAAGTGCAGGCTAACTGACTGGTATGTTTATATCATAAAATGCCAGCAGAATCGTGTGCCATCAATAACTAATGTTGGGACAGAAAGCACAGTGCTGGAGAACAAAAATTTCCACTCTTACTTTCTCCCTTAATAAAGAAGCACATTTTCAAGCTTCTTAAATACAACAGAGCGTCAGCTGACCGCTACTTTCTCCTTGGTTCATTTATCCTTCCATGGGTTGCCTGAGAACCAGTCTTCAACAAGCCACTGGCCATTTGGAGTAGACTAAACAGGGAGAGGTGTCGAGAGAGGAGGTGGTATGGTCCACGAGCATCCTTGGCTCTGTAAGAGTCTCCCTACTTACTCATCTTAGGCAGACCCTGTCCCACCCAGGCAGACCCTGTCCCACCCAGGGAATGAAGCCTTTCCCATAATTTTTTTTATCCAAAACCAAAGGAAGTCCACAGAGAATGAATACTTATGGCTGACTCCACCAAAGGTGAAGGGCTTGTGGCCATCAGAAACACCTTTGTTAAATATTAAATGTGCTTAATCTTAAGATTTCTTCAGCCACTTGATACCCAGGAGTCTCGGACGTTGCCTTTACATTGTGCATTACTAGTATGGCTTCCTCCTGGCTCTTCCTCTCCTTTCCCCTTTTTGACTCCTCTTCCTCTACCCTTCCTTTCCTGTCTTCCCAACTCAGATTCACTCCCAGCAAGTCCAGCAACCAGTGAGTACTCAGGGAGCCTAGTGCAGTCAGATCAGCGTGGCCATCAGGAGATAAAGTGCATCTATCTCCCATCAAGATTCACCTCTCTTGGGCACCAGTTACAGCTGGTGTGGGTCATGTGTCCCTTCTACTGTGGAGCCATTCTTGTCAACACAGTTTGGTGCCGGATTTGTGAATACAGGGAAGTGGTCTCTGATGTCTCATGTCATTAATTGGTTAGAATGTCTCAATATGCAAGGCAACTTCACAAGCCAAGTGGTTCTCTCTGTGGCCTTGTTTGCTCAATACCGAGAGGACCATTGTATAAATGACCAGGGAATCTCAACTGCTGGTCATTCTGACCAGTCTTCTCTGGACAGTGAGCCAGGTTGGCACAGCTATCTGGAGCTATCTGAAATGCTATGGCGCTTGTCAGCAAACCAGCAGCTGTTCTACTATGAGCGAGTTGTAAGAGCTGAGATAAATAACATTTTATGCCAATTTCCAAGTGAGGTGTTAGCAAATAAACGTTATCGTAATTGTGTTGGCTTTCCACAGAGGTTCATGGCATCGATTTGCTTGTAAATTTTGTGCTGACAAGCTGATTTTATACTTTGTAGTCCTGAAGTAAATTCTGTCTACAGAGGAGAGACTCCTGGTTTTGTATGTGACTTGTCTTACAGGTACTGATATCTGGTTCTCAAACATGAAGTGAACCTACAACAGGTTTTTTGAGAAGCATGTGTTGATTCTGTTACTCAGTTTGGGGAAAGATCACTTTTGGAAACGAGAGAAAAGAGAAAGGAAGAAGTACTTTTCTAAAGAGGAAAGAGTTCCCAGGCTAGCTTCTTCCCCTCACATTTCTGTGCTCTGACAAATGCCAAGAGTTCCCAGGCTAGCTTCTTTCTCCCACGTTTCTGTGCTTCTGACAAATGCCAGGCAGACCTGGGAGGCTAAACCCACATTTCCGGTAGAGTGCATCTCCTGCTCATCTTGATGCTCAGGCCTGGGTGAATGACGCCCTGGGGTCGACGAAGATAATGAGGATCCAGTCACCAATCACCTATGTCCACCATCTGTAATTAGATCATAATGGAAGCTGTTAGCTTATGAGAGGAGAAGCTACTACTTGCCCCCCAAAGGATATACATTATAGTAAGTATAATAAATATAGTACATGAAAGATGAGCAAGAAGTACACCGTGTCATTTCAGATAGACACTGAAGTTTTACTATTTGAGCTATTTGAGTTTATGCCTAATAAATTAATTATCCTAGATTATGTGGTTTTTATTCCTGAAAAATTCCTGAGCTTTTGAATAGAAAATAGGCTTGTCTGTCTTCATATTAATTTAAATGTTCTTTTATTTCCTGAGCTGCTTTAATTCATAATTGTATCTGTTTTAAATCTCCTTTTATGGTTGATTCACTTCTATCTAATTTAATCAAGCATGTTATTAGTGGGCTATAAATACAAGCACTTTTTAAAAGCCAGCAATGCGCCAGTGTGATGCGTAGCTAAATTTGAACCGCAAATACTCTGTAAACCCAACTGGCTCACAGTCATTGTGCTGTATTTTTCCACCACAAACAAAAAGCAGTTTTGGACTATCTTGTAAATTCAGAGTCCAGGGAATTCCAGTGAGATAATGTCACTGACCTCAAGAACAAATAGTCACTGTCAGATTTTATAGTACGATAGTGTGAACGCTGCGAAGGGCCCATTCTCAGGCTCCATCAGAAAACCTGCTAAATCAACAAAAGGATGAGGTAGAGTGTGCACTAAGAAAGCAGAATTCTAAGCCTTGCCACCTAAAAGCAGAAGATTTTTATATAACTCCAGACATCCAGAGGGAGCTGGTCTTGTTAACGTTCACCCAGCATGGCAGCATCTCCCGTAAATTAACCTTCCTGTACCATTTAAGTGACCAAACACAAAGTCAACTTTTAACTCATGGGTTCTCCATCAATTTAATGTAGGTTTTCATTTGGTTGGTTGGTTTTTGTGTTTGCTTTGCTTTGGGGTTTGTTGTTGCTTTTGTTGTTGTTGCTTTTGTTGTTATTGTTACATGCAAGTCAACTAAAGTTTTCAAAAAGCATAAAGCTGCATCTAAAAAAGTCAGAGTTCAGCTGGCGACCACTTCGACTAGAAAATGAGCAAATGCTGACTCTTCAAAGGGGCTAGGTCGTGGGAGAAAAGGCCTGCTCAGACCACGCTATGTGTGTTTACACCCACAGCCCGATATTTGTCAGAAATGCAGCTTCAATTAGGGAGAGCAAAGGAAAATCAGCTTCGGTTGGCTAACTGACCCGAGGCGTCTAATTTATATACTTGTTCATTTGTTAAAACATGCAAGCAGACAGCTATTGGAGGTCACATGCCATTCGTTATGACAAGCGCATTCCTTTAGTCTTTGTAACAAAAACCATATGGATTTCTGCAAGTTAATTATATCATAAATGTGCTGTAAGAGCTGGGATGGGGGCGGGCAGGAATGGTCTAGCAGGAACTGGAAGAAACTGCAGGACTTCCTTTTAACTTGGGTTTGTCTACTGTGCCTCAGTTTCCCAACGTTTGAAGTAAAGATAATGCCAGGACTCCTACGTGTTATCAAAACGCTTCCTACTTAGAGATAAAACAGCATTATAAACTACAATTCAGGCCAACATATAAATATTAAAAAACAGTGAAAGCTTTTTCTTAATATTAACTGAACAGTTAATCATAGATGTCTCTTTCTCCCAAAGCTCCGTCCCATCGCTGCCAGAATCAACTTTCCAAAACACAAATCAAGCTTTTTAGCTGTTGTTAGATGGTATTTAGAAAACATCACTTTCCAGTCTGCTTCAGCCTTCCTCTGTAGTCTCCGCCAGCCATCAGCTTTGCCTTGCCCTGATGGTCCTGGCTTTCTCAGGACTCCCATAGCTCTCTACTCTGAGATTACTTGCTGCCTATCTTGTAAGTACTTACATTATGCAATAACTATGTAAGCCCCTCCCTCAAATACAGGCTCCTAAAGAGTCTGTGGCCTATAAAGGAGTAATTGATCACTTAATACTACTTACAACCCAACTTTAAAGGTCAAGAGAAACTATATGCTTCCCCTCACACCCCCAGGGATCAAATTTTTAACTAGTTTCCATATTCTGTCAACCAATCAGCTCTCTAGCTGTAATTTTTTTTTTTTTAGTAGTCGGAAAATGATCCCGAGAGACTTGTAATGTTCTTAACTATCAAAGACAAACTTTTCCACTGTCCTATCCTTTCGATAAAAGGGAAAAAAAAAGCAAAATAATTTTAGAAAGTTTTCCATCAAGAACTCAAGCCGGTCTTCTGGTTAAACCACAGCTAACCAAAATTAAATAAATGTAAGTCTTTGCTCTTGACACATTCAAGGTCATCATGGTCTTATGGAACCTTCCAGGATGGAGACAGCATGTCCTGAAGACAGCTAAGCCTCCACCTTGACCTACCACGCCAAAACAATAACTACCAAAACTGCCTAATATCAAAACCCCACCAGGCAATTTAGACCAGAATCCTGTTGGCCTACTTTCATGTTTGTTGCTGTTTGTCTAATTGATTGATCAATGGATTGATTGATTGTGTTTCTGACTATACTTTTCGGAGGACAGAAAAAAAAACTATCTCTAATTACATGGAATTTCTGTGAAATGCAAATGTCTAAGGAACCCTCTTTCAGCAAGTGAAACCACATCCCCATGGGACAAGAGCAGCAAGAAAGCTCGGACAATTGGGTCCGAGATATGAAACTCAGAGAAAAGCCAGAGGATGACTTGAAGGTCAGAGAAGACAGAGGCTTAACTAAAGAGTCTGACCATTAAGGCATCAGAAGCATCGCTAGAGGGGTCTGGCTTTAGGATGTCAACCCAGGATCCAATGGAGGATCTCAGGTCAAATATTTGCCTACTTGGTAAATATTCTGGAAGACTCTGCATTCATTCATTTATAATTGTCATTATTGACACTTGTCCTCTAGTACTCGAGACCTAGAAGGTTGGAAAGATGAAGGAGGCCCAGGGAGGAAGAAGGGGAATAAGAAAGGTTAATGGGGTAAGAACATGATAAAAGCACATTATAGTATTATGAAAATGTTAAAATATACCCATTTTTTACAATTAATATGCATTTTTTAAGACCATTATCTGCCTAAGGACCAACATTCTTCAGCACTGAATGGTGCTTAAAAGATGTTTTCCCAACACAGTATGCTATTTGTCACCAACCAGTACTTTAATTTTATCAGCATTGCAGGAAATGTAACAACCCAGCCTCTGGGAGAAGGCTCTGTGTTGCAGGTGTCTTTGGATATCCATATTTCTTCCAGGAGAGCACATGCCAACTGCCTGTTTCTCTTTCTGCTTTTATAGATTAGAAGCCACAGAACTACTGCAGGCAAGAAAAAAAAAAACCTGCTAAAAAAAAAAGCAGGGTGGCATTTTTAAAAATGCATATGTGTGTTCCTGTGTATGCACGTGTGTGTGCAAATATGTGTGTGTTCCTGTATATGGTGTGTGTGTGTGTGTGTGTGTGTGTGTGTGTGATGCACTGCTTCTGTGAGCTGAATCACCCGCTTCCACCTCATCGTAGAAGTGTTAGAACTACAGATTTGACCCACCTCACATTTTTTCTGATTCCTTAAATCCCTTTTTATTTTATAGAAACACATCCAAACTGGAGCTCATGAGACTGGAGACCCTTGCTTGGCTGGATTAATGGTTCTTACTGTGTCTCAGTTTCTCTATCAGCCATCTGCTTTCTTAGTAAAAACTTCCAGGTGCAGATAACAGTATTAGCTACCTGTGTGCTGTTTTCATAGACAGTACATAAACACAGTGACTCTCAGAAACCATTATCAAACCGTGCTTTTCATCCATCCATGTAATAACTATATTTGAATGTGCACTGCGTATCAAATGTTGGTCACTAGACTTTATTGCTGAACAAAACCTCTGCTTGTGGTCTAAAGCCTAATAATGAAGACAAGAACTGGTCATATAATCACACAGAGAGATTAGAAATTTATGTATGCAGAATCACAGCACATTATCGTCATGGCCCAGACAATGTCATGTCTTCACTATCAGATGCCCTGGTTTGCTCCCTAACTCCTATGTCAGTTAGTTCATCTTCAGCACTGACTGATGTTTAAAGGATGGTCCCCAGACACAGTGTGCCGTTTGTCACTTAAGGCTTTTGATAATGACATCTCCAGATGTAACTGAGTCTGCACTGGGTGAGACAGAAGAAATTTTGGCACACAGTTCAAACCAGAGAAGGAGGACCAGGACAAAACAACTTTCCCCAGAAGAATCTTGGGCCAGTTTACTGGCAACATTGTACATCTAGCCTGGAACACACATGTTAAATGAAACAAGCCAGAAACAAATACCACATGAAATCGGAAATACAAACTCTCAGAGACACTGAGTAGAGTGATGGCTACTGGGACTGGCAGAAATTACAGAGAGAACAAAAGAGGCTTGGTCAGAAGAAAAAAAATTTCAAGAGATCTGTTCTCCCCTTTGGTTGGGGGAGGAGCATGTTTTATTATGTTTGAAAGACTTCTGCTATTTTAAGAAATGATATTTTTTAAAAAAGAAAAAATAAACCTCTTTTTATATGGATTCTCAAATCAATTAAGGAAGATAGTTTATAATGGTTACTGAGTCTTCAGCTCAAGAAGAGAAAGTCTTGACACCACGAAAATAGCAAAGACACCATGCCCAGGTCAATCTGCTCCAACATGCCTCTTTTGTATGTGTTCTCTTCTTCCACTCTTAAAATCCAGCCTGGCTAGGAAGCAGCATGACCCAAGATGACAAGGTGTGGCCTTGAGAGTCCGTGGGACACAGCCAGTTTAGATCTGGCTTTTCCACCGTCCGAGTTTAACTGATCTCATCTTGTTCTGCACTGGGGGTGTTAAGAAGAATCATTTCTTGCAGGGCTGAATATCATGTCAAGCGTACGATCAGTTTCCTCTGTGCTGATAAGGAAGTCAACCTTCTCTTAAGCTTGAGGGCTTGAGCCATGTGTTCTTTGAAAGTAGTCACAAAAGCACCATAGCAAATCCCAGCACACCAAGTTTCTCATGGAAAAGAACTGGACATTTTGTTTGGCTGTGATTGGGATTCCTACCATGCTCTATCAAGTAGAATTTATTATTTAGATATAGAAAAGGAAAGTGTCACTGGGAGAAGAGAATATGTTATTGAGACAAGAAACAGTAAAACCTATACAATTTTTGATGTGTTCTAGCAGATGCTTTCAGTGAGCAGAGAGCTGGCGGGGCTGGAGTCCTGGCTTCCTTTACTGGCTTTATAGATTCCCTCTGCACCTTAATTTTTTCATCTGTAGAATGGGGATAACACCACCATGATTACTTTTCTTGAGGGCTAATTCAATGATTAAATGAATCGATAATCAATAAATAATCAATAAAGTGCTAAGAATAGCACTGTGTCGTAAAGGCAGCTGTTACTGTCACCACAGATAAAGGGTGTTTTTAACTTTCAAAAACATATGATGGATTTACGATATAGAATATGAGGCTCTGAACTGTGAAAGGGCTAAAGTGAGCTAATTAGCATATGTATTACTTTCCATGCATTTTAGTGGTCAACATTTAAAACCTACACTCTCAAGTAAACAAAGCGTTGCTATTAATCATAGTCACCATTGTTTTCATGACTTTTTATTGCTGTGATAAACACCAGGACCAGAAGCCACAGGTGGAGGGAAGGATTTATCTCAGCTTAGAGTTGTAGCCTGTCTCTCAGGAAAGTCAGGGCAGGACTTGGAGCAGAGACCATTGAGCAAGGTACTGGTTTTCTCGCCATGACTTGTCCAGCCAGCTTCTTTATACCACCCAGCATTCCCTGCTCAGGGCTGGCCCTAGACACAGGGTGCCGGCTCTCCTTCATCAATCATTAATGAAGAAGATGCTACTCTGATCTGCCTAAGGGCCAGTCCGAGGAAGACATCTCTCAACTGAGGTTCCTCTGCACAGATAACGTTAGCTTATGTCAAGTTTACAAACCTGAGAGTTACAAATCTCATAGCAGAAGTCTTTTTGCAGTAAAGAGTTCCTGCTTGGGCTGGTAATGTAGCTGAATGGCAGTGTATTTGCCTAGCAGTTGAAAGACCTGGAGGTTGGTTTCTAGGACTGATTCCCGCTCCCCGTGACCCCCCCACACATCCTATATTATATCACTAATACTTTACAAGCACAGTACAGCTTCCAAGGCAATATGATCCAGGTGAGGTACACACACATTTAATCCCAGCCCTTGGGAGTTAGAGGCAGAGAATCCAAAGTTCAAGGTCATTGTCAGCCACATAGCAAGATTGTTGGAGAACAAGAATTTTACCAGACTGAAAATTCAGATGACAAATAATGGCACAGCTGCCACAACACCTGGAATAGAATTTCTGCATCGAATTTTAAAAATAATTTTTCCCTCATGAGATATAACCTTTAGCCCCATGGAATGCACGCAGTGCTTTGTTTAGCCTTCATTGTTGGATATAAGGATTAGCTCTAAATCAGCGAGCATTAGTGCATACATATACCTGAACATGTACGTTTGCAGTCAGTCCAGTCTGAATCTCCCAAACTTGGCATGAAAATGTTAGCTGTAAAGCAGGTGTGTCTTTCTCCAGGACAGAGGTCAGAGTGAACTATGGCAATTGACTGACATAAAGACAGCCAAAACTCACAGTCCACCACATTATCACACTAAAAACAAGGGCATTTATGCAGGTCAGGGTGACACTAAGGCCCCTCACCACGCCCTTCATGACACATGTTACTTCTACAACTTATAAACTTTCAGCACTTGAGCAGATACTCCAAACAGAGGACATGCTTGTGTCTGGCAAAGGCGATGATGTTGTTGACGTTATCTTAGTTTGCAGAGAGGGTAAGGGAGACAGGGTACATAGAGGATGGTTTTGGTAATGGTTGGTTGGTTTGTTGGTTGGTTGGTTGGTTGGTTGGCTGGCTGGCTGACTGGTTGGCTGGTTGGTTGGTTGGTTGGTTGGCTGGCTGGCTGGCTGGCTGGCTGGTTGGTTGGTGGGTTGGTTGGTTGGTTGGTTGGCTGGTTAGTTGGTTGGTTGGTTGGTTGGTTGGTTGGTTGGTTGGTTGGCTGGCTGGTTGGTTGGTTGGTTGGTTGGTTGGCTGGTTAGTTGGTTGGCTGGTTAGTTGGTTGGTTGGTTGGTTGGTTGGCTGGTTGGTTGGTTGGCTGGTTAGTTGGTTGGTTTGTTGGTTAGTTGGTTGGCTGGTTAGTTGGTTGGTTTGTTGGTTTGTTGGTTAGTTGGTTGGCTGGTTAGTTGGTTGGTTGGTTGGTTGGCTGGTTAGTTGGTTGGCTGTTTGGTTGGTTGGTTGGTTAGTTGGTTGGCTGGCTTCTTGGGTTGGGTTTTAGAGTTAAGATATTTGAGATAAGTGTGACATGGAGGACTGAGTGACTCAGTTTACTTGCCAGAAGATGAGTAGAAATGATGAAATAAGGGGGCCTCACTAACCCTGCTTTTCCTGTCTTGGCAACTTCAATGAAGGTACCAGGTTTTGGAACATAAAAAACTCACATTCAAACTTAATGGCCCTTGTTTGAAGACCCACAGTGTTCATGTCTGTCTTTCAATACAGGGCCTAGGAAGTGACCCCAGACAACCCAAAGGTGACAGCTATAGCTTAGAGGAGCTGAGTGGTGTCCTGAAAACAGCTAATCAAACAATCACAGACAGGTTTCAAAACAATAAGCCATAAAAATCAAATGACTCAATGTAGGTAATAAATGAGAAGATGTATTTGTGAAATGTCAGGTATGCTACATTGTGCCTCACATACATTTTCCTCTCCTTTACAGTTGAAAAGAAATGAGGCTCAAACAGTGTGTGTGGCTTTCCCATGACTACAAATCCTATTCCTCTGTCACTCATTTTCTATAAGGGAGTATAGTACCTCCATACTAAAAATGAAAGCAGTATGGTGATTGGGAAAACAGCTATGCATAATGTTGATCGGAACTACCACACAGGTTACGTTTATCATATCATGCCAACGTTACAAACCACACGGAAAATCCTTTAAGGAAGCATGGAGAATTCTCCACCATGGAGTTGTGTTAGGGAAGTGGGATTACAGTTGAGTCTTTAAACTCCTGTTTTATTGTCGTGAATTTAGATACTTACTTCTCCAATATGTAAAAGATATTCAACACCATAAAGGAGATATCAGAGAACACGAGTAAGAGGAGTCCTCATTACTGTTTAAGAATAAAATCGGAACTCACGTTGGAAGTGAAAAAAAGAAGCCACTAGAAGTCACTAGAAGTCACTAGACCAATGACAACTGGGAAGGTTTAAAGACAAAACCCAAGGGGTTTGTAAACCAGGCTACTGTTAGGCAACATGGGGCAGCTGGAGGGAAGAGTGGATGAGATGTTGAAATTTTACAACTTAAAAACAGTAAGTGCTATGATGTGTGCAAGGGACTTTATTATAACCACTGTGTCCACATAGTAGTGGCTGAGAGGAAAGAGAAGACAGGCCAGACTGACCAGGATCTCACCCATCTGTCCTGAGCATCTTCCCTGAGCTCTGAAGCACAGCCCTTTAAGGTAGACCACAGAAGAGTCTCGAGTAAATGCACTTGCTGTCCAGCTGTTCTCTTCTTTAAAATGAAGATGGGGTAGGCACAATCACTGTGACCCCAGGAGGTTTTGCCTACCTCACACTAAGGTGAGCATATGCACAGGGCCCAACAGGAGAAAATAGCACTAAGAGACAGCACTTCCTCTGGCTTCCCCTGACCATTATGATCCCAGGAAGCCTTGAGTGACCATCCACAGCTCACCCACCAAACATAGAGAAGATGGCAAAGCACCATGACTTAGGTGTCATTAGTCACCAACTAACAAGCCAAGCACAGAAAGGAACTGCAAACATGGCTTGCTGGGCTGATGGACCAGCTTCCAGAGGTAATGCTTACATGCCTACTTGTGTACGTAATATTTTTAAGCAACAGCTGGTTTGGGGCCACACGATATCCAGACTGTGTGCATCGCTTTTGTGTGACTTCAACAGTGGACCTAGCGAATATTTCAGGAAGGTATGATCTTGTTCTAAATGTGGAAATGACTGAGCTGATCAAATTACCCACAGCGTGTCTTGCATTACACCAAATGAAACGATTCTAATAAGGGGCTTTGATTTGATGATTAAAAAATTGCCAGTCTTTTCTATAGGCCTTGGAAGAAATGGAAAGTATCAGCAATGCAGGACAAAGGGGCAGTGGAAAGAAGCTTACCCTCTAATACACGGCTGCTGTGGGTATCGGTTCACCTTAATCACCACTGCTTGGCTTGAAAAATAATAATCACCACTAAGAAAAGTAGCTATAATTCTCTATAAGCTTTGAACAAAAATACTTGGATTTTTAGATAATTCTTCTTGTAGGTAGACTTACTAGATACCAAAATTGTATCATGTTTGCTAGATTTTTTAATAAACACGTTCCTCAGCTATAAAGGATTTGGGGCTGGCACAGTGGCACACACCTCTAATCCCAGCACTTAGGACGTGTGGGCAGGAGGATCTGGAGTTCAAGGCTGTCATGGTGTGTGTCACCCAGGGGTTGATCACCTCATTGACTGTGCCCTAGTCCCTAAAAATATTAACTACAACTTAGACTCTTCACCTTCACCTTTTTCCTATCTGCAGGAAAAGGGATTATATCCCCCTCTAGGAATGGGTTAGGGTAATCAAGGGAACCCTAAATGTTCTTGAGGCAGAAATTCTTGAGGGAAGAAAATGAACTTCTGAGGACTCTGGAGAGCGATGAAGAGAGAACTCAGTAAGTCCACCAACAGCAGCACACATGAGCATGCGATACTCCACTCCACACACATTTACTTCTCAGATAGATTACACCGAGAGTCGACTTTTCTTGATGGGTAGTGCCCATTCATTCTTGACATCCTCCTGTCTTGTATTCTGCCTATCACCTACACACAAGTGTAAGTCAATGAACACAACAACAAAGGCAGTAATTTATGCACTCAATACTAACACACCTTCAAAGATGCTCAGATCTCAGTGGAAAAGCCATCATTAACCTAGATTTTCCATTAGGGGCAACAGGTAGATGTCAGGTCAGAGGTCAGAACTCACAGTTCAGGATCTGGCTTCTCTGCCTTCCTCTGGCTGGTCTAAATTACAACAAAGGAAAATGAATAAACTTATGAATAACGTTTCTATCTGCCTAAAACTTATTAAATCACCTGAACTGATCTGCCTACGATACGTCATAATGGCTAGCCCCAAGTAGTTAGTACTTCCCTTCCTTTTTCCCTGACCATTCCCTGACCTGTGCACAGACAGGTCCACAAGACCAGACCAAAAACAGTGACTCTTCTTTTTGGACAAATGACTAATGACATTTTGCATGAGCCTCTTCTTTGGAATAAAGAGTTACAATTTGTAAGGAAAAAGATGAATTTTGATGTAGAATCTCGGTCTTCAAATATATATATATGTTAAATCTAGAAGAAAAGTCATGTAGGGCCTAAAAGATCATCCCAAGTCTCTGTACCCACACACAGCTGACACCTAGGAGCGGCTAGCTTACAGATCAGTATAAATATAAAGAGGGAAGACATGTGCAAAGCATTCTCCAGACTCCACATACATAACATAGGCTTGGAAAGTCCCCAATTCATGTTCATGTTGTGCCCTTAAAAAAAATTGTCTGTCCCTCTCCTCTTCAACAACGAATTTCTTCAAGTGAGACACTGTGTGTCTGCTTCTAATATTATCTGGTTGCTCAGAGTAGGCCTGTGCCTCAGACATTGTTTCTCCTTTTTCTCTAGAGTGATGTGATCTTCCGTCCACTAAAGACGACCTTGTCCTCTGGAACACAGCCATGGCCAATCTCCCCCTCCCTGTCTCTGATGTAGTCACTCAGGCCCATATTGTGTTTTCCCTTAAAAAACCATTAAAGCCTTTTAACTCTGCTCATATCTCCATCTCTTTCGATTCCTGCCATCCCGTACCTTCCCCATTGATGTGGAGTTTCTAAAACAGAAATGTGCCCCGGTACTCCCCTAAATAGTGACTTCAGAGACTGGACTGTTACTTCCTGGACCTTATCCAGCTCCTTTAGCACAGCATTCAGGGCCTAACACCACAGTCTCACCAGCCCCTCGCTGCTTCCATGCACTCTCCCCTCCCAGAACAATCCACCTTGAAAGCTGCTTTCCTGTCTGTGTGTCATTGCCTATGGTGCTCCCACATTGTCCATAGTACATGCTCCCACACTGTCCATAGTGCTCCCACATTGCCCATAGTGCTCCCACATTGCCCATAGTGCTCCCGCATTGTCCATAGTGTTCCCATACTGCCCACAGTGCTCCCGCACTGCCCACAGTGCTCCCATACTGCCCATAGTCTTCCATACTGTTCACAGTACTCTCATATTACCCATAGTGCTCCCACATTGTTCATGATGCTCACACATTGTGAATAGTTCTCATACATACAATTTTCCCCTTTCCTCTCTGGCTCTCATATAACCTCAAAAACTCAGCCTCTGGAGTCAATTCCCAAGAAATATCTCTTCTAATCCATGCGCTACCCTGATTTTGCTGTTTGTTTGCCTGTCTCCTGTCCAGAGCGGGCCTTATTGAGGAGGGAAATATATGTGCCTTGCTATACGGCAAACCAGCAGTGCAGGTGCATTTGCTAGAGATCCCCTCTGTGCTGGGCACTAACACATGGCTAGAGGTGTATCTGTTCTCCACCCATGCTGTTTTGATATACTGGTGCCATGGGAAAGCAGGGTTTGTCTATCTGAGATCTCCCTTTGAACTTAGCCTGAATGCCCATTGGTAAATACTAACACTCTTAGGTAACTGCCTGAATAAATGTCTTCTCATGACAAGCCTGCAATGTAGATACTATCTCAGTTTTATGACCAAGTTGTGCCAGTGCCTTTGGCCAGTGACTTGCCATTGTGTTCAGGAGCCACAGTTGAGTGCAGCGAGGAGCCATTGGTGTAGAAAGAACTTGTGTCCAAATCACTGTTCCTTTGCATATGAGCCGTGCCATCTTTACATCTTTGAAGTTGCATTCACCCTCTTTGAAAGGTTAGGGAGGTAATGCTTGCAGGATGATAATGACGTCCAAACTACAAACAAGTGAGTCTGCAGCTAGCGAAGTCCCAGGGGAACCCAACACCGTCCCAAAAGCTCAACCCTCAGCTCATTCTGTGGCTTGTGCTTTCTGAGGGCAGCTTGACCTGAGAAGAAGACGAATAGATGCTATGTAAGGTTGCACAAGAAAGCCAAAGCTTCAGCAGAGACTTCCCTGACTCCAGGTATCCAGCACACTGAGAGATCACTGCCCAGGGCTTCCCAGACCTTCACTCCCAGAAAATGCAGATCTTGTCAGCCATCAATGAATGAGGCTGTGTGTAAAATATGGAACTGTTTTAAACACACACACACACACACACACACACACACACACTCAGAAATTGCCTCTAATCCAAATGAAGACCCCATGTGTCCTTGGTGAACTTGACAGGCTGTTTGAGGAACCACTCCCTTCTTTGTCATTTACTGAGTGGTCTAACCATGGCCCTTTCTTTGGTCTCTTGAGTGTGTACTTCAGCCACAGCATTGTTGATTCTGTAGTCTATCTTGGCTCTACTCTGTTAAAATAATGTGAGTCACTCGCAGGTATGAAAACAAGAAGGTTTCCTATTTATTATAATCTTGAACCTGTGAACGTGCATAACAGTAGTGGCCCAGTATTAAATAATAGAAAATGGAAATCACACTTTAGGCTGCCTACTTGGATTTTAAAGGTACGTCATTAAAATTCCATGAACTCACAAGTTGAGAGAGAGGGATTGTCAGAAGTTCTAAGCCAGCCTGTGCTGTATACCAAGTTCTTACCAGTCTGAGCTAAGGCTTAAAAAAAAAATAAACAAAAAATAAATACAACCACAGAAGTTCCTGGTTCATGTAATGGGAGAAATTCAGACAGAGAAGGGTTGAACTATCTTTGGGCCACATGCCTAGGAGGCAGAGCCAGAAATCTAAAATTCTAAGCTGTCGGGAGGCAAAATTCATCACCTGCCATTCTGATGGGTACCTGCTATCTAGAAGTCCTGGCTGCCGGGAATCAGTTAGAGTAACATGGCAGCCTGTTTCAAAGGCCTTACTATGCTACACCAATATCAACCCCAATAGAGGGATGAGACAAATGTGTTGGTAGATTCCATTTAAACCAAGTAGCATGCAAAGCAGGATAAACTGGAGCCTGGCACCAACATAAATGAGGTAGGAGAGGAAGGTGTAGCTAGCGACTAGGACCCACTCTGTGACAGAGGGATATTTGAGACCATTTGCTCCTTACCAGAGTCTTAGTGTTTAGCTCACAGAATCACTCTGCTGCTCCCATTAGAATGTCCATTCTATTAATAATGTTGATCCAAGTCCCAGCACCTGTTAGGACTTTATCTTGCAGTCAAAGTAAGAGGACCTGGCTTGCCCTTTGGGCTTCATTTCTGCAACATTGTTGCCTTTAAATGTTTATCTTTCATTGTCTGCCTGTTACCCTTGACCTGGTTGAATTGCTACAGGGGCTCTACCCCAGCGCTCCTATTCAGTCTCAGCCATGGAAATGGCAAAGGTGAGGGCAAGAAAGGAAAGAAATCGCTCCTAGATTTAACCAGACCCTTCCTTCCTTCTTTTGGGGACAATGGTATCTTTGGTTAGAATGTGTCTTTGGGGCTTGAATGTCAAACATATTTATAAAACTACATCTAGATGCATGAATCAAGCCCAGGTTTTATTAAAATTGAACCTTCTCTCTCTCTCTCTCTCTCTTTTTTTTTTTTTTTTTTTTTTTTTTTTTTTTTTTTTGGTTTTTTAAGACAGGGTTTCTCTGTGTAGCCTGGCTGTCCTGGAACTCACTCTGTAGACCAGGCTGGCCTCGAACTCAGAAATCTGCCTGCCTCTGCCTCCCAAGTGCTGGGATTAAAGGCGTGCGCCACCACCGCCCGGCAAAATTGAACCTTCTCATTCGCCCTGTTGGAGACGTCTTTTAGAAATGCCTACCTTAAATCCCAGTTAGAATGGGTTTAACACAAGTTCACATTGTTGGGGCTGGAGAGATAGATCAGTGGTTAAGAGCACTGGCTGTTCTTCAAAATGACCTGGGTTCGATTCCCAGAACCCACATGGCAGTTCACAACTGTCTGTAACTCCAGGGGAAATCTCACATCTTTACATAAACATACATGCAGGCAAAACACTAGTGCATATAAAATATAGTTCTCATTGTTATTAGTTATGCTGGTGAGATGTTTAAATAACCTGAAAGCATTTGACCTTAACACTTGTGCACAAAAAACTGTCCCTTGTCTGACATTTAATTCATTGACTTTCCTTGTCCTAATAGGTCTCCCTGGCTTTCTGAGACTTTGAATTACATCGTAAGAACTAAATGTACACCTGTGATCCCATCACTCTAGAGGCAGACACACGAGGATTGTGAGTTTAAGGTCATCCCTGTCTACTCAGCAAATTCAAGGCCAGCCTCAGTTGCACAAGACTCTGTCAAAAAGAAAAAAAGCCAACAAACTAAGCATCTTAGACCTGCGCTGAGTGTAGACACAGCATTTACGAAAGCCCGCTCCACTCCACAGTGGAGGAGGCAGTGTGTCCTTACACATGGTACAGTCACAGTGGTGTGTGCCCTGCTCTCCTTTCAAGTTAGTCTCTGAATGCCTCCCTCCAGCCCAGCAGCCTCGGGGTGTCCAGAGTCATCTCTCAGTTATGAAAGTCCAGTCAGGCCCTTTTCTGTGTCAGAACTTCCCCCAAGAGTCCTAGCTCCACATGAGGGTTAGGGTCCATCAGTTTCCCCATAGAGCATCCTCCCCCTATGATCCCTCACTCTCCTACCCACAAGCTCTTCCTTAGGACCATGCCCTTTGCCCAGGCTACCCCTTCAGTGGCTACTTCTCTCACTGTCCTCTAGGCAAAGATCTCTACTTGCTTTATAAGTACAAATCAAACATCCACCATCTTGGCTCTGTTACCCCTCCATAGCACCCCATCACCTGGAATTCCACCATTGTCTCTGCCTGCTGTAGCTGTGACATTTCTACACAGTACTGAGCTATCCATTGGCATAGCTTCAGCCCTCCGTACTCTGGAGTCCCAGAGACCATGTCTATTTCCTTTCCATGTGGTGGTTTGAATGAGAATGGTTCCCATAAGCTCATAGACTAAACTGTTTGGTCCCAGGGAGGGATACTATTTGAAAGGATTAGGAGGTGTGGCCTTGTTGGAGGACGTGTGTCACTGAGGGTGGGCTTTGAGGTTTCAGATGTCCATGCCAAACCCAAAGGCTCTCTGCTTGTGGATCAAAAGAACGAAGCTCTCAGTAACTTCTCCAGCACCGTGTTTGCCTGTGCACCATGTTTGCCTGTGCACGACCATGCTCCCCGCCATGGCAGTGATGAACTAAAGCTCTGAAACAGTAAGTAAGCTCCAATCAAATGCTTTCCTTTATAAGAGTTGCTATGGTTATGGTGTCTCTTCACAGCAATAGAGCACTAAGACACCATCCTTTAACTGAGTGAATTAGTTACACCCAGTCAGTTCTCACTAAACACCTGGTGAATAGATGGATGAATGAACTAAACCACACTCATCTTCATCCACAGACACTCCAACCACCTGCTTTTTCCCAGATGTGGCCTCTCACCACCACCATATTTCCTACTGTAGAGGAAAGCAATCAGAGACTCCCTCTACACCTGTCTCACTATGTGGGCTCTAAGAACCCAATTAATTAGAAGAGTAAGTAACGGGAGACAAGCAGAAGTCTGGAGGTCTTCACAATGGGGTAAAGTCGACAGAACTGATGAAGGAATGGGGCTATCTCACTGTTTCAGACCAAGAACCTAAGAACAGCACATTTGGGACACAATGACAGGACCAAAGGGCAGGTCAACCTGAGTAATGATTTCTAAGGATGTTACTAAGAGAGGGTTGAGGATGGGTAGGCTTGGAAGATGAGGGATACTTCAGTTTGTTAACTTGGCTTCAGTATAGCTCCACTCCCAGTCTCTTGTGACCAGGGCTACTCCCCAGGCCTGGTGTGGGGAGGACACCCCTCCTGAGACAAGCTTTATGGCTTGCTGTACTTAAGGAATATGTGTCAAAGAGCTTCTCTAAGGCTTCAGGGCCTTGGGTGGTTTCAGCTTGAATTGATTGATGTGTCCACAGTCACTGCCACAGTGAAACCTCCATTTCAAACCTTGTTGTCCTGTCAATACCAAAACTTGGCCCAGGTCCAGCGAGAGACTCTGTCTAAAACAGCAGGTGGAGAGCGACTGAGGAAAGAGTTGACCTGCGGCCTTCACAACACACGTGTGTATGTATATATACCCATCAAATCGCAAACATACAGATCCATCCACTCCACCCAAAACATAACTCGATCCAAGAAAGGATTTGGTGAATACACTGATCTGCACAGTGCTTTCACAGTCTGCCAGGTGCAAAATGTTGCGCCAAAAGGTAATAAATTCTGACTGTGGGGCCCTTTAAGCTGATGAGAGGCACTCACACGTACCAGCTCAGTCCTGTAACAGCTGCCAAATCTCAGTCAGTTCCTGAGGAGAGGTTCTCAGGCCCCAGGAAGTCGGTGAGTCTCACACTGGATGGGCCAACGTTCTTCTAGACCTGTCAATACTAAGAGTATTTGAAAGTAGATATCTTTTAGGTTTTAGAGTAAAGACCACAGGGAGACATCATAGTTCACGCCTGTAAGACAAACACTTGGGAATCTGAGGCAGGAGGATTGTCATGAGTTCGAGACCAGTGTGGACTACACAGTGATTTTTCAGTTAATGCTGGGTGACAGCATGAGATCTTGTCTAAACAGCAAAAGCAAACAAGACCCTGGAAATAAATTGCTTATTCAATTACAAAGTAAAAACAAGGCCTCACATCGAAAATCTTAGAAAGCTTTCAGCTCGGCATCTGACTAAGTGGGCTGTAGTTTTACATTTTTTATTTTTGAACTTAACAAGTGATTATCTCTAGTGTGAGAATTTGCCATTGTGAGTCCTTAGCAGGGGCTGTGTAAAAAGAACCCACCCACACACCCACACACCCTCAGTCACCTCAGGAGAACTCCACGGTCATCTCAACATCTCACAGGTCAAAACAGTAAGTCTGAAGATAGGTGCTCTCAGATAGTAGTCAACACATATTTGACTCACTCTCCCAGAGACCCACCCCTTTTAGTGAGTATGAGATTCTGGAGGCTCCCCCCCTTAGTGAGTATGAG
>JANHMN010000012.1:6617323-6649544 GCA_030674055.1 Rhabdomys pumilio
TTAGTGAGTATGAGATTCTGGAGGCTCCCCCCCTTAGTGAGTATGAGATTCTGGAGGCTCCCCCCCCCCCTTTAGTGAGTATGAGATTCTGGAGGCTCCCCCCCTCTTAGTGAGTATGAGATTCTGGAGGCCCCCCCCCTCTTAGTGAGTATGAGATTCTGGAGGCTCCCCCCCTCTTAGTGAGTATGAGATTCCTTCACTCCCTGACACTCCATCCCCCACAGCCGGGCAAAGCCCTGGCACCACAGACACAGCTCTGGGGTGTTGGCCTATAACTCAGCAACTTGCAGGTGCTGAGCTCTCAGTAAAAGGTGCTTCAAGGCAGTTGTGCCGATGACAATAGCCAAGGACTATTCAGAGTTAGTGCCAAGACTAGAACCTCTTTCCGATTTCCTGGTGGCTTTCTACCATGGAAGCAGTTTCTAGACTTTGAAACTTTTGCTGATCATTTTCAAGCAATTTGTTTGACAGCATTTCACTATGTGTGTGCACACAGTCAAGATTACCAGTATCAACAGAGTCAGGTTTATTTTAGATTCCCGAATTATTTTCCCTATTTCATTTCATGAAAGGGATCTGGGCATAGAAAGCAAATGCCATAGGGGAAATCCCCGAAGGATTGCTTTCATTAAAATTGTGTTTGCTGGAAATTTAGACAATAAGCCATCCTATCTCTGGGCTCCATCTGTACACTTGACAGGTACCAGTACCTACACACGTATTTTAGCAAACAGGCTCCCACAAGATGCTTCGGGCTTTCACAAAGCCTATGACTGCTGGGAACCTCCTAAGATGTATCCAAAACCTCAAGGCAAAGCCAAGAGAAAAATAAGACAACTCTTCCTCTTTCCAGTATGGCAGCAATAAAATATACCTCAATCTACCACTAGGACGAGGGGCAAATGGGCCAGCGAGGTCACTCTTCCTCTCACCTGTGAACTTAAGGGCACCATCATTGCCCAGACACATCAGCCACAGAGCAGATGACAATCACATGGAGGGGTCTTTTGGAAAGAGGATTTGTAGTCAAAGAAAGCTTCAATAATTCTTATTTGATCAAAAGTAAAGGAAAAAAATTAATCAGATTTCTTCACTGAAGTACTACCCAGGTTGCAGTCTCCAAACGCCTTCTCCAAGAAAGCACAGTAACGCGTGCAACTGTCAGTCACAAGCATATTATCCATGGTTAATCATGGCGGATTAAAATCACGTGATTTCTTTGCAGATGACCCATCAGAACTATGCGTTCAATGAAAAGGAACACTTTGGGGTGTTCTGGTCTACAGCTAGGTATTAAAAATCAGCTTCCAATGCCACAGAAACTGTATTGTAAGAACATACTTTCCATTACATCCTCAACTCACGCATTACATAATCGCAGTGTGCACATTGCTCACACCGACTACAGGATGTGAATCGCACTAACAGTGAAGAGAAAGTGCTTCACTTCAGAGCCGAGGAGCAGAGTTTGTTTCTCTCTCGCCGGCCTTTCAGTTGCTATTGACTCTTTAACATTTGATCTGGAAAACACGAACTTCCATTTTCTTCCCTAGGTCACTAATACTCATCCTTCTGGCTGAGCAGGCAGGATGTTTTCAGCATAACTAAGTTTCCTTCCTATGAAATTACACTTTGCTAATTAGATTAAAATTTGGGAAATACTAAAAGAGTTTTTTTTTTTAAAGAAATGATAAGCCATCATGAGTCATGTTGCAACTTGGAGAGAAACCTTGGCATGTTTTCTTGCTCAACTTCTCTCTCCCAATCTTTCGACATTACTAAAACTGTTCTCTCTGTGTGCACACACAGGCACAGGCATCTTATGCATCGTAAGCACGGTAGATTAAAATCACATGCTCGTTTTCTTAGCTGCTTGCAAAAAAAGAAGAAGAAGGAGAAGGAGGAGGAGGAGGAGGAGGAGGAGGAGGAGGGAGGAGGGAGGAGGGAGGAGGGAGGAGGGAGAAGAAGAAGAAGAAGAAGAAGAAGAAGAAGAAGAAGAAGAAGAAGAAGAAGAAGAAGAAGCAAGAACACATGAGGAGAATTGAAGAGTAAGCATCACCCTTCCCTTTGGGGATATTGGAAATCAGACGAAGGTATGGAAGCCTCTCGGAACCGGAAGGGCTGAGACCAAGCATCTCTCGAAGACAACTTCATCAAGGAGGAAGCAAGTTCACTGTAATCTTTCTCCTAAGTCCCTAAGACGTCACCCAGATGTACCAGTGAGACACACAACTGAGACAAACTAGCTTCAAATCTTTACCAACAATAGACAACTGGGCCCCAGGGTGCCTACCCATCTCACCCCAGGACAGAAAGTATAACAAGCATCTCCTAAACACAGGACTGACTGCTCAGCAGAGTCAGGGGATAGAAACTATGGGCTAAAATGAAAGTCAGGGATGACCCAAAAGCCTAGAATTATAAAGAGAAGAGATAAAGGTGAAAAAAAAGAGCCCACCCCCCATCACTGTCAGATAAACTGATACCTGTAAGGTGCGTGTGGTGGTTTGGATAGGTTTTGGTCCCATAGGTTCCTGTGTTTCAATGCTTGGCTATAGGGAGTGGCACTATTAGGAGGTGTGGCCTTGTTGAAGTAGGTGCAGTCTTGTTGGAGGAAGTGTGTCACTGTGGAGGTGGGTTTTGAGGTCTCCTATTCCCAGTGTGGAATTAGAACCTTCTGGATGCCTTCAGATCAAGAAGTAGAACTCTCAGCTCCTCCAACACCATGTCCGACTACACGCTGCCATGCTTCCTGCCATGGTGATAATAGACAACCTCTGGAACTGTAAGCTACCTCTAATTAAATGTTCTTTATAAGAGTCATTTTGGTCATGGTGTCTCTTCACTGTAATAAAACCTATCTAAAATAGGGTGAAATCATGGAATCCTTCTGTGGATAAAGGAAATCAAGTAAACTCATGCCTATAGACCAGAGTGACTAGTATTTTGGGGTAAACTAATAGCCAGTCTTCTCCCTGGCATCCTACAAGGATGCTCTCAGTTCTCAGGGTCTTTGCAGTGCTGCTCGGAAATGAGACTAGAGAGACAAACTCCACACCCATAAGGAAGGCTTGCAACATAAAAACAAATAGGTTTGGAGTGGGAAGATGGCTGGAGGGAAAGGGAAAGTGCTGTGTAAGCAGGAATGGCAGCTTAAATCCCTAGAACCGACTGCAAAAGCCAGGAGGGTGTGGCAGTCATTTGTCATCTCAGTATGGGGAAGTACATATAAGCATCTCAAGAAAATTCGATAGCCAGACTTAACTAAACAGCAAGCTAGGTTCCTCAAGAGACATTGCCCTGATATATAAGGTGGGCAACAATAAAGAGAGATAGCTAATGTCAATTGGTACAGCCTCTGTCCAATGTACATTCAAACACCCACATATACACACAAGACACACACACACACACACACACACACACATATACACACATTTGTTTTTAAGATTTGCCCTTAACAGAACCTCCATTTTAGAAACAAAGATGAATCAATAATGTAAAGCTATAATAAATATCGATAAATATATGTAAGAGAAAATACTGATAATACTGAAATAAGAAATAAAATCCAGGACAGGTGGAAAGAGATAAACGAAAATCCAAACACTTTTAACCACCAAAACTTTATGGGAGAAAATAAAACCAGTAAGAAATTTTGAATATATTAAAGATATTCTAGGGAGTTGAACAGAAAGACAAACAAATCCACAGAAAAGGGAAATGAATAGTACTAAAAGGTTAAGCCAAGAAATCTGGTATCTGACTGGGAAGGGCATTGGTCAGCTGAGGAGATAAAGTGAGAGGTTAAATGTGTATGACTCTGCAGTAGACACACTTCTATGTATGGAGAATATTCTAAACAGACTGCTGTTAGACACTGCAAAAGTGAACAGGAAAGGCAGGCATCTCTCTCACCCTACCTGCTCTCCCATACGCAGTCTCCTCCTATGAGCCGCACACTTCAGTTGAGGGGCCCACACTGGCACGTCATTACTCCCAAGCCCAAGGTCTATACTGGAGTTTGCTCGTGGCATTGCGCACTCTGTGGATCTGGAGAAGTGTTTTCTACATGATCACTGTGAAGACATCACGCAGAGTGATTTCCCCGCAGAGAGCATCCCACGCTGTCTGCCTGGCCGTCCTCTCTAACCTGACCCTGTGTTTTCACAGGTTTGCCTTTTGCCGCAGTCATTCAGAATGTAGCGCTGGCTTCTTTCACTTCATAAAAATGTATCTAAGATAACCCCCCACCCCCATTTCTTTCCATTCCTTCGTGGCTCCATCAATAGCATCTCGCTGTGTAGACGGATTGCAATTTATATGTGTGCATCTTGAGGGTCATTTACAAATAGAACCGCTGTTAAGTCATGTGCAGGGTTTTGTGGCCATAGAAGTTTTCACCCTCTGAGCAAACTCCAGACCGCAATCAGTAGATATTATGATAAGAGTCTGTTTAGATGGGAAGAAACAGCCAAACTGCCTTTCTAAGTCGTTGTACTGTTCCCCACGCCCACCAACAATGAGTGATACTCTGTGCTGTCCGGCATCCTTTTCCTACACTTGTTATCGACAGTCTTCTGGAATGGCCCATTTTATACATATTTAGCAACACCCTACTGCTTAGAACCACCGTGTCCTGACTCTAGGTGGTAGAGGACATCTCCCCGGTGTCTGCCACCTGTCCATGTCCATAATACACACACACTACATGTGCACGTGTATACATTTCACAAAATGTCTATAAAGTCTTTGGACTGCTTTTTAAGCTGGGGTGTTTGTCTTCTTGTTTTGAGTTTTAAGCATTCAATGTGCTGGCTCTTTACCAAATATGTCTTTTGAAAATAAGTCCTCCCAGCCCACGACTCATTGACACATCCCTGACAGTATCTCTCACAGAACGGGAGTGTTTAGTTTTATTGACGTCCAACATACGGATTCTTCCATCTGTGTCTTTGCCTGTGGTGTTGTACCTAAAAACTTATCACCAAACCCAAAGTCACTCTCTGCTATGTTATGTCCTGATGGTTTTGCACTTTTGCATGTCCTATACATGTCTACTGTCCATCATGGCTCACTCCGTGAAGTCTGTGAGGTCTTGGTCTACAGAGATGTTTTAGTTTGTAAGTGGGTTTAGTCACTGCAGTGCTTAGCAGGAAAGTGTTCTATTTCTAACACTGGCTATGATATTACATGTAGAAATGTGAGGTGGGAATGTGATGTCTCTGTGTGTACATATATGTGTATATACATGCATATATACACATAAATATGTATAATTACATATATACCCATCTATATAGACACATATATACATATATGCATATATGCACACATATGTACATATGTGTGTACATATATTTATATGTCAGATATATTTGTGTATATATGTATACATACATATACACATACATATATTTGTGTATGTACATATATGTACACACACAAATACATACATGTGCATGTATGTATGAGTACACACAATTATGAACATCTGCGTTTATATGAGTATATAGAGGGCACAGATCAATGCTGGGTGTTTCCCTCTATTACACACTCTTTCATTTTTTAAAACAGGCTCTCTCACTGAGCCTGGAGATCACCAGGTTAGCCCACAAGTCCAGGGACGTGTTTGTCCCCACCTCTCCAGTGTCAGGATTTACAGGTATACTCACAGGTGCATGCTTCCTCCACACCTGGCTTTTCACCTGGGTGCTGGGAATCCACACTCCAGTCCTTGCTGATGCAGCAAACTCGCTCTTAACCCACTCAGCTGCCTCTCCAGCCCAGATGGAGAATTTTTGAGTTTTCTGACTATCCCAGGCTTCCGTGATGTATAGATGTGACTTTACCAAATGCCCTATTGACACAATCATGTGATTCTTTTCTTCTTGGAGATAAATTAGCTGGTGCCTTTGATCAGGACAGACTCTATGTTTATACAGCAGAGACCTGAAGAGGCTTCTGAATATAAGGTGCAGAAACTGGTTGGAGAGTCAGGAGTCGGGGGTAGGGAGAGGGACATTGCTGTTAGATTAAATATCTGAAGAAATAGTATTTTACATTTTCAGAAGGAAATACAAGGAAATATCTCTATGATTTTGGGATAAGGGTGGGTTTTTTCTGTTTGTTTGTTTGTTTGTTTGTTTTGGGGTTTTTGTTGTTGCTTTTTTTGTTTTGTTTTGTTTTGTTTTGTTTTGTTTTGTTTTGTTTTGTTTTGTTTTGTTGGTTTTTCGAGACAGGGTTTCTCTGTATAGCCTTGACTGTCCTGGAACTCACTCTGTAGACCAGGCTGGCCTCGAACTCAGAAATCCGCCTGCCTCTGCCTCTGCCTCCCAAGTGCTGGGATTAAAGGCATGCACCACCACCACCTGGCAAGGGTGGGTTTTTAATCAGTATGTCCAAAAATATTGCCAAGCAAAACAACATGAAGCTGAAAAAGTTCTAAATGTGTCACTAAAACCAGTAAAAAGACAGGTACAGAGGGGAAGAGACGTTAGCAAAACATGAAACTGGGGTCTGATGTGTATCTCTAAGTAAAATGTTCTTACAAATCAAGGAAAGGGGTGGTAAAAAATGAATCAAAAAATGAGACAAAAAGATAGGAATGCACCAGGTCAACTAACCAAGGAATATCCAAGGTAGTCAGCAGAGATATGCAAATCAAAACTTCCGGGGGTCTCGAGGGATGGCTCCGCAGTTGAGAGCACTGGCTGATATTCGAAACGAGTTGTATTGGATTCTCAGTAGCCACTCGGGGCTCACAACCATCTATAGCTAGAGTTCCAGCCGACACAGTGCCCTCTTCTGGCTACTGAAGGTACTGCATGCACGTGGTACACAGACTTGCTCGCAGGCAAAACACCCAGACATGTAAAAGAAAAGTAAATAAGGTTGTTTTTGTTTTTGTTTTAATGAGCCAACAATTCTAAGTGTTGACTAATCTCACCAGTGTAGTGATTATGTTCCTAGATCTACCGTTCTCCTATAAAATTATCCAAAGTATTGAAAAATTTGTGGACATTCTCTGAAATAAGATATTGTTTTGAAGGCTTCATCCCCAAGTTGCCCTTGCTCGCTGTATTCAGATGGAGAGACTCATAGTCCATATTCTCATACAGAGTATAAATAGCGAAATTCAGGGTCTGTCTCACTTAAGCAGCAGAATACAGATGTGTCTCCACAAATTCTTTTTCAATACAACTATTTCCATTTAAAAAAAATCATAAATGCCCCCAACAGAAGAGGTCACATCTCAGAATGCCATGCATGGATGAGTGCCTGGCATGTAACTCTAAGCTTGCCTGTCTCCACAGATCTGCTGTTAATAGGATGGATGGGCCAGAGGGTGGGGCCAGGGATGGGTTGGGGAGATATCTTGTTAGCTGTTGCATCTGGCCTTGAAACTACGTACCTACTTAGATGTTTTTAAAATTTAGTCCTATCCAGAATATTTCCACTTTATTGAATGTTGGTGCTGATAAGTGCATTGCTTTTTGGTGTAGGTATGGGATTGGGGGTTGGGGGTAGGAGATAGGGTTTAGGGTTGGGGACAGAACACATGACCAAATGCCCAAGGGACATTTCATTCCATTTCTGAACTCTATAGAGCACTCATTTTGAATTAAGGTAAACCTGGGGAAAGTATATGGGTTTGTTGTTGTTGTTTCTTTGTTGGTTTTTTTTTTTTTTTTTTTTTTTTGCCCCTTTTCCTATCTTCCAACCCGATTTCATTCTTCCCTTAGCAGAAGACCTAACCTGCTCTATCTTTTCTTCCTCTGCCCAGGCAATGCAGGTGGCTGTATTCTGACCACACCCTTTTTTGTTTGTTTGTTTTTTATTTTTGGAGACAGGGTTTCTCTGTATAGCCCTGGCTGTCCTGGAACTCACTCTGTAGACCAGGCTGGCCTCAAACTCAGAAATCCGCTTGCCTCTGCCTCCCAAGTGCTGGAATTAAAGATGTGCGCCACCACTGCCTGGTACTCTGACCACATCCTTGTCTGTGACTGTCCATCTCACACCTTTCCTATTCTAGCCGACACGGTGACTCATTTTCTCTCTGTCTTCCACTTCAAAAGCCAAATTTCTTTCTTTTTTTGTTTGTTGTTTGTTTTTGTTTTTGCTTTTTGTTTGGTTTGGCTTGGTTTTGAGACATTTCTTTAAGTGTTTCTCAGCCATTCGAGATTCTTGAGTTCTCTGTTTAGCTCTACATCCCATTTTTAATTGGGTTATTTGGATTGTCGGTGTCTAGCTTCTTGAGTTCTTTATATATTTTGGATATTAGGTCTGCCTTAGATGTAGGGTTAATGAAGATCTTTTCCCAATCTGCAGACTGTTGTTTTGTCCTGACAACAGTGTCCTTTGACTTACAGACGCTTTTCAGTTTCGTGAGGTCCCACTTATTAATTCTCGACCTTAATGCCTGAACCATTGGGGTTCTGTTCAAGAAGTTGTGTCCTGTGCCAACACGTTCAAGGCTACTCCCTACTTTCTGTTCTATTAGATTAAGTGTGTCTAGCTTTATGTTGAAGTCTTTGATCCCTTTGGACTTGAGTTTTGTGCAGGGAGATAAACATGGATGTATTTGCATTCTTCTATATGCAGACCTACAGTTAATACAGCACCATTTGTTGAAGGTGCTTTCATTTTTTTCCACCACATGGTTTTGGCTTCTTTGTCAAAAATCAAGTGTCTGTAGGAGTGTGGCTTTATTTCTGGGTCTTCGATTCAATTTTGGGTTTTTCAAGACAGGGTTCCACTGTGTAGCCCTGGCTGTCCTGAAACTTGGTCTGTAGACCAGGCTGGCCTCAAACTCACAGAATTCTGTCTGCCTCTGCCTCCGACATGCTGGGATTAAATGCATGAGTCAACACCACTCAACGTCTTTCCTTTCTTGTAATCTATGTTCTCCATTATTTTTAGGGCTCGATGTAGAAGAACAACAAATGGCACTTAAACTCCTGTAGGATTTCAGACAGCCCTGGAATCAGACTAGAACTTAGAACTGTGTACGGGCTTGTATGAGTCATTTAATCTCTCTGAGCTTTGTTCCTTTATTCCTTTGACAGTTATCTCAATGGATGCTTTGTCTGGTTTGGGAAGAAATAATGTATGCAAAATACCTGCTGTTTAACAAGAACTCAATAAATACTATCTGTTATTGTTGCTCAACTTACTGTCATTTCTATCTGCAGACAATCCCAACCCCTAGACCCACCTCACCATCACCCTTTTCTCCAGCAGAACACTGACTTATAACCCAAATAGCTTATTCTCTTGGCCAAGGGGGAGATGGGTACCACCCAGAAAAGAAAAGAAGAAAGAACCTGTCTCATCCTCTCGACCCTATGAGTCATATTATTTTGGTTAAAAAAAAAAAAAAAGCAATTACAGCTAAGTGAGATGGGAGAGTCATACAGTCAACCACCTTCCTGCCTACAACAAATGCCTAGAGGTGTTTGTCAAAACTTGAAGACTTTAGGTGTTATAGTTATCCCGAGACCTAGTCCTCCTTCCAGATGCCTCTGCACGTCTCACTATAACAACAGCAAGTGTCCCCAGACCATGGGTCCTTGCAGATGCAATCCTTGGCTGAACTGCAGAACCTTCTCTTCACTGGCGCTGGTTCAGTTCTCTGCAGAATTCGGTGCCCTTGGGGGATGAAACTTGGCTGAAACTCACAGACAAAAGTCCACTCTTGTTCCAGAATAGAGAGGAAAACCAGACCTGGAAGGGTCTGGGCCAAAGGAACTCAGAAAGCCTTTCTCTTGGGTCAGCCCTTTCCCTGAGCCCCAGAGCCTCCCATTGCTGCTGGCTTGCCTGTGACCTCTCGGAAGAACGTCATTTTCTCAGCATCTTGGGCCATGCTGGCTCACCCTCATGTCGGGGTTCTATTGCGTTAATAATAAACCCCAAAACCGTGGTCACTGTGGAGGAAAAAATAAAAGCAAATGCATCTTGATACTTTAGTCAAGTATTCGTAACTGAATCCCAGTTCCGATCAACATCTATCAATAATCACTGGTTCAGAATATCATCTACTGTAACTGGTATTCCATAAAGACATTTTATTAAAAACTGTACTGGCCTTTTCAGAGCAGTTGAATGACTCATGTGGGGAGTCAGCATGTAAGTATGCTCCATCTGTGGGGAGGAAGGCAGTGGTAAGAGTGGACAATAATCATGTACGTTCTAAAACACGCTCAGGAGCCTGTGCTTATGTGTGCCAATGGGTGAGACCTCAGGTGTGCTTGTATGCTTGTGTTGGATGTGTTGTACAAACTGTGTGTGTGTGTGTGTGTGTGTGTGTGTGTGTGTGTGTGTTTGCATATGTGTGTTTAGCCAGAGCTATAATTACAGGGTTACTAAGGATGTGAGGTATACAGTTAAGATTTTGTCAGCACTTTTATTGTTAATACTTAGAGAGATTAGTCATCCTATTTGCTCCTTTTTAATGCCAAAAATGGAAGACAGCTGTTTGTGCACTAAAATCCCCTTTTTAAAAGATAGTTCTTTCTGTTTGTCAGGCATATTTTGCCCCTGGGGAAATGTATTTTTAAATTGCACCGTCAGATGAAGTGAGTCGGAAGGATTACTTTGGCCATTACTTCTAAATAATAAGGAAGATTTAACATGGGGGGAATGCTGCTAAAGGCTGACAGGAAATATCTGGCAGCACTCATAAATACTCAGTGCCCCCCCCCCCTCCTAGGGAAGGCTCCCTCAGAACACTTAGTCCCTAGATTCATCCTAAGGCTGAGATCAACAAGAAGTCCAGTGGCGGCCACATTGGAAAAGAAAAGGCTGGGATTGGTGGCTTGCATAAGATCCAGTCACCACCAGGACAGGGAGACACCTTTCGTGAGACAGCCTCAGTCAAGCAAGTCCAAACCCAGTGCTTGTTGCTACCCTAGAGTTGGTCATTCGTCTTCCAACTATAAACTTCCAGAATTCGCTTCCACCGGCGCGTATTCAATATTTACGATCAAATAGACCAGAAACTTAGAAGCTTAATTAAATTTTAAACATAACCCATATTTATCATTTGTTCTTTGTCCCAACTTGTCAGGTTCTCCGACAGAGGTAATATTCATCTCTCCTATATGGATGTTTTGAAGACACCATTCATTTTATTCCAGGGGCAGTTAAGTCATTTTTCTCTGCAACTCAAACAATGACCTAATAGGAAATCTACTGGGCTGCTTTGTAGAAGTGGTGTCTTCTTAATCCCATAAAATAGCCCCAACTCTTAATCAGGATGCATTGTTATTACTGAGGTAAAAACTAAAAGCATAAGACAACTGAACCATCACAAAGCAACATGCCAAAGATGTCTGTGGAAAACAGTTCTGAGAAACTCAATGCACAACTGCTGGCTTCTCGGCTGCTGGTCATTGGCTTCCAAATCTTGTCAGATTCCTCTCAGGAGTCCTTCAGACGATGTTGTAAGGAAGCAGTACAGGGCCTGACCATCCATTTTGTGAGTGTTTCTCTGGCCGGCCTTTGGACTGCAGTGACTCCATCCTTCTACAGTTCTGTGGCTCCTGGGCCTGGGCCTGAGTCTCCTTTTCCTTTCTTCGTTGTCCTTCCTTCACAAGCTTGTTCCAGAGGCTGGTTCCTGAACTCTGTAACCCACAACACCATCAAACTGTTAGAAGAAGTGGGGATGAAGTTACGCTCAGGACCATGGAGACATGTCGGGAGGAATGCTGAGTTCCCTAAGGAAGTTGTTGGTGAACTTTGAGTCCCCCTGCCTTAAATGATGCGTGCCTTTAGAAACCTAAGGAAGACCAGGCAATGAGCCAAAGAAGATGAATCCAGCATCGTCCAAGGAAGAAGAGACAGAGGAGAGACTATGAAAGAGAACTTAGTAGTGCCATGCTCAGAAAAGTTCAACTGAGTCCTAGCTCGCTCCTCAATGACCCATGTGATCCTGCAGGTAGGTCACTCTACTTCCCCGGACTTCCTTCGTTCCTCATTCCCCTGCCTGCCCCACTGAGCAAGGATCCAAAGTGCAGTGAGATGGTATACGTGAAGGTAGGTTATTGGCCTCACCACCTCAAGAGAACCTAAAGTGTTATTATCACATGATGTGACAGAGGCTAAGAGGAAGCATGTGTAAGCATGACTGAAGAACACCCAACATTCCCCAGGTGCTAAGGGTGGGTGGGGCTCACTCACTGACAGAGTCAACACCCAGCTTTACCTCCTGAGGCTGAGGCAGACACTGCACCCATTCCATGGGTCCTTACTTTCGAGGTGTCTCAGTTGTTTATCTCACTTTCTCCTTGCAGTATTTAATGTATTGATCAAACCCACACACCCGTCATGTATGTGTTGAGTGGAGTTAAACTGATTTCAGTTATTTATTCATTCTCATATCTTATGATGACTTTCACAGACCATGTTATAAAACACCAAAACACTGAAAGATATTATTCTCGGTGACTGTGAGAGACTCTCAGTAGATGTTAAAAACAACAGTCCAGCCACCGCAGTCCATAGAAGGACACATGAAAATAAATGTTTGTGAATGTCAGTCCGTGTTTCATGAGTTACTCCAGAAGCAATCCTTCAGTCCTTAAGGTCATGCTTGTGTGGTGTCATCTTGAAATTTAACTGTCTTTTAGACGTGATGACCAGGGACAGCCATTGTCCCCTGCCCGGCGCACCTTTTGTTTTTCTCTGATAAGAACACTCCCTGGATCACCTCCCATACTTTGATTCATGTTTGGTTGAACCAAACAAATCTCTCTCTCTCCCTCCTTTCAATTCTGAGGTTAACTGCCAATCAGAATAATTATGGTTCTGATCTCCAAGGACCAATCTCAGAGTGGGCTCCATCAAGAACAGCTAATTGGAGCGATTTTTAGATGTGTGCCCGGAGTGGACTATCTCATCTTCTGTAGAATCGGCAGAGGGCTGGTGTGAGCTTGAATCTATTGAGGTCAAACTCCTCTTTATTCATGTGTGGAAGGCTCTCGAAGAGGTGGGGAAAACAGAATCAAACTGGAAAGGGGAGAAGAGAGGCAATAAGGAAGAAAGAGAAAAGAAGAGGAAAAGGAAGAATCCTGTGGTAGAGAGATAGGGTGGGGAAGGAGGGAAAAGAGAGGGAAAGGGGGAGAGAGATCAAAAGGAGAGAGGGGGGTTAGTAAAGGAGAAGGGGTATCTGAAACAGCAGAAGGAAAGAGAGGAGGGAGAAAAGAAAGGTAGAGAGATGGAGGGCCACAACACAGACATGGTTTGGGATTGGCGGGATAAAAGGACTCAGTGCTGGGTTGACACACTTGGTAAGCTTTGAATAAGTATTAAGAAAACATGTTTGGCCATAGAGAAAATAGTTTCTCGTCTAGACGGGATGGTACAAAGACCCACAGGAAATTTTACAATCATTAACTTGTAAATTTTTGAATTCTGCAAAATAAGGGGCATCGCTATTTTTCCTATTCTTATAATTCAGTAAGTGAGAAGATTCCTCTGTCAAGTACCATGTCCTTGTGAGGGTCAGTCACCCAAGCGTCTTATCTCGGGAGTGTCAATGAACACCTGTTAACGTGCACAGAATAAACACACTAAGTGTGGAGCCTCCCAAGTTACTTCCCCGAGGCTATTGCTAAGGTCCCATGACAAAGTAGGAAGGGACATCTGTCTTGGCAGCCTCCTTCTAGACACTTTTATTCCTCTGTGACATCCCAACCTCAATGTTCTCCACAGTTCCTGTTCAGTAAAACTAGCTTCAAAGACCAATTTAACATCCCTGCTGGAGTTGTAAAGTCCAGTAGACTTAATGATCTGATTGCTCCCTCTCCCTCTCCCCCCCCCCCTCCCCCTCCCCCTCTCCCTCCCCCCCTCTCTCTCTCTCTCACACACACACACACACACACACACACACACACACACACACACACATCTCCTAAAGGTCATTTAAGATGAGGCAAGAAAGTAAGACCTGAAATCACAAAGGGAATGTCTGCTTCTGGACCTTCCAGCCCAGCTCTCCCGAACAAGAAACTTTGTAGTGGGCAACACTGGTGGGCAGGGTCAGTGGAGGAGGGCAGGGTCTGAGGGGCATCCTTGTCGTGGAGGGGTTCAGTGCTCGTGCAGGGAGCCTAGGCTGCCAGGCTCAGAATCCCTGATGTCTAGCTGTAGGGGCCCCTGTGAGAAACCAGTCTGTTTAAGTCTGTTTTGCTTCTGTTTGTCTTTTTTTGCTTCCTGAAAAATAAAGATAGTTTTGGTTATAGTGTGCTCACTCAGATCACAAGATGTTTCCAAGGCTTCTGTCAATCCGTCTGAAAAGAATAAACATATTACTATTTCACAACATGTATATTACTATAATAACAACATAGTTCTCATTAACAAACTAACACACATGTGCATGACATCGGGTAACTAAAAATGGTCATCACTGACCAGCTGTGACCCCATTATAGAATTATAGACTGCTTCAAGCCAGATTTACTTTTTTTTTTTTTTTAAGAATTTCTGGGTATTTTCTAGGTCTAGACCAACAATGTCATACTGTGTCAGTCTTGAGCACCAACCCGACAGAGTGTCACCAGCCATGGCCAGACACAGCCATAACAAAAGGCTCAGTGAGTGACTGGCAATGTCTGCCATGGCTAAGCACAGCCATAATAAAAGGCTCAGTGAGTGATTAGTAATGTCTGCCATGGGTGAAGAAGGCGAAAATGGTCACACAAGTATTTCTTTTCTTTTTCGGCATAAGGCATTTCTTCCCTGCTTCTGGAGGCTGAAACTACAATTCCCTCTGCAGAAATGCAGTCCCCTGCAAGGCAGCTGGGTACTTTGACCTCACAGAGAGCATTTAATCTAACCATCTCTTGACAGGTTTATGCATGGGGCCACTGAGAATTTCGTGGGGGAGGTGCCACAACAAAGAATCATTGTTCAGAATTTCAATTTGGAGGACTTTGTAGTTTTTAATACTTCTCTAGCAACCATGGAAGAGGGGTCCATAGGGAAATGGAGACGAGAGGAAGTAAAAATAAATCCAATCTTGTGATTGTCCTCAGCCATGCACATCTAGCTCCTTAAAATCAGGCACAAATCAGAGTCTGTTTCACTTACTGGGTTAAGTAGTCTCCTATTTTTACTACCTACATTATACCAGTGCATCCTGCCATTGGAGATTTTCCTACTCCTCTTTAATAATTTCTAAAAGTCAGATTATTCCGAGGAAGATGACAAATCAAACTTGAGGACAATCTGTTGGTAGAACCTACAAACCTTTCCCACAATTCTGAGGTTGCAAACACCAGAGCACTTACAAGCTCTCCACACTAGAACACTCAGAGCTTCTAGACTGTCTGCCCATGCCTACCTGCCATCCGCACTGCCTGCCATCCGCACTGCCTGCCATTCGCACTGCCTGCCATCTGCACTGCGTTCTGAGAAAAAAAGAAGAGAAACTTATTTTCATTCATAACCTCAGCATCATCGATGACAATGTCCAGACACCTCATTAATCACTGTGAGGTCTGGTTAAGAAACTGAGTTTCCAGATGAATATGAAACGTGATCTCTGGCTTCGGTGAGCTCCGGGCACCAATGCTAACCCTTCAGTTAGCATCTTATACATCGAATGCCAAGCTGAAGAAGTGGGCATTGGCCAGATTGGTAAACCAAGGGCTCACTTAAGGACATGGGAATGAGCTCTGTAACTGTCTCTTTCTTTTCAATACCTTGTTTGAGCATCAACGGTGCTTAGCTAGCAAGGGGATGAATACTAACTTCTACTCTGCCTTTTAAAGGCAGAGGGTTTCCTGGGCAGGTTATATTAGCTTGTCTCCAGAGCGACTGTTCATGATATCAGAAACACACATAACCACCCTCCCCCTTCCCCGCATGCCCCAGGAAAGCAACTCATAAGACTTAATCTTTATAGCAGGACAGTTGCAAGCCACATCAAAACAGAGGACAGTGATGGCTCTCTTTAGTACTATTCTGAAGGCACTCCGAGCTTCTCTCAATGCCTCTCAAATACACATCTCTGTGTCAGATCCTTTACCGATGACCAGACACATAGTAAGTGCTGGACACTGCTCTGTGAGCATTGCCAGTGTTTAAAGCATACTGTGCTGTTAACCAAAGTCATATTCCTATCCCATCCTGTCTTCTTCTCAGTGACCATGGAAGCCATGTTCTCCCAAGAGTTTCCTACAATATCTGGCACCTCCCGCCCTCTGCCCATTCTTGAGCCCCATTCTCCACTTTTTACTGTCAATCTGCACGTACTCCCGACCTCCTGCACTGGGTTGACATTAGAACCACCCTCTCTTGACTATTGTTGCCCTCCTAGCTGGTGTCCTGCCACCATCCCATTCCCATATCAAACCGTAGAGTAATTCTGAAACATCTCATCATAAACCCTTTATCTGAGATGCTTCGCTGTCGCCCCTCCTTGTCTGAAGAGGAATAGCTTGCTCTATTTTCCTCACGACATCTCTGTTTGTCTCTCTAGCTTCACATGCTACTCCAAACCTATCTATAGTACTGGCTGTTTTACGTCAACTTAACACAAGCTGGAGTTATCACAGAAAAGACTCTCTCTTGAGGAAATGCCTCCATGAGAACCAGCTATAAGGCATTTTCTCAATTAATGAGCAATGGGGGAGGCCCCAGTCCGTTGTTGGTTTGAGCCATCACTGAACTGGTGGTCCTGGGTTCTATAAGAAAGCCCGCTGAGCAAGGCATGAGGAAAAAGCACCAGTGAGCAGCACCTCTTTCATGGCCTCTGCATCAGCTCCTACCTCCAGGATCCTGGCCTGCCTCTGTTCCTATCCTGACTTCCTTTAGTGATAAAAAGCAAAGTGGAAATGAAAGTTGAATAAACCCTTTTTCTTCCCAACTTGCTTTTTGGTCATGTTATTTCATTATAGCCGTAGAAACCCTAACTAAGACATCCATGGTACCTTCTGGAAGCTTTGTAGCGCTCCAAATGACACCAGTCCTTGTCACCTCTGGACTATTGTGTGTTTTAGCTAAGAATTTGTTCCATGTGGCTTGCCTATTCTTCCCAACGTAACTTCACCAAACTACAATTCAGCAACACATCCCAGAAACAAACATATTACCTTTATGAATAATGAATTACTGAAAAGGCTTATGAGCGAGAGCAAACACAAAGCTAGGCAAATCAGAGCTTGAAGAGAAACTGGGGACACCCTCTTGCTATGGACATTGTCCCAAGCAGAACAATATATGTCAGATGTCCTGTGGCTTCACCAGGGGAAGAGAAGGGAATGGTTTGCACCCAATCTTCTCCCTCTCCTCTCCAAAACCAAAAAAAAAAAAAAAAAAGCTGCCTTATGTCTGGAGCTGTGATGAGTCTAGCTATCCCGGGGAGAACGTAAGAAGTGGCTTAGGCTGAAAAACAACGGTGATCCTGGTTGTGTTCTGCACACACTAGTAGAATAAGAGATGTACACGTGTACACACACACACACACACACACACACACACAGCTTCTCACTGGTTAGGAAGTCACTGGGTAGGAAACAGGTTGTTCTGTGTGTCCTGGATTCCAGTTCTCCACGTTTCCCTAAAGTAGCAGCTGTGGGGATGGGTTCGCACACTGTGTATTCAGATGCTGATGACTGTGACCCGAGATCCGGTTGCCGTCAGATGTTGGCATTGTCAATCATCTCCTGCCTCAATGTAAAACTTGTTTCCATCACCTCTGGTTGGTTAATAAGAATTGGTCCGCCAATAGCTGGGCTGGGGAGAGAGAGGAAAGACTTCTGATCCCTGTGAGGGGGCCCAGGTGGAAAGAGAAGAGAGGAGAGATGGGCACAAGAGAGTCCCCAGGAGAAGATGGGTGAAGCAGAAGCAGCCAACAGGAGACTAAGGTGGCAGGTAACACCCCATGCCGGGGAAGTTGCTGGCGAGTAGGGTAGGATAGCACAGTCAGGTTTGGATGAGAATCCTGCCCAACTATAGCGCAAGAAGCTTTTTAATAAATATACCAGGTCTCCTGGCCATTGCTTCTGAGCTAGGTGGGTGTAGGAAACCCCTAGACTTTTACAAGCAGCTAATATTTTGCCAGTCTGAAAGCTCTGCTGGGCCCAACACAAAGCTAGTAGCTTAGGTTGGAAGATACCATTAGCTTCCCCTAGTCCCAGGCTCAACTCAGAAAATGAGCCAAGGCCACAGCAGCTTGCTTCTCCCTGAGGAAGGACAGAGTCGATATAAGACTAAAAACCTCCAGCACAGTTTGTGAGGGGGTGGAAGGTGTGTTTCTGTGTTGGGGGAGGGGTATTTTCCTACATAGAGCCACCCCATGAAAACTATGGTAGTTGTAGATTTTATCCGATGCCCAGCAAACAACATAGAAGTAAGGAAGCAGAAGAAATGGGCAAAGATATTCTGAAAGAAGGAATAAGATAAATCACCAGAGATTGGCCTCAATAAAATGGAATCGTGATTTATCTGAAAGAGAATTAAAAATTATATATATATATATATATATATATATATATATATATATATATATTTCCATTGGAGTGAGGTAAACATGCACAGGCAAAGTGAGAATTCAAGAAAGGGAGAGAAAATACTAAAATGTACAAAAGAAACAGAACACAATAGCTGAACAGAAAAACTTACAAGTCTGCAAAGTAAATTGGATCATGCAGGAGATATGACCAATGAACCAAAAATACCTTATGCCCTACGTGGGAACTACACATGGCTGTCAGTGGATTTATCAAATGCAAAAGAGAAGAACTATATACTCAAAATGCCAAGGGAAACTACAAAAACACAAACCAAGCAAAAATATTATACCTTAGATGAGCATGGCGGTGCATGTCTCTAATTCCAGGACTCAGGGAGCTGAGACAGGAAGATGATAAGTCCAGCCTGGGCTATATAAATATTTATTTAGAACAAATACATACATACATACATACATACATACATACATACATACATACATACCCATTCCTAAAATTATAACCTTCAAAAATACAATAGAAAGAATCTAGGAAGCTAATGACGTGGGAGGTTCGAGTCTCCTACCTATAGAACAATTATGAAGGCAGAATCTATAGGGCACGACTTTTAGGTAAAGGACCAGATGGTAAATGTGACTGATTTCAGTGCATTTTTGCTCTCAACCTAACAACAGCTATCTACTCCTGCTCTGTGTAGCTCCAGACAACTATACATATTAACCTGCAGTAACCATTTGTAGAGACTGTGACAGGTTAAAAAGGGGCCCTCATGCTACACTGATACATATTTATACTCTAGTTTCTGACTTCTGCTTCTGACCATACGGGTTTAGATACAGAGGTTGTCTATTTCCCAAGATGCCCACGGTGGTGTGTGCTGTATGTCCCATTCTCTCCACAATAGCCTAATCAGACTCAACAAAAGAATTGAGAATCTATTGCTAACGGACCTCATATCCCTTGGAACTGAGTCGTTTGACATAGTGACATTTCCATGAAGCTTCAACTTTCCAAGGCTGATCAGTCCAACTCTTTTCTGGATCTATAAAAGCATTTAGGATCATTTAAAAATATTCAGTAGGGGCTGGAGAGATGTCTCAGAGGTTAAGAGCACTGGCTGCTCTTCCAGAGGCCCTGAGTTCAATTCCCAGCAACCACACGGTGGCTCACAACCATCTGTAATGAAATCCGATGCCATCTTCCAGCGTGTCTGAAGACAGTGATAGAGTACTCATATAAAATAAATAAATCTAAAAATTTTTTAAATAATTAAGTAGTTTTTTAAGTCACTTTCTGTGACTTCTTAACAAAGAGAACTTCCCTCGCTAACGAAGCAGTAAGATTACTCTGTGTGTGGGGAGGACTGTCACAGTGTCCGAGTCCAGATATTGACTTTTTTTTTTTTTTTTTTTTTTTTTTTGGTTTTTCGCGACAGGGTTTCTCCGTATAGCCCTGGCTGTCCTGGAACTCACTCTGTAGACCAGGCTGGCCTCAAACTCAGAAATCCACCTGCCTCTGCCTCCCAAGTGCTGGGATTAAAGGCGTGCGCCACCATCACTGGGCTAAACTTTTTTTCCCCCATGAGACTCGACAACAGAGCCTCACGCAGATATTGACTCTTATTTATCAGTGTATCACCTTGTTTGATCCTCATTAGCACTCTGAAAGTTGGAATTGTGGAGAACCAAGACAGGATAATGGGAATGGTTTTGGGTTTTGTTTTGAGTTTTGTTGTTTGGTGGTGGTGGTGGTTTGGTTTGAAGGGTTCCAGGGGGTTGTTTTTTTTATTTTGGTTGTTTGGTTTTGTTTGTTTCCCTGGAAAACCCTTTATGTGCATCTGACTAAACTCAAATTCACAGAGATCTGCCTGCCTCTGCCTCCCACGGGCTGGGATTGAAAGCGTGCTACCATGCCCCATAGAGTCCTTTGTTAATAGTTATGTAAGGATTGGCCCAGCCTGCCTGACAAGGCCTGTGACCTTCTAACTGGGAAGAGTTCTCTTTATTGACTCAAATTTCTCAAAGGCTACATTCAGTACATTTTATTCCATACCCTAAAGAGCCCACACAGTAAAAGAGAAATTATTTTATTGCCTTTTTGTTAGAATTATAAATATGAAGAAAAATCAACTTTGTAATAGAGCCACGTTCGTTCTTTTTTTAAAGGAAAACACCACACAGCTTGAAGTCCCACATCCATGGTCTATTGAGCTTCTCTGCCGTGTAATTGAACTTAACTATAGAAAACACCATTCAAAAAACCTACAGGGGGCTAGAGAGATGGCTCAGCGGTTAAGAGCACTGACTGCTCTTCCAGAGGTCCTGAGTTCAATTCCCAGTGACCACATGGTGGCTCACAACCATCTTTAATGGAATCTGCTGCTCACTTCTGGTGTGTCTGAAGACAGTTACGGTGTACTCATATACATAAAATAATAAATAAAAACCTTCTTGCCTGTAGGGCAATCCTACTTGTAGTAGCCCTAACATAGCTGAAAAGACTCTGCTGAAGGTAGCTGGCCTCAGCCAGCACCTTTTGAAAACCATCACTTCCTTCGGAATCCTTCCGAGATTGGGGTGGGGTGGGATTTTGAAGAAGCAATTCTCACCACTCATCCTTTTATTCCTCTCTTTTCAAATATCAATTAACCCCACTTAGCCACAGTTATGATCTAGCTAGCTGGAAATCATCTATCACAAATTATTCAATTTTATAATTTAAATTGTTCTAGCAATAAGGAGTATCTCTAAATGCAGAACACGTATAAAGGTCTTGTTAATTTTTATTCTCCCAGTATCCTGATACTTATCCTAGTTACGTTAAATGACCTTTGAAATGGTCTTCAACTTGATCTTTTTGCATTGTAGCAAAATTTCTAGTGAGTAGAAGTAAGTTTTCAAAGAACCAATGTTTAAACATAATTTTAGCCTGGCTTGGTAGCCCACACCTTTGATCCCAGAACTCTGGAAGCAAAAGTGGGAAAATCTCTGAGTTTGAGGCCAGCCTGATCTCCATAGTGAGACCTTGTCACATATAAACAAAAAAGACACCTACTTTTAAAAGTGATTATCTATGGACACAACACAAGGCTAGAAATTGGAATCCCAGATGTTTGTTGAATATTTTATTTTAAAACTATGCTTTTGAGGATGTACAGATGGCCCATTGGTTAAGAGCACATGTGGTTTTTTTTTAAAGAATGTAAGAAGAATTAAATGAGTCTTTTTTATAAGATACTATAAAACTTTATTGTAAGGAATGCAGAACTTTTTGTCTCTCTCACCTTGAAAAACTTTTATGCAAATGTTTTAATCTACCTTTGACCTGGTAAAAGCTTTTTTTTACTCTCTCAGATTAAAGTAGCTAACCCTTTCTCCCTTCATATCCTTTGCACTGATTCTTTTAAAACTAGCCAATCCTCAAAGATTTGTGAGATCCAACCCCAGCAACTATGGAAAAGACATAAGCACCACCTGAGTTAGATCAAACCAAGTGTATTTCCTGTGTGTTCACTCTTGGGAGTGTAAAGGTTAAAGTTAACCTGTAACTCCCACTCGCCCAAGGACGAATAATTTCCTGGACTGCTGGGAGCTGTTGTTCAGGTAAGATAACAAGTCATGTGTTTTCACGTCAATAAATAAGGTTGGTTGTCCCAACTGCTCAGGATGTGCTTGATCAGACATAGGCACAGAGGGACATCTGCAGGAAGTATGTCAGGGTGTGTGCTTGCCCTCTTTGGATGAAGTCAGGAAGTACCTACCATACCCTTGTAAGGTTTGCCTTTATGAAGACATGAACAACCTAACTCAGTGCCATTTTCTGGGAATTCCAGGTATGGACCTGGCCACTGTCCATCTTCCTGGCCAGTATTTAATAAAGCTTGTTTTAATTGGGCAATTGTGGATTTGATCTTTCTCCTCAAAATTTTCCAGTTTTTCAGGAGTTCTGTCCTCTTGGCCAAGAGTAAAGTTTTGTCTCTTCCAGACATTTCCATTGAAGTGGCAGTCTCTTTCCTTGCCACCCTGAACTTATTTCTAGTGAGAATACCAGGGATCAGTTTCCATCACCTACGTGGCAGCCCACAACTCTGTAACTCTAGTGGCAGAGGATCCAATACCCTGTTCTCAGCTACTTAGGCATGAATATAGTACACAGACATTCTTGAAGGCACAACACCCATACACATAAAATAATTTTTTTAGTTTAAAACAAAAATTAGGAAAAAAAAAAAAAACAAACAACAACAACAAAAAACGTCCCAACTCCACCAAAAGGAATCTTCTCTTTATTTCTTTAAATAAATATCCAAGAAAGAAGGGTTTGGATTCTTATTAGATATTTTCTTTGTGATTAGGTTTTTTTTTCTCAAAAACTACTTCAGATGCCTACGTTAGAACTAAGCCCAGGGTCACAAAGAATGATATAGCCATTCTAAAATGAAGTGAAGTTAAAACTTTGAACTCTTGATCAAGAGGGAGCCTTGCTCACCAGTGGGAAGAATAAACACACCAGGACCGGAAATGTGCTTGGGTTTTTATACTAATGTAAGCAGTGCCTGTGTCTTTTCCCTGTTGGTTGGAATCTGACTTCACAGTCTTTGGTGATTGGCTAATCTTTCAATCTTTAAGACTATGTGCACAGGAAATGGGAAAGGTTTATTGCTCCTGGAAGAAAGAGACCACAGCTCTCCACCAAGTGCCTAGAACACAGTTACAGGGCGGGGGGTTGGGGGGGAGGAAAGGATAAAACATTTACAGAAATGTTTTCTCAGAGTAGGGTAGGAGTAAAAAATGAGAGAGAGAGAGAGAGAGAGAGAGAGAGAGAGAGAGAGAGAGAGATTTGTAAAAAGACTTGTCTTAAACACCAGTTTTAAAGTATTCCCTAGAAAAGTCTCAGATATATCAGATATAATGTTTCTTATACCTAGAAAGTAACAAATTGTGGCAGTCAAGGTAACTGAACTCACATCTCTGAGTGGTTATCTGCCTCGCCTTCCTCATATATGAAATGTCTCTGCACTTGATAAAGAGTCAAGTCCGAAGGACACATTTATTACAGTGCCTGACATTGTTCCCGCTGTAAGAAGTCCCAACTTCTACCGCAGGTGAACCTTCCCCTGTATTCCACAGTCGGTGTACAAACAAGCTCAGAAAGCCATAGCAGTAAGACTCCTCTGCCTGCATCCATGGTTACAAAGGCTCTGGAATGCAGATTTGAAGGTAGGTGTCCCCTTTTCCCCCCACCAGAAAAAGGCAGTGCTCTCTGAATGAAAAAAAATAGGAAAGGACAGGACATGATGCTCTTAGGTATGGTGGAGGGAAAAATATATTATAGAGATGTAGGAGAGCATAGCCAGGAACAGAGAGGGAGTCCAGGGAGTTCATGACCTTGAACCATGTAAGGAGTGGGGAGGGCAAGGGAGAGAAGGAAACCAAGTACAGCAGCCACAGAGCCAAAGGTACAAAAGGAGCAAAAGAGGGTAAGTTACCAATATGTCTGGATTACATAGGGAGGAGCTTCTGGGGAAGGGCAGCCCAGCCCCTGGGCTGGAAACTTCCCGGTAGAGGGTGGGGTGTCCCAGCCAGATCCTGTAAGGATGAGAGACTGAAGGATGCTGGGAGAACTTGGCAGCCAGGTCCACTTTGATTATGTTCAATGGGCACCTCAGCTGCTTCTCCTGGGTTTGGAAATTAATACTGTCCACTAAGGGAAGCTTCCAGGGTTGAAGTCTTTCTCGATATTGGCTGTTCACTTAAGATTTACATAAATTGATGGTACCAAGAAGCCTCCCAACAAATATAATTGAGTCTCCTTCTGGAAGTCCTTGATAGTGGTGAAAAGGGTGTTTACACTCTGTTTTCAAGGCAAGGTAATGCAAGGATGCCAAAAATTCAGCAGATGCCTCTCAGGTGACAATCCCGCCATCCTGGGAGCTGGGGTTTGGGGTTGTGGAATTTTCCACTCATTTTCCTTTCAGTTTTCACAGTTTCTGGCTTCAAGTGTCAGTTGGTTCCTCTCAGTCAGTACGAATCACGAGGTTTTAAAAACTGGCCTCAGACATATGCATTATTTATCCATTCTGTTTCATCTTAAGAGAATAAAGAAGTACTCTTATTTTCTGATGAAATATTTAAAGCTGCCCCCACCCCAACCCCAGGTCTGGGTAGAAAATTCCATCCGAGGTGGCTGTAAATACAAAAAAAAAGTTATGTGTGAATGTGTGTGTGTGTGAATGGCGCTTTATTGGGATGTAGACCCGTGGAGCTCGCCTCCTATTACGTCCCATAGTACTTGTGTATAAATATGTAACAGATTCAATGTTTTCATTAGTTTGTGAGAAGTCTTATGTACCTTAACAATGCCAAGAACACCCTGTACTTTCCCTAGCAAGTATTGACCAAAAGGACACTTTGTTGACATTTGTGGAACATCCTTGACTAAAAAAAAAAAAAAAAAAAAAAAATACATATCACAGAATTTGGTTTTCTATTTTTTTTTTCCTGACTGTAAATAGAGTGAAGCACAGACTTAAGTGGTTATTGTACATGAAATAGTTATGTTTGTCTCTGGGCTGTTATTGACTGAAGGCAGAGCAGGTGAAGGTCATCTATCCCTCAGCAGTGGGCTCCTCTGTCAATAACGGAAGGAGGCTCGCAGAGCTCAGCACATCCTTTCCTATCCGGCAGAATCCAGTTGAGTCTCAGAATTCCTATATGGAAAGAAGGAAGGAAATGCAGGTGTCAGTCAGCACTTACACAGAGTCATTCTACAATACAAGAGTAACCCCTTGTCTTCCGGGAGACAAGCCCACCACCCTGACCGCCATAGACTGTGGGAGGGGGGTTATCATACAGCAGGGGTGGGATCATCACCCACCCTCCATGCTCATCCCGCTCTCTTCACCTGAAAAATTAAGTCCTTAGGTAGCAACCACAACCCTGAACAAAAAGGGGGAGGGCGTGGGAACAATGTTCTCAACCAGAAGATAAAAGTCAAACTACAGAAAGGGCAGGCATGGCTTTGTCAGCCAAACAGAACGCTCACATCTGACCTCCTGAGCCAACACTCGCTCATCAGGAGGGCTCATGGCTCCAGGTCAACAAACTGGGGAGAGGTTTGTCTGCAGGCAAGTGGAGACAGAGCTCACTGAGAGCGAGGTGTTTGAGGAAGATGATGAAATGGACATACTTTCCTGATTAATTCATGAGGAGGAAACTGTGTGGACCCAAGCCGGGGGTTTTAACCCTTTTGGTTGCAATATCAAATATACGGGTATGCAACTGTGACAGTTTCTCCCACTGGTGACCCGTTCTGCACCTGAACACTTCTTATACTAGTCCCTGGATTTGTCACAAGACTTGGTAGACACACCGTCCCTTTGCATATGGAAAGGTACACATTTAAGGGTCTTTCATTGTTTTCCTTTAAGCGTGTTGAGTCAGGGAGATTATATTCCGTGGTAACTCAGTTCCAAACTGCACCACAACCTATCACTGAGCTCACAGCTGAGGGTCATTTCTGGAACCTGTGGGAAGGCTGGTGGTCTTGTCACAGGTGACTCTGAGAGTGTAAATTCAATTGCATGAATCACTGCAGGAATGGGCTTTGCCCAAGCTGTGACACACACAGCCTTGGTGACCCCACCACCTTCCCTTGACTTTAGACTGCCTTCTGTTCACTTCAACCTGATTTGATCTGGATAAACACGTTGGAATAAAGGAAAGACGGGGTGTGTAGGGGGAGGAGTTGTTTCTTCTTCAACTGAGTTCGAATGTCTTGAAGGGTTAGCATAGCTTATGCTCGTGTTCAAGAGTAATAATGACTTGTGACTTTTGTTCAGTGCTAGAAAGAGGACAGGAGCAGGTAGAGAAAGGACACCCTACGTCCTTAGCATAAACATATGTAAGGACAGGACCACTAAATATGTAGAACTAGGGTGAGCTCTAAAGAGCAACGGGCTTAGACCAGGGCTCTAGATGTGGGAGTTGAAAGGTGGGGAACGAAGACCTGAACACTAGCAGTACCATATAAAAAATAATCACTGAAAACATTTTTTTACATGAATGTGTTTATGTGGAAGGTGAGGGGACATGCATGCCACAGCCTCCTGAGGAGGTCAGGGGACAACCTAATGAGAGTCAGCTCTCCCTTTCTACTGTGTGGGTTCCAGACATCAAGCTCAGGTCATAGTTTGTTGGCACGCACCTTACCCAGTGGACTTTCTCACTGGACCCCCACTGTAAAGAAAAATTTTTAAAAATGTAAATATTATTCCTTAGCCATTGTTAGCTGTGTCGCCTGGAGCAAATGAGTTCAACTCCCTGTGCCTTAGCTCCGTCACGTGTAAACTCGAGATAACAATATGCTTGCTGAGAAAATCAAACCGGTTAGTACTCATAAGAACCTAGGTTAGAACCTGGAGATGTGTGTTTAATCACAATTCTCTATGCTATTATCACGACTGCTGCCGACACTAAGACAATCCACAAGGGGCTTCATGGAACAAGTGCTTCCTGCGTGATACACAAAGGATGGTGGGACACAGTTCTCCTCACAGGTGACAGAGGGGCTGGGGAGAGTCCCGTCCCCATGGCAAGAGTCACTCATCTTTAGAAACACTTGTCTATGGTCATGTTGTACTAAAACACTCCAAGATTGAAAGCCCGGCCTTCGGGTGAGTCTCACTTTTGGTTTTTAGGAACTTGGAGCAAGCCTCTCACATGTTCATCTCCCTGTGCGGTGTGAAGAGCGATCTCACCAAGATAGCTGTACAGAATAGCATACTGACCCACGCTCACCTTTGTGCTGTGCGGTTTACAGCATATCATGCATTCCTTGAAAGCACGCAGCTTTGCAATTCTAAACATTTTTCTCATTTTAATATCACCGTGGTGGGGGGTGTCATTTCTGATTTCTTGCTAGAGTTTTGTGTTGACCACGGAAATAGAGCCACATGGGCAAATGTGTTGAAAAGAAAGAGCACTGAGCTTGGAGGTTTGGGGTTCCAGCCTGGCTCTCCTGTGGGCATTTCACAGGGCGTGGTCTGGACAAATCATCTCCACTGTCCTGGCAGCAGGTTTCCTTCCTGTAAAATGCACATTTGAGGATCTCGTCCCTCAATTCACTGATTCCACAATCCAAACCGCCATGCATTCGTTTGCATAAATCCATGAGTCATTAAAACCTGGCAGATTTCAGAAGATTATTTAATAAGCAAAATGTCTCATAAGCATTCAACAGAACTTGGATTCGATTCCCAAAACATTGCAAACTGTGTCTAGGCAAAGACTTCAAACTTAGGAAAAATTGTTTCTTACTTCTACAGGGTGCAAGGCTGTGAGCAATGTTTATACTCACGGGCACACTCACTCTTTGGGGTGCTCAGCAGAGAAGGATAGCACCTCTTTCAAAAAGCCTAAGGGGACACTGCATTGGTGTGACACATTTAGTATTTCATGTTGTTTTATAGTGGTTCAGTTGTACTGTTCCTTCATTTGTCTCTTGGTCAGTGTGGTCATTTGGCAAAATAGTCCAGGCCCTGGAGTTATTGGGTTATATTTTTATCATTGTTCCCATTTTACAAAAGAACATCCTGGAACAGATAACTAACATGCTTTTACTTGGTGCTCACATTCTTCAAATATGGATCGTCTATGCTCAGATGAAACCTGACCAGATCTAGGGGTGGCCTTTGTACTGCAGTCCTGGGCACTGTGCCACCCGCCTGCATGTCATGGAAAGGCGAATCGTTCTCTCAAGTGTGGAGAGCAAAACGCTCCCCTGCCAACCACCAAGCCACTGGCCAAGGACAGAACTGAAGTGGCTCAGCACTTTTAAAGGACCTCTCTGGAAAAAAAAATCAAGTTTCTATATAGAAAGAAGCTTATCAATAGCTGGATCCACCCCCCCCACTTCCCCCACCACCCCCCCACCCCCGCCTCACCTACCGGGGCCTGAGGTCTCTCTCCGTGAATGTTTTTCCTGTGACTCAGTGGCCACAGTGGGAGGGTTGTGGAGGACATGCTCACTGGTCTTTTTCCATCTTAAGGTTTTAGTCATATCTTGGTTTATTGAAAGGGAAGGAGAGAGCAATCTGTGTCCTAGAGAGAAAAAAACTCTTACAAGCCACTAGACATTTTATATCCTTAGGGATATTTAGGGGGACATGAGAGTTGTAGCCTTTTCCATTCAGAGACTGAGGAGTCACCAACCTCAGTTTGCACATGCAGGCTTCTGAAAACAAAGCTCTGTGTACTCAACTCCTCAAGCCCTTACTGGATACAAAGCCCCTTTCTACATGGAACACCTTCCCCGGCAGGCCTGGTACAGGTGCAAAGGAAAGAACCCCACAGATATTGCCACCACGAGGACTCTTGCCTGTAGTTGTCAAATCTCCACACACCTATTAATCCTCAGCTTCTCGATTTTCCTCCATGCCACTTGGCAGAAATTGCCACACCATCCCTTTTCCAAGTCTTTGAGATCGACACTGTCATTTTTTTCCTCAGGTTACTGAAATAAAACAAACACAGATCTGACTATTGACTCCTTTTCTTCAAGAGTGGAAGGTATTGTGTCTGTCACGTGCATCGTGGCGCCTAATTTTGGTCTATCTGTACCAAGAACCCGTCGTGGGCGATCCATCATGCCGGGTGATAGTAAATCTAAGCAAATCGAAGCCCCACTTTCTAAAGGGTCAGGTCAAGGGAGTGACAGTGGAGGACCAGCCACAATGCAGTGATCGCAAGTCTTTTAATTGCCACTGACAATCAATATTGGTTTGGGTGACTTGTTTTGGTTTTGGTTTTGTTTGGTTTGTTTACACCTAACAAACACAGCATAGAAGAACGGGAATGACAGTCCCCTTAAAATGTCTCTACATTCCAGCAATAGTACTTAAAATAATGGGGAGAGACCCTCCCTTTGCCTCTTCACACACTGCCAGTTCTCTTTCACCTAAAAGCTCTCCACATGCTGTTCTACCGGCCTGGTACCTCCTTCCCAGCATCCTTCTCACTTGTTGGTATCTATGACAACAGGACAGAAGACAGGATGATTCGAGGCCAGTGTCCAGGCTTTGGAATCAGCCGAGTACTAATCCTATCCTCTATGCACCCAAACTGAGTGACTGAATGCTCAGTAACAAGTCCCATGCTGTCCCTAGACTGATGCCTACCCACATGGTAATATGAGTCCAGACCTCACAGGGACTTTTTTTTTTTTTTACAAGTATTTAGACCTAACACGTAACAACCACATAGCAACCTTAACCTAGTCAAGATTGTTCTTTCTAATGAGTCTGCCAGTGCTCTTCAGATTACACTTTCATGCCCAGATCATGTGAACCATAGTCCCCTTGCAGTCTGGCTCATTGAGCCTATTGTAGATTTAATTTTGAATTTATATCATACTTTGAGATTGCTTCTGTCTTCTCCACTAGGCTGGTGGCTGCCTCAGCAGAGTTTTGTGAGCTTGACACATACAGAGATCCCAGCCCCTACCACAATACCTGTGCTAACAGAGTGCTGGCTAGTTTATGTCAAGCTGACACAAGCTGTAGTCACCGGAGAGGAGGGATCCACATGTGAGAAAATGCTCTTATGAGACTGGCTGCGGGCAATCTTAGATGTCCAGCTCGACTCATCGCCTCTGGAAGGCCACCTCACGTACAGTCAAGCAGCACTGAAAAATCTTTCCCTCTGTGTTTTTTGAGAACAGGAAAGGGAGTCTCGAGATCTTCCAGGCTCCCACGGACCCCAGCATAGTCTTGTGTCCTTGGATTCTTTTCTGTTTGGTCCCTGGCCTGCTGTTGTCTTCATTGAAGCAATGAAGATACAACCCAGCAGCACTCTGTGGTAGCACTGAGCTAACAACTGAAACCTCTGACCAGAGAGCTTAAGGCACTTGAAGAAACCCATCACCACCTGGCAGCCTTCTAACAAAAATGTCTTGGCCTTTACGAGTGTGAAGCAGCTAAGGAACGGACTACAAAACACTAGTAGCAACCTTCCCCTTGCAAAGTCAGACCCCTGTGAAAGATTGTAACCAGCTGAAGATTAGACAGAGAGACAAGAACCAGAAAGAAACATCGAGAGCCATTTACTAAAGCGCAGACCAGAGAGGGTCTTTTTCTTTCTCTTGTTTGATTTCTGCTCTTGTCATTTTAGTATTGTTAGCACAATAAAAGATTGTCGGCCAAGCATATACACTACGCTTAAGCTGTTAAGAAAAATCACAATCTGCATACAATACAGACATTAAAAATTATAGTCCGCCTTAAAACTGAATGTAAAAAAGACAGCTCTCTTCCTTGCTCTTCAAAAACTATTACTTATTCTACAAAATCAGAGAACAACTTTTAGAGCTTTTTTTTTTTTAAAATCAGCTAAAATGAATTTCATTCATCTCCTTTGGCATCACAGACAACGGCTTCAAAACTACTTCCTTCCGTGAGAAAGGGCGAACCAAAGTAATTTTTATTACGTTTTCTTTTTATTATCTAGTAGATCAGAGAACTTCCCTGGGGGTGGGGGGAGGACTGCCACAAACTCGAGAACCCTTATTGGGAGTAGCCCGGAAAATATTTTATCTTACATTTGCCTATGACAAGCACTGAAAGACAGGATGCTGGCTGGATGCAAAAAGCCAGACGTGAATCACTAAATTGCAGGTCTGCAGATTGAACTCAGAAAGAAAAAAAAAAAAAACTGCACTGTTCCTGTTTCCAGTCTGTTTATTCAGCCCTTCCTCCGCCTCTGCGACCTATTGCCAGTAAACAGCACGGCATAGAGGGTTAGGAGACATTCCCTTCATTCCAGACATCTGCCTTTTAAACCAAATGGCTCCTACCCCTAAGAACAGACCGTTAGCTGGGCAGACCTTGGATTTTAGCACTCCAGTGGCAGAAGCAGGTGGATCTCTGTGAATTAGAGGCCAACCGGCTCTACTTAGAGAGTTCTAAAACAGCCAAGACTACACAGTGAGATCCTGTCTCAAAACAAACAAGCTAAGAAAACAAAGCCAAAGCAGAGTGTTGGTGCTTTAAGGTGGTGGCAGGATGGTAATTAGAAGCCACCCCTGTGGGGTCTGATGAAAGAAAGTCTCAATGAAAAGCCACCAAGAGAGAAGTAAGAAAAACAGTTACAGAAAACAGGAATAAGACTGGGCGGGATTTTCCCCAACAAAGGCCAGCTAGCACCTCCAGCCTCTTTAAGCTGCTCACACTGAGCTGGGTCCACCCAAGAGAAGCTTGTTCAAGGACTCTGAGCCTAGGTAGCCATAAGACCCAGCAGGAGAAACAGTGTCTGCTACTAGAAACCCAAACTGAACAGAGAATTCAGTCTGTTTGGACTAGGCAGAAGACTGTAGCACAGGAAGCTGTGGAGACAGGATTGGAAGGGGCCATGGGAGTCTGCAGTTAAGAGGCAAGCAATACCCACCATTCCCTCCCCTCCACCACTGCCCAGAGGAGCAAGGGATTGGAGGCACAGGAGGGAGGGCACAGCAGAACTTGGAACCTGTGGTACCACCTTGATGGTAGCAGATCCCCGACAGCACAGTGATGGAGACTGCAGAATGGTGTTAGGAGTCTGAAGCTGGGAGATTCTCAATAGCTTGTAACACATCGTACCTCCACCCCAACCCAGTGTCCACAATAACCAGAAGCAAGCTGTGAAGACTAGGGATTGGGATCCTAGGGTGTGTGTGTGTGTGTGTGTGTGTGTGTGTGTGTGTGTGTGTGTGTG
>JANHMN010000012.1:6649554-6660806 GCA_030674055.1 Rhabdomys pumilio
TGTGTGTGTGTGTGTGTGTGTGTGTGTGTGTGTGTGTGTGTGTGTGTATGTGTGTGTTAGAACTTCCTACAGTATCCAGAGGCACTGAGGAAAGGTGAATGTAGGTAAGTGAGCCCTTCAAATGACCTCAGGGTCTCAGGCAAAGACAACCCTACAGAGAACAAAATGATCCCACAGAGCCCCAGAAATATCAGCAACAGAAGTCAGACACCGAGAAGTCTGGCAGAAAGCAGCTCTCCAGGCCCGCCATCTTTTTTGCTGTCATAAACACCATAGCCAAAAACAACAACGTAGGCAAGAGAGGGTTCATTTAGTTTACACAGCTAATCCTTCCACCTGTTGTTGTGTAGAGTGAAAAAGTATAAAGACCATTCTATAAAATATATACAGGTAAAAGAAAATCTAATGGGACCCATGAGAAACTAATCAGAAATAGGGCTCTGTAGATTCCTTCTCCCTAACCTGAGTAGCTGAAGCCGCAGCCTACAGTTAATCAGTTAACAAAGAATTCGGAGTTACAGGACAAAGAGCTGCTAAGTCATCTGAGGAATAGGCCGGATACAAGAGACAAACATCCGCCTGCAAGAACTACACCCTCCCCCCCTCCCCCATGGACCGGTTCAACCTACTGATGTTCAAGAATCGGAAAACAACCAATCGTGTGTAACCGCGCGAAAATTCCTTCCTTTCCCTACCCCCTACTATAAAAGGTTCCTTAGCCCACCACGCGGGGTCAAACTGTACTCTTGCACGAGTGTGCAGTTTGAACGCTGGCTGCCAGCTCTCTTCCCTAATAAACCTCTGCTAATTGCATCCAGGTATGGTGTCTTGGAGTTTGTGGGTGTTCGCGACTTCCCGAGACTAGAATAAGGGTCTCCCGAATTTGGGAGTCTTCAGTTGGAAGTCAGGCAGGAACTCAAACAGGAGTAAAGGCAGGGGCCATGGAGGAAAGAAAGTGGCTTACTGGCTTGCTCACGTTCAGCTACGCTCTGAGGACCCACTGCCCAGAGGTGGCACCCCACACAACGGTTGGGGCTCTCCCACGTCAATCCCTAATCCAGAAATGCCCCACAGATTTGCTTACAGGCCAGTCTACTGGGGGCGGTTCCTCAGTTGACAATCCTTCTTCCCAGAAGGCCCCAACTTAATGTCAAGTTGACAGGAAAAGCCGAACAGCACAGGGGTCTTCAACCACAAAACCCTCCTCTCTGGTAGGATTGGCTGATTTAACACGCTTGAATCACTGAGATTAGCAACACTCTCGCCAACTCGGAGTCTGGTTTAAGGTGTATGAGGGGGAGGGGCATAAGGAAAGCAAGCCTAAGAGACAGGAAGCCTGAAGCTCCAACCAGGATGAGACACTCACTTGGAGTGTAATATCTTCTGTTTCACTACATTGCTCATTTTTAAATTTTATTTTATTTTGTTTTGTTTTTAGATTTTTTTTTTAATTTACACTTTTAGACTTTAATGCTACATGTGTTATGCTATAACGTGAGTGTCCCTGGAGAAAAGACTTTTCTACTGGCCTTTTATTTCTCTGAACCTAATGTTCATATTTTCTCTGGTGATTCTCACATCCCTAACATCCTTTCTTTGACCCATATTCTCCCCTTCTCCAATTCCCTGTTCACACTACTTAAATACTGATATCCATACCGCTAAAAGACACCATAAGCTATATAGCATGTGTGTGCCTGGTGCCCTCAGAGGCCAGAATGGGTACCTGGTGCCCTGGATCTGGAGCTGTAAGCTTTTGTGTGAGGGCTAGCAATCAAACTCTGGTTGGACATCGCCAACCAGTGTGTAGTGTCACTGTCTATGTGCCTTAGGAGAGAGCACATGTGTCTTCTCCAGTGGCTAGCTCACAGACTGCGGTCAAAGCACTGTGCTGATTACTGCAGCTGGCTTCCCTAAACTAGGTCCAAGCAAAGGCAACTTACCAAGAGATGCACAAACAGTGAAATGGGAAAAGGGTGGAGACAACGAAAGAACTAAAACCTGGAGGGCACATACATACCAACAGATATGTAAAACACAGCGAAGGAACACACACACACACACACACACACACACATATCAGACAACACTCCACTACAACACCCATAAGAAGTCACTAGCGACTTCTCAAAAAACCATAAAAGAACTGAAAACCAGAAGTATGTTTCAGATCCCATTTTTTAAAAGGACCAATGTCCATGTATTAAATAAGCAAAAGAAGGAAGGAAGAAAATCAGTTTGGGACCTAAATAAGAAAGTTGCGAAATCGATCTAGAACCTGCATGAGAATGACATCAAGGTGGATGAAACAGTAACTTAAGGAAAGATTCTAAAACATGGAGGGAAAAAAAAATACAGCAAAGAAGTTTAAAGGCCACAAAAGAACAAACTAGAAATTCTAGAACAGAAAGAAAGAAAGGAAAAAGGAAGGAAGAATTAAGCCATCAGCAGAACACATCATCAACAAGAGGACCTGGTAGAAGAACAGATACAAATATAAGAAATGAGGATAAGGTCTGACAGTAGACAAACACACACACAAAAAAAAAAAAAAAAATTAATGAGCCTGACCAACCCTCACAAAAACTCTGAGGAATGTTCAAGAGACCAAAGGGGCTGGAGAGATGGCTCAGCAGATAAGAGCACTGGCTGCTCTTTTAGAGGACCTGAGTTTGATTCCCAGCACCCACACGGTAGCTCACAACTCCAGTTCCAGGAGAGCAGACATTCCATTCTGGCCTTTAAGGGCATCAGAGATACATGTGGCATGCATGCATACAAGCAGGTGAAACACTCATGCACATAAAATAAAATTTAACTTTAAAAAGATTTTAAGAAGGAATCCACAATATAAGGAGGAGGAGCTGAGATAAAACATAAAAAGAATTTAGTCGATGAAACTGTATCCAAGGATTTCCCAGTGTTGGTGAAGAAGGGAGGCTCTGGCCCAGAGTCACAAGAGTCACTTAGAACTCCAGGCAGATATGATCAGAGGATCTCCTCCTTATGCACCACAGTCAAGATGTCAGCAAAGCAAAGTAACAATGCTAAAAGCTGAGAAGGAAAAACAAAGCTCACCTACAAAAGAAGATCCACGAGGATGATGTCAGGTCATCTGTTCGATACTTTCACTGATAAGAAATCAGGAAAGAATATGTTTCATATGATAAGTACTTAGAAGTGGGCCAAAGGGAACCAGTTATGCCCAAAAAGGGAATAATCCTAACCAAGGAAGAAAGGGAGAGCCAGCCTCAGTTCACCCAACCAGATCAACAACCAACAAAGCAGGAAATAGCACACCCTTCTCAGTCATAATCTTAAAGGTAAATGGTGTTAATTTACCAATTAAAAGATGCGGACTAGCTGACTAGATTGTAGAACAAGATCGGGGCCAGCTAGATGATTCAGTGGGTGAAAGTACTTGTTGCCAACCCTAGTGACCCAAGTTTGATTCATGGAAGGCGCTTAGTAGATGGAAAGAACTGACTCCTAGTTGTCCTCTGATCTGCACACGTGTCCCATGTCACACACCGTGTCATGTCCTCTGATCTGCACACGTGTCCCATGTCACACACACACACTGTGTCATGCCCTCTGATCTGCACACATGTCCCATGTCACACACACACCATGTCATAGACATACTCAAAAAAATGAAAATGAAAATTTTAGACAAAACTCAATTATCTGCTATCCCTGAAAATCTCACAATTACTACCAAAGACACCCAAAAAGGAAGAGTCAAATGTTGGCAGTCCATCTACGCAATGAAGGGAAGAAACCAATATCCTGGTTCTCCTGGCAGTCAATCTACCCAGTGAAAGGAAGAAACCAATATCCTGGTTCTCCTGCCTAATCAAGTAGACTTCAAACTAAAACTGGTCAGAAGAGATAAAGAGTCACTTCATGTTAATATAGGATGCAATTCATCAAAAAGATATAGGCCTTGTAAATACTTATTCATTGACTCTTGGGGCTGCAAATTTTATGAAATTATTATTAAAAGGCACACCACATGGGTCCTGACACAATAACAGTGGGAGATGTCGCTACCCCCACCTCATCCTATTTAGCTAAGTCTTCCAGTCTAAGAATTAGTAAAGAAAATTTAGGGCTGAATAATACTGAAGATCAATGGACTTAACAGACAACAGATATTTCACTTAACAGATAGAGAATACACAGTCTTTTCAGTAGCATGTGGAACCTTCCTCAAAATGGATCACATTACAGGCTGTAAGGCTTAGCAAGGAAAGAAGTAACTCTTTGTATCCTATCAGACCATAATACACTAAACACATAAATCAATACCAAGAGAAACTCAGAAACTACATAAATACTTGGAAACTGAACAATCCACTTTTGAATGAACAAGTGGGCCATTGAAGAAATCAGGGAGGAAATTTCAAAATTCCTAGAATCAAATGAACTGGAGCATAGCCTAGCAGAGCCTCTGATAGTGCAAGCAGTCCTAAGAGGAAAGTTTAAAGTTAAAAGTGCTCGCAGAAAAAAAATAAAGCAGAGTAATCTCAGAGGAATAGCCTACTGATGGGCCTCAAAATCCTAGAAAAACAAGCCAAGCTCAACTTCAGTAGACAGAAATGAGATGATAAGAGATCAGGAGAGAAATGAATCAGATCCAGAACAATACATAAAATTAATCAGCAGAGTGTTAGTTCATAGAAAAGACTGACAAGATCAACAAATGCCTAGTCAAACTAACCAAAACGTGAGACGACAAAATTAATTAAAATAGAGAAAAAGAGAGAGTTGTCATTACAGATTAAAGTGATAACCCAATTTACTGAGAAGGCTTTGAATATTTATATTCCCCAACGCAGAAAACTTAAAAGAAACTGATAAAATTTTTACCTGTGTATGACCCATCAAATTAAATTCTGACAACACAGACAATTTCATCAAACTCATAACAAACAATGAGATTGAATGAGACATTAAGAATCTCTCACAAAAAGAAAATGTCCAGGGCCAAATGAATTCACTTCTGACTCAGACTCTGATAGAAGGCCTAACACCATCCATATTCAAACTGTTCCACAAAATAAAAATGAAAAACTAAACTCATTCTGTGAAGCTCATATTATATTGATATTGTCCTGGTCAACAATATGTCATCATGATACAAGCTAAAGTCATCTTAGAAGGAAAAAAAAAAAAAAACACCTCAATTGAAAAATAAATGCCTCCATAAGATCAAGCTGTAGATATGGCAGCTGATATGAAGTCCCCAACACAGATACAGCAGAGGACTGCCAGGTCTGGGATCAATCAGAAAAGCTGCACCTAACCCTCAAGAGACTGGAGGCCCCAGAGAGTTTAGAGGTCTGATGGGGTGGGTAGTGGGTGATGGGAACATCCTCGTGGAAACAGGGGGTTTGGGGAGGAGGTATGAGATATGGAACAGTCAGAGGGTGGACTGGGAGGGGAATAAAATCTAGAGTGTAAATAAATAAATAAATAAATGATTAAAAAAAGATCAGGCCATAGGCAAGCAAGACTTTAGAGCATTTTCTTAATTAGTGATTTATGGGACAGTGCTCAACCCATTGGGGGTTGGGGGGCACCACTGGGTTGGTGATCCTAAGGTCTATAAAAAAAGCAAGCTGAGCAAACCATAAGGAGCAAGCAATAAGCAACACTCCTCCATGGCCTCTGCATCAGCTCCTACCTCCGGCTGGGTACTTGCCTGGTTTGAGTTTATGTCTTGGCATCCCACGATAAGACTGTGATACAGAATAATAAGCCAAATAAAGCTCTTCCAGTTTTTCTCTCCCAGTTGCTTTTGGTCATAGAGTTTCATCACAACAGTAGAAAAGTAAGAAAGAAATTGAAAAACTGCCGGGCGGTGGTAGCGCACGCCTTTAATCCCAGCACTTGGGAAGCAGAGGCAGGTGGATTTCTGAGTTCGAGGCCAGCCTGGTCTACAGAGTGAGTTCTAGGACAGCCAGGACTACACAGAGAAACCCTGTCTCAAAAAAAAAAAAAAAAAAAGAAAGAAAGAAAGAAAGAAAGAAAGAAAGAAAGAAAAGAAAGAAATTGAAAAACCCCCAATGGGAGACCCCCACTCAAGTCTCTGGACTGCAGGCACCCAAGGACTCACGAGAGACCATCTTGATGCAAGCACACGAGGTAGTTTAATGGCGGAGCTCCAGGTCAACACATATCTCACGCAGGAGACAGGGGAGTTGACCTGGAGGCTCAAAAGCTTGGGATTTTTATAAGCAAGGGTTGGGGGGAGTAGGAGATTTTCTCGAGGTTACACACGATTGGTTGTTTTACATTTTTGAACATCAGCAGGCTATGTAAGCGGAGCAGGGGGGCAGAGTACAGGTTCTGTGAGCGGTTTTTTTTTTTTTTTTTTGGAACGCCGAGTGGGCCCAAAAAGAAGGGAAGGTTGGAAAACATCAGGTGGCCCATTACTTATTTGGACCAAGGCAAGTCCCTGTTCTTTTAAGGATGTCCTTGCATACATTTTTATCTTTTGTGGCCAGCCAGTTTCTGGGATGATTCAACAGGCCTTTGTCCTGTAACTCCACATCCTCTGTGGCTGATTAACTGGGCCCTGTTATTTTTATTAGTCTTGGGCCTATTTTAAAATTTTTCTTTCAAAATCAAAGCCAGAAAAAGACAGCAAAAAAAAAAAAGAAAGAAAGAAAGAAAGAAAGAAGGAAAGAAAACTATAGACTATTTTCCCAGATGAATGACGATGTAAAAATTCTCAACAAAATGCTTACAAACCAAATTTCAGACTTTAACAAGATCATACGTGGTGACCAAATTGATTTCATCACAGGAATGCAAGGTTGGTTCAATGTACACAAATCAATAAATAATGTATCATTTAAATTGACCTAAGCACATAAATAATGGTCATCTCTATAGATGCAGGGAGAACATTTAACAAAGTTTGACATGCTCTCAGGATAGAAGGCTGAAGAAAATAAGAGTTAGCAGAACACACTGCAACATATTCAAGCTGTTTACAGCAAACCCACAGTCAACCTTCTACTAAATGAGGAAAGACCAAGATCATTTCCTCTGAAATCTGGAACAAGGTAAGTGTGCCTGCCCTCTTCAGTCTCATTCAAAATGGCGCCCACAGTTTTAGCTGGAAGAGTTGGTAGGACAAGCAAGATACTGAAAGACTAAAACAAAGAGAAAGGAAGAGGCAAAATTGCCCCTGTTGGCAAACAGCATGTGTCTATACGTGACAGACCCCATAAACTCAGCGGAAAACTTTAAAGTCTGATGAACACTTTCAGTAAAGTTGCAGGATACAATGTTAACATACAATCAGTAGTTTTTACAAATGTCAATAATGAACTTGCTGAGAAAGAAACCGGAAAGTTATACCATCCAGAACAGCATTGAAAACAATTAAATACCTAAAATAAACCTAATCAAAGGGCTCTATGGTGAAAAGACACTTCTAGAAGAGACTGGAGAAGATGCAGGAGATTGGGAAGACCTTCCATACCTGTAGATTGATAGATCAGTGTGAAAATACCTCTATCACACAGAGTGATGTGGAGTCTGTGCAATCTGAGCCAAAACTACAGTGACACTCTTTACAGAACTAGAAGAAAAGGCGTCTTAATTCATACAGAGACATAAAACATCAAGTGCTATCAAAGGGAGACAAAGAAGAAAGCTCGTGGCCAATGCTCCCACAACACTTCACCTCAGATTACAATACAGACCCTTAGTGACAGCAGAAACAGTCCTGTAGATCAATGGACAAAACCGTGTGTCCAGAAATAATGGGCTCGGCTTTGGACAACTTGTCTTTTAAAAAGAAGGAAGAAGAGACAACCCATTCAACAAATGGTGCACATAAAGAAGAAAGAATGTCAACTATATTTCCCACCCTGGACACAAAATCAAATAGAATAAAAATGGGCGAAAAACATTGATTTAAAACCTGAAACACTGGACGATCTGAAGGTAAACCACTTCCTGATACAGACAACAGGTAAGACTTTCTGAACAGGATTCAAGAGCATGGGAAATAGTACATCACTAATGGAATCGCATGACACTAAAAGATTTCTGTCCAACCAGGGTAGGTGTCACAGAGAGGACAGGCAGCCTGCACAGTGTGAGAACATTGCCAGCTTCAGACAGGGAGCTAATATCTAGGAAACATAAAGAACTGCAAAAACCTGACACACACACACATGAACACACACATTTGCACACATACACAGACTCCCCATCAGTAAGTAAATAAGCCAATGAACTGAACAAGCAGCTCTCAAAAGAAGAAAGAAAAATGGTCAATAGTCAGCTTTTTTGTTTTTGTTTTTTAATGTTCAGCATTCTTAGTCAACAGAAAAATCCAAATTAAAAGTACTTCAAGATTCCAGATCACCTCAATCAAAATGGCTAGTATAAACCGACCACATGGCCACTTGGTGGTCTGGTTAAGGGGAAGGTTTTATTGTGGATATGAGAGAAAGAACAGCCAGAGGCATCTGGAAGAGTCCAGAGCAGAGACAAGAAGAAGTAGACTGAACTTGGCGAGCAGAGCATACATGGCCAGGAGCAAAGCAGGAGCAGATTAGAGGGATGGGGGTGGACAGAGTGTGTGTACATGCATGTGCATGCATGTGTATGTTCATGTGCGCATGCGTGCATGTGTGTCTGTATGTCTGTGTAGTGCCTGTGTGTGTCTGTGTGTGTGTGTTGGTGTGTGTATATCTGTGTGTGTATGTCTGTGTGTGTATGTCTGTATGTGTCTGTGTGTGTCTGTGTGTCTGTGTGTATCTGTGTGTCTGTGTCTGTATGTCCCTGTGTGTGTGTGTGTGTGTGTGTTTCTCTGTGTGTCTGTATGTCTGTCTGTGTGTGTGTATGTCTATATGTGTGTCTGTGTGTGTATGTCTGTGTGTATCTGTGTCTGTGTGTCTGTGTACCTGTGTGTGTGTGTTTCTCTGTGTGTCTGTATGTCTGTCTGTGTGTGTCTGTGTGTGTGTGTGTCTGTGTGTATATGTCTGTGTGTATATGTCTGTGTGTATATGTCTGTGTGTGTATGTCTGTGTGTGTATGTCTGTGTGTATCTGTGTCTGTGTGTCTGTGTACCTGTGTGTGTCTGTGTGTATGTGTGTGTATGTCTGTGTGTGTGCATTTGTGTATGTGTCTGTGTGCCTGTGTGTGGTGGGGGTGGGGGATAGCACAAATAGCAGGGTTATAAGGAGAATGAGAAGCTGTGGGTAGGGAAGCGCATGAGCTGGAGAAGGGTGAGAAGAGTTGGGATCCCAGCATGGGCTTTGACATCATGATAATGAGAGCCTGGAGGCCAGCATGTGCTTTGATAGGGTGTTAGGCACCACAGATAGCCATTTGTCCCTTCTGCCAGTGACAAGGGAAAGTGATTCATTTTGGTAGAGAGGAACTGGCCTCACGAGTTTCTGAGGAATGATGGATTTTATCTAACAACCAGAAATCCTCCTCTGGTCCATATTGAGACCATTTCTGGGTATTTAGACTGCTGTTTGGGGAACTGGAGTCTCATTTGGACTACAACCATCAAAAAGGACAATGAAACCTAGTGACGATGTGAGTGTGGGATCTTTATTCCCTGCTACTGAAATTTTAAACTGTAGCCACTATGGAAATTAGTGTGGATAGATACTGTTCATAAAACTACCATAGGATCTAGTGATACCACTCTTTGGCATATGCCCAAAAGATATCCCACCACAGAGATTCTCTCATATCCATGGTTGGCTGCTGCTCCATTCAGTAAGGAAATATAATCATCCCACATGTCCATTGTTCTGGCTAAGTTTTCATCAGCTTGGCACGAGCTAGAGTTATCCAGGAAGAGGAAGCTCAATTGAGAAAATGCCTCCATCCAGATTGCCTCTGGACAAGTCTATAGGGACTTTTCTTGATTGACGTGAGAGGACCAGGCCACCGTAGGAGGTACAGCCCTTGGACATCTGGTTCTGGGTTGTATTAAGAAAGCAGGCTGAGCCAGCCAAGAGGAGCAAACCAGTGAGCAGCACCCCTCCAGGCTTCGGATTCAGTTCTTGTCTCCAGGTTCCTTTCTTTCCTCAGGGATGGAGTGTGAGCTAAGTATAAGCTCAAATTAATCCTTTCTTCCCAAGGTGCTTTAGGTACAAACCATGGTGTTTTATCACAACAATAGAAACCCTAAGATATCTATCAAGAGGCGAACGAATAATGAAATTATGATGCATATATGCAATAGCCTTTTATTAAGCCATAAAGAAAAATGAGATTTTCGTGAAACTAGATGGAGCTGGGAATTACTATTTAAGTGAAGTATCCCAAATTCAGATTGATAAGATGAATAACTATCATCAGAAACATAAATATTAGCTATTCTGTCTTATATTAGGATCTTAGCTTCAGATTCTTTTTCTTTTAAAAGTTTATTTATTTTATATGAGTATACTGGAAGCTGTCTTCAGATACACCATCGGATCCTATTAAAGATGGTTGTGAGCCACCATGTGGTTGCTAGGAATTGAACTCAGGACCTCTGGAAGATCAGTCAGTGTTCTAAACTGCTGAGCCATCTCTCCAGCCCCTAGAATTCTTATGAATCTGCATTAATATGAGTGAGATACGTATGGATCTTGTAACTCTAAAGGGAACCATAATAGAGAAAAAGAGGTTTTAGGAAAGAGAAAGAGAGGGTGACTGAATGTAGGAGATTTAAAAGTGGAAAGGACCTCCTGTGGACTGAAAAGAGACATGCCAAGGACAGGCAGATGATGGGGTCAGGCATGGGGTGGGGTGAGGTGGCGAGGAGGATCGACCAAAGCAAGAGAGGGATAAAAGCGATTCATCAAGGAAGTTGTAACTTTGTATGCTAATTTTTGAAAGTTAATAAAAATATTAAACTGCCTTTTCCACCCAAAGTGCCAGCAAAAGTCATGAGCCTATGGCTGACTTGAACTTTGTATGCCTTAGAACTCGGGTTCTTTCTTGAGTGCCAGTTCAATCCAACAAAAGGGTACCCAGTTGAGTGGCTTCCTGGAGCTGTTGGGACAACAACAAGCTCTCCTAGGCAGCTATGGAGTCATCCTGTGAACGCAGATCATCGTACTATCAGCCAGCTCATGCTGCATAGCTTAGTCAGGAGTTGCTGGGATGGGTTAGACTTGGTGAGAATTATTGGTAAAAACTGGTAAGTCCACTGCTACAAAAAGAAGAAGCAGGAGCAGGAGCAGGAGCAGGAGCAGGAGCAGGAGCAGGAGCAG
>JANHMN010000012.1:6660816-6682738 GCA_030674055.1 Rhabdomys pumilio
AGGAGCAGGAGCAGGAGCAGGAGCAGGAGCAGGAGCAGGAGCAGGAGGAGGAGGAGGAGGAGGAGGAGGAGGAGGAGGAGGAGGAGGAGGAGGAGAAGGAGAAGGAGAAGGAGAAGGAGAAGAAGGAGAAGGAGAAGCAATCTTCTTAAATTAGTGAAATATCCAATAATTCTGATTCCCACTATGAAAGGAAGGCATGTTGTCCCTTCAAAAATATAGTGGTAGCATGAGCTGGGGGTGGAATGAGAAATTAATCTAGAAGTGGAATAAATTCAGATTGCAGAGGGTAAAGACAGAATTGGGAGCAAACAGGAGGTTAGTGGAATAGTTTAATTTACTTGCACAGAAGCAATAGGATGGAAATAGAGAACCCAATTTAAAGGGATACAGTTAATCAAGGGGAAAAAAGAAAGACATAAGACACAAGACTTTCCAGCCCAGATTTCTACTAGTCTGGGTGGTGCCGTCAACGGGATTGAGGAGATGGAAGATCGGTTGGTACAGAGAGAAGACAATGGGTTGGTTTGGGATATGTATGAGTTATTTTTTTCCTTTGGTGTGATAAAACACTATAAACAAAAGCAGTTTATGGAGGAAAGAGTGTTGTTTTGGCTTACTGTTACTCAGGAAAAGGATTCCATCATGGTGCAGAGGCAAGACATCAGAAACAGGGAGCCGGGAGCTCACATCCTCAACCACAAGCACAAAGCAGAGAGAGCAAACTGAAGAAGGTAAAACTCTAAGCTTTCAAATCCTGCAAGGTCATGCCTACTAAACCTTCCCAGCCAGTACCACCAATTAGAGACCAGGTATTCAAATACAAGAACCAATGGTGGACATTCTCTTGCAAACCACCATGGAACACTTTGAGAGTCTCTGGGGACATACATGGGGAACACTCCACTAGACTCTGAAGATAAACCAAAGCTCAAATGGACAGTATAATAGTACATTCATTAGAATTAAGTTAAACTAAAATTAAATTTAATTAATAAAATCAAACCTTCATGTTGCGCAGATTGAATAGCCTTGGGTGAGGTACTGAGCCTTCTAGTTTCAATATTTGAAAATTGATGATAGTAATTATAACACAGTAGGACTCTGAGTATTAAGACACATTTATGAGAAGTTCTTGCAGTGTCTGACACAGGACAACATTCAAAAGTCAACTATCCTGTCTCTCTCAGTCCACCTCTGCAGGACAAGCCAAGAGATTTTATAAAAACAAATACGAGATTCCCTTCACTCCCCCTTAAAACTGTTAGATGTCCATCACCATGACAAAAATTAAAACCTCAGATAAACAAGTCAAAGGAAGCACTATTTGAGCTCATAATTTCAAAATGTTCAGTCCATGGTAGGCTGTCTTTTATGTACAATGGTAAGGCAGAAACACCAACCATGGTAGAGTACAGTGCTCACCTCATGATAGCCTAGAAGGACAAAGAACAATCTATTCCCTTCAAAGGCATGCATGCCCACCCTCTTACCCTGTGATCTTTGAGAGAGGCCTAGCCTGTATCCTAATAGCCCATTCACTGCTAAATTCATCAGTGGATTAATCTAGTGATGAAGTCAGTGCCTTCAGGATATCAACATATCTCAATGACACAATCAGCTGGAGACCAAGCCTTCAACATGGGGTCTTTGAGGGCATTCTTGATTGAGACCATAATGTGTGCTAGGACATCCGTCTTACCCATGGTCCATGTGAAGTCATTTTCCTTCCTGTCTATGCCAGTTTCATACTAGGGGCTTTTGCCACTGCTGTTTGTAATGTTTGAAGTGGTCCTTGTACCTTTCATCCTTCTGTAACTACTTCACGTGACACTGTGTTGTGGAAGCCCTTGATGACTTTTTCTTCATCTCTCTCAAACATCTTCTATCCTGTTACTGATATTTTACCCACAGACTATTACTGCTGTGAATACATTTGTTCCACCTCTGCAGTCTCATCATTGGCAATGTGCTTGTCTTATTACATACTCCTTTACTGTTTGATACATAGTAGGTCTCTCTAGTAGTTGTTGAAGGAATAAAATGAATATTCATGAAAGCACTATGGATTTTTAAATATAAAGTGTACATTTCTTCCCCAGTAAGACAAAACAATTTGACCCAAAGCATAACCCCATTGTGTTGGCTGACTGTAACCCGGATGTTACACAGAGGTAAGTCAGTTAACCTCCTGACCCCTATTGTCCTTCTCATTAAGAAAGAACCAACAATTGCCACCCTCTTGGTGCAGATAGAGGTAGTAAATAATAAAAGAAATGAATTCTGGCAAGTGTCTGGAATTTTACAAATGAAAGGCGCTCTGCTTAACTCTTCAACCCATCATAAAGATGACAAGCATGGGCTAAAGTGGCATAATCAGAGCCCCTGAAGTCACGTCAAACCACTGGACTATGACAACAATCCAACAGAATTTCCACCAAATACAATGACAGTGTAAATGACAGGATTACAATTCAGGAAGGTAGTTCCTAAAGTAAGATTAAAAACAAGGTCACTACCCAGATAGACTAGCAATTACAAAGAGAATGTAGAATCCATTGGAGCAGACAATGACCCACCCATGAGCTCTCAATCTCCAGGCTTCCTTCCTTCCACAGACACAGCCTCTCTGACACACAGGAAGCCATTTCTGGAAGCACTCCATCAGTGCCTTCTAGGAGATGTGTTCTAAATTTTTTTTAAAAAGCTTTCTGAGGTTGACTCAGATAACAACCTGGTCTGATATTTTCATTTGAAGCCTAAAATACAGAAGCTGGTCTTTTAAGTGCATGGATAGGGGCTCAGCTTAGAACAAATATGGTTGTATACACCTTCTGTGAATGCTCAGAACAAATTTCTTGAGCAAGCCTACATCTGGCATGGAATAAAGAATATGGACTTTTCACTTAGGTACCCAAGGCTGGCTGTCTGTCTTTGTCACCCAAGAGCTGTGTAACCTCAGTGAGTTACCAGAGATTCTCAGGAACTTCCACTTTTAATAACACCTGCCTTTAAAGCAGTGGTTCTGAACCTTCCAAATGCTGTGACCCTGTATTACAGCTCCTCATGCTGTGCTGACCCCCAACCATAAAATCATTTCCTTGCTACTTCATAACTGTAATTTTGCTACTGTTATGAATCATAATGTAAATATATCTGATATCCAGGATGGTCTTATACTCCCTCCAAACATCACTTGTCTTCCACGGGTCTTCCCTTACTACCTGTCTTCCCTCAGCACGTGAGTCTGTCTCAGCAAAACTCCACATGAGTCTGCATCAGCTGACAGCAATCTGTCAATCGTCCTGAGTCTGTAGAAGTGGTGAGAAGCTACAGCACACTACCATAAGTTTTTTGGTGCATTTCTCTCTATGGGGTCCCAACAAATGGAGTTCAAATACACAATATAAGGCTGAACAATACATGTGTGTCATTAGCCAAGAATCCTTCATCATGTGACCTTTCATATGTTTGCTTTAGCAAAACGACCTTTCATTTGTGTCTGCTTCAATGAGACATTCCTTCATGAGTCTACCTTAGTAAAACATCCTTTCACCTGTGTCTGCTTCAGGAAAACACTTCTTTTTGTGTTTGCCCCTACACATCTACACCATCCTACACAACTGACTTTCCAAAGAACTTTTAAGTTTCTATTTCATATTACAGTGTACTACAGTGGGTGCTATGATAGGAAAAGTTGAGAGCACCCACAAGGTTCCTGGAAGGAACAAGCCTATGTCAGCAGGTGGGAAAGGCCATGGGAAGAGATATACTATATACTAAAGATACCATATGAAAATGGAAAAGGATGGGAACAAAAGAAATCCTATATAGAAGGGACATTATTTGCAGGTGCCCAACGAGTGCAAAGCAATACATTCTCAAGTTTTGAAAAGCAGAGCCACCAGGGAACACTGTGTTTTTAATTCAAAAGAGTGACATAATTGAATTCATATTTTACAGTGATTGATTATGGTTATAGTATGAGAACTAGATTAGGAAAGATACCACTTTGAGTCCATGATTTCAGGACAGACATATTCTAGAGAGATTTAGGGAGGACAATAACAAGACTTAGCAATCAACAGGAAGGAAGAATGAGAAAGGAGGGCCGAAGACAATAGCAGATTTAATGGCAATGGCACCAAGATGATGAGATTATAAAATATACTTCTTACTGTATGTGATAGTTAAAACAAAAATATATATATATATATATATATATATATATATATATATATATATTCCCATAGTAATATGGGTTCAGTGTTGTTTGTTGATTCAGTAAATGACATTTTCTAAAACATATGCAATTTAATTTACTTCTAACTATAGTTCTATGAGGTCAGGACTATTATGCCCATTTTAAAGATAAGAAAATTAATGGTATACATGTCAAGTGCTTTATTGAGATAACAAAACTTCAAAGACTGGGTCAAAAGTAAAACCTGGGCCTTGCAAATTATAAACATTATAAAACCACAACTGGCTACTCTAGAATGAGTGGATATGGCAAGCCCACACAATGTGAGAAATGAGGTAAAGCTTGGCCTTAGAGCATGGGCAGGAGAGAATGACTCTGGGACACTAAAAGAGCAAAAAGAATAAAATCCCAGGAAGGAGAGAAGCATATAAGAAGGAAGAATGGTGAACACTGAAAAATGGTCCCAACATCAAGAAAGGGAAGACTGAAAGCTCAGTGAGCCAAAGACTTGACTTGAAGAGAATAACAGTAAGTTGAGAATGCAGCTGCTCAAGTGTGAGGGTGAACGAGAGATGAGTGTAGAGCAACTCAACCAGTCTGTAGAGCAACTCAACCAGCCTTGGCTGTAGAGCAACTCAACCAATCTGGGCTCTCTGTGTGAGTACAGAAGGCGTGCAAAGGCAGAATTTCTGCACATTTTCCTTGGATATAGGATGTTCTGAGAATTATCAGGAAAGGAGAAGTCAACACAAACAGAAGAGACATGAAAGGGTCAGTGATAAAATATGATGAGAAATGGAGAGACCAGCCTTGGGGAACCCTCTGGTTCATCCAGGAGAAGGGAAAGATGATGGTGATTCACATTTTTAATCCTAGCCTGCAGGAGCAGAGGCAGGAGATTACTACGAGTATTTACATTCAGGATATAGATGTATGCATAGTCCTAAACTACAAAACCAAAACAACCTCATTACAAACAAAGGAGAAGAACTACACAATGCCAAAAGCTGTGAACTCCAATAGGGTGAGAACAAAGGAGGGGCTGTCTTGGATAGCTGGGTCACTGCACACCCTAGAGGACTCCAGGAAGGCTGGCATCCATGAACTTCCAGTGACACCAGTCAGCAAACTTCCTGGAAATAATCAAAAAATCTCTCAGTCTGCTTTAGTTGTTTGACATGGTAGATGTTTCATAACCAGAGCCTGATGTCATCCTGCCTGTGAACATTTACAGATAACTAAATGCTCAGCAAAGAGCCAAAGAAAAACATACTAAACAGACATTCTGTGGAATTTATCAGAGCCTCACATGTATAATGTCCAAATCAAAGATGTACTGTTTTTACACTCTTTTGAGCATGTTTTGCCTTCAGTGAAAGTTCCTGGGGTTCTTTGAATTAGGATGTTCCCATAGGCTCAGCATTTGAACACTTGGTTTCCAGTTTTGGTGCTGTTTGAGGAGAATTAGGGGATGTACCCTTTGTGGAGGAAGTACATCATTGAGGACAGCTTTTAGGGTACACAGCCTCTCCCCACTTCCAGTTTACTGTCCCTGGTTCGTGTTTGCAGCTGAGGATGTGATCTCCCAGCTTCCTCCAGCTGCCACCATGCCTGCTCCTTGCTGCCATGTTTCCCCGCCATGATGGACTTACTTCTCTGGTTTATAAGTCCAAATAAACAGTCTGTTCTATAAGTCACCATTTTATGACAGCAACAGAGAAGGAATAGTACAGTCCCCAATCTTAAATTTGCAGGTATAAGATGTCATTAATAGGATACAGTTATCCCAGTTCAATAAGCAAATGCTATCAAAAGTTGGTCCAGGGAGCTAGAAAGATGGTTTATCAGTTAAGAACACTTGATGTTCTTCCATAGGACACAAGTTCAATTCCACCACCCTTTTCTGACAGTTCACAATCGCCTGTAATTCCACCAGAAGATTTGACACCTTCTTCTGTCCTCCACGGTCTCTCAAGCACATGAGGCATACACTTACACACACACACACACACACACACACACACACACACACACGTATAGTTCTTAAATTGTTCCACATTGGATTTGTTAATGTCTTCTTCTTCACTTCATGGTGACACAATATGAATAGGAAATATAGACATCAATCCTACATCCAACAATAAAAGCAGCTCTTACAGTTTCTGGGAAACACTTAACACATTCATTTACTCTACCACCTTCACAGCCCACTGCCCACATCAGCACTCTCCACCTCCTGCAGAGCCCTCGGGTGTCATTATTGCACACAGAATGACAGTGAAGTCCACACTACCCCATGCCCTCTCTAAAGGCCACAGCTGCTTCTGTAAGGCAGAATTGTAGCCTCTTCCACTTTGTCATGATGCTTGCTTGTCTCAGAGCTGCACAAAACAGAGCTTGACAGGTGTGTGGAAGGCCCTCAAAATCCTTGGTGGACTCTGACCTCACTCCCCACACCCAAAATATCCCAATTCTCTTGGCATCTCAAAGAGAAACATGAGCCCAGTTCAGTTCCCAGCACCCACGTGGCAGCTAACAACTGTAACTCCAGTTCCAGGAGATTCAACGCTTCTTCTGACCTCCACAGGATCCTGCATGCATACACTGTACATTCATATGCTCAGGCACACACGCATACACATAAAATCAAATAAATATTAAAATCTAAAACATGAAACAATGAAAGTAGCAGAGGAAAAAAGTGAGAAAAGAAAAACCTTTAATAACTCCAAAGAGACATCGTGCCACTCATACATAATTCATTAATTATGAGTGAATTAATTATGAAATCATCATTCAACCATCTGATTGTCAAAGGTCAACATTTTTTGAAGATTTGATTTGATTTAATCATGTTTATATGGGTGTGACTCTGTGCGCACATGTGTACATGTAACATGTAGACACCAGAAATGGTCTGAGTCCCGCCCCTCAGGGGTGGAGTTACAGGTAGGTGGGCGTGGCCTGGAGAGGTTCTGAATTACCATCTTCTGCAAGAGCTGGTCCATCTCCAGCCAAGACAGTTTGACAATAATCACTGAACTTATTTGGAACTGGAACTGACTCCCAGTATTTATTCGGTAAATATACTCTCACGGGTGAAATGCGTCTTTGCTTGTAAAAACCAATATTGGAAACAAACTAAATGCCCTGGTGAGAGGCTAAGACCGTGTTATACCCGTAGATGGGTAGACCTCCAGCATCTGGTATGACTCAGAACAGAATAGCACGCATAGCATACAGCCATCTGCATAATGTATTTGTAAATATACATACATATATATATGTATAATATGTATATATGTATATATACATATATATGCATATGCTTGTGAGCATACAGTACACACTTAGAAACATATGTATGTGAAACTAGGACTAATAGTTTGGAAAGGAATCAGATGTCTGGAAACAAGAGAAGAAAGAAGATTCTCTAGTCTGTGTGGATGTATTGAATTTTTAGCAGCTGATAACAAACTCAAAGTATCACCAATATCTAGCAGACTAAATAAAAATAAGCCAACTCCTAGAAACACAAAGCTCCCTCAATAGTATATGAAACATCAGGAAGACTTTGTAAGCTCTGCAGACTTTGCTCTAAGCGTAAATTCTAGCTAACCAATAATCCTTAATATTCTGTTATGACAGAAACAAAACCACAGAATCAAGATCAAAAAGTCAAGGGTCACAGAATCAAGGCTCACAGAATCAAGGGTTACAGAGTCAAGGGTCACAGAGTCAAGGGTCACAGAATCAAGGGTTACAGAGTCAAGGGTCACAGAATCAAGGGTCATAGAGTCAAGGGTCACAGAATCAAGGGTCACAGAGTCAAGGGTCACAGAGTCAAGGGTTACAGAGTCAAGGGTTACAGAGTCAAGGGTTACAGAGTCAAAGGTCATAGGGTGAAGGGTCATAGAGTGAAGGGTCATAGTGCCCCTGCTCCCCAGAGAACAGAACAAAGCCATTCCTGCAGCAGACATACAAACCTTGGACCTCCTAGTAAGCCATGATCGTGTGACCGTTACTTAGTTCCCATGTAAATCAAAGGATTTGTTTGTCTCAGTGAATTGCAATAATAGCATCAGAAAAAAATCAAAAACAAAGGAAAATGTCCCTAAATTGTCCTGCACCAAACTTGGGGAGCGTTTTCTCTGCTCCCAGTCAAGAGAAAGCCACAACGGCTCCTGAGACAAATTTCAGACCAGTCAAAAAATCTCAGGCCCGAGGCTGGTCTTAGACCCTTTGGAGACTCTTTGTCTCCAAAGAAATCTGGCATGTTTTGTAGAAGAAAGGTTCAGTGTGACTCTCAAGCAAACCTAACAGTGATACAGGACCACAGTTACCCGAGCTGCTTTGAGGAGCACGCTGGCCCTGCTGTCCAACAAAGCTGAGTGCTGATGAGGAGGGGAACAATGTCGTCTCTTAGATCTCTCTGCTCCAGCACTTTGAGCGGACACACTGGGATGTGGGTATTTGCCCTGGCAACGAGGTTCCCTAGCTCCACAGCAGAGAAGCAGTTCCCTGGGCTACAAACACTCAGCGTGCTGACTCATTATCAAAATGGAAGTTCTGTTTGGTAAGACAGAAGAACATACTTCAGAGCATGCGTGTAAACAGTGGCGTCAATCATTGTCAAAAGGATAAGAATCCCGTGCAGGATCTTGGATGCTGGGTCCTAGATGGATGATGAGACTGTGGGCCCAGCAATAACTCGAATATCAAGAGCTTTCTATTTCATTATAATTGTAACAGTTTTCCTATCGTGCTACATCAGACACCATTTCTCTGTTTCATTCGTATAAAAATGTAAGCCTGATTCGCCTATGCTAGGGTCGTGCTGTAATCCATATTTCTGTGCCTAACACACTATCAGCCTTGATGTGGGAAACTCATAAAATAAGCATCTTTCAGAATTTAATAGACAAAAATGAGAATGTAGGAATTGCATAGTTGGCCAGGCCTTAGAGGCACATGACTTTAATTCCAGCATTTGGGAGGCAGGGGCAGGCAGATCTCTGAATTTAAGGCCAGCCTGGTCTACTGACTGAGTTCCAGGACAGCCAGAGAAATCCTATGTTGGAAAACAAAAACAAAACAAAACAAAACAAGCATAGCTGTTGTTTGGGGGTGTGGGTCAGGTGGGGATCTGGTGATTTGACTGAGATCAGTGGTAGAATGCTGGCCTAGCATGCACAAAGCTCTGTATTTCATCTCCAGCACATCATAGACTGAGCATGGTACTCCTGTATTCCAAACACTTGGGAGATCAGGGCAAGGGGATATGGAAAGGGGTTTAAGTCTGTCCTCAATGACCTGGTGATTTTAAGACCCTGTGAAAGAAAGAGGGTGGGGACAGAGTTTCTCTGTGTAGCCCTGCCTGTCCTGGAACTCAATTTGTAGATTAGGCTCAGAGATCTGCTTGTCTCTGCCTACCTAGTACTGGGATTAAAGGTGTGTGCCACCACACCCAGCTAAAGAGAGAGTTGAGCCTTTTTGTCTGTTTGGTTGATAGGTTGGTTTTCAAGACAGGGTTTTTATGTGTAGCCCTGGCTGTCCTGAAACTAGTTCTGCTGACCAGGTTGGCCTTGAACTCACAGAGATTCATCTGCCTCTGCCTCCCAAGTGCTGAAATTGAAGGTGTGCACGACCACCCAGCTGAAATTGTAACTTTATCTATCACAAAAGTATAGCTAGTTGTAAACGTCTCTATTCAACTATATCCACAATGTATTCATAGAATTTTGTCTTAATTTGATTGTATATTTCCTTCCTTCTCTGTCATAAAAACTAAAATAAAACTATCCTTGGACACCTCCCAAATATGATGATTTTTTTCCTTTTGCCTGGGCATACAGCCAATAGAGATTAAGCTGTGGAGTAACAGATAAAGCAGTCAGGGATTGGCGGGGGAGGGGTAGTGTGTTAACCCTTCGGATGCCACTCTCTTCCTCAGCAAAGTTAGAATTCTGTACAAAAAGGGCCTGGGTTGCTTAGGAATAAAATCTGTGCATCTGAAGCTGTTTTTACACCGTGTGGGAGACTGACATACACTCAGGTTGGAAGACCTCTGAATTCAGTGATTCCTAAGGAGATTGTTGACTCTGACGACTGTTGATTCTTAAAGATGACCTCTCTAGACACACAGGTGACTTTATGTAAGTGCAAAGCTATAATAGCCAGATTTGGCAGGGGTAGATTTTTGTGTATCTTCTTCTAGTCCTCCTAAGAACACCATACTAATATAATATCCACGATCTCAAAAACAGAGAGGCCTGCCTGGTCTCTTATTCAAGATGTGAAACGCACAATCTCAAGGCTCAAATAACTTTTATTTTTAATTTAACCCAAGACAGCACTCCTCTTTGAACCTTGTAACTTTTTTTTTTCTTATTTACTCAGCCAGATGAGTTTATGTGACCAGTCACTGGCTCTTCTGTCACTGTCATCTGCCTTGTCTCTATGGAGAAGTCAGTGTTCGGGCACGTGATTATTCTTTGTCAATTGACTAGCTGATTCTGGAGAGGGAGGCTTTTAGTTTTCACCTCTGAATTTTGGATGCCAGTTAGAAGTCACCATCTTTCCTGACAGCAGAGCAGCAGAGAATGGGAGCCACAAAGGAAGTGGACCCTGGAGACTGTTGCCACAGGCAAAGGAGGCTGAAACCGGTCTATTATTTTTACACCTATAAAATAATAACTTCTTCCAGAGCAGGTAAATAGAATTCAAAAAACACCATACCTATCCATATAAATATCATATGGCACCTGAGAAAATGGATATTAGGTCTCACTCGATTTGAGATTTAATTGTTTTCACAGAAATCTGACCAGAAAAAGAAATCAAATTCCTAAAGAAGAAAAGAATTGAATTGAAATTTCATTTGAATAGGAACGACAATAATATGGCTTATGGTTTGAGACATTTGGCAAGAATTTAATAAACACCTCACCAGTGGGTGGGAGTCTCCATGAGACAACACTGACGTTTCCCTCAGTGACTAACTGTGGCTGCGAAGTCAGGGTGAGCTCAGCCTCTCGGCCCTTCTCCCAAGGCTTTCGAAGGCTCCTGCACATATTTAGCTTTTTGTCCATCTCAAACATTCTGATAAACAACCAGGCACAAGACCATATGTGTACTGCCCATCTCTGAGGTACCCCACCAAGGTCTGCCAAGGGAGACAGCACCATTCGTCCTCCTTTGACAACGCAATTGAGAGTATGTTAACCCTCAGCCAGGAAGTCTCTCCTCCAACTGTAGTTAATGTATATTATAAATTTCATTAAGAGTTCAGCAGGAGCTGAAGATCAAAGAGTATGGCTGACTATCCTCGAATCCATGAAGAAATCAATACGGAGCACACACATTGACCGGTCTTCCGGTTACTTCCAGTGCTACCATGCTCTGGAGAGCTCAGCGGTGGCTGAGAAGACTTCGCTCTTCAGAGCTGACAGGCAAATCTCCTGATTTGGGTATTGAAATAAACATCAATCATCATGATGTGACCAAGTCAAATCTTTAAACAAGCTCAGGGCCCAATCCCAGTCAATCACCACTTCCCTGAGCCACAATGCCCATACCTAGGCTTGGGAGCCACAAAAACCAGCGCAAATGACCCAGCAAGGAGCTGTCCCTCAGTCTTTTCTGAGCTCGACTTCTGCCCCCTTTCCTGAGATCCTTCAAATAAAGCAGCAAAGGCAATTCAGTCCTTTTCTCCAGTTGCACAGTGAACTGGCTGGCCTCATTGTCTGATGTCATTTCTGTTCAGCTCTGTCTCCGGAGAGGGGCAGAACTCGGTGAGAAGTGCAAATATTGGAATATAAATATATCTGAAATGTTGAAAATAGCTGTTCCGTTTAACTTAGAAAGCATTGCTATGAGTTGTTAGGCTAACGTGGAAGCAATAACTGGATCTGAGACAAAACGAGGTAAGCCATCAAGCAAAGCAAAATCTAATCACGGAGAGCTAGAGAGTCTGTGTTAACTGGGCTCGGTATCAGAAGATCAGCCTAATGTAAATTAATGTCCAGAAGTATTTGAAAATTCCATCACACAGGAGTATCTCTGCCAAATAATATACCAATTGTTATTTTATTAAAATAAACATTGCCTCTCATATGCTTCATTAACAAGGTCTCTCACCCTCTAAATATTCATCCTTTACCCGGCTACTGAAATCTGACTCTTCCCTCAAGAAAGCATCCAGTCTCCCTGCAGGTTTCATCAGCACTAACCCAAAATGTCAACTCTCCTCATCCTGTATCAATAGAGTCAACCGAACATTTTTATGTGTATAGAACACGTATGAACTTTCCTTGTCACCTCTCTCTAAACAGTACATACTAGCTACTGGCACGCTGTTCACGGTATATCAGGGATTGTGGAAGCAATGCAAAGGTGATCTCAAGCATGTATGAGGTGCTCCCAGGCATTTGGGTCTTGTGTAAATATTCTGAACCTTATACAGAGGGCTTGAGCATCTGCGGATTCTGGAGGATCCTTGGAGGGTCTTGAACTTGCTTTCGAAAGATCTGACAGTCTGGATAACGCACTCTTGCATGATCTGACCTATTAAATAACCCTCTCACCCAGCTCTTCCCAGCTCTCATTGCCCTGGCTTGAGCCAAACTCATCTCCCTCCAGACCACTACAACAGCTGCCAAAATGTATTCCTCCATTTTCCCTCTTGCCCACTCCAAAGCCATCCTCCAACAGCTCCCCAGATGACCCTCACATAGCCTTCTGACTTTCCATGATTCAGAATAAAATGCAGATGCCTGTATCTGGCCTGATGCAGCCAAGCTTATGCCTGGGTTTCCATCTCTATCTCTTACCATGTCCTCTTCCTCAACACCCTTGGTCATTCTCTCTCTCTGACCCCATCAACAGACCCAGCCAATCCCAACCCACCACACTCTGACCCCATCAACAGACCCAGCCAACCCCTCCCCCCACCCCCGCCACCACACACTCTTTATCCGCTCTTGGAAGAGCTGGGTCTTGACCTTGTTTGTTTTCAGTTCAGAGTCAGGACTCACAAAACCACAGTTTTGTTCCTCTCTTTCTAAAGTAGCCCCAAGTCCTAGGTCCCCTGTCACTTCACCCTGACTAGTTCTCCTGTGGTAATCTTAAAACTGTGGGAAGCCATCCATCTGAAGAGGATTCAGGTCTGAGCAGACAGACCAAACTGTTAATTTACACTAACTGTGCTTCAGATTATTAACGGGGGTGCCCTGTAGCCAATTACCTAATATCGACCGATTAACTAGTTAAGCTGTAATCAGTCAGCTGGCTGTTCAAGCTTCAGCCAGTTAAGTGTTTTCTACGTCTCTTTTCCACCTTTGCATAGCTGGAATAACATTGTTTATTAAAATTCTGGCTCACAAGTTATCCTTTATTTTCATTTGTCAAATAAACTCTCCAAAATTTATTTATATAAAGACTCTGCTTCTCATGGTTACAGTACAATTAACAGCTTCCTAGCCAAACTCCAGTTCTCTGGGAGCATCAAGTAATGAGGGAGAGACAGGACTGAGTTCACTGTGCTCTTTCTCTGCCGCAGAGGGGAATTGTGGGTCGGTCTTGCCCTATAATTCTGAAATCCTACAGATTTATATTTTGAGATATGTGAGTCTGTATGAGTAAATATTTTTATCCAAACTATGTTTTGAACCCACAACATAAACAGGATTGGAGCCTGAAGAGAAGCTTCCATGTTCTGAGCTAGGCAGACAAGGACTGAGAGAATATCTGTTGATAGATAAGTTCTTAGCGAACCGAGCCTCAGTCTGGACTCTACACGTGTGCAGCTGGGTTCTGGGGGGAGCCGCTTCTCCTGCCTTTTAGGCTGCCATCTTGGTGCTGCGTGATACCAGCTCACCTCTTCATGCCGGCACAGGGGAGAGGAAGGCAGGGGGCCAGGGGCTGCTTTTCACAAGGACGCTAATCATTCAGATCATGCATTTGATCCTGATCACAGTATTTGAACTTACCCGTTTCTGCTTTCTACTCTTCAGTCTGCAGACGGTTCCTCACTAAAGTGGAATGAGTTTGCTGCCTTTTCTTTCCAGAGTTCAGTTGTATTTTAAAAATGGAATCACTAGCATAGAAAGGGCTCTGACAAGGCACCCCAAAAATCAATAGTCAGTGCATAATTCCCAGGTGAGGTAAGGGTCGTGAACAGTGGGGATGCAATGTCCTCTTGCCCTCTAATCTCTGTTTTATCATTGGGGGGGGATGAGCTGGGGAATCAGGATCTAGTATCTCCATATATGGAGAAAAGAACAGACATGTATTCTGTTGCAATTGAAAAATAAAGATTATAATCCTGGTGGGGAAGGGGCAGTAATCGAGCTAAAAGGCTGACATTTAAGCAAATGTGTTGTGACTATCAAAAATAGGAATTAAAAAAAAAACTTGCCTGCATTTTAGCATGGGCCAGGCAGCTCTAACTCAGACTTCTAAATGCTACCACTTGTCTTCTTGTATTTCTCTGTTATTTTAAAGCTAGAAATAAGTCTATGAAAATTGTAATAAATCATTAAGCAAGCAAAAAAAAACTGGAAATTTTCAAAATCAGTTTCCTTGTGTTCATCACTGTATCTACTCATTTTTGTGCATTCTTTTTAAAAAGACAGTTTATTCCTTTATTTCAAGGGTGCGTGTGTGTGTGTGTGTGTGTGTGTGTGTGTGTGTGTGTGTACACGTGCACGCACATCCGAGCAAGTTCTCCTCTTCTACGTGGGTCCTGAGGATCTTACTTGAATCACCAGGCTTCGTGACAAGGACCTTTACCCAGCGAGCCACCTGGTTCATTTTGTGAATTCTTATAGAGAAACTAAACATATCATTTCAAGGACTCCATGCAAATATAACAATGTTACCATATTGACCAAGAATGTTCCTTTATATTTTATTTGTATCTATTTTACATTTTCCGAGTAGTGTATGTGCATGTGCAGTGTGTCTACAAGGTATGAAAATGACTAAGGGAGAGAGGCATGCTGGGTAACAACATCTGGCTCCTCTGTAAACTCTGGTCATGGGTCTGCTCTTTCTCCAGGGGCAACTCATTTTCTCTACCTGCCCAGCAGTTTCCTTATCTAACATGGGACGGTGAAGAATCAGGGAAGTCATTCTCAATAACATCATCGCTTCAGAGAGCCCACAAGGAAGGCATTCGGGAAGTGTGCTACATAAAACCGACTTGTCAAACGCTTGGTTAAAGTCACAGACAGGTGACATCTTTAGCAATTGAACTTCTGAATTTTTGCAACTCAAGATCCTTTCTAGAGCCATGCCTCCCCCCAATGGAACCTCTTTCCTTAGATTCAAGGGTTGAAAGGCTGCAAACAAACTCAGTTTGTCAGGATGCTCATAGACATCAATACATCAATCAGATCACAGAATTACATTTAACAGAGTCTAACAGTTGGGGGCGGGGATTGTTGTGCAATATCTTTTCTTTACTATATCCGCCATTTAACTAGGAAAGAGCAAAGCCCGTGCATCTCCTTCTCTGAGTGTAATTCAGGTGACTTTCTCCCAGTGTAATTTTAGCCTGCATTGGAGACACTAGAGACAAGGAAGCTGAAAATGTCACTGACCTTTTGTACCCGTAAAGATGCCAGTCCCTCTGACACCTGCTGGACCCAGAGCCAAGCTGACAGCTTTCTTTTTCACTAGTGAACTGCAGTTTGACCTGATAACCTCACCAGGAGTTTTACAATGCCCCAGAATTGCTTTAGACATCATTTGTTTTGGAGACAAGGCACATCACACTTTGCGTTTAGAATTTACTCCTTCTGGAAGAAACGATAGGGATACCATCTCAGTGTCAGAGCTGTGACATGGGACTCTAGCAGGGTTACCTTCAGCTGAAGCCGCTGAGCCATCCACGGCGCGCTACCCTGGGACTTCCCTGTGCTCTGCACCTTGTCAGGACAGCTTTAGTAAAATCAGTGTCTGGTCATGCAAAATAATGTATCAACATTTTGGTCACTAATATGAAACAGTACATGTAGTTTGAAAGCTTTTTTACACTCAGGATCTAATTCACACCCAATGTTCTGTAACATTTCTTCCTCCACAGCTGCAAACCCACAGGCGATGACTTCTTACTCTCACTTAATTGGCTACATCAGAAAGAATGTTTTAGTTTGTAGCGGAGTCTTTGAGGGTGACATATGTTTCAAACCACAGTGGAGTGGAGAGGGGCAAAGCAAACAGGCACCTGCAGAATAGGGAAGTAGGAACAGCAACCCTCCCTCTCCATGATTAATCCATCGCACTTTCTGAAAGCAAGAATCACATGAGGAAAACATGAATCCATTTGGGAGTGCTCTGCCCAGTCGCCCTAAAGCTTCCGACTAGGCACCATGTTCCAACACCAACACATTGCGACACCAGGCATCAACATGAGTTTTGTGGAGGACAAATGATACTTAAACAAGAGCAAGTGGGAGTCACGAGGGTCAGTCGGAAGCAGGGGCTGTGAGAACCGGAAGAAAGTCGCCAGATAAGACAGAGTAAGAACTACGAAAGGTGAAATAAGACTAGGTGATGTGTTCGGCATACCACGTGGTGCACACTGAGCCATCTAACAGTAGTGCCTTAATGGGCTCCAAGCTCCTGGCACAGCTCTCTGTGAAACACAATTTGCATTGCTCTCAACCCAAGTGGGAAGCTAACTCAGAGGCCAGACTGGAAAGTGGGCCACAGCAAACCCAGAAACACAAGGTATAAGAATCTGAGAACAAGACCCTGCCAATGCTCACCAACCCATCTACCCACTGTTGCCAGGGGAAACAGAGTTCCGATAAGGTGGCTGCATGACTATGGGTACGAGTCCGCCACAGCTAAAGCTGGCTTGCCCGGGTTTATCAACAAGGACTAGTGGAGAAACCAGAACCCCTGAAGCTGAGAAAACCACAACACAGTAGGACTTTCCCCCATCCTTTTTTTTTTTAAAGGATTTATTTATTTTACATATATGAGTACACTGTAGCTATCTTCAAACACACCAGTAGAGTGCATTGGATCCCATTACAAATGGTTGTGAGCCACCATGTGGTTGCTAGGAATTGAACTCGGAACCTCTGGAAGAGCAGTCAGTGCTCTTAACCACTGAGCCATCTCTCCAACCCCCAACTTTCCCCCATCCTTAGCTATTACTCTTTGGATCCCTAGGGATCTTCTGGGAGCTGGGAAGAATAGCATAGATCTTAGAACTAGGTTCCGGCTCCCTGATGGAGCCGAGTGACTCCAAGCACCACTGTGAAGACAGCAGTGAGAGTGTCTCAAAGCCACGGCTCTGCGCCACCCGGCCCATCATAATGAGAGGAGCACCACAGATGACAGGAAGTTTGGGATGAAAGTGGGTACAGCTCATGACGGGTCTAAGCGAAGTAAACGGGAACTGTTCCCCAAGGAGAAAGAAGCAATGACTGGGAGCACATACCTTCCAATTCATTTTACTGTTCACTGGGGTTTATATCATTTTAATCTTGAATTTTTAATTTTATATTTATATTATATTAGTTAATATTATATTATTATATATTTAATATATGAAAATAAATATATAAGTAATATAGCATATATTATTTATGGTTAAACTAATATTACATTGTATACTATTATGTATTTATAATTATATTACTATTTGTGTGTTTTAAAATTTTAAATTATTTTAAGTCTTTAAAACTTTTTGATAGGTACGCTTTGGTGCCTGAAGTGTCCAGTTGCTGTGTTGTAACTTGTATCTCGTTGAGAAAGCCCTCTAAGTCTGTCCACATTCTGGCATAAATGCTTTTCTTCTTCCCAGTCCTGACTCTTTCTCCCATTTCTGTCTTCTCCATCCTCTTTCACTTTACTACTTAAATATCGATATACACTGCCAGTTCCATTTCTAAGATGGGCCGATGATCAAACAGAGGAGCAACAAACAAACAAACAAAAACAAAAAACCCCAACCCCCCCCCAAAAAAACCAAAATAAAACAAAAAACAAATAAGGAATTTAATTCACAGTCTATGAAATAAAGTTATTAAATCAATCTATGACTTAGAAAACAGAGTTACCGAGATGGATGAAAGAATCAGGAATTTAGAGGGGAAACATCAAAGGCCAAGGGAGGATTCAACAAGGAAATGGAGGCGCCAGAAGAGAATCAAGAGGAACGAAAGAATCAATCAATCCAATAAAGAACATCAGAAAGCATTGCCAGAGACAAGCCCACACAGAAAATCGAATGCCAGGGACAGGGGACAAAGTCAAAGCAATAACATACTGAGATATACATATATATATGTATGTATATATACATATATATATACATATATATATGTATGTGTGTATGTATATATATATATATATATATTATATATATATATAACTTGACCAAAACTGCTATGAACTCTGGGATCTGTTCAAACAGCCGTACTTAAGAGTCCGTGAGGTAGAAGGATCTGAGATAAAAGTTAACCGACTTACAGAATCTATTCAATGAAATGATGACTATAAAATTTCCAAACCTATATAGAGAAAAAAAAATAGTCAAATCAAGGAAATATTTAGAACTCCAAACAGTCACGACCAGAGAACATTCTGTCTCTGACATATTGTGACGGATGCAGAAATGATATTTAACAAAGTTCAACATGACCAGGTGGAAAATGTCTGGAAAAAATAGGAATGAATGGAACTTAGCACAGCACACTCGGAGCTGTACACAGTAAACCCATAGTCAACAGTGTACTGAATGAGGAGGGGGGGAATCAAGAGCATTTTCTCCAAAATCTGAAAATGGTAAGCACTCTTTTCTCTACTCTTATTCAATATAGTGCTCTAAATGCAACCTGTAGAAATAATATGAAAGAAAGTTACAAAAAAGTAAAAATAAAATAAGAGAGAAAATTTTCTTAGTTAGGGTTTTGTTGCTGTGAACAGACACCATGACTAAGGCAACTCTCATAAAGGACAATGTTTCGTTAGGACTGGCTTACAGTTCCAAAGGTGCCATCCATCATCATCATGGTGGCATGCGTGGCAGTGTCCAGGCAGGCATGACAGGAGGAGCTGAGAGTTCTACATCTTCATCCAAAGGAATCCAGGAGCAGACTAGCTCTCAGGCAGCTAGGAGAAAGGTCTCAAAGTCCACCCCTACAGTGACACACTTTTTCCCAAAAGGCCACACTTGCTCCATCAATGCCACACCTACTCCAACAAGGCCACACCTCCTAATAGTGCTGCTACCAAGGCCAAGCATATTCAAGTAACCACAGAAGTCAAGTTATTCAAAAATGCTCTGACTCTAACTAAAACCCACAAACTCCAACTTGAGGAGGAAAGGGTTTATTTGGCTCACACACCAGGTCACAACCCATCACTAAGGAAGTACTGGCAGAAATCATGGAGAAATACTGCTTGCTGGCTCACTCACCCATTCATGCTTAGCTAGTTTTCATACAAAGCCTGGGACCACCTGCCTAGGGTTGGTGCTGCCCACACTGGACTGGGCCCCTCTGCATCAATTAATTATTAAGATAAGCCCCTGAAGACATGCCCATAGACCTATCGGATCTAGGCAGTTCCTCAGTTGAGGCTTCTCCTTTCTGATGACTGAGGTTGACAATTCAGGACATTAAAAACCTTCTGAACAGCACAGGAATGTGAACAGTCCAGCTCATAAAACATGAGAAAACCGTTGTCAGCTTGAGACAGGAGTGAGAGTCTGAAAAACAGAGAAAACTGAAAACACCAGCCACTCAATAAAAGGGCCAGTGAACTGAGAAGACATTTCTCAAAAGAAGAAATTTAAATGATCAATAAACATTTTTAAGTGTTCGGTATACATAGCCACCATGTGAATGCAAATTCAAGCAGTTTTGTGATTCTGTCTCATGCCCTTCAGAATGGATACCAACAGGGAAACAAATCACAACAGATGCTTATGAGGTTGTGGAGAAAGAGGAATCCTGTTCGCTGTTAGTGGGTGTGTAAACTGGTATCGCCACTATGGAAATCAGCGTGAAGGTTTCTCAAGAAACTAAAAATAGATTGGTCATATAACCCATCCAGAGCACCCCTTCAGATAGACCCAAAAGACTCTGCATCCTGCCTCCAAGGTATTTCCACATCCAGGTTTCTTGCTGTCCTGTCCACAATAGCAAGGAAAGATAATCAACCCAGATGTCTACTGACAGACGAATGAGACACACAGACACAACGGGCTTATCTGCTGCCATAATGAAAAATGAGATTCGCCGACAATAATAGATGGAATGACAAATACCATATTAAGTGAACTATTCCGGACTCAGAAAGGGAAACCCCAAAAGTTCTCTCTTGTGAGAGACACTTCTAGCTTTTATATACGTACATTTTTGTGAGAGTGTGGACTGAGGTCATGAGACTCGAAAGGGGTACAGGGGGAAGAGAAAAAAAGAGGCGTTAAGAGAAGAGTTTGGGAGGGTAATTGGGTGCGGGTAGGAGATGGGGGTAGGAAGACTGGGAGGGGGTGTCAATCAAAACAAAATATGCATGAAAATGTCCTAAGGAAACCTGTTACTTTATGTGTTAAGAATAAGCCAAGGGCTGACAGGGTAGCTGTAAGTGAAAATACTCAACGAATGATGAATTAGAGAACCCAAGGAGGAAGTAGAGAACTGACCCCCCACAAAGTTGACCTTTGACCTCTACACTGATGTCATAGCATGGATGCACATGAGGGAGCGCACATGCACAAGTGTGTATATGTACACACACAGAGAGAGAGTTCTAAAAATCAAATCAATCAAACTAATTAAAGCTGAAGCATGTGCCTTCCCACGCTGCCTACTGTTCAGCCTGGTAAGGTTCCTGGCGCTCCCGTCTGGTCCTGGGAAAGCTATACAAGTACAGTAGCAACCGGTTCCGGGTCACAGTACAGCTCCAGAGATGTTCTCAGAGGCATAGCACTCCTCGTCAGTCAGTTTTGTAGTCTTGAGTAATTTATAGATGATCAGAGAACAAAGCAGAACCTGGTTCTTCAGCCCTTCTAACTAACGCTTTTAATGAGTGTCTAGTTCCTCAATTAAAACTCTTGTAAAGTACAATTGCTTCTCCTTCTTGCATTGTGCAAAAGCCTGTATTTCTGTAGATTCCAAGTCAAGCTGCTGACCCTACCCCCAAATTCAGCACCTTAACTAGACAGAAGGCCGTTTCTCTTCCATGTAGCAGTCCAGAGGCAGTGTGGTCCTAAGGATGAAATGATTCTACTGTCATTAGAATGACACTTTTCTCTGAAGTCAAGAGCAACTCCAATGGTTGGCTGTTTCTCAGCCAACTGAGAGGAGAAATTAGAGAAAATATACAGCGATTTTCACATAGCTTCAAACCTCCCGTTCAGAGTACTGGCTAGCACTGAGTCACACAGGACTCCCACTCAGGAAGAAGACTGAGGGAGTTAGTCAGTACATAGGCAATCAGGTGCCCAACTCTTGGAAAGAAGGGAAGTTGTCTGTAAAAGAATACCTTTAATTTCGGTGCTCGGGAGGAAGAGACAGGTGAATCTCTGAGCTCAAGGCCAGCCTGGTCTACAGAGTAAAGTCCAGGACAGCCAGGACTACACAGAGAAACCCTGTCTCAACAAAAGAAAAAAAATCAAGTGGTTTCTAGAGTAAATCAGTACCAGCGGTGTCTACCTCCGCCATGTCTACCTCCGCCATGTCTACCTCCGCCATG
>JANHMN010000012.1:6682748-6702850 GCA_030674055.1 Rhabdomys pumilio
CCGCCATGTCTACCTCCGCCATGTCTACCTCCGCCATGTCTACCTCCAATGCCTTTTTGTGAGTAGCCCACTCATCCTGTCTTGAAGTAGGATTCTAATCTCTTCTGATCTTCATATGACAGAAAGAGTAAGCAAAGGCCTCCTCTGGCCAGAGTTGTAAGTCAGATTCCTATTTCACTTACTGGTCTTTCTGCTTAGCCCTCCCTCTCCTTGATTGGGTATCATCTTGCTGATGAGACCAAACACCGGAAAAATGGAGAACAGACATTTGTCTCAAGTTTCTAAAGTCTCCATCTACAGCTTTTTGGACCTCCACAAAGTTGACCTTTGACCTCTACACTGATGGCATAGCATCAGTGTTTCCAAGTCTGTGGTGAAACCAGACACCACAGCGAGGTGTGTGTCAAGAAAGCCTCCCACCTCAGACAGCGAAGGAGCAGAATGAGCCAGGGTCCTTCAAAGGCATGCCCCAATGCGCCATGACAACTCCCGCCTTCCCAGAGTTCCCAGCATCCCTGAAGCACCATCAGCTGGGGATGGAGCTTTCAGCACACAGCCTTCATGGAACATTTAGGATCCAGACCATCATGCTGCGGCTTTGAGTGGCGGCCGTTCAAAATTGCTGAGAAGAGAACATCTCTGTGATCTTTACCCTGAGTGAGCTTCCATGGTCTGGCTGGGGAAGGCTCTTCACAGGAAGTCTTCATCTTTCAGTTTACCTGCTACTCTACTGTTTGGGGGATGCTAATTTGACAACCAAGATTACATAGCCCAATCTTTCAGGACCAAGTCATTAAACTATAAGGCACAGAAAGATGGGCCTCTCAGATTGGAGACACACTCCTCATCCCCATTTACTAGTCCAACTTCCTTTTTCTCTTTTAATACATTGTTAATTATGGTAAGGACTTGCCTACAATACCTGCAATGCCTGTTCTGACTCTTGACCTTTGAGCAAAAAGTCAAGAGCACAAGGCCTGTCTTCCAGATAAGGGCAGTTTCTGAGATGCTACAGCGTAGCAATTGCTACCAATGTTTCTAGCTAAATATTGTGTCCATATCATCCCCTGTGTTATCCAATGAAAAAACTTAGATCTTCATTATGGAGACTCCCCATTTCTACTACAAATTTCTATATTGACTATGACACATGCTAAGTTCCTCTCTTAAAGTCCCCAAATACATATATATATATATATATTGTTTCTAAGCCAGCAGAAATGGCTGTTTATAAGTAAGATACAGAAGATTTGTGTTAAGGCTTCACTACCATCTGTATTCTGGTGGCATGTATGTTCAAGCACATGTAATATCTTTCTGTGTCACCTTCTTTCATCATTTCTTTATTCATTTATTCTAGTTGCTATCTTCACTGAATCCCTAACATGTGCCAGACATTTAGTTAGCCAGTAGAAACACAAAACATGAGACAGAAGCACCTAGAATGTTGACACAAAAGTTTGATTTATTTAGATAACTTACTTAAAAATTTTTGTCATTCTTTTCTGAACATAAAATTGTTTCTAGAAATCAAATTTAAGCACACAAAAGAAAGTGATGTTTTTTTACTTTCCTTGATTTTTGTATTATTTACTTATATTGGCCTAACTAAAAATTATATTTAAATGTAAAGTTCAGCAAATCATTTAAGATACAAAAATCATGGCAATAAGAACAAGCTTCAGCCCAGTCCTACCTCTGCACTCTTACCAATCAACAGCTATTGTGATACTAACTTTCTGTAATGAAAATAAAGTTACAATAGGCAAAAGCCATTCTCCTCTGCTGAGTTCTCTCCAAAGCCGAGTCCCACTTCCTGGCAAGCTGCCTGTATCATCCCATTTGTATATAGAATAGAAACAGGAGAAGGCTCACCTGTGAAGTTTGAAATTAGGATGGGGTACCAATGTCCAGGCCATCTAGAATACTAGTGAAGTCTGGGGACAGACACAGCTGTTGGCTAAAGGTACAATCAGGTTGTAGCACCTACTTAAGAGCATTAAAGTTCTGGTGGGGGTTTGCCCTTCTTCCCATAATGTAGAAGACATAAGAGAAACAAGATGTCAAGCACTGCAGCAGCTGTGGTGGAGGTTCCAAACTATGTATGATACACACTCTCTTCTCTCAGAGGAGCTGTTTTCTTTTCTCCTGAGGGGAACAGGCCTGGCAAGGTGGCTCAGTGGGCAAAGGTACTTTTTGCCAAGGTTAATGACCTGAATTTGTTCCTCAGAACCTACATGAGGGAGGAGGAGAACTAATATCCTCAAATTTTTGTCTGATTTCCATAAACGTACTATGGTACATGCCTCCCTACACCACACACACACAGACAAACACAGACACACACACACTCACACACACATACACACACTCACTCATACACACACTCAAATGCTCTCACACATACACAATGTAATTTTTTATTTTTATTTTTATTTTTATTTTCAGGCCATTGTGATGAAGAGAGTCTGAAATTCTGGCATACTATGTCTGTATTTTCCCATCAGAGCCTGAGTTTTCTGAGCCACAGCTGAACCCTGCAGGGTTCTGGTCCATGGCCCTGTTCTGGTCAAATAATCATGATGGCTCTTTGCCCCTTTTGGCCTGAAGACACATTTTGGCATTTGGAACACAAAGCCAGGTGGACACAGAAATGATTTTATAACAGATCCGTGTAGTTCTTTACCTGAAAGCAAGACAATACAGCGGGACCAAAAGCCTGAGGCCACTGATTTCTGAACCTTTTATGTCAGTAGCCAGTCACGAGCTCTCTGCCCAGCATTAGAGAAAGTCCCTCGTTTTTCTACACCTTGGTTCTACAATTGTTACGTACAGACTAGATGATCTCCACCCAAATCCTGCCAGTTCTAAATTTTTATATCTGGGTTATCAGTTTGACACTGTGGAATAAATAGATCTATGTGTCTGGATGTTTGCCACGAGGCTGGCTTTCTTTCTATAGATACGTATGCTAAAGACTAACCCAGATTCAGACTCCTAAATTATTGTAGCTTAGTATATGTGTCAGGTACACCATCCCTGGTACTCACTGGAATATTCAGGGATAGTGTACCTGACACATATACTGTCAGGTACACATATACTTAAGGGATTCTACACTAGTGTGTGCATGCTTTCCAGGTGCAAAACAGACCTCAGGCTTCATCCTCCCAATGCCAGAACATCCTTCTCCCCCTGGAGGCTGTAAACACATCCAAAACTCAACAAATATGCCTAAAATAAATCTAATCCTAATGCAAAAATAGTCTTCTTTTAGTTTCCTTTAGCTGATAGAGAAAAATAAGAATTAGAACTTTGTACTTTTTGTACATACGATTTTGCATAATTTATTTAAGATTATAGACATCAACAGTTCCTATCATTTGTCTTCGTTAGGTTTGCTACTGCTGTGATGACCACCATGGTCAAAACCAAGTTGGGGTAAAGGGTTTACTTGGTCCACTTCCTAGTCCTCCGCTGAAGGAAGTCAGGTGGGAACTCAAGCAGGGAAGGAGGCAGGAGCTGATGCCTTGGAGGAGTGATTTCTTACTGCTTGTCTCCTTATGCCTTGCTCAACCTGCTTTTCTTATAGACCCCAGGACCACCAGCCTAGGGATGGAACCACCCACAATGGGCTGGGTCCTTCCCCCATCAATCATTAATTAAAAAAATTCCCTACAGGCTAATCATTTGGAGGCATTTTCTCAACTGAGGCTCCCTCCTCTGGTGATGTCTAGCTTGTGTTGACACAAAACTAGACAGCACAACATGTCTCCAAATCTCAACTTATTCCAACACTTAATATATATGCCCTTACATCTTATCTATAAGATAGAGCTTCTTTGATCCATAAGAGGTTTTATAAATATGTACAGTCAAAGATCAAAAGGAGTCTTCCTGTCTTTTTTAATTACTCTGCTAAAACAGGAGGGATTACAAGCCAGTCACTCAATCTGATGTGACACCCGCTGTCAAAGCATCCTGTATGATATGGAGACTTGTCTCTACCATCTACAAGGAGCAGAAGAAAATACTGGGCTGAAGTGTGGGAACAAACTCTTGGCAAACTCAGAAATACTTTTCATGTTGTCTCAACCTGGCTGATGATTGCTTTAGAACAAGTATCCCACTGTGGCTGGACACTTGATCTGCAGGATTCCTTAAAAGAAAGGAGAGGGTGGCAAGAACGTATCATATGCTCCACAAAGATACAAAACGTTCCGGACATAGCCTAGCTCTCAAGGCGCTGTCAGACTAGGTAGGTCACTTAAGTACTTCTAAAAATACAGGGCAGGGTAACTTTCCTGGCCTGGCTTTCATTAGACACCAGACCAATTAATAGACAAGAAATAGCCATTATCAAAGTTTGCTTTGAGAAAATTGCAATATTTGCTCAGTCTTCATTGTGTGATTCTTGTTCGTGGAATCTTCCATTCAGTTTCTTTTAGTAAATTCAGTGCTAAACTGCCCGTCAAGGTTTGTATTGTATTGTATTGTTTTTGAAACATTATGTATAATAGAACCATTTCCTAAATCAAGTATTATTAGCCTTCATATTTGTTTGTTTGTTTGCTTTCCCCCCTGAAGTTTTAATTTTACAGTGTGTTTCTGCTAATATGTTCTCAAGTATTCCTGTCCCCCGACTCCACCCAAACAACCCCCATCCCAGTTTGTTAACCTTACTAAATGCAAGAATATCTCTTGGAAGCTGCTTACGTCCAATAGCACTTTCTAGAATTCCACGTATCATTTGTTAAACATGCTTTTACATTCTCCTCTGCCAAAGGCTAATAGTTACAGATATAGCATTGAAGAACACAGACATAGTCCTGTCTCCACAGAAATGACTGCCAAAATAGATTTGGACAGGAACCCAGGGGCACCAAATGGGAGAGCGATAGAGAATCCGGCTGTAGCCAGAGCAGAGGCTGCTGCAAAAGAAGAGCCTCATCCTAGAAGAACCAAAGCGATACTCCAGCTAGAGTCCTGGGCATGCGCATGCGCAGTTCCCGCTGGGGTTCTGCCGCACGTGGGCCTGCCCGCTTCTGTGCATGCCTGAGCATAACAGGGTGCTCATGCAGAGGCAGTCTGATGTATTCCTTGAATAGTACCAGTAGACACAAGCCAAGTGCTGTCTTAAGCTCTTTATGCAGATCTTAGGTTTTTGTTTTGTTTTTCACTTAATCCTGTTTTTGGAGCAGTGTTTGAATCTAGACAGCCTAGCTTAGCCTTAACTCTCTGGCCCTGACCTCCAAACCTCTGTACCCCAGCGTGTTGACGAGCACACCATAGCCTACGTCCTTCCAGGAGCACTCCCTACTTTGACGTGGAGAATCAGGGGAAGTGTTTCAATTCTCACAGTTACTAAACCATGCAACAGGAAGTTGGTACAAGCACCCTAAAACACGGAGTGCACCCTGGCCTGATTGCACAGACCTCGAGTTCGGGGCAACCATCAGGAGTGCTGTCAGGCTCTGTGATGCAGAGAACTCCATGTTGGAATTCCCAAACCCAGAGACCAAGGGACCATGGAAGAAAGGTGTTTAAAGAGTGACAGCTTGTTAGGAGAAGGATGAAGGGCCAGATTCCACCATTGAAGACAAATCTTTCCACCAGGATTCGCAGCAACAAAAATGAAAAAGCCCATGCCGCTGTCAAGAAGACGCAAAAGGCAAATCCTTTAAATCTACCAACCTTAGTTAGCTTTCCCTGGCGGTGTGATTGGATTGGATACAGACACGTATCCCTTCAAGTGGACAGAATTCCAATGGGGCGAGCAGCAGAGGTCAGCTTCACAGGCAGAGAAGGGGTGAGGAAGGCAGAAGACTAAGAAAAAGTAGTTGGTCATTTCTGCTCTGTTATTAGGACACTGGGGAGATCAGTAGAGTCACAGGAGACTGGTTGCCACCATGTCATTTCCATTAGCCTTGGTGACGGTGAGGAGAACATCACTGTCACACTGAAAGAGAGTAGCTCATTTGATCAACATGGCTGTCATCTCTCTCCTGACTTCTCAGGATGGTCATACAGCAAAGAATTTCCACTTGGTGGTATGGAGCTTTAGCCAGGTATCTCTGTTTTGAGCCTTGCTTTAGGCTATTTGGGGCCAGCACAGAAATGTATTCTGGGGGGAAGGGAGGGCTTCCTATGGTGCTTATGGAACAATGTCCTAGAAAAGTAAACTATAGACCAAGGAAGGAAGGACTGTTTAGCCCTGAAGTACAAGAAAAATTGCTTCAGGACCAGCAAGACAGGTCAGAAAGTAAAGGTACTTGCCACCAAGCCTGGTGACCTGAATTCAATCCTCTGGAACCCTCATGGCAGAAGGAAAAACCATTCTCACAAGTTGTCCTCTAACTTTGACATGCGCTCTATGGTGCTTGTGCCTTCCTCATCCGCATCCAGTGGATATATAAGCAAACATATTTAAAATATTTTAAATTAAAAAAACACATTGCTTCAAAGAATTGAAAGGTCACTATTGCTGTGCTTATGAACAAATATGGTGATTTTAGAATCCATGTTTTGCCTGGCAGTGATGGTGCATGCCTTTAATCCCAGCATTTGGGAGGCAGAGGCAGGTGGATTTCTGAGATTGAGGCCAGCCTGGTCTACAGAGTGAGTTCCAGGACAGCCAGGGCTACATAGAGAAACCCTGTCTCAAAAAAACAAAGAAAAAAAAAAAAGAATCCATGTTTCTTTTCTGTCTCTTCCACTCTGAAGGCACGAGGGAAAAAAAACCACTCAGTGCACTAATTAAATCCTACCTGAGGATCTGGTTCATACTGGTTTCTATTCTTTGTAGGGAACAGACCGAGACCAGGGTACTAGAACTACTAACAAAGAGGGAGTGGGAAATGAATTATTAACAGAGACAACAATTCAAGTGAGAGATTCTCGGAAGAAGTTGTGCCTGAATTTTAAAAGTAATGCCTTACATAAGAATAAAAGAAAGTGAGTCTTGTTTTTCCGGTTGAGGAAGAAGGAATCACACACAGAGGAGCCGCCCTACACCCTGTCTGCTGAAGAGATTAAGGAGATACAAGCACCTTCAAGTCACCCAAGACGTGAGAGATGGAAAGCATGGCCGGCTGGACTTGTCATCGGATGATATTTTTAGGAGAGCTTATTTTGCAAGCTAGAATTACAGAACAGAAGAAAGATGCAGTCAATTAAAAGTATTTAAAGATGAGTTTCTGGCACGGGAGAGGATTGGCAGGAGAGTCATAACCCGTGACAAAGAACCAGAAGAGACTACTATTTCCACAAAGGCCTGGGTGCCACTTTAAAATGACATTTTAAGATAAACTGATTACACCCCGATTGCCAGTTCAAAAGGGAGTGGTGTATAGAAGAATTAACAAAGAGGATCCAGACCTCTGCCGCAACGGGAAAGGTTGCTCTATTTGTTATTTCAGCTCTGACGTCTATATTAAAGCTCCTAGCAGTGGGTGGGACTATAAAATCACACTGCCATAGAATCCCCACACTCGGTTTTCATGACCTGTGAGACACTACTATCTGTCCCGCCCCCCACTGGAGCCTGTTATTTCTATTCCCATGTAGGAAGCTCAAGAGCTAACATGAGACAGATGGGAAAACATGCACGTAAGAGTATGAAGCCGGTCCCTCCACCCTACCTCTAGGCCCTGGGTTCAATAAAATGAGGCCTGAATCCGGAGATGTCAAAGAGATGAAGATACTAAAGAGAAGAAATTGCAGCTTTCTCGTCTCGCTCTGTCAAACCCATTTCTTAGAGTGCCTCAACTCTTGGTGACTATAGGAATATCCATGTCTTCTATTATGCTTAACTTCCTGTAGCTCAGTGGGGTCCCATCATCTACACAGAATCTTATAGAAGACTCCACACACGTATCTATCTTGGCTCTAATCCAATGATTGCCTCGCTTTCCAAAGCCTTTCCTCTTTGAGTGTGGATCTTTTCTCTAGACATGATCTTCCTCAACCACTTTTAACTGGAAGAGCCGGCCATGGCTTCTCTGTCTGCCTCCCCACACCGCCTCACGGTGCCAGACACATACAAGATGCTCACTAAAACTGTAAAGAATCAGCCGCTCTCTAGCCTGTTCTCCTCCTCTGTGACAAAGGTGACCTAACTGGACCCCTGTGAGAAGCTGTGTCATCTATCGTGAGAAATGGATCTGTTTCGTAAAACACAATGTTTCAGTTGCCAGAGATTCAAATTTCTGACTTTGAATTCGATTTTATCTTAATGTAGTTTGTACTTCTACAGGTTTTCCCTTTTCTCATGTAGTGATGATCAATAGTATAAGCTGACATCTATGAGGTGTTTATCATGTGCTAGGCATTGGGAATTACCTATATTTGCCATTTCATCTTCACAGTCATGCTCCTCGGTGTCTAGCTGAGGAGACCAAGGCACAGAGATGCAAGGCAACTTCCCCAAACTCACACAGCTAAGGTTAGCATTAAAATACACAAGAAACTCTGCTTTAAGTGTGCCACGCGGTGTAGTCAGAGAAATGATTGTCCATGGATTGTGTCCCCCACCTCAGCTATTCAAATGCAAACACTTTGCGTGACTGCTTCATTTTAATCCTCTCAAAACATTTTTGAGGTTTATATTATTGTGTTTGGGGCTCTGCTAACCTCTCTAGTTCTTAGAACACTACTTAAAGTGGGATTTTTCTGACTCAGTTTCCCCCTTCCTACAATGCCACTGTGGATAGTCATTGCAGTTTATGGATGTAAAGAATGCAGATTAGATCACGGTGTGTGTCGGGCTCTGTCACTGCAAACAATTATCACTTTTGACCTGTCACCTCTGACCTCTGGCCTTCCTTCCTCATCAAGGTCTCCTTCCTAAGCTGCAGATGCTCACTCTCTAGTTACTACCCAAAGCATGATCATTTCTCTCTAATATTTGGGCTGTGTTTTGAAATAATTGTTTTGTCCAACAATGAAGAGATAGGCCTGAAGGAAAAGTGCCAACCTGTGTGAAACGTAACTGCACCCCCGCACCATGGCTGGCATGAACGTGAGGTGGGCAGACGCTTGGTGATTCATGGGGTATATAAGCACACGCAGAAAATTGGAAGAACACAGCCAGCAAAGAACGCAGATAGATGGCTGGGAAGCAAGGCCACGGAGCCGAAGTTGACCTGCAGGAGACAGGGCAGGAGAAACACACGGGCAGAACGAAAAACACTTTCTGTCTTCCAAGGGTAGAGTTTTAACACTTCACCTCATTTGTGATCGACGGTGTCTATTTAAATGAAATTAGGATTTTCAAAAGTACGTGTTATGAAATCACTTAAAGAGCAGACCGGGCCCATCTCCAAGGCGCGAGGGTCTCACCGGAATGGAAGGAAGGAAGTTTATGACCAGGCTTGCATTTCTTTCTTGCTTTCCCACGCTTTTCAAAGGCCAGTGTCCTAACTCTTTCTCTAATATTTGGAAGGAAGCTCGGCAGTTGTGAAAATAGATGCTCCAAAGACCTGACCTAAATATTTACATTCTGTTTCTTTAGTTAAACAATTGGCTTTGTTCTTTAAGCATTTAGGTCAAAATACTTAAATGTTTTAAAACATCAATAACCGGAGGATATAGGTGGGGTTTTTTTTTCCACTCAATAGTCTAAACTTGCAGGTTTTAGCAAAACCTTCACAAGAGAAGAATTGGGAGCTTTAAAGCATAATGCATACACACACCCTGAAAATAGGGGAGAAAGGGAGATTGCTGGTTTTGCATTCTTTTCAACACAAAAGCAACTCCCTTCCACTTCCCTCCGATAATGCCGGCAAGCAGATATAGCCCTGACATCATGAGGAGAGCATTCCCAGCCCTCGCACTGTGTAGACTTGACCTCAGGGGTGTCCATGGGCTCTGTATACACCGGCACCTCACCTCAGAGCATTCCTGTGCATTCACAGTCACTGTCCCTCAAGACACAGAACCAGATCCAGACACCAGGAGATGTTGCAACTAGAGCAAACAATGTCACACCTCAGATGTGACACAACCACCGGCCAGGGACACCTGGCTTAGAGCATGTCCCTTTCCTTGAAGCAAGAGGTCACTCCTGTGAGGTCATCTTCTTTCCCTTCCATAAACTGAAGTTGTCAGCTTGGATATCAGAGCTAAGTAGGAAGGACTGACTACCTGGCCAAACTGCAAGAGGACATTTTAGAGGTTGGGTCAACCCGGCCTGAGGTTTGGGAGTCCAGGGCACAAAGTGGAAAGAGCAACTCGACAGAATGGAACCGTGTGAGAACAAGCCAGAAACAAGCCAGGGTTTTCTCATGAACCTCTTCCTTTGCTGGCTTCATTACACAGGCCTGTTCTGACCCTGAGCTGTGTGTGTCTGAACCCTGGAGCAACCCCAACCTCCACCCTCAACCCCTCCACCCTCCCACTTCTGAGTTCTTCACCCACGAGTTTCCAGAACCGTTCTTGTTCACACTGGAAGCCAGAGTAAGCTGTGTGTGTGGCCAGTTGTGCTGAACTGGTCAACTTTCTAACACTGGAATTGAGCCTTCAGTAATGAAGCTGATTGAAGGCCTTTCGCTGCAGAAACCTCAAGGAGGTGTCTGGATTCCCAGTCACCTCTATCAAACCTGACTAAAGCTTTTAGAACTGAGTCACTCGCTGACCTTCCTCTATGTGTCACATTGCTGGTATCAAGTTCCACCTGTCCCAATTCTTGGTTGATGACAAAGGTTTACCCTTGAGAGCTGAGTGACAGGGGCAGCTGACAGACAGGCTTCCAAACCAATTATAGAGGAGACCAGGAAAACTAATGTCCTACAAACAAAAAAAATTATAAAGGCAAGGAGGCCAAGTGGGTGTTCCAGTGGATGCCTTTGTCCAAAACTGTTTCTTGGGGTTGCCCAAAGTAAGATGATGGATCAGTTTAAGCAGTAGTGGCAGAGGGCCTAAGTTTACATTGTCAGAGGAAGAATCTGGGCCCAAAACCCTGAGGATTGTCTGCACATGTTAAAGCTGGCAAAGGAAGAGCAAGAACAGACCACATAGATCTCTAAAGTGCACTCAGGAGTACTAGCCACCATGGCATTTCCTAATACCCAAATTCTCTGAGGACGAGCTGGGAAAGACACTGCTCTGCTATTTCAGAAGACCTTCCTGCTGCATCTGCACATCCCTGGTCTCTCCAGTCCCGGCTCTTGCCCATTTTGTGGATTGCTTGCTGTATTCCTTCCAGATTCAGCCTTTCCTTCACTCATCTTCCCAAGAGTATACCCCTTCTCTGTACTCAGTGAGCAAGAAGAGCTCTGGCCCATTGGTGACTGTTCAGTTAGCACGCCCCTGTCCTAACCTTGCAAGTCTAAGGAGCAAGAAACAGCATGGAGATTGATAACACAGACAACTACACAGAGACCACGGGACCTGGGTTCTAGCTCACGGGTGCTACTTGCACTTGCAGTGTGTGTGGTCTTGCGGTGGTACCTCCAAGGCTTTCTCCCCGTCGACCTGCTTATGTCTCCTACTTGATGTGTTCTAAATGATGAGTGTGATGCTTGGCACACAGTCTGTTTTTCCCTGTACCTGTAGCATCAATGATCAGTGTTTCCATTAGTCACACATGTTCAAGATTTTACGTAATTTCTTGAAGGCATTTTTGTTTCGAGACTGTGTACACTCCGGTTTCTATAGTCCCAGAAGAAAACATGAGTTGGTCAAAGGTCACCAGGCTTGATTCTCGATTTGTCTAAAGTCAGCTCTTCTTAAGTGCCTACATCTCCGAATATAGTCTCTCACTTTATAGGAAAGAACAAGTCTTCCATTTGAGACTGCTTCAGTTTAGGAGTTGTCAGTGAAATTAATTGTAGGGTAGACTTGGGGGAAATAGTTTATGCTTGAATAATCTAATTTTATTGACACCTTTTTTTGATGCTAACACGATATTAAAACCTCTGTGGATAGCCATAGCTATTCCCTGGGTGAGGAAAGGGTTTGCTCACTTCCTGTCAGCTGACGTTCAGTCTTTTCATGGTCACCAAGCTTTATTAGATCACTACTTGACTTTTCGTCTTCCACAAGTCTTTCTGATCCTGACAAACAGTAAGCAAGACGCAGGTCCTCTGCAGAGCAGCAGCAGAGGAAAGAGAGGAGCGTTGGTGTGAACCACGAAGAAGGTTTGTGAGATGAAAAGAGGGAGCAGGAGTCCTGCTGGATGACTCAGGGGTTCTAGTGGCTTTTCTTCTGGCCTCATCCAGCTCTGGAGGCTTTATGCTGTTCCTCAGCCCCTTCAGAGTTTAAGACCAAGTGATCTGAAAGAGAGCACAACAACCTAATGCCTCTGTCCTCCTCTGTGGAGCCTGTTTCCAGATCCACTTCCACACTTCATGTGGAGCAACTGGGCAGTCATTCATCAAAAATGTGCTGAGGACCTACCTCACAAAGCCCCGGGGACAAACAAATCCTCATCGCCCAAGAATGTGACAATCCCCGCTCCCTCCCAAAAAGGAAAAAAAATTATAAAGTCAGTGTGAACAGGTAAGTAGGTGAGCGTGTGCACCTCAGCAAAGCTGCACAGATCCATATTCACATCCTGTCTCCTGTCACACCAGCTGCGTGACCTTGGGTTTCTGCATTCCATGTCGGAAACCCCCTCAGAGCACATGAGTCTGCCGTGGTTAGATGAGATAGCGGTTTCTTTGTTCTTGTTCTTTGGCTGTTGCTGCTGTTTGCTTGTGTTTGTTCTAATCTATGTCTGGACATAGGAAGAAGCTCAGTCAGTAAAGGATCAGTGAGTGGCTGGCAGCACTAACCTCTGCCTGGAGCTGAACTGAGGCAGACTTTATAAGGATACTTATAATTACAGTCCCTTCCCTTCCCCTCCCATCGGACAGCTCAGAACACCATCTTCTTACTACCCGTTCCATATGAATGGCAGAACTATTGATGGGCTGCCATGTGCCTGTTTACTCAGCTCTACCCACCAGAGCCCTCTTAACTCCTCTTCGCCACCTTCTCTCTCTCTCTCTCTCCTGCCCTCCCCCACCTTCTCTCCTCTCTTTCTCTCTCTCTCTTCCTCTCTGTCACTTCTCAGCCTGACTTTCCTAGTGAAGCACCACTTCTGAATTCCTTAAAACCAATGAGTCATACACCAGTCCGAGCTTGTGCACATTCCTGTCCCATACAGAACCCTTGCCTAATAAGTTTTTAGTTAATAATAAGACATTGGGCCAAGATTAGGACTAAAGTTAAACACGCACATGCTTCCTAAGAAACACCCTTTACCTGTGACCTCTCTACCTAATTTCACATACAACATGGTAACATGTAGGAAGAACCTGGACTACCCAGAGTCCTTCTTGGGGAAACAAAACAGATCCTCATAAATCCTGAGACAGGCCTCTGTTATAGTGGCTGGTAAGGCTAAATAAAGTCAAACTCAAGAGTGTCTGTCGGGGAGGGAGAACACCCGCAGGATATGGCTTCCGGTAGGGAGCACCTGCTCCCAAAGCTCTTGGGAAGGAGGTTGGAGGGCAGTGGGGGCTGCAAGCAACCACGTGACCTCGGAGCCACATGATCTCAGAGCTGACTGAGGCAGTAAGTAGAGATCCCAGAGATAGCCGGGAACGTGATCCCCTGGGAACAGAGGGGAAGAATGGTAAGGCCTTTCAGAACACCCTGCTACCCACCCAGGCGAAGGGGCTGTGGACTGAACATATCAGAGGAGGAAGCAACGTGCTCTGAGTTGCATGTTCACCCAGCTTACTCACGGTTATCTCAAGTGGGGCTGGAATGCCCCAAGCACAAAGCTGACCATGTCAAAGGCCGGAAATGAGCTGTTGACCTCCCAGAGGCCACGCAGGCACCTAGGGGTAAAGGCAGGCCTCTTCCTCACTGTCAAGTACAAGGGCATCTAGAGAATTTCACAACTCCCTGGATTTTACATTTTTAATTTTTCTAGATATTTTTAATGCTCGTGTCTTGCCACGTGTTATTAGATCTTAGCCACCAGAAAGTCTATATTTTCTGCTTTTTGTATGACGATTTGTAATGCTACTCATGGTGAGAGCATGCGTTTTCACTTGCTGACTAAACTGACCATGTTTCTGACTCAGATCTTAAGACTCATATACACAAGGCTTTCCAGAACCCTTGATTCACTCCTCTGCAAGGTCCTGCTGGCCCTCGGGTGACAATTTCTACAGTAAATTTACGATCTCATCCCCAAAGCTTTTTCAATATGTTTCGCGCTGTGTGGAGCCATGTTAGTCACTCCCTGGGTGAGGGGGTAGGGGAGAGGAAGGGGAAACAGGTGTCCATAGAACTGGAGAAAGCACCACCTTGGGGACAAGGTAAGGCCTGAGAGGGCTCTGCAACCTGGCTTGGCCTAACTCCACGCAAGTTGGGCAGTGCTGCTTAACCAGCCAGAATTGCATGAGAGCAGAGGAAAGAAGGAGGGAGGGAAGGAGGGAGGGAGGGAGGGAGGGAGGGAGGGAGGGAGGGAGGGAGGGAGGGAGGGAGGGAGGAGGAAGGGAGGGAACAGATTTCTACCCATAACCCTCATCAGGCACCACACAAGGTCAGAACTAGACTCTTAAGCCAGTTAAACAGTTAAAGCCCTTTTCTCCATTCCCCAAGAATCGGGACTAAATGGAGGTCAGATGTCCTCAGGTTCCCAAGCGCCCTCCCGGCAGCCCTACCCACGCATACTCAGAGATTTAAACAATTGAGTCCTGAGGTCACTGATAACTGGGCTCTTCCCACAGGGTGCAATCCACTGTGTTCGGGGACACCTGCCACTCAGAAAGAGGACCATGGCACAGGCACCTCCCTGCTCGCCCTCCAGCCCTGGCTCGCCTCCATGGGAACCGCTGTGGTTAAGGAGCAATCGGCCAACTTCAACACCAGCCCCAACTCCAACAGCACACTGGCTCCGTGTTCCCCAGGATGGGACCTGGCTGGGCCACAGGAATAACACAGCAGGACCAGGAAAGCCAGAGATTCAGTGTTGTTTCTGGAAAGTGGTGCAAGCCTGCGCTGGGGAACACAAGGCCACACAAGGCTGAAAGAAGCCCTTGTTGAAACAAAGTGGCTGCTCCCCGATCCACATACCACAAGCCCACTGCTCCTTCACACCTCCATCTTAGCTGAATTCCTGAAACCCTACAACTCCAGCCCTGAGTAACCTTTGAGATAAAACCACTGTGGAAATATATCGACTCAGTCACTGGCTAGCAAGAAATGAACTAAAAGGAGGCAGTAGACAGAAGGGGCTCGTGAAATCTGAAGCCCTGTAGACATGGGACTGTGAGTTAGAGAGATGAGCTGTGGCACAATCCAGACAAAACCAGAACAAGGCTGACTGTGACAGAAACTCACATCTATAGAGTCCAATACTTGGGAGGTAGATGCAACAGGGTTGCCACTTTGAGGCTGGCCTGGGCTACATAGTGAGTTCAAGGCTAGCCTGGGTTAAGGTAACAAGACTCAGACTCAATACAATGAAATCTAAAGGAGAATGAATCTTTGCTTTGCCTTTCTTAACAAAATACAGGTTGGAATTCAGGTTAGCTGTATCTCCCAACCTAGAAAACACTTGTCAGGTCTCACGGTTACACAGAGGTCCAATGTCATTCTCCACACCCTTTACCTCCTCCTTCCTTCCTTCCATCCTTTCTTCCATCTTTCCATCCTTCCATCCTTCCTTCCTTCCTTTCTTTCATTCAAGACAGTGTTTCTCTGTGTAGCCCTGGAACTCGCTTTGTAGACCAGGCTGGCCTCAAACTCACAGAGATCACCGTCCTCTGCCTCTTGAGCTCTGGAATTAAAGGAGTGTGCCACAATGCCCAGTCATTGATCATGAAGATATCTCTCTCTCTCTCTCTCTCTCTCTCTCTCTCTCTCTCTCTCTCTCTCTCTCTCCTTTCCTACTTTGAATCCTCGAAAGAAGTGAATGAATAAACAAATGAATGAATGAAAATGTCAGGTTTCTGTTGTTCTTGTCTGTCTTGAAGGCATAGGAGCTGAACCATCTTTCAAACAGACTCCCCTTGAGGACAGACTCTCTCCAGGGCCCTCTGAGCACATGCCACATCCTGGTTGTCCTATGTACACAAGCCTCCCCTCCTGTGCTATTCACATGGCTTTGTCGACCCCTGCCTGGCCCTCTCTGCTCTGTTGAAGGATCTGGCCCCACACCACTCTCCCCATTTCTAGGCCTTTATGCTGGCGCCCAAGAAGCTAAATTATCTTAAAACTCTTCATGGTCTCTGTTAGTCAGCTTTCTGTCACTGGGACCTGGGAGAAACAACTTATAGAAGAAAGGTTTCTTCAGCTCCTGGTTTCAAATCTGAGCCTCTGTCACACATTAATTGAACCTGTTAGTGAGGACCTGTGGTGAGGCCCTCATCATGATGAGAGCGTGAAGCCAAGTTACCCTGCTTACCTGCTGGCAGCAAGGAAGCAAAGGACAGTTAGGAAAGAGCCTGGGTCCCAACCCTTCAAGTTCATCCCCCACTAAGCAAGTAAACTGCTCACCAGACCCTACCTCTTACCCGCTCAGTACCTCCTGATGATGCCATGGGTAGGGGACCAATCCTTTGGCACATAGGCCTCTGGCAGCATTCTAGGTTGAAATGGCAGCATTCTGGTTCTTTTTTTTTTTTTTTTTTTTTTGTCCTTTGTTGGGATGGAGAACTGGTGCAGTGGTTAATAGAGTCCAGAGCAATGGTTCTCAACCTGTGGGTCCCGACCCCCTTTGGAGGCCGACAACCTTTTTACAGGGGTCTCCCAAAACCATCAGGAAGCACAGGTGTTTACATCACAATTCCTAACAGCAATTTTATGGAGTCAACACAGCATGAGGAACTGTATTAAAAGGTCTCAGCGTTAGGCTGAGAACCTCTGTCCCAGCAGAGCCAGATTCAGTTCCCAGTACCTGCGTGACAGCTAAGAAACATATAATTTTTACATAAGAAACATGTAATTCTGCTTCATGGGATCTAATGTTCTCCTCATCTGGCCTCTGTAGCACCAGGAACATATATGATACATATGCATGTGGTATATATGCAGGCAAAACACACACACATATGAAAAGATGTCTTTAATATTTTTTATTGTTGATCCATTGTCTAGGACGATTTTTTAAATTTTTTATTGGTTATTTTGTTTATTCACACTTCAGATGTTATTCTCTTTCCCAGGTTTCCTCTCCAAAATCCTCCCATCCCACCCCCTCCATCTGCCTCCACAAGGGTGCTCCCCCACTCACACCCCCACTCCCGCCCCACTACTCTAGCATTCCCCTACACTGGGGCATCGAGCCTTCACAGGATCAAGGGCCTCTCCTTCCAGTGACGCCCGACAAGGCCATCCTCTGCTGCACATGCAGGGGAGCCATCAGTGGCTCCGTGTGTATTCTTTTGTTGGTGGTTTAGTCCCTGAGAGCTTTGAGGTCTGGTTGGCTGTTCTGCTGTTCTTTCTACGGAGTTGCACCTAGAATGATTTTTAAGGTTTTTTTACTTTTGCTTTGTTTTGTTCTTGTTGTTATTTTGGTTGTTTGGTTTTTTGGAGGAGGGGTTGAGTTTTGGTTTCTTTTTGTTTTTCTTTTTAATATATGATTAGTGCTTTGGTTACTTTTTTTTTTTTTTGAACCACTTTATTTTTAGATAAATCATCCATAAGCATTAGATTCTGAGTCACCAACAAGTCCGAGCCTAAGGCAGAGATCTCCAGTGGAGTGTGGCGTTTGATGACAGCCTCTTAGACTTCCGGGCTGCAACTCCACCTGGGGTGGAATAACTGCATGGGGTGGGGGAGGGGAGGTCACAACTGGAAACTGTTTCTGAGGGCACAGCAATGAGACGTTAATCCATAATCAAGTGTATAAAGAATCTGAGGAGTTTCTAGCAGCAGGCACCCATGATGCCACAAAGGAATTCACTACAGTTTTCCCACTGAACACACAACATGGACACTTGCACCATGTCAAGGTAAGTGTACATTATGAATTGTAGACTTCTGTGGCACATATAGAGTATCCCGACCCCAGTAGAAACCTAATGGTTTGTAGGAAACAAAGATCCATTGGCTAATTTTGTTATTTAAATTTTTCATGCATCTATAATATATTCTGATTGCTCTCTGTTACCTCCTCTTCCCCCGTCTCCTTCCCATTCTTATCAACACTCCCTACCTCTGCCGATCTCTTTCCCAGACTCAGGACTATAGGTTTTTGACATCTGTGTATATGGATTAGAAGTATTTGGTCATTAGTCATTAACAAGTCCAGGACTGAAGGCAGCAATTTCCTCCCTCAGTAATTTCAGGAACGATGACTAAGGCCCCTGGGTCCCCCGTCCATCCACTTCTGACTCTTGATAAGCCATTCTTACTCAGACCCAACGAAGCCATCCCCAGCTGCTCTGAGCTGGTGACGGCCATAGCTGTCCACTGCCCAGGAGACAGTATAGAGCTGTGCTGGTTGGGTTCTGTCAACTTGACACAGCTCCATGTTGAAGCAATGTCAACTGAGAAATTGCCTTTATCAGACTGGCACGTGGGCATGTTTGTAGGACATGCTCTTGGAGAACAATTGGTGTCAGAGAGCCCATAGTGCTGGGGGCCATGCTGCCCCTCCCTGGGCATGCGGTTCTGGATTGTAGAAGACTGACTAGGCAAGCATGAAAAGCAAGCCAGAAAGCAGCGGACCTTCACGGTCTCTGCTTTGGGTCCTGCTTTCTGGTTCCTGCCTTGAGTCCCTGCCCTGTCTTTTCTCAGTGATGGACATCTGTAAAGAGAAGCAAACTCTTTCCTCCCCTAGTTGCATTCAGATTACAATATACAGGTTACATATATACAATCTTTGTATTGTCACAGAGACAGAAACCAGAGCAAGACAGTGGCCTTTCTCTTTATATTCCAGCTCTGACCTTCTTTTTCCTCACTCTTCTGCAATGGTCCCAGAGCTTCAGGGAGGATGATGTCAATGTCTTACTCAGACCAAGTACTCAGCCCTCATTCTCAGCACCTACATAGCTACAAATCTCTACATCCCCCCCCCACCGTCCACTGGGAAGGCAAGCTTTTCTGATTCAGGGTGAGAGTGCTGTTTATTTATGAGTATGACAAGTTAGAAGGCAGTGTGACACTGTGTTCATTTAGCTAAATAGCAGTATTCATTCTTAGCCTAGGGCTTATGACCTTGTCCACCCTGTCCTGTTGTTTTGTTTTGTTCTGAAACCAGGTTTAAGTACCAGGAATATACTCCTGTACTCTCTTCCTGTAGCTTGGGTCTCAAATGCAAACAAAGCAGTTGGTCACCTCTTGCCATAGTGTTACTAGCACACATCTTAATAATAATAGCTGGGTGTGACTCTCATGCCTCCCCTGACCCCAGTATCCTGGGCTTATGAGAACTGCCAGGAAGGAGGAAGCTTCCATCTGGGTTCCAGACCTCTAATATTCTCTTATCATCATTCCCCAGCATGTGAGTCCCGTGTCCAGTTACTATTTCTTGGTATCATACGAGAATGTTTGACTTGAAAAGTTGCTGTTTGAGTTGCTGACTTAAGCTCCGTTTTACAAAAGCAATAAGTGAATTTTGGCTTGGAGTTATGGTAGAACTTCCAATGACCTCAAATGTACGTCTCCATTTTGTGCTATGTATGTATGTATGCAAAGCGATTTTCTCTGCATTTGACAGTGAGCAATTCAAAGTATCAACCAACTTGAAAAACATTGATGATGGTTTACATTCACACAAGATTTGTTTCTGTATGTAAGAATAAGTAAGTACTTCCATTTCGTTAGCAGGCAAATTTATTTTCATCTGTAATACATTGTAAAATTATATGTATACAAAATAAATTTTATAATTTCTGTATGATTAACTATTTGATTGATATACATATTTTATCTGTATGCATGTATTATATACATACCTAAAGTCATGTAAAAATATGTCAAGGAGAGGAAGTCCCAATGGAATAACATTTAACAAGTTCTGAATGAGCCGCAGTGTGTCAGCAGTTAGATTTCTACATATCCTAATCTTTAATAAAACCAAAACTCAAGTAATGAGAAAGGAACTTAAGTGTAGTCATATGAACTACAGTCAATCATATGAACTATAGTCAATC
>JANHMN010000012.1:6706552-6718525 GCA_030674055.1 Rhabdomys pumilio
GAAAGAAAGAAAGAAAGAAAGAAAGAAAGAAAGAAAGAAAGAAAGAGAAAAAGAAAAACTTTGTAGTAAAGGCATAAAAAAAATCTTCAGATACATATACCAAATATTTTTCAAGTAATCTAGGGAGTAAAAAACCCTAAATTACCAGCAACTGACCAAAGTAACTAGATAGTTCCCCAAACCTTGACTTGGTGTAAAATTGTGCAGATAATCAATGCAATGTCAGTGTTTGTGTAACGCTGCAAACCAAGCTTACGTGTTATGAACAAGTATCTACTGAGAGACCATTCTTTGTGGGTGTGAACTGCCACAGTAATGTCAGACCTGACACTAAATGTTCCAGCCAAACATAGTTTTACTTAATTCTAGAGAGTCCAAGGCATGAAGAATTGAGCCTCCCATTGGGATGGGAGAGGCGGAAAGATCACTTCACCATCAGAAAACAGGGCTTGATTTCCAGAGTCAAGTCTTTGCTCAATCAGACAGGCTCAGACATCATTCCATCTCAGAAGCACTACATTCTCTAAGCAGTTAAAATGAAATCAATAGATCCTTTTTTATTTCAGGAGTTTTTGGGTGTCTGGATGAAACTATGAGACATAATTTTATTTAACGTTGCATAAATAAGAAATAAACTTTAAGTCCTATGTCACATTCAAATGCTACAGTACAGGGCAGGGGGTGTGGCGTACAGGGCAGGGGGTGTGGCGTACAGGGCAGGGGGTGTGGCGTACAAGGCAGGGGTGTGGCATACAAGGGCAAGGGGTGTGGCGTACAAGGGCAGGGGGTGTGGCTCAGTAGCAGAGTGCTTGCCCAGCACTGGAAGTGAGTAAATAAATGAGCTATATTAAGGTCCTTAATCTGAGGCCCACAAATGGACTGTTGCCATGTCCAATACTACATGCAAAAATACATGTATCTATTTGAAGATGTTTTTTCTGGATAAAAAGGTCAGTTTTCATTAGCTTCTAGAAAGAAGCCTTAGTTTCTCTCTGCGTCCCTCCCACAATGTCTCTTCTAACTGATCCTCCCTAAATTCCACCACTGCTTTCTCCCCAGTTCTAACTCTACCATAAGCTTCTACCGCTTTCTGTAAGCTTCCTCCTCATCAGCCCGTCAGTTTCTTTGTTTACATTCTGGCTTCATTGTCTTGCTCTAAGTGTCTTTCTATAGCCAAAGAATGGACAGTTGGTTTTTAATTAACATTCTGACAGTTTGGTGCATATTTCTTAATGAGAGGCCCTTTATATCAGTGGTAGGTTTGGTTTGCATAAAGCTTTCTCTTCCCCTACTCCCCAATCAAATGACTAGCAGTTTCTTCCAGCACTGTTAGTGAACAATTCATTTTCTTAGCCAGTTTATGACATTCTGACTCTTCACATATATTTGGCCAGTTTTGAACTCAATATTGCTTCCATTTTTCCAGTGTCTCTTTGGGGCTAAGACTGTATTGTGTAACTACCACATTGAGTTCCTTTACTTGTTTTCTGAAATAAAAAGTAGGGGATCGAACCCAGGGCTTCAAACTGCTAAGCTCGCACTATTGCTGCCTGCACTCTCTATCCAATGCAGCTTTTACTATACCAGGTGACCTCACCACTCACTGACTTCAGATCTTTCTCCAGACACCCTGTTAACAGTTAGTACTAACAATTTCATGTCCACATCTACCTCCGACCCTAAACTTCCTGGTCTGGCCCCTTCTTCACTTCCTTCTCCTTAACACACGTCACCACCTTTTACCTTACATATTTTATTTCTTGGCACATTGTTTGTATCTCCAAGCTACATTTAAGTTCCATGAGAAACAAAACTTGGGTCTATTTGATTTTTGTATCGCTACTTATAAAATACTGCCATATTCATAGGAAAATTTCAACATATTTGGTGAATTAGTGACTGTTTAGGAGACGCAAACCTATATTCATTCAGCCACTGCTCCTTTTTCTGAACAACCACTGCATTCTTTTGCACAGGCTTCTTCCACTAAGCAATTAATTTCACAACTGCAAAACAATATCTATGGGATTTTTAATTCCACTAATGTTAACCAATTAGATTCTTCTAGAAAGAATGGAAGCTGTTACAGTATCAAATACTCCCAAATAAGAGCCATTCCCGTCAGACCTATGTAGTGGTGCAAGTCTTTAGTGCCAGCACTTAGGAGGCAGAGGCAGGCAGATCTCTGTGAGTTCTAGGCCACCCTGGTCTACATCCTGAGTTTCAGGACAGCCAGAGCTATATACTGAGACTCTGTTTTGAAATTTAAAAAAAAAAGAGCCAGGCATACATGCAAGTCTTCTCTCATGTTCCTCAATATGGTTCAACTATTTCCTTACTAAAGACCTATTTATAATTATTTTGCTACCCACTTACTGACACATTGCCTGTTTCTATCTTCTGTCCTTACTAAACACTAATCTACGAGCCTCATGTAAAAATGGCCTTTGCCCTAATGCACTTTGTTCTGATAACAATGAAATTCTGTTTTCCTATTAATTATGATTTTGAAGGCTGAGGCTATAACTCAGCTGATAAACATGTGCCTGGCATCTAAAAGATCCTTGTTCAATCCCCAGGATTGTAAAAACAAGATAAATAGTAGCAATCTTAGTTACAGAAGCTATTGTTTCTGCCGTTTTCACTTTCACCATGCCTACTTACTAAGAAGTTAATTTTTTCAAAGGTAAATTTACCTTCTGTTTCTAAACATACTTATAGCTGAGTTTCCAGTCGTGTAAAATAGACCATCGCGTCACCTGAAGAGGTCGCGGAAGCTCTTCCTGCTCCTCCCAAGACACACGTTCCTGGTTCACCCCTCGTCCAGTTGCCCGGTGAAATCTCTGTGGACTCGGGTTTGCATTTCTAGACATTAGCTCCACTGTGCAGTCAGGAGAGTGCTAGTAACATGACGTTCTCTTTTATCTTTTCCCCACAGGTCTCACTGTGTAGCCCTGGCTGGCCTGGAATCCGTATGTAGACCAGGCTGGCCTACAGCTCTCAGAGATCTGCCTGCCTCTGCCTCTGGAGTGCTGGGATTAAGGGAATAAGCCACCATACCAGTGGTGCTTGCCTGTGCAATATGTCCAAAACTTTTCATCTAAGGAAGTTAAAAACACTTGATAAAGTTCAGCTGAGAGCACATATAACTGATGCAGAGATTTTTCAGAAAATACGGACTTTCCCCCCTTTCCTGGTAGATTGATGTGAAATTGGTTTTTTAAAAAAGGTTTACATTAGATTATATTTAGGGGGCTGATAATTCATTAAATCTGCTATTGGTGAATCTAATTTAAAAAACAAAGGGTCGTGTTTCTCCATGGAAAGCTAAGAAACATCAAATCTACCTCTCTGTGTTACTTCCCCTTTATGAGCTGAGCTTATGTTAAAATAGGTTAATTTGCATGTCTACGGACTAAAATAAGGCTGTGTAAGTTTTCCTCTGTATCTCTAAAAGAGGATTTTTCAGGGTGAGTCATTTGACTTCATAAAAATAAGTCAGAGATGAAGAGCACTGACCAGCACTCCCATGTCTAGAGCTGAAGAAAACACAACGGAACCCACCAGCTCACTGAGCTGTTTGTCGGGCTGGGCTGGGCCCCATGGCCGGTGCGTCTCACCATCCTTTGCAACATCTTGTTTCACTTTGTATCACAGTTCTAACTAGAAATATGCCGATTAGGGGCTGGGGAGATGGCTCCACAGTTAGGAGCACTGGCTGCTCTTACAGACGACCCCCACTTTGTTTCCCAGAACCCACGTAGTGGCTCACAGTCAACTATAACTCCAGTTCCAGGGAATACAATGCTTTATTCTGACCTCTGAGGGCACTTGATGTACGCTTGGTGCACAGACATGCATGCAGGCAAAACACTCATACACATACATAAGTCTAAAAACAAATTAAAAAGAAAAAAATATTCAAATTACCTTCCTCAGCCCCGTGCAAGTTTCTTCATTGCTCCTTGACACAGCAACATTTTAGGAAATTCTTTCTTATAAAATACACATATTCTGATCTTATGCAACCATTTTCCTAGAGGTTTAAAGAGCTAAGTGTGTGTTTGAAAAGTCACTTACAGCCCTCCTGTGTGTGAGGAATTGGAGGTGACAGTGGGTCTTCCGTGACAGAGACGCGCATTCCGATACTTGGAAGCTGGGCACACCCATTCACAAGTGTCCCGAGCACTCCAAACCACATAGGAAGGAATAGCTGAATGGAGCTGATAACGGCCAGGCCAGAGGAAGAAGCACAGGGGCCCATTGCAAGCAACTGAAAAGTTCCATGGGGGGAAAAAATGGCAGAGCAGGAAATTCCTGACCAGTTGTGTAATCACTTACACAAACGCGTTGGCAGATAAGTGCATTTTTATGATTCTGCTTCTGCCCGATGCTTATGGCCTCTTCAGATATGTCATCTGGCACATGTATTACAGCTTCATTCTAACTCCATCTAATGGGATGGCTCCATAAACCGTAGCTTCATCTGGGTCATCTGGAAACAGTCTTGGCTTTTGCAAAGAGGTCGAAGGGGTTAACAACTAAAATACTGGAAGAAATTTGCTTTAACGTAGTCCCCAGGGAAATCATCAGGCCGAGGATTCGATAAGCCACACCGTAATTTGCTACGACGTAGGTAAGAGATTCGGGGGTGGATGTCTAGAAATGTAAATTAAGCCCATGCCGGTCAACAGGACGCTGGGAGGGAAGAGCAGAAGGAAATACATAATTCAGACACGGTTCACAAATACAGTGCTCTGTGTGTGTGAAAGTCCTGTCTGTAGTGGTTTGCTTACATGTTTACAGGGTTTCGTTTCATTCTTACATTACTGTAGAGTATGGCATCCATTCTCCAAGTCAGAAAACTACATTTCTAAGATTTAGGGACTCCTGGTTCCACCACATTCTGCTTATGTAACACTGAGCAAACCCCAGATCCTCTGTGGGCCTCATTTCCCTCCGCAAGCAAATGAGAGAGCCCTCCCAACCCTGCACCCCTCCACACACACACCTCTTCCAGAACTACCAGAATACGTAACCAGCAAAGCACAGCACCAGCGGCAGCCGCTTGCGTTAACTCAACCAATAGTTAGACCAATAACCGAAAGTGCCAGCATGGGTTTCCAAACTATTTCCTGGGACACGTTGTTTGCAAATGTTGGCTGATGCAATCCTCTGTTGTGTTTTCCGAGTAAGCCTGTCAATGAATCACCTCCTTCACTCTCTCGGATAGGACTGGGCAGGGCAGCTTCCCACCCTGCTTTATCTTAACAATCCGTACACTGCAGGTAAGCACACAATTGGCATTGTTCCCAATGAGTCTAAGACGCCCTCTCTGCAGTATAATGCATACAGTACAGAGAATGTAGGTTGCTGACACCTGGCACAGGTCTCCCAGTGACAGCTCTGTGTCCCCAAACTGAGAGGCAGGACTCCCTTAGACTTGTTCCATTCTTCTCGTCAACTAAACTTGGTTTTCGAATAAAATCTTGTGAGCAACTATAACACAAGCGACATCTCACTGGAGTGCTTCACAGGCCCAAATTTGTATTTATTATAAATTACCTAAGGACGTTTTAAGGAACACAGAGAATGCAAGATAGGCGGTTATTCAGGGATAGTGGCGTGCAATTATGTCCTTTCATTTTGTCCCCCATCAGCTCTGAAACAACTGATTAACCAGCAACTGCGTAGAAGAGTTTTTGTTTGCATGTGTGTCTTGCTTTGCTTCACGTTGTCTGTGATTTTAGTTGTTTTGTGTGTGCTTATGTCTGGCAACTTAAGTCACTTTTGCAATCAGGCAGCTACCCAAAGAGACTGTCCAAAATGTGCACACAGACAACTTAGCTGGGCACCTTAACGTCACCATTATTTACCTGTGACAGCCATGGAGACCTGCAGATAAAACGATGGCTTAACTGAAGAACTCAAGAGACCTTGTGGGAAAGCTACCACAAAGAGTAAGAAGTAATCCAGCATGACACCTGGCTGTCAAACTAGGGAGAAATCAATAATCCCCATGCATGTGAACAAGCAAAAGATAGAGCAGGGCGGTCCAGAGAGAGAGTTCAACACAGAAAGGCCTTTGCCTCCAAGCCTAATGATCTAAGCTCCATGCACACTTGAGTTGATTCCCATGGCATAGATGGTGGAAGGACAGAAACAACACACACACACACACACACACACACACACACACACAGGGAGAGAGAGAGAGAGAGAGAGAGAGAGAGAGAGAGAGAGAGAGATGAAAAAAGTTAAGAAATAATAGAAGAAATCACTGTGTTCACAAAGACAGCAAAACAAACAGCAGTCCTCTTTTAAAAGTCTCAAGAGAATAGAAAGTGGTGTCGTGGCTTTGTTTTAAAAGATTCAGCAATGATTCTTTTAAAGTTAATTTTAAAATAGTTTGCACCACCAACACTAACAACAAAAGGTTCTAATAGGATTTCTTTCAGCTTGGACAGACTCCTGTGTAAGACCATAGTAAACGGGCGGCAAGAGCCAGGCTGAGCTGTCAAAGGTAACAGAAGCTGCGTAGCAGGGGCTGGGGATATGGACTGAAACATTAAGAGAAGAAAGAGGGCCATGAACAGCATCTACCCCAGACAGCTCTGCACGGACTGGATGCTTGACTCCAGGAAATGAAACTAGACACCTTTTCGTTATTCTAGAACACTACAGAGATGGCTCGGCAGTCAGGAGCACTTGCTGCTCTTGCAGAAGACCCAGGTTCAGTTCCTAGCATAGCTTACAACCACCTGAACTCCAGTTACAGGGATAGGACGCCCTCTTTTGGTCTCTAAAGGCACTTCATGCATGGGCTACTGCATTCCTACATGGAAGCAAACCACCCATACACATAAAATCACATACACATGCACAGGCAAACAAAAATGGATAAAATTAAGCCCTGACATTTGGTAAAACCTTTTTTTTAATGGAGTTAGGGAAAGAAGGAGCTAGAGTTTGTGTAACTATGCCCTAGGAAATATTAAAACACAATTACAGTATTATCTCCCCCCTTCTCCCTATTGTTTAAATAAGATAGGAGCTATAAAGTGTAATATAATGCCTGCCATACAGAGGCGTATGCACTGAACAAATAATAACTAATGAAGATACTCGGTGAGTTATCTTTTGAAGACCTAATGACATGATATTTTAAAACTATGTTAAGCTGGGAATTTTAAAGATTAAGTGATACTACTTTTAATTCCGTCTTTTTAAAAAAAAATAATGAGGTCATAAAAGCAAGAGTCAAAGGTTTTACTACAAAAAAGAATCAGAAAAGGAAATCAGTTGCGTCAAACAGAGACAGCCTGTATTCTGCATAACTATTCTCCTGTGCTTGGCCGGCCATGAGTGTCAACTGCTGTCTCGTTTTAATCACAGCAGGAAAGCCAAATAGCTCACAATGGAGGAACAGAGCAACAGAATACCACGTAGTTATTATTTTTTTAAAAAATAGATCAGGATGGAGGGATGTCTCAGCGGTCAAGAACACTTACTGCTCCTGCAGTGGCCCTGGGTCCATTCCCAGCACCCACAACAGGTAGCTCAGAGCCATATGCGATTTAAGATATAAGTATGGAATGAATACATTCCTATTCATTCCTGATGAAAATAACCCAACCCTGACCTTTGACGACTTTCAAGTTTTGGAAATCTTTGAAACGTTAGTAAAAACTAAATCTTCTTCTCACTAAGATAAACAGACATGAAAACACAGGAGACTCTAAAGAGATGGCTCAGTGGATAAGAGCACTGAGTCTTCTTCTGCAGGACCCAAGTTTAACTCCTGGCACCTACATAGCAGCCCACAACTGTCTGTAGCTCCAGCCCCAGGGGATCCAGCCAAGCATGCAGTTGGTGCACAGACAAAAATGCAGACCGAATACCCATACTCATAAAATTAATTAGTTAAAAATTTTAAAATGTAAGCCTACAAACTCTAGATTTAGTGTGACTGCAGTATGACAAAATCTAGTGGGATCTGTCCTGGCTAGTTTCCTGTCAACTTGACACAAGCCAGGATCGTCTGAAAGGAGAGAACCTCAACTGAGAAAATGCCTCCATAAGATCCAGCTGTAGGCAAGCCTGTAGGGCAGTTTCTTAATTAGTGATTGATGGGGAAGGACCCAGCCCATTGTGGGCGGGGCCATCCCTAGGCTGGTGGTCTTGAGTTCTATAAGAAAGCAGACTGAGCAAGCCAAAAGTAGTAGGGCAAAAAGCAGCACTCCTCCATGGCCTTTGCCTCAGCATCTGCTTCCAGGTCCCTGCCCTGTTTGAATTCCTGCCTGGCTTCCATCAATGGACTATGATATGTAAGCTGAATAAAAACCCTTTCCGCTCCAAGTTGCCTTGGTCATGGTGTTTCATCATAGCAATAGAAACCCTAATTAAGACAGGACCTTTGCCCCAAAGGTTTACATGATTCTATTTATGAAGATGTAGTCAGGACGGTAATATAACTCAGTTGGTAGAGTGCTCGCCTACCATGCTCCAAGTCCAGGGTTTAATCTTCAGCACCACAAAACGTGGCATGGTGGTGTATACCTATAATCTCAGCACTTGGTGCTGGGGAAGCGAAGACAAGATAAGCGGAAGTTCAGGTCATCCTGGGCTATAGTGAGTTTAAAGTCAGCCTGGTATAACAGTCTGTGTCTCCAAAAAGGAGAGGAAAGGAAAGAAAAAGAAAGGAAGGGAAGGGAAGGGAGAAAAGAAAAAGGAAAGAAAGAAAGGAAGGAAAGGAAAAAAGAGACAAAGCAAAAAGATAATCAGAATCTAATACATGGGACATTCTTTAACCTAACAAAAGTATAAATTTCAAGAGACTAAAAACCATGACTAAACTCATGCGGCTCCTAGTCAACTTCCAAAATGTGGAGGAGGTGGATATGTACTTTAGTGGTGGAATGAGCACCTAGCACTGGCGAGGCCTAAGTTTAAACCTCCAGCTTTTATATAAATAAATAAATAAATAAATAAATAAATAAATAAATAAATATTAATATATAATATGTTATACAATATATTATCTATAGATACATTAGAGTGAGAAAAATATCTGTAAGTGATTCAGATGGAACAATCAGAGAATTAAAAACAGATTCTATCTGAAGTCGGATTGTGGAATCACTTGGTTTGCGGACATAACTGTACCTGTTTCTTATAGAGGATAATGCATCATTATGTCTCTCTCCACTTTCATGGTTCAAAATAGCACTGAGCTCCTGTAGAGGATCACAACAACAACAGCAACAACACAGTTGCTAACACCCATTGTGTGTCGTTTGAGTACCACTGTACCGTCTTCCTTCTGTGAGTCTGAATTGTTCCCATGTAAAAAGTTAAAGGAAAATTCCTCTCACCCTCTTATTATTGGAACAAGTGATATCTACCACTAAGATTCCCATGGCTCTATATTACCAGACTCTGATTAGTAACTCTATTCGTGGGTGCTAGGTCTTAATTGATTTCTTCTAGAGTACTATGGGGCATAGATGCTGACTCAGTCTAACATGACGCTTCAGTCTGTCTAAACCAGTGCTTCTCAACCTTCCTGATGCTGCTGTATTAAAGAACCTTTAATACAGTTCTTCATGTTGTGCTGACCACCAACCACAACATCATTTTCATGGCTACTTCATAACTGTAATCTTGCTACTGTTAGGAATTAAAATGTAAATATCTGATCCCACAGGTTGAGAACCAATGTTCTTACTCGTGACTTTACTGATGTTGGGGTTGATGTTGACAGCCTCAGTATAGAAACGCAACTAGGAAGACAATAACCTGAGAGAATCCGAGACTTTGGATCAGTTTGCTGGGCTTTCGGACCTACTGCATTACTCTACAGATAACTGAGTGGCCAATTACATGGGAGGATAAAAAAAAAGTCAAAAGCAAACCACCAAAATAAATCCTTAGGTTGCCCCCTCACAATCACGGGGAAAACAAGCCTTGCCGCCCTCCGTTAGCTTGCCACCTTGCTGTGAATGTGGAATGATGCCCTGATGGAAAGTGTGCCCAAGAGGAAACAAACAACAATGCCTGCATTGCCAGCTGGGCATGCTTCATTCGACCTCCACCTGCTCATTCTTTATTCTCTCAGAGAAGCCGGAAACAGTGTTTCCTAGGACGACGGAGCAGCAGAGCTCGTGACTGGCAACATAACAGCTTCTCCTTTGGAGTAAATAAGACCATTTCAAGCAGGCTGGCAACTAAATGGCAGGAAGCACGGCAGATGGAGAACACGGAGAACATGCAGAGAACGCAGCCTTGTCCACCGTCTAGCGTCTAGTGATCCGTCCAGGAACAGAGGCAGCTGGAACAGAGACAGTGGACCAGCATGGACTGACACAGAGCAAGCTGATAGAATTGGCTTTTCTTGGAGAATATGAAAGAACACAAGTGCTTTCCACTAAATAAAAGGCAAAAGTATCCACTGCAATGGGTGCCTCATCTTTTGATGTCTCCTTCCAGGTGTACTGATGCACACAAGTACTTGAGAAACCAAGGCAGAAGGATCACCACAAGTTCAAAGGCAACTGAGATTCCAGTCAGACAATCTCAAAAGAAATATAAACCTAAATGCTTCCTTTTATTTTGGCTTGTTGTTCCTTATTCCTTCCCTGACTTCATGTTAACCTTTCTCTTCCGAGAAGCCCATAGAGAGAAGGCATAGGGTCTGCTCCAATTGATAGTTAACTGTAGGAGTTTAAGAAATAAAGCTATATTGTTTTCAATAAAGTAGAGGAGAGCCAACCCACCCCCTTCCTGAAGCCATGCTAACTGTAGACACTTAAATTAATTAAAGGTACAGCTAAGATTATCAACCAATGACAAAAATACGATCTGGAGATAATATTCAAGAATAAACAGATCTAGGGCTGACTCTCCTGACTGCCTTCAGGAAACGTCTGGTTCTTTCTTCATATGATGACAAACCAGCCCTTCTTCCCTATCCCATCAGTCTAGGAAGACATTAGCTGAGAAAGAAAGAAGGAAAAAATTCTCTACGTTCCTTGTATGAACAGAGAACGAAGAGCTGTTCCCTTTAACGCCGTGCTCAGGCAAGAGCTCGAGTCCCTGAAACCAACTGGAAAGTGTATGCAACAGCCGGTCTACCTCAGGGCCACTCCTGATCTATCTGATTCCCCAAAGAGATGGATGCCGTACAGTTACCCTGAAGTGGAGTGGCTCCTACCTCCAGTCGTCCATATCTTAACCACCGCTGTCCATTGTCCTGGATCTGGACCATGAGAGGTTCAGAATTTTAGCCATGTAAATTCCCTCAGTACTAATACCACAGCTCTGGCTGACAAAACTAAACTAAAACTGGATAGGGTAGGGTAGGGTAGGGTAGGGTAGGGTAGGGTAGGGTAGGGTAAAAGATGGTAAGGTTGAATAGTTCTCACTCGTGAAACGGTTTGATTTTTCTGGCTTGAGAACCTAGAGAACTCCATTCTCTTGATTTAGCTTTTAAAAAGTAAAAAATTGGAATTGGAATAAATGTTTTTTTTTTAAAAAAAAGTTGAAGGCATTTTCAGCTAGGAATGGTGGACCGCACAGCTCAAGGCAGAGGAAGTAACCAATAAGGTATACTCTTGGATTCCCTCTTATCACCAGGTCCTCTCTGTGTCTTGATGCCCCTCTGTGCCCTTTTTCTCACTCCATACCTTAAGTTTCTGTCAACATGTGCCAACAACTGAAAAAGGTAATATTTGATATCTCTTAGAGTCAAAACTATGAAATGGTTTCTGTTAGCATTTTGTCTAGTTCTGTCCCACAGTTACCTGGCAACAGCCAGGTGTGCCTGACTCACTATAAAAGGGGCTGCTTGCTTCTGTCTGGTTCGGCCCCTCTCCCCACTAACCTCTCCCTTCTCTCTCCACGTGCTCATAGCTGGCATCTACCAGTCCTCTCTCTCTCTCTCTCTCTCTCTCTCTCTCTCTCTCTCTCTCTCTC
>JANHMN010000012.1:6718535-6810277 GCA_030674055.1 Rhabdomys pumilio
TCTCTCTCTCTCTCTCTCTCTCTCTCTCTCTCTCTCTCTCTCTCTCTGTATCCCCATGTCCTAAATATACTATGCCGTTAGCTCAGGGGGAAGGGATGCCTCAGCATCCCTCCGGTGGAGGCACCCCCTTCCCCCACACTTGACTGCACCTCCACCAAACATGCTTTCTCTCTCTTTATTTTTATAAAACACAACAGTCTCTCCTCTCCATTCATTTGTCAGGGAATGACCACTAAGTTTTATTCTAAATTAGTATGTAGTGGTTGTCTTGTCTAAGAACTCTGGTAGTTCATTGAGAAATGGCTAGTGCTACATGGACGTTACAGATAGTGAAGAGGCGGCCCTTTGTGTGTGCCTGCCAGAAGCCTGAACTCCAACAAATAACAACAGGTGACTCTAATACCAAGTGAAACCCAAGAACGGAAGCAGAGGGAAGTACACGCAACCAAATGACAAGGATGATGTGATGTCACTAAACCCTCTGCATTAGGTACTTGTCTGTTGCTGTTATAAAGCATGGTAACTAAGCCATGAAGAAGGAAGGGTTCATGTGCCTTTATGGTTCCAAAAGAAGAGCAGGCATGGCAAGAGCAGGAAACCGGGCGCTCACATCTTAACCACAAGCGTGGAGCATAAAGATGGAACCGGAAGTAGGGAGAGACTCTACTACCTCAAAGCCCGCCATCAGTGGTGCACTTCCTCCAATAAGGCTAGACCACCTGAAGCGCCCTAAACAACGTGATCAACTGGCAGCCACATGTTCAAATACTGGGACATTTCTCATTCATCCCTGCCCCAAACATTGTACTACAAACAGAACATTTAAAAAGACAAGACGACAAAATCAAGATTCTCTGGGTACTGAGCAAAGAAACCTTCAGCCTTAAATAAACACCGGCACTAATAAATTTTTGCAAGAGGCAAGGACTTGCACAGTGCAAACACTCGCTGTTGAGCACAAAGGGAACAAGGTCAGCCATTCCTTCTCCATGCTCTGCTTCAGTCGGTGATGCCCTCGATTTGGCAGTAAAAAAAAAAGTCATGCTGACTTTGCTGAAAACTGTACAAACGAACCTGCAAACTGACTGGAGCTGGGTGGAAACAGAACATCCAGGTCTATGACCCGGGCAGCTGCGGATACCCGGCCAGTGGATTATCTCACTTCACTCCAGTTTATTTTCCAGAGGATTGAGCAGGTTCCGAGAAAATGGTCTTTTATCCTGACTTTCTCCCTAAGGCTGGACAGGTATGACACATTGAAATGGTATAGAAGTAGAGACAAGTGCCGAAGGGGGACCCAGCAATAAGTAACTGCTTTCCCCGTGGCCTTCTCCCTTCTTCCCAATGTTAGAATTCGATGCCTGGCCCAGAGACTAAGCTTCACTCCCTCATCCTCCTTTCCCATAATGCAGCACTCCAAAGAGCAGTAGGAGAATGGGAAACCAGCGTCCAGCAGGTGTTTAGGAGCTGGCCACCTCCTTGGATATTCCTGCTGGCCATTTCCAGCTTCCTGAATCTCTAAGCGGGAAGTTTATCTGGACAATGGAACGAGGGTGATGATGATTATACCTACTCCCTATAACATGGGCGTCATACAAGTACTTGGCACACAGTTCGTTTAATCTTCAGCAAAAGAACATTAAGACAATATTAATAACAGTGACTGGCAATAGGTTCCTTCTTTAGAGATGAAGAAATTGGAATTCTAGGGGACTTACATCCAGCCCTGACCCTTTGTACTACTGTGACAGCACCTGCTACACAAGCATTGGCAGGTTAACAGTTACTAACCAGTGAACTGATTATGGGTTCCCAATGGAGGAGTTAGAGAGAAGACTGAAGGGCTGAAGGGGTTTACAGCCCCATGGGGAGAACAACAATACCAACAAACCAGAGCTCCCAAGGTCTAAACCACCAGCCTGGGAGCACATAGGGAGGGACCCATGGCTCCAGCTGTATATGTAGGGGAGGATGACATTGTTTAGCATAGATGGGAGAGGAGGTCCTTGGTCCTGTGAAGGCTGGATGTCCCAGTGTGGGGGAATTCGAGGATGGGTGGGTGGGTGGGGGCACATCCTCATAGAGGCAGGAGGAGGGGGATGGGATAGAGGGTTCCTGGGTGGAGTGGAAATGGGGAAAGGGGATAACATCTGAAATGTAAATAAAATATCCAATTAAAAAAAAAGTTACTGACTTCGGACTAACAGCAACTTAATGGAACTCTAGTTCTTCCTGCCTCTGCTCCCTACTGCTAGAGCCACAGGAGTCTGTCACCAGCAGTCCCGGCATTGTCGCTACCTTACTGCAGTCACTACTGTTTCTCCCTCACCAGCTGCTAAAAAGCACAGATTAGCCACACACCATTGGTGATTCTAAACTAATGCCTGATGACACTTTTGAGGACCAGAAAACAAAGCTAATATAATATAATATAAAATAAAATGTTTTATAAAACATATAAAACGTAATGTTTTACATTAAGGCATGTTTCCAAGGATCACTGGGAGATTAAGCGGAACAACAGCGCTAACTAAAATGGTCTCCCGTGTGTGCTCTTAAGAGTTCAGAGAAGACTTAGGGGAAACTATTTAATATGTTTCTGATAGATTTCATTACTTAAAATTATAATTAATTATAATTTTATAAAATAAAATAAAAATTGTGGTAGCTAATACCTGTTATTCCAGCATTCAGACAAGCCTGGGCTACATGATACCCTGTCAAATATAGTGTGTGTGTGTGTGTGTGTGTGTGTGTGTGTGTGTGTGTATGTGTGTGTGTGTGTGTGTGTGTGTATCATGCTAAATTGTGACTATTTGAACTCTATTTTGTCCCATTCTTAGCTTTGAATTCACTTTTCAATATAAAGAAAACAACTTTAATAATTTTTTTTAACCCTCTGGCATGCTAAAATGTCAACCAGATTAAACATAATAGCATGTATGTGGCACACATCTGGAGAATTTCCTAAAAAATAGAAAATTATTATTGCATTTCATCATTTCCTTCCTAATTGCCAACTAATGTTCTCAAGTCTGAAAGGTCCGTTCTGAACCGCGTCTCTATTTATAACAGTGTGCTCACGGCCTTCCTTCCTGCAGCACATTGTCTGTGACCTTCGCCATCTCGAGATGGGTAGAACAGTATCACCAACGCGTGTTTATGAAGCGCTCGACATCTTGTGAGAGATCTCATAGTTATTAAAAGCAATAAAGAGTAACAAGGGCCATTCTATACTATAATATGTCTGATAAGAGAAAAATGTCACCCTTAACACAAAGTACCCAGAGGCACAATTGGGAGGTGACAAAGGAACAGTTTCCTGGGTACAGTAATGAGAAGGCTGCAGTAAGCGCTGGTAGCAGGAGAGACCATGTCTCTAGAACGTGCCCCCAGGTCAACCAGTCGTCACCCCAAGTGTCCCAGATGAGAGTCATGAGCCTGTGTCCAAAACGTAAGAACAAGGGATGCCCAAGAAGGCAGCATGCGAAGGGGAGCCGGTGGGGTCTCAGTGAGGAAGGTTCTGACTTTACTGAAAGTATCCTTAGGAACCCTCCAGGCACCTACTAAGAACATTAAAGGAATTTAAGCCCCAGAGTTCCTGAATACTCCCTGCTCACAAACGCTGATCCATACAGTCCCCACAGCACTATAAATAAATCCCGCCTGAAGGTCTCCTTCCTGTTCACATGTTTCTCCATAAAAATCTGCTTGTTTCTTTAATCTTTTATCTAACTTTCATCTTTGTGATTCCTGTCTGTCAGGAACAAAGGATCCAAAGAAGTGGGGCTCCAGATGCCTGCTCAGCCAACTGACCCCTGAAATCCTCCCTTTTCCCAGGAAGGGAAAAAGAAGTGTTTCTGTAGCCTGATGTCAATGTCAGCATAGTGAGGGGCTCAGTGGACCCCTCACCATTACTGCATTTCAGGATTCTGGGGTGTGCAGCCGCACCTGACAAAGGTCTCGTGAGCAGCAGAGCAGCACCCCCTACCCCAAAGTTTCTGTCATGTCTCTGCCCCTTTCTCACAGAAGTAGGGAGAGACCTGGACAGCTGCAAGGCCAGAGGCTGGGGGTTGACACTAGTTACTCTCAGAGTCATCAGTGACACCAGAGATGGAGCAGTCTCTTCTCAAAGTCATTTTTTTTTCACCTTCCAGAAAATTCACAGACCTCACTCTTCCTATCAGTGTTGATCACATTTCGGCCTCAGCATAGATCCCAGCTCCTCTGTTTGAAAGCTGTGTGACCCCCACTCGGAATCTGTTTTCTCACTGTTGAGAAGAGTGTAGCCGTACACTAACTGCTTCTGTGTGAATTAAACTGGTCTTGTATAAAAGGTGCTAGAGCAATTGCTAGAACGGGTAGATTTCTAACAACTGTCAGCCACTGTCACCCACACAAGTGGCCCCTACGCCCAGTCCTTCCTTTCACTTCTTGTCTTGAGTTTGGATACAAGTATAAAAATCTGCCCAAGGAGATGAGCTCAGCAGAGCCTGGTACGCGGCCTGGGATTTCCCAGTATCTCTTGGAAGGAGGCGCTGCATCTTAAAAATGACCCTGACATTATAAAGATCATAAGCACATCAGTGATTCGAACCCACAGGTCCACACCATACTGACATATGACAAAGAGCAGGATGGGGGAGGGGAGGGATGGGGGGGGGTAAGAAGCACCTCGTCACTGTCCCAGATTTCCTCCCATTCTTCTCTGTTCGGTGATTCCGGGAGGTGGTGCAGGTGTTTGCTGAACTCTGACAACATCTGTGTTTGGAACAGCACCCCAGTTTATAGATTGAAGAGGGGGATAGCAGTATACAGGAGGGGGCAGACAATCTAAACTAACTCCTGGGCCCAAACCCCTTCTTTCGGGTAGAAGCCTTTTTTAATGATGTATTTCTTTATTTTATATGCACTGGTGTTTTGTCTGAAAGGGAGTCTGTGTAAGGGTGTTGGATCCCTTGGAACTGTAGCTAAAGACAGTTGTGAGCTGTCTTGTGGATGCTGGGAGTTGAATCCGGGCTCTCTAGTAGCCAGTGCTCTTAACCATTGAGCTGCCTCTTTGCCTAAAGAGATAGAAATAAGTCCTGAAGGCAGGACAATCAGTTCTTCTCTCAGAGTTCCGTCATGATAATCCATTCTGAAGATCGCTTGGAATACCATGAGGTCCCAAGAAAAGCATCACTGGATAGGTTGACTCATTCCTGACCACTGACGATGGGTCTGGGTTCCAATCCCGTCAATAGCCAGTGGATGACCACCCCTGACATTCTCCTGGTCTCTCTCCCTCACATGCACAGCTCTCTACTCCGGTATCCTGGCCACCAGGATGGGTTTTTGTTTACACAGAATACTTGTGGTATTTTCTTGCCACCAGAAAGAGTCAGATGTCTGTGGATGGAGATGAGGAGGGGAAAGTCACTTGAAATCATCTGGTGTCAGGAGAGGCCGCTTAGATCTCGGTGGTTGGTGCTCCTGGGCACTTTTCCTCCCTCACTATGTCAAACAGAATCTGTTCTTTCCCATTCTTCTCTGTTCAGTAATTCAGAGATGTGGCACTACCTCCAAAAAGCTCCTTCAATTGCCACACCGCCCTAGGAAAGTAGCACTCCAACCCCCTTAAGCCCACTGCTTTAGTGGGCGTCGTATAAACCGTTGTATTACTTTTCCTGGCAGCAGCGGCGGCGTCTCCTCCTACCCTCCACCAGCCACACTAGAACTCTGTAAACCCGCTTAGGGTGTTCAGATTCACCCACGCTCCCCAGAAGGCGTCTAGCATGGGTAAGTGTCTAGCATGGGCAGGCTAGCTGCAGAACCGCATTTACGGTGTGCATGGTCCATCACAAAGCTCTCAACTGCAGCATGGACAGAACCCAGTTCTGGAAACGTGGACTCAGAACGCTCTTGACTCCTGTGACTCCCGGCTACCATTCCCCCTCAGGCTGGGATTCCGTCAGCCTTGAACTCTGCCTTTCCTGCACTCTTTCCCCAGGTCCCGGACTTCCTGTCCCCTCATGGTTTCCTTCCTTCGTGTCCACCTCACCTCCCACATCGAACTGGCTTCCAACTCAAGCCGGTGCTTCCTCATCCGTCACCGGCCCTTCCATGTGGAAACATCCCCACCTTGAAGCCTCTTCCCCCGCCCTCATAACAGCTTTGATCTCTGCTTCACAATACAGTTTTTTAGGGTCTTTCAGTGCTTTTAGATCTTAGGGTTTCACCAACTTGGCTAAAAACTATAGTCCAAAGAAAACTAATATATGTTCAGACTTTACATCAACATCGAAACTGTGTCTTTAAGCCCTCCACTACAACATGTCTATTGTGTCATAGCCTCCTGATTACATACCTGTTTTCCTGACCAAAGTAAAAAGGCAGGTATCTATCATGTGTTTAAAAAGTAAAAAGGAGGGGAAACTCTTTGCTTATAGGACTGTGGTGATGCACACTGGGTTCTAAAACGCGAGCCTGTTAATGCAAATACCAGTCATTTCAATCGTAATCCTACCATTTTGTTACATCTGATACGACAGGTCCTACTACTTACACCACTGTGTGTTTTGTTTATAATATTTTGGGGACAGGGTTTTCTGAAGCCCAGACCCATCTCAGACTTGCTATGTACCTGAGGTTAGACTTGAACTTATGATCTTCCTGCTCTACCTCTAGAGTGCTGAATACAAATGTACACCCATGTCTTGTTTTATTTATAAACTCTTTACCAAAGATCTTTCCATCAGCAAACACAGTTGCCACTAAACTCCCCAAAGATGTGTGATTATTCTGAGTTCAGACCTGTCCTCTCCATTGTGTGATGTTTCCCAAGTTCCTGGTCTAGTCTCAGGAGACTATGCAGTTTCCTTTTTCACTCTCTTGGGTTCCAGACATGATGCAGAAATGCTTACATCAGATTCCCAAGGGATTGCAGACGGATGGGTGAGGCTCTGTTGGTGAGTCATTCTAGCCGCCTCTGCTGGCTGCCACATGCACTTGTATCTTGTTCTGTTTCTGCTGCTATAACAAAGTCCCTGAGTCTGGGTGATGTATATGAAGCAGAACGTGTCTCTCACAGATGTGTAGGCTGAGAAGGCCAGGACCAAGGTGCCATAAGATTAATAACTGTCAAAGGCTCACTCTGCTTCCTGATGACACCTTCTTGCAGCATACCCACATAACAGAAGGGTCCCCAATACCTTATAAAAAAAAAGCAGAGGCCCCACAATCTAACCTTGTTCTACATGCCTCACCTCCTATAGCATCACATTAGGTGTGAAGTCTCAACATGGGAATTCAGAAGGAACAACAGTTGAATGGTAATAACGATTTGGGGGTTGTTTATTCACTCATTTTTTTTCCAAATAGGGTCTCTAGCCCAGGCCAACCTTGAGCTCCTGATCCTCCTGTCCTTACCTGAATACTGAGCTGACAGACATGAGCTACCATGCCCTGTTTATACAGCACCAGGGATGAAACTCAGGGTTCACGCATCCTTGGCAAGCTTCATCTCCAACCTGAGCTATTCTGAGAAGTAATGCGTTCTTGTACCTCCAGCCCAGGCAAGCTCCCAAGCCACAGGAATGACCCAGCAGTCATCATGTGGAGAAGAATTGTCTGCCCCAGGCCAACCAACCCACGGAATCCAGCTAAGGCACTGTTCTTTAAACCGCTGTGCATTGACTGTTGACCGTTACACAACAACAGATAATGTAAGAAACATGACAAGATATCCCAGAGACATACAAACTGAAAGAAAAGGAGTAAAAATAAACAAATACATAATTCATACTCTGAAATTAGATAATTCTTGGCACAAAATTCCTTTATCTTGTATAGGAATAGGTATAAACAAACATCTCTGCCACTCAACAGCCGGCACATGGAAGACACTATCTTAACCTGACAGGGACCAATGTGGGCAGGCAAGCAGTGGGCATCGGAGTTAGATGTGCTCCTGTATCACAGGCACAATGCAAACCAAGAAGGTGTTTAGACAAAAAGCTCAAAATGCGATCCTGAGGAGGAGATGGAAATGTTGGCCACTCGTCAGGGTCACTGGGACTGTGCAAGTTTTAAAATATAAATAAAGCCTTGGACTCAATCCGAAGCCCCCAACAGGTTGTGCAAAAATGGAGGGCCGTGCAGATATAGCTAGACCCATAATTTTCATCATCACATTCTCAAGTCTACTGGAATACATTCCACAACTGAAGAGACAACGGTCTGATGAAGGAAGAGTACTGTCCTTGGTCTAGTTATTTCTACCTCGAGACTTCCTAGATTGCTTGGATGACCTTTCCCCTTTGGCCTCCTGTTCTTCACGGCATTCTGCTTTTTTGACATCACCACGTGAGAGTTCTCTTAAACGTTTGGCTTAGGAGACTCCCTAAAGAATATTCCCACCTTTTAAGATCTTTGAAGTCAGACTCATATTGTATAGCTTCCTGTCTTTTATTATCAATAAACATCTGCCGACTGAAGAACCAACATTCTGGGAGCCCTGCAGGAAGTTTTCCAGCTGTCCCGAACTGACTGAAACTATGTTGTCTACCTCCCGGACTGTGAAAACTGAGTGTGTATTCAACATGAAATCTGTACATAATAAAGCAAGTACGAAAAGGCGCCATGTTCTCCCTGCAGACGAGCTAGGGGCACTTACCCATCACTGTGTCTGGGGTGGCATTTTATGTTTGTGTCTGTTTAGGGCCATGTTGCATAGTCCTACCAGTGTGGGCTCTGTGCTTATTGTCACTCCATGAAGCCTCTACACACTGGACCCTGAGCCTCTCCTCGCATGAAGGCGCTACTGCTGGCATGTGCTCTCTCTCTGTCCTGTCCCTCCAACTCAGCAATTCTGCTTCCTTCTGAAACTCGAGCTCAGTGAAAAGGAGACCTCTGGGAATGCTAGCACCTTCATCAGAATTGCTTTTGGAATTTTTTAACTCGGCTAAAATATCGGCTGTGAACTGGAGGAGCTGAAGCCTCTTCTGTTCAAAGTGCTTGAAGGTTTGACATTTAAATTTATCTTAAAATAGTTTTTGCATGAAAAACCAAGAAAGGGAGGATTGTGGCTTGTACTTTGGCCTAAACTTTTATGGAGTGGAACAGAAACGGTGGTGCTGTTGAAGCTGCAGGATCTGCTGGCTGATTAGGGCAGGAGCAGCCCAGGATCCAAATAAACCCATAATTCATGTGACTAATTCTAGCTTTCACCTCCCCCTCCCCCCACCCTCACTCATCGAGCACATGTGGAAATGCCCCTAAAGAAGTCATTTTACTCTCCAGAATGACTGATTCTCCTCATATCCTGGCCTGAATATTTCCACAAAAGAGCAAGGCTTAGCGGGGACGAGAGATTGCAAAGGCCAACACATTCATCTGGGCACTCTTTCTGTGAAGGGATGGAATGTTTTGGGAGAGGAGGACTGCTGACTCATAGAAGTATCTGAAAACATTTCATTTATGCATATTCAAACACTCTAAAAAATCTTTGTTGTTGTTATGTTTTTGAGACAGGGTTTCTCTGTGTAGCCCTGGCTATCCTGGAACTCACTCTGCAGACCAGACTGGCCTCGAACTCAGAAACTAAACTTTAATTTTTAAGACATATTTGAAAGTATCATCTGAACAGACCTCATTACAGGCACTGTTTCCATTCTTCAAGTACTCTCTCGTCTCCCTGGGCAATGAGCCTTTTAAATAATGCCACCTCGTGTAATGACAGGAGCTTGACTGACTACAAGCTCCTCTACAGAGACTGCACACAAACTGCATCTGTACAAACATTTCTTCCTTGAAATGTAGACCTTGGATAGCAGATTTGAGAATGTACCATAGACTAAGCAACTGCCTCAGATCCTTCAAAGCCCCACGCCCCAGTGACTGTATTTGACAAATGCAGAGGCAACCCTCACTATGCCAAGGAACTGTGTTCAGGCTAAATAACCCCCACACCTCTTCTCTCAGAACTCCCTCCAAAGATGAACAAAATGGGCTCCCCTGCCCCCGTCTGTTTGTCTGTGTGTGTGTGTGTGTGTGTGTGTGTGTGTGTGTGTATGCTTTCCTACGATGAATGCAGAAATTTCTAGATGCAAATGTAAACCAACAATGTCAACATACATGACTAAAGAGAGCAGAGCAGCTGTAGGTCAGGTCAGAGGCCCTGTAATGATTTCCAGTTCATCGAATCTCTGGTTAGGAGCAATGACCACAAGCACATAAGCTCTGCCTCTCTCCAGACCTAAAGAACACATGGTAAAAATGGAGTTAGGTCACTTTAAGTTGGAAGGAAGTACTGAGAGAGAGGAGTAGCATTTCCTGATGCACCAAGGCCCTTCCTTAATCAGCAAATGGAGAGCTGAGACCATCTGTACATGACACACACCTGGAGCCCCTTCCATATGGTAGGCATCCCTGTGCAACTTAACAGACCGTGCTTTCACACAATCATCCCTGTGGCGCCAGGGCTTCTAACACAAAAAGGTCTTTGGAAATAAAATACCCCTTTTCCTGTTCCCTTGCTCCAACATGACATTTGTGAAAGGCCACAGAAAGGAATAAACTGGGTTGAACTTCCTGCCCAATCATTAACAAGCCAGTGTTTTAAAAGCTCCAGGATGATATCAAGGTATTGCTTACTTTAACAAAACAAGGTGGTGAGGTAAGGAACAGAGCCGGGAGAACATGCCTGTCTCTGTGGGTGGCTTGAAAACAGAGGCAGAGCTGGTCATTGATGCCTCACGCTGGGGCCCTGTAGAGCACAGAAAAGACAGCTGTACATTCAGCTCTCAAATACACTCTGTGGTGAAAGGGCTGAGGGGTCACATGGGACAGACATGTATGCTCCCTCCAAACTCATGGCTTCGAGTCCATACCCCAGCCTCCCTCCTGAGACAAGGGTGGGCGTGGTCATCCTCCTGTCTAGAAGCAATCCGGCCCCTTGTACACTGCCTGCCCTTGCTCTGGTGATCATTCTCCTGTTCTTACATCACTGCGTTCATTACTCTCACGCCCTGTGAACAAATGTGCAGAGATAACTGTTGCTGATGCAAAACACACTCCTGGTTCACATCCCCCTCCAACTACCGCCCCTTTTCTCCTTTTTAGAGAAAAGCTTGAGTAATGGGTACCAGGTGCCCCAGTCCAGCTTCTCCCATTCCCTCTGGAAGCTTACTCATCCTTCACCCACATTACTTCATGGGAATGGTTCACTGCCGTTACGTTACCAATGACCTACAAGATGTTGCTACATCGCGTAGTCAGTCTAGCTCCCGGGATCAGCAGAGCCTCGTCCACTTCATCACTCTCTATGTCTTAAAGCATTTGGTTGCTGGAGCTGGGAAGGACATTTAGGGCTCTTGCAGAAGAGTCTGATTCAGCCCCCAGAACCACACTGGGTAGGTCACAGCTGCTCCAGTTGCTCTGGTGCTCTCTCTGGCTTCCATGGGCACATATACACATACAAGCATACTCACACACACATGCATACACACAAGTAAAAATAAATCTTTGTTTTTAATACAAGACATCTAAAGAAGCACCCAACTGTAGGGAAAATTAGGAGCACTGAGAAACAAGGGAGCTATGAACACCACTTTCTCCACATAACTGCTTGGCACAGCAACAGATACAATGTCAGAAGGCTTAGATGCCTGCTGAAACAGCATGTCACTTTCCACTTAAAATAATACATTTCAAGTAAGGGGCAAGAGAATGTTTACAGGCTACAGACTATGTGAAATTCAGAGTTATGAGATCCTGTCTCACAGGCCGATAGCCGTAATGAAGGGGTCTTAGCTGGTTTGGGCATGCTTTCAAGACTGCAGAGTTAGGGCTTTTAAAACTCAACAGCCAAGGCTGGAGAGATGGCTCAGAGGTTAGGAGCACTGGCTGCTCTTCTACAGGTCCCGGATTCAATTCCCAGCACCCACACGGTAGCTCACAACTGTCTGTAACTCCAGTTCCAGGGGAACTGACCCTCTTATACAGACATATATAGAAGCAGAACATCAATGCACATAAAATAAAAATAAATAAATCATTTTTATAAACCCTTAATAGCCTCTACTGACATGTAGCAACCATTTCATTCCTTCCTGCTCCAAAATTTGCAAGGTTGTTCCTCATTAAACCCGCCATGGAATGATGCGTGAGTGCATTTTGTTTCCGCTATGGAAACATAGATGCTGCATGGCTGTTATATTTAATATCTCCTGGTGGTACTTGGAAGCAGAAACAAAGATGCTGTTGCCAAGGTAACCACACATTTTCCCAGTGTTGGGACAAGCCACATGTTTCTTATACTTGAGGGAATACATATGAAAAGATTGGCTTAGTGCAGATGAATATTTACTCCTCAAAAAGAATACCAATTTCTTTATAGACCTGTGAAATGTGTTTAGAATATTTAGATATGTAGCTGGTGTTTGCAACTTTGTGGGTTCTTCTTTTTCCCCTCCTTTACCCATCACCCCTGTTTCACCCCCTAACACTAGATAGAAGAGAAACAAGGATAAAGGGGAGAGAGGAATTAGGAAAATCCCTGAATCTGATTTCTTTCCTTTTGCTTCTTCTTTGACCACGGCTACTAACAAGCTGCAACCAATCTCCCTAAATGATCAACAAGTACCCCCTCACTTCTCTGAAAGGTTCCCAGAATTCCAAATGTCATACAATCACGGGAACTATCTGCAGCTGGCAAAACTATGTTTCAGCTAGAGCATGAGGCAAACCACAGCTAAGCGCTGTAGTCAGTCCGGAGCAGCCCCATATCCCCACACTTGGGATTAAAACGAAAACACATTCTTACAATATTTCTGTTTTTCAAAGAAACCAAAATTCCAAAATTGTCACTACACATACGGCTGACAAAAACATCTTATCTTTTCAGGGCATCAAGTCTCATCTTTCTTTGCCAATGGAACTTTATACCTCCAATAATAAGCAGTATTTTATGCTACCCATAATACATCAGTACATCTCAGTTTATGCATTAGAAGACTTATTAAATATTCAATTAGCACTTACTATTTTAAGAAAGACCATTGCATAGGATGTATTCATCAGTTATGAAAGCTCTTCCTTCACAGTAGAATCTGAGACATAGGACTAGTCTTCTGAGATCACAAAGGTTGCACTGGAGTTGGCAGACCCTTAGGATAACCTGAGACTGCAACAGCAAGGAAGAAGTAGTCTCACTACATGAAGAACAAAGCAGAAGGCCAGTAACCAGACATCCTGCCTCCTTCCCTCCCTGTCTCCTGCCTTATCTGTCTCTTCTCTGCATTAGGTACTGTGACCAGTGCTAGGTGCCGTACCAGAATCCTTTATGGAATCTCAAAATATACCTCTGTAAATCATCTCTCATATAGCTTGAGTTTCCATAGATTGATGTCTGCTTTTTTTTTTTTTTTTTTTTTGCAGAGCTGGGAACTCAAGGCTTTCACATACCACTGTGTACCACAGTGGCCTCATTCACTGAACTACTCCCTAGCCCGGAATCTGCTTCCTAACCTGCCATCCTGCTGTATTAGCACACGGCTGTGCCTCCACTGTTGCCATCCTATTTCAATAGCCACAGCCTCACAAGTCAGTGTCTGTTGAAGTACAGATCTTCCTTTGTCCATCAAAATTGCCTTTACTATTCTTGGCCCTTGCTCTTCTATGGAAAATTTAGAATAGGCTTGTTGAAATGCTGCTATATCATCACAGGCATTTTATGCTACAGATTACACAGCTAAACTTTCATATACAAAGGCTGTACGTAAAATGGACAGTCTCCTGATTGTCGCATAAACCGCCAACTAAATTGTATACAGAAATAAATTACAAAATTGTCATGCTTCCCAATCTTCGAAAACTGATTTCTATATGACTGTACATATGATGACTATATGTAAATGATTTCTCTATAACTATATGAATTATGACGGACTTCTGCTTTCCATGTCTTCTGTCAGTGTCATCTGACTAACAGATACAGGCTTATCAGGGTAAGAAATTATCGCAACACAACTGTCTTCAGGAGTGTTGCTCTTGGAAGGGTTGATCATGCCCCAGTGGGTAATGCTATGCCCACATATATATTGGGAAATATAAGTAAGAAGGCCTTCATCTCCTGACCAATAGTATCAGCTGGCTTTGGCTTCAACAGATCCTGGAGAATAAAGATTCACCACAGACATCTAGATGTTGTTAAGACAGAAAACCAATCTATGCATCCTGCACCATTTCCTAGGAAATGCTCTGCTAAGCCCTCAGCATCAACCATACTTCTGAGATGAGGTTTAGCTTTTTTTTTACATCTTCAAAACCTTTGGTTTGTCAGTGCCTCAGTAGGAATGTAAGACTCCAGCAGTACTAGGTTAATAATTTGTATGCCTCTGCACGCTTAATACACAAAAATATTTAGCAATGCCTGTTTTAGAGTGTAATAATTTAATCACAATAGCCATTTCTGTCTTCACCAAACTCTGAATTGTGTACTTTACACACTACGTATTTTACAGAGAACTTTGCAAACATTTCAGATGATCCATGCAGTAGTCTTGCCAGGTATACAGCATGACCCACTCACTTGCAGGCAAGGTGACTGCAGATCAGGGCAGCCATATGGACTGCCTCACCACAGTCTAGTCAGCAGCAGCAGCAAGTGGAAGGGCAGAGAGTGAATCCCAGATCTTTTTGGATTCTCAGACCTTTGCCCATCTCCAACCCCATAGGGATACCAACAACAAATTTCAAACAATTCAGTCATCACTGAAATGTATGAAATGTCAGTGATATTCTGGGAAGCAGATACTATTTCCTTCTGCACTTTGAATTTTGAGTCAAGGTTTTATGTCTTCCTCCATCTATACAGCTGAGGATGATGGTGAGCTCCTGATCCATGATCCCCCTGCCTCAGCCTCTCAGGTGTACTTCCAGCTCCAGGCACTGGATATTTCTTCTCTTTAATATATTTCATTTATGCTTTGAGAACTTCACACATGCACACAATGTACTTTGATTATATCCACCCTCTTCTCTCTAACTTCTCCCAGATCCCCTTACCATGTCACCCTCCCAACTTCATGTCCTTTTCTCCAATAAACTCCCGAGTTAGTGCTCTTCATATAAGTGTGGGCATAGCACTACCCACTGGGGTGTGAGCAACCTTCCAAGAGCAATGCTCCTAAAGGCAATTGTGTTGCAATAATTTCTTACCCCTACGAAGTCTGTATAAAAAACACACAACTCAGTTATTATATTTATAAGCTGTATGCCTAGATTGGGCAGACCTACCACTCTACTAGTCTATTCCCCAGCTATGAGACCCCTCGATACTTGCGGCTTCTCCCGGTCATGTGGTTCTGCTTCATCTTTCTTCTACCTCTTCCTCCTCCATCCTTCTCCTCTCCTGTTCTCTACTCTTCCCCAGGAGCAGCCCCCCTTGAGGAAGCAAAATTAACATCAGAATACAAACAGCACCAGGGCAACCCACAACACAATTGACTCTCCCTCTGCTAACAGCCAGTTCTTCAGCTAAGGGTGGGACTTTATCAGTTCCTTCCCATTCATGCTGGAATTCTGATTGGCTTGATCTTGTATATGTTGTGTTCAGTCAACCACAGCTTCTGTGCTTTCATGAGCATGGTGGCCCGGTCATGTCCAGAGGGCACCGTTTATCAGCAGTCTTTGGCTCTTAACAGTCTTTCTACACCTTCTCCCACGATGTTTCCCAAGCCCGGGGAGGAAGCAGATGTCCCATTTGGGACAGAGCATGCCATGCTCACTTGCTTTCTGAGTTCTGGCCAGTTGTGAATCTCTGTATTAACTGCCATTCCCTTAAAAAGCAAGCAAGCTTGCTTGCTTGCTTGCTTGCTTGCTTGCTTGCTTGCTTTTTTTGGGTTTTGTTTGAGACAGGATCTCATTATGTATCTCTGACTGTCCTAGAATCCCATATATAGACCAGGATGTCCAGGAACTCACAGAAGTCCTCCTGTCTCTGCTTCCCAAGTGATGGGATTAAAGCCATGTGCCACCAGTGGGATTTTTTTTCCCCCTTTGGATGAGGATTAAAAGCTGTACTAATCTATGAGTATAAAGATGAACACTGGGAAAGCAGTTTGAACCTATGTCTATTTAGCAAAATAATAGTAATGGGTTCTCCTCTAACGTGTAACCCCTGAAGACATGGGTTCCTGGCCAGGTTTACCGTACAAGGCATGAGTTCAATTCTGTGAAGCAGACCTTAAATCCAATCAGAAACTGGTTGGTTACTTTCCTAGAGTTTCAACACGTCCTGGAAAATCAAAAGGTCCTCAAAGCTGGACATACACAAGCTACTGCAAACTTTGTTCAAGGACAAAATAACTCTCTCTCTCTCTCTCTCTCTCTCTCTCTCTCTCTCTCGTGTGTGTGTGTGTGTGTGTGTGTGTGTGTGTGTGTGTGTGTGTAAAAGACTTGAACTGAAAACTCTTAAGAATTGTATATCATTACAAAAGATTCTCAAAAGAATTTGGGACAAGTTATTGATATTTTGATATTTTCCACATCAGGTCACTACTGAAAAGCACATAACTAAGTGATCAAAACTGTTTTTGAATTTCCACACATGAGACATGGAGGCACAGCTATTTTTAACCATTAAAGGAGAGAAGCCTAGTTCTCTTCCTCTAGGCTTTGGAGAACAGTTTATGGATCTGTAAACCTTGGTTTTCCAATCTGTAGGAGCAGAGAAAATTGTCATGGCAGTCTCAAAGGATCGTAATGCTTATGTTGGCAATGCATTTAAAAGGTGCTTTGGATAAAAGTCTGAAGGCTGTGGTGACACATGCCTGTCTTCACCCACATAGAGGAGGATGAAGCCAGATGATTCCTGTTCCAGACTAGCCAGCTATGTAATGAGAGCCTGTCATAATAATGAACTAATTATTATAATTAACTAATTGGTTGCTATTTTAAGTTTGTTAATTGAAACAAGTGTTACTAGAGGCACAATTATCCCCCCTCCCGGGAGGTTTTTTTTTCTGTTTTTGTTTTTATTTATTTTTATCAACTCCACACGTGATAGAGTCATGTGAGAAGAAGGAACCTCAGTTAAGAAAACGCTTTGTCCTGTGTCAAAGTGAGTGACCTGCAGGGATGTCTGTGGGGCATTTTCTTGATGAGTGATTGATGGGGGAGGGCCCAGGTCCCTGTGGCTGGAACCACCCCTGGGCAGGTGGTCTCGGGTTATAAAAAAAAAAAAGACCAGCTAAGCACTTCAGCTTGCTCACATCTCCACCGGCCTCTCTTCAGTTCCTTCCTCCAGGTTCCTGTCCTGACCTCCCTTCCTTACAGACTATAAACTGTAACATGAAATGAACACTTTCCTGGCCAGGTCGTGTTTAGTCATCATACATGCATTGCAGCAGAAGGCAACTGGAACACTGTGAGTGACTAAGACGGCAGGGCTCCGACCGCCCGTTTCAGAATGGACAGGATGTGGGCAGGAAGGGGACGCCGATGAAAGGGACAGAGGCAGACCTCCTGTGGACCTAGACATGAAAAACACACCTTGAACTTTCCTCAGTGCCTTCCCACAGGTGGCATCCCACCCACAGGGGAACACTACTAACTTTTCTTCATCTCCGGATGCCTGGGGGCCCCCCAGAACCTAGGGGGTATCTGGGGAGGTCCTGTCAAAGAACCCAAATTTTCTACTACATCCGTTAAGTCCAAAATTAAATGTGAATTTAATCTATTGTGTGTCCAATGAGAAATTCAACTGTGATAATACTGAAGAGAAATATTAGATGAGAAACAAGAGAAACAAAAGCCCACGGACCTTGTGAGGCTGCTGCGGAGGGGATTCCGTGTCAATAGACTGACGGGTGTTAGCCAGGGCCTTCCGACCTTCTCACTTTCAGCTACAGCTGCAGACCTCTAGAAGTAAAATGCACATCTTAAAATCTGAAAGCAGAGGCTGGAGAGATGGCTCAGCAGTTAAGAGCACTGGCTGTTCTTCCAGAGGTCCTGAGTTCAAGTCCCAGGAACCACATGGTGGCTCACAACCATCTGTAATGGGATCCAATGACCTCTTCTGGCGTGTCTGAAGAGAACAGTGTACTCACAGAAAATAAATCAATCTTTGTTTTTAAAGTCAACTTTTTAAAAATATGAAAGCATAAAGGTGCAGGAACCAGCGATGGCCTCACAGAAATGTGATGTGGAACTAAGATGATCTAGTCCTCTACCTTTCTGGTTTGGTTTGGTTTGGTTTGGTTTGGTTTGGTTTGGTTTGGTTTGGTTTGGTTTGGTTTGGTTTGGTTGATTTTTCGAGACAGGGTTAGTCTGTGTAGCCCTGGTTGTCCTGGAACTCAGGCTGACCTTGAACTCAGAAACCCGCCTGCCTCTGCCTCCCAAGTGCTGGTCCTCTACATTTCTCCTTGTTTCTTGACTCATGCAGGACCTTAAACCTAAAACAAGGGGCTTACTCAGACTCCAGAAGTCCTAGTCGAGCAACAATGCCCTTGGGGATGAGACACAAATAATCATTGTTGGACTCGATGACAAAGTGTAACCGCCTGTTTTTTTTTTTATGATCAGACTGTTTAGAAGACAGAGACAGCGTAACATGAAGAGTGCTGACCCCAGAACTACAGCACCTGTCTTCTCAGCCCCTGCATGGATGGATAGCATGCACTGCAAGGGTAGAGTGTAGACTCGTGCAGTCCTGGGTGCAGGAGCACCGTGAGCTGGAAGCCAGTCTGCACCCCCTTTGCTACTCCCTGGACTCTGGGTCGGGTCTGTTTGAGCCAGGATAAAAGGTATCTTCTGAGCAAAAGTCTCCAGCACAAAGCTAATTGTCACACGCTATTGCACAGGCTACTGGGCCAGCCTGGTTGCTGGAGGTAACTTCCTAAATAACTGAAGGAAATCCACAATCTTCTATTCCCCCGCAAAGGTGACACAGTCCATACACAGACTGCAGTTCTTCTCCTGGCCAGAGACAAGAGTCTTTCTCTCCCATTGTAAATACAGTGGATAACTTGTTTGGCGGTAAGCTACCCATCCCCACATCTACCCGCCATGCTGAGTCTTGAGTCAATGTCAGAGTATTCCACTGCTATACTTCCCTCACCCTCCTACCCTCCAGCAGTGGCCCCAAGGAGAATCAATTCCAAAGACCAATTTCTATTTCTTTTAAATTTCCATCGCTAATACGGAGTGTGGTTGTAGGATGTTAGCACCTCTGGTATGTCATATGTGTGAAGTGCACGGCAGGCACAAAGCTGGATGTTTAGTTATGTTCAGGCAGATTCTCAGTATAAAGCCATGGAACGACTCTACTGCATAGTCCTGGATAGGCTTTGAGTTTTCGATCTCTCCACCCCAACCCCCATCCCAGAGTGTCTAGGGCTACAGTATACACAACAGCCCAATCTGGACTGGTTCTTCACTAACTCAGGCTCAGAACATCCTCAGGAATTAGTTCACACCCTATGCATTTGTGAAACAGAGCACACAACTAGGGAAAGGTAGCAGCAGGGGTCAAGTCTAAATCTAGTGCCTTGCACATCAAAGTGACTTGCTGTGGGAATCCCTCGGGATGCAATGAACAGGGACCACTGAAGACTGTGTTGCGCAATATTTTTCCTCGAAGCCATATATTAATATCATATCAAGGAGTATACTAGGATATGATATTGTCAAGTAAGGTACTTAGAGATTAGTTAAAAAAAAAAAAAAAAAACATTTCTGTTGTATTCACCAGAGAAGATCATTTCCTCAGACAAATCTAAATTATTTAAAAGCAAAATGCAGGCTCAAGCAATCACAAACAATTGTAAAGAATCAGAAAAAGCATCCACCATCTTTAGTCCCAAGGCTATGAAACTTATGAAGGAAAATGTTTTGTTTTCATCTTCGTTTACCAAAAAAAAAAAGGGGGGGCATGGGGAGAGGTCCTTACCTGAGGCCTACCATAAAGTTCACTTTTTGGAATTACAATGACTACTGCCTCTTAGATACAAGTACTAACTTTTCTAAATGAAATTTCTAGGACAGCAAAACTTAACCATCTAATCCAATTCACCACATGAACACTGGTTTTAATTGTCAAAGATATATGTGTGGGAACTGTGTACACACGTGCACACATTTTATATACCTCCAGTCATGATCATCTCACCTGAGGTTAACATGAAATAACATAAATGAAATAGAGAACCAAATTTTTGAAGTAACTAAGGATTACTAGTTCATTAATTGATGTTGGGCTCTCCTCAAATACTGAAAGTGGACTTTAGCTTAATGGGCCAAAAGCACAAGCCCTGGGTACTTGCTGATTCACATCTGGAATTACTTTCTTCGGGAACTGTTGTATAAGGAGATGTTCGCACAGCCAACCACGGTTCACCTCCTACTGTGTGTGTGTCCTGGATTTTACCCTTTTTCAGTAGCAAGTTCAAATACCAGAACAGCTTGTCCAGGGATCCCGTTGGCAGGAACGTGCTTATCTTGAAAACCAGGGGCCTAAACATGCTCATCCCTAAGAAAGGCGTAGCCCGCAGATGACAGGGACTAGCTGGTGTTCTCACACACCATGGAGCTACCGGTTCTCATATTCCTACCCTCTCTCTTTCCAGTATCAAGCCCAGCTCTTCACTGTCTGTGAAACATAGGACAATAAAGAGGAAGTTGAAACAAGGCCTAAACAAATAGGGAACAAACCAAGCTTTGGGGGAGAGGCGACCTGGGGAGGAGAGAATGTTCACAGCAGCAGTGACGAAGCATGTCATGTGTCCTCTAGGAGGGGTCCTTTAATGGTGGAGAAGATAGATTACGAATATCCACGACATGTCATGGGTAGGAAAGAGTGGGCAGAGGCCTGCCTTCTATTTCCATCCCTGCCACTAACCAGAAGTCCAACCCACAATATGTGATCTATCTCCCTAGCCTCAGATGCAATCATCCGTAATTCAGAATCCTTCCCAGTTTACTCCCCGCTGCCACTCAGAGCTTTGGTTCTGGCTTTTTGTTTTGTTTTTATTTTGTATATTTGAGTATTCTGCCTGCATGTGTGCTGTGCACCGTAAACATGCCTGCAAAACTCAGAAGAGCTTACAGACTCCCTAGAATTAGAGTTCCTAAACAGTGAACCAAACTCAAGACCTCAGGAAGAGCAACAAGTACTCTTAACCATGAACCATCTCTCCATCCCTAACTCAAAGATGTTTTTTTGCTGAACTACAAATATATGTGGGAAGGGAGACAAGAACATCTAATCTATTGAAGATTATGCAAGGCATGATGATACGCCCTGTTTTCGTTTTAAAGTACTATTTATGTTAGCATGAGTTCATTGCTATTTTTAAATGAATTAACTATTTACTTCCTCAGTCTTCATTTCTAATACATCAACAAAACTCTCTGGGTCCTGAATAACTTTGAAGAACACAAGTGTTCCTGAGACCAGAGAGTCTGAGGTTTGCTACTATAGTAGTTCCAGAACAAGTTCTAGGGCCAACCTACTGCTGCCACTTGGGATGTGACACTGGACACAGCCCCTTGTCACTCTGGGGTACTTAGCTTAGTTCTAAGGTTGTCAGAGCAGTAAATGACTGACACACGTACTGTACTTGATACCACCCATCACTCTCTCCGGTGTAAATCTCAGACACTGCCATTGCCTCCTTTTCTGCACCCAGCACCCTACTTCCTGTTTTTGCTCACGTTGCTTGACTTGGCCAAATCCAAGTGCTGCCACCTCTGGCTTGGAGAGGCCAAAGACAGCTGCAGTAACCATGCCACCGCCTCCCTACGGCTGCCCTCCAGCCACCAACTATATGTTGATTCTGCCCTTTGTAGAAGCTCCATCAGCAAAAGACTAATAGAAAACCAAAGCAAGCCAGGCAGGGTTTTTTAAAAACATGCTATATCAGATGACTTTGAACGTAGAGTAGAAGAGCCAAGCCTTAGGAATAATCAATGAAACGGGAGGAAGCAAGAAGAAAATGCAAGCAGTTGCATCCGATTCTTAAAGGAAGCAGTGCTATTTACCCAAAGTGCCTTCCAGCTGGAACTGGTGTTTGGCTTTGTTTTGTTTAGTCACCTTCACCTCCTTTATTGAATCTTTGACTTACCATAGGGCACCCCTTCCACTGGTAATCAACTCAAGCTAGCAGCTGCTGAAATTGTTTGATGGCCCAGATTCCTATCATGTGCACTTGCCCAGTTAATCTTGGAAGAGTGGACAGGTCTTGGACTTTTATGATTATTTATAATAATCAAATGGTGATTATTCACAACCTCTTGAACATATGACTTTTCTAATCTAATCATTTATTTATTTATATTGTACTGTAGCAATGTTTTGACTGCATGTATATCTGTGGAAGGTGTCAGCTCTTGGAGTTACTGACAGTTGTGAGCTGCCATGTCAGTGCTGGGACTTGAACCCTGGTCCTTCTGAAAGAGTAGTCAGTGCCCTTAACCACTGGCCCATCTCTCCAACCCCAACTTTTCTAATCTGAATTACAATTCTGTCTTTACTTCTTGCTAGTTGGCATGTTCCTCTTTTACAGTTTAGAAATCTGGTGCTCAGAGAAACCAGCAAACCTACCCAAAGCCACAGAACCAACATGGCAGAAGACAAACTGAAGTACTCCTGAAATTGGAGCATTTAAAGAGACAGGAGCACAGGTACACACAGCAGGAAGCAGAGTGCCCTGGTTGGAGGGTGAGGCTGGAGTTACAGCTAAACTAATTTTATGAGGGGGTTACCACATAAGCAAATGGGCCCTAGTGTGGGAATAACCTCCAGACTCCCCCAGTCTCCCACGACTTCTGTGCTGGACCACCACAGCTCAACCTATACATATTTTGATTTATAATTTTTAAGCCTTTTTTTTAAGTGTGCGTGCCTGCGTGCCTGTGTGCGTGCGTGAGTGCAGTGGTGGTTCTCTCCTCCAACGTGTGGGTTCCAGGGATCCAACTCAAGTCCTCAGGCTGGTGAGCAAACACCTTTATCCTCTGAGCCATCTTGCTGGCCTTGCTTTTCAATCAGCTAAGTTCTTTGTGCAGTGGCTATCTTGGAGATAAAGAGGATTTCTTTTTCCTTTCCTTGAGATATATTTCTTTTTATATTATGTGTATTGGTGCTTTGCCTGCATGTATGTCTGTGTGAGGAAAACCTTCTGGAATTGAAATCAGAGATAAATGTGAGCTTCTGTGTGAGTGCTCGAAATTGAACCCTCTGAAAGAGCTGAGCTATTTCTCCGGCCCTGAATTTTTAAAAAGTACACAGTATGTTTTATATTTAGGAAGCTTCTAAGTCGGGTGTTTTGTAAATTGAGAACTGTCTGCATTCATGTATGATGTCATTAAATATATTTGGTCTGCCTAAAACTATCTGGCATTTGTCCTTTACCAACACGGCCGGGTTTTTTTGTTTCTCAATATGTAAGTTTAAAAGGCTCAGCCAAGTCTAATGTCAGACTTGTACAGAGATTCAAGTCCACCACAGTACTTTTAAATAGAAAACAAAAAAGAAAATTATTCACAAAGGATTAATTAGGATGAATTTTCACTCGAAAAGCATACAAAGAAAAGTATTCTGAAACCATTTGACCTGGTAAATATGTTTAAATGCTCATTAACTAAAACAGTGCTGTCAAAGGGAAATGTTGGCTGTCTGAGATATCAGACATTGGAAACATGAAGGTAGTATTCTAAAAGGTGCTAAAGCTGAGCATGCAAACACGTCTGAGTAACTGTGACCTACAAGCTATCAGACCCAGCCAGGTGGTGCTCATCTCTAGTCCCAGCACCCAGGAGGTAAAGCCGGGCGATCAGGAATTCAAGGTCACCCTCCATTCCCTGCAGAGTGAGTTCGAGGCCAGCCTACCCTGAGACCCTTATTCAAAAAATAAGGACTAGTGAACTGCTCAGCACATAAAGGAGGTTGCCTCTAAATTGCGTGACCAGAGTTTAGTCCCCACAACCAATATGGGGGAAGGATAAAACTCCCACAAGTTGAATTTACTAAAAGCTCAAATATTTCAAGCTTTTGGTAGCTCTTTATTTTCTTCACAGTCTCCCCCATTACAAGCAACACACACACCAAATAAACTATAATTTTAAATTAAAATAAATAAACTAATAAAATTAAGTATTCGCTCTGCCCAAAGCACTTCATGCATTAAGAGAAATAGCTAAATTAACAGAAATAGCTCTTACAATGTTGTTAATGCTAGTGGGAACGTAAGTTTTTATTTTAGTTTTAATTCATTCATAATCGAGCCTCTTTCAGCAATGGAAAAATTTGTGAGGTGAGGTGAGGTGAGGCTGGAGCTGTTTGCATGTAGGCTATAGCAAAATCTCAAGCCATTAATTGAAAATGGAGTCAGATAACTGGACATTAAAATTTTTTTTCAGAGTTTTTTTTCTTATTATTTGACAAAAAACAGTCATGTGTAGGGCTGAAGAGATTGCTCAGTAGTTAAAAGCATTTAGTACACTCGAAGCAGCTCTGGGCTTGGCGCCCAGCACCCACATGGTGGCTCACAACTGTACTGAGCCCTCTTCTGACCTGTGCTGTCTGTCATTGCACACACGGTACACACAGGGTACTCAGACAGACAGACAGACACATACACACACGTATTTCTAAAGCTGCCATACTAAAAACAGAACTACCATTTGTGAAACACAAGACAGGACAATGAGGTATATATAAACTCTATATATATCCCCAGTATCAACTGTAGGGATAAGGATGGGTAGATAAATGGATGGGTGGATGGATGGATGAGTGGATGGAGGGAGGGAAGGAAGGAGGGACGAATGGGCAGATGAATAATCAGAAAGTAATGTGAAGGAGAGAGCTGGAATAGGAGGCATCATTCATTATGAGTCAAAATTAAGCAGGGACTACAAACCCAAGAGCATTCACCTCATGGTTTCTGTTAGAAGTGAATTCTACATCACATTCTAGTAAGATGGAGCTGATGAATCGTCTTCGCTCATCCTTTCAATAAGAACTGCTGAGCCACATAAACCTATCACTTCAGAGCAGACAACTTGATGAGCAGCAGGACATCACGCGGAGCAGGAAGTGTGCCTGCCTTCCATGGTACTTAACCAGAAATCAAGCCCCACAGACAGGTCACAGAAACTCTGTGGTAATAACTTCCAAAGGTGCCGGCACTCAAGAGAGACTTCTGACCCAGCCTAGATCAGTCAGGAAAAGAAGCTTCCAGAAAGAAAGAAAAGAAGAAAAGATGTATCTGCCTATTCATATAGATATGAATCTATCTCCTATGCATATGTCTCATGGAAATTTCCTTTTGGTTGGCATTACACCACTGACCCTTTCAAGGGTGCTCACCTCTTGAGTACACATCAATCAATATGAATTTATTGAATGACGAAAATCCAAGAGCCTCGTGTTCCTGGATTGTTCTCCATGTGCTAGAAACCGGAGTTACAGGAAGACAAATACTTCCCCAAAGAAAATAAGTTCCTAGGTCAGACACTTCAATAGACTTCTATATAAGCAAAATGTAACACTGCTTTGGAACACATGACTTCTTCATGAGTTCTTTGTTAAATTGTGTGGTTTTCTACTCAAAATAGATGCCTCTCTAAAACAGACTTCAGGAAAGTGTAAATTTAAATATTACCAAAATGTAAATTTAAATATTCTGATACAATTAAATCCATTAACAGAAAAGCCTTCTCATTATTTTTAGTATTGGTGTTTGGTCTGTTTGTATATGTCTTTGCTCCGCATGCATATCTGATGCCTGACAAGGCTAGAACAGGGCACTGGAGCCACGACGTGGGTACTGAGAATCAGATCCGAGTCCTCTGCCGGCTAACAGCCAGTGCGCTCCTAACAGCTGAATTACACAGCCCTCCAGGAAATTCTTCTAGTCCAGCAACATAGCATAGATTTATTTGACAGTCTGGAGTCAAAATCCAGTCACTCTATTTACAAGCTGTACGACCTTGGCAAGTTACCGAACTTCTCCATGTGTTTAACCGTAATAGGTAAATAACGAATTATAGACGGGGCCCCTACCTCACAGGGCTGATGAATTCAATATGCGTATTATCTATAAGGGATTTGAAAGCCTGGGAGCTGTGTTGCACATCTGGAACACATCTTGGAAGGTGAAAGTGGGAGGATCAAGAGTTCGAGATCATTCAAGGCTACTTAGAAAATTCAAGGGTAGCCTGAACTATGTAGTGCCTTGACTCAGGGCGTGGAAAAAACAGATAAACAATAAGGACTCTGAAATAGTATCTATCCTGAGAGCTAAGCATTATCTAGACTCATTAATTACAATGCTTCTAATTCCAGGAAATTCTTTGAAAACAAAACAAAGAAGTAAAAAATAAAATGCATAGTTCTGGAGAAGGTAGAACAAAGGTGAGGGTGGGGGGGAAGGCATCCAGCAGGTTCAGCAGCTTTCGCCATTCTGACCTTTGCTCCACTTTGGGAGAGAAAAGGGCCTCGGGCAGGGCTGTGGAGAAATCTGAACTCAACTACGAATTCATCTCGAAGATTTCTTCCCAGGAAAGTCAGCAGGTAAAGAAAGGTATTAATTTCCTAACTCAGAGGCGCGTGTGTTGTCTTTGTGTTTATTTCTCTGTCGTTTTTTGTTCCCCTTCCAAGACTTTGACGGAATGACTCAAAGGACAAAAAAAGTCACAGTTACTAGAAAGAATCTAAAATGCCACGAGATGAAACGGTCGCAGCATTTCTGTTTAAAAAAAAAAAAAAAAAAAAAAAAAAAACCGCTTCCTCCCTAGGGCCGAGATGACGGCGGAATGTCTACGCAACAAAGGAGGAAGAGAGCAACTCTTCTGAATGCCACTTTCTAATGCTCACTGGGAACCACGTGGAACACCGCGCAAAGCTTCGGGGACTTTCCTCGCGGGTCTGGGGATTTAACATGACAAGTGCTCGCTGGGGGAGGCCCTGCTCGCTGGGATGCAAGCTCGACCCCCGACCGCGAGCACGTGCAGATGCTGCGGCTGCCTCGCTCCCCCGCGCCTCCCACAGGCCCGCACACCCGTGCAAACTGCGCCGGGCCTCCCCGAGCGGCTTTCCACGGAAGATTGCCCCTGAGGATCACGACTCTCTAGCTTTCCCGTGTCACTGGCTCCCCACCGCGGCTCCCTGTCCCTTCCATCCCTCCCCGCCACGCGCACCGCAGGAAGGCGGAACCTAGTGAGCCGCCGTCACGTGGGTGCTAGACCAGCAGAGGCGCTCTGCGCAGAAGCGCTCTGCGCAGCGCCTGTGCGCGCCTCGCAGGGCCTTGGCGCCCGCAGCCTCAGTGGAAAATTTTCAGGCGACCTACTGAGGCTGCGCGGCGCAGGCCACGCCCCTTCCCGCCCGTTGCCTCTGCGCGGGTTCCTCCTTCCCCTGGGGAGCAGCCCCGCCCCGCGCTTCTGCGCAAGCCCCGCCCTCCCTGGGGAAACCGCTGCGTAAGCCCCGCCCTCCCCGGCGAAACTGCCTGGTACCCCCTAGGCCTTGACTTCCCGAGCATCTCTCGCTGGCCCGGGCGCCTGCGAGGCGAACTCACGTGTGGCCGCCTGGCATCCTGAGAGGCGAGCAGCGGCGCCCTGGCGCCTCAGCCTTCGCCTGCGGGGCGCCGCGGCCTCAGCCTCGTCACCTCAGCTCCACACCTCCTGGATGGAGCTGGACGGAGGGAGGAGCGGTTGGGGTGGGCAGCTGAGGCCGGATCTCTATCACCCTTCCCCCCCAGGGAAATAAATAATATTCATTTTCTCCATCCAGAAATATGGCTCACGGAATTTATCCCTGAGCAATTTTGAGGAGCTTGACCTCACTCACCCAGAGGTGACAAATGGCCACACCGTCCATGACATTCTTTGGCTGTAAAGGGGTGTGTCGTGTGTGCGTGGTTCGCCGCAAGAAAACAAATTTAACAGTTTTAGCCGCGGGATGGTCCTGGACGGTTCACTCGAGTGAGTGTTGCCAAACGTGGAGGCGAATAAAGTGGCGTTAGCTCCACTTGACCTCAGAGAGGTTTTACTTGAAACCGGATGCAGGCATCTACATGAGACCACATTGTGCCAAAGATTTCTGCCAAAACAGTGGGAGTTTCTGTGAGTAATCTCAGAACCAAGTCCATAGATGCCCCCACCCCACCCCCAAGAACCAGAACTGCAGGTATGTTAATAAATCGTTATTTCTTTGCCTTGGGCGAAGAAAGATCACGAAACTAAGTGAAGGCCAAGAAGGTAGTCCATCATGGCCCAAAAGTAGGCACAGTATACCGATAAATCCTTGTCTTTTTCTTTGAACAAGAATACAGATTTTGGAGAATTGTAATCATCTGAGGTTTTTTTTTTTTCAAAACTATCGGATGTAGCTCAGTATTCAAAACATACACCTTCTGCTCCTTGTTTTCTCGATTACCTTTTCGTTCTAAGTGTGAGCATTCTGTCAACCCGTGGCCGTGTGGACTTTTCAACCCTTTTACTGCTGATTAGCAGGTGTCGGTGTCGGTGGAAGAACTAAGTCCATAAACCCTTTCTCTTTACTGTCATTCTTTCCTGTACCTAGCAAAATGGACCCCAACGGGACCATGGAAATGACGGTGATAATTATTACAAACGCATCTAAATCAGCCATCCCTCGTTTTTTAGGGAAGAGACAGAAACAGTGTTGATACTAGGTCCCTGGAAAGTTTTACAGTCTCGTAGCATTAAGCAATTATACTAAAATATCTGTAAATCTGAATGTTTCTGAAAAGGTCTTTTAGGGCTAAGTGTCTAAGGGGCACCAGAATTTTATTCTTGCAAACGTGCCTTGCACACAACACTGCTTACAAATACATGGTTTCACTGCATAATGTACTGTTTAGACATGATTAAGTTCCTTGATGATGGTCAATGGAGTGTGAAACATCACTGCAGTGCTTCCAGGAAATGTTATTTTTCTTAATGAAATTGACTCAGAGAATTGACACTTTTGTCATCCCCGCTATCTGATGGATGTCTGCCCTTTGATCCCAGAAACCACTCTATTGCCATTAACCTGCAATCTTCGTGGAGGACACGTCCAGGATATTAAAGAGATTAAAATAAACAAACAAACAAAAAAGCTACTACCAGAAGTCTTAGAGAAGACTGTTGTGGCTAAAAGTTGAGCTCAGAACATGTGTCTGCAGACCTACTATGTGCTACAGTCTCATCTAAGCCAATTGTCATTGCATAGTATGTTTGTTGCAATTGTGTCTGGTGGTTGACAACCTCCTTGTGAATCTGGTGCTCACCGATTGGCTATTCTGGCTGGCCAGCATCCAGAATATAACCCAGTGGTTCTCCCTGTCTGTCATCCACACTTATCTACAATACGACCCTTCTGTGTGGAATCAGGACTTGTCTTTGTGGGTAATACCATATGGCAGAAGAGAGAAAAGTATCACTGAAGATCAGTTCACAAAGGCAGTGTCTGCCTAGGTCTCTCCTCAATCGTCTACACCAGGATAAGACGGCAGCCATGTCATGGAGATGTCCCCCAGCTTCTGGAGGAGCATTAGAGAGGAAGCAGCTAGCTGGCCATGCCGAACTGCCCCCAGGTGAGTGACGGGCACTGAGAGAGATGTTTCTGCTTTTATCAAGACAGCAGGGAACTATGCCCCGCTAGAGTCTGCAGAGTTTTATTGAACCCTAAGCCAGAGCACCCAACTGAACTCTTGAATTCCTGGTTGGCAGAAACCTTGAGAAATAAATTGCTTTTAGACAGTAAGCTAGGATATTTTGTTACACAACAAGTAATATCTAATGGAGTATCCTCCAACTTCAGAAATATGCCCTAATTGATCAGCAAAGGGCTCCGGTATACTTCTCTGGGCTTAGGAGCCATTTGGCAGACGTTAATTCTTCTTTCACTGAGCACCTTCTATACCTGATCCCAAGAACAGAATATACAAAGTGATAGGGGCGGGGTGAGAGAGGAATTTTATTTTTTAGGTTTTTCTATACATGGTTTCTCTGTGTATAGCCCTGGCTGTCCTACAACTCCGTTGACCAGGCTGGCCTTGAACTCACAAAGATCTACCTGCCTCTGCTTCCTAGGTGCTGTGATTAAAAGCGTATACCACAACCTCCCATCCAGACAGGAATTTTCTAGTGGACCCAGAAGAGATGAATATTGAGAAAACATAGATTATGATAATATGGATAAGACTGGAAGCCATTTTAATAAGTGAAATCAGCCAAGATTTACATTGTATAACCAATCTCTTGTGAAATCTAAATTAGTTGAATTTATAGAACTGAGGAATAAAACTGTGGGGCTGGGGATAGTTGATTAAACTTGGAGACAGCAAGCTATCTCAGTAGGTACAGTGTCTGTGGAACCAGTATGAGGACCTGGATCAACAGCCACAGAACACACAAGTTTAATAAAGCTGATATGCGTGGGAGGCAGGGACAGGGGGATCCCGGTGGCTTGGCTAGCCAGCCAGAATAGCCAGTCCGTGAGCACCAGATTCCCTAAGAGATCTTGTCTCAAAAGATCAAGTGGAAGGCAACAGAGGAAGATTCATCACATTGAATTCTAGCTTTATAGGTGCAAGCATGGGTATGCATATCACCACCTCCTCCACCACCACCTCCACCTCCACCACCACCATTACCATCACCTCCACCACCTCTACCACCATCACACACATATACACACTGAATAAAAAAAATTCAGTTAAATAGAGTAAGTTCACAAGCCATATTCTCTATCATAGTGACTATACCTAATTATTTTATTCTGAATATTCAAAGAGAGACTTTAAGCACTCTTACTACCAAAAAAGAGAACTAGAAGAATGCGGATGTTACTTAGCTTACTTGAGCCTTTTCACTACGTAAAGATACTTCAAAATATTTTTTGTAAAATATATAATTTTATTGGACAATTTAAAAATAAAACAAGAAAATATGGAAGTCCTGGAAAGGAAAGGGTATGGTTTGGAGGAAGAGGGAGGGGAGGAATGTAATTTTATTTTCTCTCCATGATGCTAGTGTTTAAGTCTGAACTTTGAGTAGCACTGTCTTGGAACAAGGGATCAGGCTTCATTTAATTAGACGAAACAAAGCCATTAGAAAACAAGGCTTAGCCATTATTTACATATTTGTGTCTTGCAGAAGAGTGGGTCTGAGAAAAAAAGAAGAGTGTAGGGGTTCCAGTATAGCCATAACTACCACTCCCCCCCACAACAAAAAGCATAATGTTTTTATTTCATGTAGAAATACAGTGAAAATAAAACAGCGAGTATCAACCTTGGCCACAGCACTTAGAAAGATATTTTTGAGGCTATGTTATTTAAGGATATGAAATGGAAAAGGACTGGTAGAATATAGTAGAAAAGACTGAGTTTCACAAAGGGCCAGCCAGGTAGGTAAGGACATGACACAATTTTAATCTGATTGCAATTAAGAGATACTAGAGGGCTTTAAGTTAGGGAAATAAATAGTTTCTCTCTTTAAGCAAGAAAACTGACTTATGTTCAGAGAAGATTTTCTAACTGCTGGGTAGGAAATGGGCTGTGAGCAAGAAGAATGGAAGTCCGAACACAGATCAGGGTGCGGGCTAGGAGGACAATGGGCATGCAGGTGGTAAGTGCTAAGCATTTATGTCTACATACTTTCAGAGGGAGAACCTGCCTGACTTGTGGGTTGAGAGCAAAGCCCGATGAGAGTCCAGAGTGGGCACCTGCCTGAGAGGTTGAGCCTTATCAATCACTGCTAGATTAGACAAGGAGCGGCTTTGATAGGGAAATCAAGGGCTCTGCTGTGGTTTGTAAGGGATATGACAGATACCCTTCAGCCATGTTAGCCAATGGGTTTTTTGAGAAACCTGGAGAAACTCAAAACGCTTTGTTCCTGCATTGATGAAATCAGGAGAGAGAGAAGGTGATCAGACTAGAGTAAGCCCCAACTTTTACCTGTTTACATTCTAGTGAAGGCAACAGCCAGTCCATCAGACAAGCAAAAACCATGACTTTAACATAATTGCAGGTGGCAATGGGTGCTAAAAGGAAAAGAACATTTCATTTATACACATATCTGAAAAGAACTTTTTCATAAGTGACTGGGCTGGATATGGTTAAACAGAGGCCGCCCTGACACATTTAGAGCTTTTCTCACTATTACCAGACCAAAAAAAAAAAAAAAAAAAGAAAAGAAAAGAAAAGCAGTATACAGACATCACTAAAAGGAGTGGCCAAACATCTTTATAAAATAAGATCGCTCTCAAATGAAATCATGAAACACAGACGAGATTGGGCACGTTCAGGGTGGTATGGCTGTAGACGCCATCAAATACAGAAGAGCCAAGAAAAGATGTGGCACTTAAGCTGAGGAAAGACAAAAGCCTTAGATAAGTTAGAAAGCTGCAGAAACACCACATGAAGAACATTCTAATGGTAGGAGTGATTAAAATGGAAAACAGTTTGTAATCGAAAACAATAAGCAGTGCATTTTGGCAAAAACAGTATGAAAGGAGAATATTGATTACCTATTGATAAGTAATGAACTATGCCAGCCGCATTGGTTTAAAACAATGAACAGTTATCATTTGTTTCTGTGAGTCAAGACTCCCGGCTGGAGCCCGGCGGTGGTGGCACACACCTTTAATCCCAGCACTTGGGAGGCAGAGGCAGGTGGATTTCTGACTTCGAGGCCAGCCTGGTCTACAGAGTGAGTTCCAGGACAGCCAGGGCTACACAGAGAAACCCTGTCTCGAAAAACGAAAAAAAAAAAAAATCCTGGCTGGGCTTACCAGAGTCCTGCGCTGCAGGTTTCCCCTGCAGACAAAATCACCTCAAGAATCGACTAAGCAGGAGCTGCCCACAAGCTTCTTCTTGACTTTGGGCAAGCTTCTGGAATTCCCTGTTTTTGCCAGTGGTTTCAGCTTTTGTCACATGAATCTTCCCATGGAGCAATTTAAGGCATGGCAGCTTGAGCAAGAGACAGCTGCTATGGCAAAAGAACAAGAAAGATGCAAGCCACGAACTTTTTTAAAGGTTCTTTTTATGTGTATGGGTGTTTTCTGTGTGTGTGTGTGTGTGTGTGTGTGTGTGTGTGTGTGTGTGCGCGCGCGCGTGCGCATACGTGTGCACATGTACATAAACACGTGCACATACCTGGTGCCCATGAATGTTGGAAGAAGGCATTAGACTCCCTGAATGGTGGGGGTTATGGATGGTTGTGAGACACATGAGGGTGCTGAGAATCAAACCTAGATCCTCTGAATGAGTCCATCACTAGCAGGGTAGAATTACAGACCAGGCCAAATCAGGGTTACAGATACCCACCTCAGAATGAGACTTGCTGAAATGGAAGACGGGGAAACAAACCCACTGTAGGCTGAAGTTCCAAATAAGCAAACTTTTAAGGGTCACTCTTTTTTTTTTTTTTTTTTTTTTTTGTTTGTTTGTTTGTTTTTCGAGACAGGGTTTCTCTGTGTAGCCCTGGCTGTCCTGGAACTCACTCTGTAGACCAGGCTGGCCTTGAACTCAGAAACCCACCTGCCTCTGCCTCCCAAGTGCTGGGATTAAAGGCATGCGCCACCACTGCCCGGCTTAAGGGTCACTCTTAAGTCTAGCTGTTTAACAGGTTGGGAAGGTTAGCTAATTACAGTCTCCCAGGAAAACCAAGTAAAACTATATTTTATAAGGCAATAATGGTCAAATGATTCTATAGAAGGTATCTACCCACTCTCACTAGAAAACTTCCAACAACCATGCTGGATGGTGGTTGGTACATCCCTTTAATCCCAGCTAGGGAGGCTGAGGCAGGCAGATCTCTGAGTTCAAATTCAGCCTGGTCTACAGAGTGAGTTCCAGGACAACTGGGCTAAACTTAACACAGAAACCTTGGCTAGAGGTCGGGGGTTGTGGAACAAAACAGAAAGCCAAGGAATAAAACAACAAAACAAAAAACACCACACAAAACTTTCTGTCGCCTACGCTGACAATGTACTCAAGAAAAATCCAGAGCTTTCTTGCGGCTGTCCTTCTCTCACAGAGTTGGCTACCAGATTGTTTTCAGACTCCTTAGGTCCCAGCAAGAAATACATTTTACATCACAAAAAAATGGGTGTGGCGGCAAATGCAGAGGTCGCAGTTCCAGCTGTAATCCCAAGTCCAGGTGTTAAGGAAACGGAGCAGGGATAAGGAAAGTGGATCCTGAGTTCCAGTCCAGCCCAGGCATGTTTTTGAAATTCCGGTTCAAAAATAGCCTGCACGTACATTTTAGACCACAACACAAAATGCATCCTATCTAGTCAAAATACGAAGTTTCACAGCAAAATGCTTAGTACTGCTACAGGCAGGATGCTGATTTCTCCCCATTCTATCCTACTCATTAAAGAAGGAGGTAAAGCTGGTTGGTACCCACTGAATCCAGTCTCAAACACTTGGTCCCTCTTTTGCAGTTTAAAAAATGCAGGGCATCATCTTTGCAACATTTGGTGATACAGTTGTGTCTCCTGCCAGACAGAGGAAAAAATAAAAGCAACAACCCAGTTGAGGTCTCACTGGGAAGACACTTGTGTTAGAATTTTTAAAAAAGATTTTAGGTGTATTGGTGTTTTTCCTACAGGTTCATCTGTGCACGGGGCGTGTGCTGTGCACGGGGCGTGTGCTGCGGTCACTGCTGCAGAAGCCAGATGAGGGCTTTCAATCCCCTGGAGCTGCAATTAAATATGGTGGCGTTAGAGTTCAGCTGTATAAATTGTTACACAAACCAGGCCACTTAAGAAAGAAGTGACATTAATGATTAAAGTAGGTGTGTCTGGGATAGGGTTGTGTCTCCCCAGCACAGTGTCACTGGGTTAGAGCTGGCTGTCACAGTGGTGAGCTGCCATGTGGCTTTGGAGAACTGAATCTGAGTCCTCTGGAAATGCAGCCAGTGTTCTTAACCACCGAGCCATCTCTCCAGGCCCAGTAAGTTAACTTTGATTCACTGTTGGGAAGAATCAAAGTGGTGATAGAAAAATCACTTTTTTGCTTTGTTATGGTCATGTACTATTCAGTTTCTGACCATCCAGAAATTCGGATAAAGATTACAAGCTTCCAAATCCCCTTTCTCCCTTCCTCTCTCCCTCCCCACCTCTCTCTTTAACTACCCTGTAGTATGAACCACCAAAAAGTCCAAAGGACATAGGTCTAGTTGTATTGCAAATTGCAGCCATAACCAACAACCTACAGAACTTCCTGAATACCTCTGACAGGGCAAGAGATTTACCTAGAATGAAAAGGTGGTTTAAGATTTTTATCTGTTGAAACTTGATAGAAAGGAATTTCCCAGGATTCCTCGAGTCCACCACCAAGCTTCCTCACACCCCCACCCCCACACAGAGGTTGATCTGATGTTACTAGGGTGTGCAGTTGGAAAGAAGACTTTTTTTTGCCCCGATTATATGTCAAATTCCTAACCTCCCCTCTGAGGAGAATTCGGTCTCCATAGGGAGACTGTTGACACAAGACTACAAATGTGAACAATCTGAGGACTGTACAAGACAGCACAGGTTAATGAACTCAGGACACCACAGGGTTTAGAAAACAGAACTGCAAAAAGAGGTCTGAGGAGGGAAGCATTAAGGCCGAAAAAAGCTTTCCTGGCTCTAAGTGACAGCGGCCCTTGAGAGGGGCAAGAGGACATGTGGCATTCTTGTATGGCTATTGTTTAAGTGTGGCTGGTGGGGCCAGAGGTTTAAGACAAGGAACCCAGTGTGTAAAGGGGAAATAGGGTCCTGCCCTGTCAATCACGAACTCTGGCACAGGCCAAAGGCACCCCAAGTCTTACGTGCCACGGAAATAAGCTGCGTTACAGATTTCCTCAGGAAAACATTGAAGGCAAAAACTGTGATCACACCCAGCCCTTTCCTCTATGCCCAGCCCAGTCTCTCCCACGTCCCCCAAAGGAAGAGAACCCCAGGTCAAACTCGTTTGTTTATTCCTTCCTTCAAGCAGCATTTCTCTCTCCTTGGGGGTCTTTGTTCAACCTAAAGGGAAGGGCCCTCGCCTTTCCGGCAGCACCGAATATTCTAGTCTAGGGGCCCCCTGAGCAGCCCGGCTCTGCAAGACCACAGCCCCACCGGGGGTTCCGGGCTGCAGAGCAAGCTCCAGGCCTACATTCCAACGAGGGCGCGCTCCCTGGAAGCCCGGGGAGACGGCTAGCACTAGGGGTGGGGTGGTGGCAGGAGGGAAAGTGTCCGCCAAGAGGGAACAGGGCGCTCCTCGGCCAGCCCGGGACCCCTTATAAGGTGTGTCTGGCTGGTCAAACGCAACCCTCCCTAGTACGCTGTGACACGTGCAACCCAAAAGTCTATCCCGAAACGGAACTGCGAGCCGCCCCTCATTCACCAGGCTAGTCCTGGAGAGTGGAAAGCACATCTAGGTGGAAAGATCGAGAACACAATCCGGGCAGCGTGGCAGCGCCGGCTCGATCAAGTTCTGCGGGAGAAAAACCCTTCACGTAAATCAGATCTTAAGTCACGGGCTAGGAATGGTTGGGGGGGAGGGTGTAGGGTACTCCACACGCGCCGGATGTGTGCCCCGAAACACGAGCGTTGGAGACTGGGCTGGGAGGGAATCTAAGGGAGCTAGCTCCTTACGGCAGCCGCGGGTGGCGGCCACCCACGGGGCTGCGGTGCCCGGAGCCGCGGGGAAGCGGGGTGCGGCTGGCCCCCCGATTTTGGGTGCGGGGCAGCCGGGCGGGAGGCGGAGCCCAGGTGCTGTTGGTACACAAAGGGGAACGCCCGCGCCCCGCCCACTGACGCGGCGCCCCGCCGCTATAACTCGCGCTCAGGAGGCAGCTCCACACCGCGCCACGCCGTCGCCCGCGCCGCCACCCCTCACTCAGTCTCCACCCGAGGATCGTGACCGCCATTCCCCAGCTTCTTCTCTCCTTTAGTCATTAAATTTAAGAAAATAAAAATCCACCTCTTCTGCCTGTTGGATTGCGGGGATTTTTTTTTAATTTTTATTATTTAAAAGAAAAAAAGAGAAAAGACTCCTTCACTGTTATTTTTCGTCTCGTTTTAACAATCCTGGTGTGACCCAGGCAGCCCCGTGGGAGACGCTGCCGTGAGGTGGGCCAGCTCGCAGGGAGAGCACCGAGGTGAGGCGGGGGAGGGGCGGGGGACGCGGGCGGCGCCGGCGGCGGGAGCGGGGCTTTGCGGGCACCGGGCCGCAACCTCCCGTTAGGGGGAGGGGGAGCCGCGCGCGGGCCGCTCGGCTGCTGCAAGCGGGGTCTTGTGACTCGATTGGCTTGAAAATAATCGTGGGGAAAAAAAGTCCCGGCGTGGGGAAAAGGCGAGCCGCTAGGGCTTGACAATCGCCCCTCGGTATTGCATCAGTTCCTCCCGGGGTAGATAGAGGAGGGGCCGGTGACCGGGGTACCCGGGGCAGCCGGGGCTGCCGGCGGGCTCGGCGTGCGCCCTGTAAACAAGCCCCGGCTGGGGCCGGGGCACGGGGCTCAGCGCCGGGGCGGCTGGAGGGGCGCCTCGGCGGGCGCATCTTTGTTCTCGCGGCCCCGCCGTCGGTACTTTTCCGCCCCTCGCCGCGCCCCCGCCCCTCGCTCGCCTGGTACTTTTCCACTCGCCTGGCGGGGGATGAATCAGCCGCGCTGCGCCGCCCGGCGGCGTCACGTGGTCGGGGGCGGGCGCCGCAGTCCTGACGCGCCGCCTTCTACCTTCGCAGGCAGCCTCGAGGGCCAGTGCGCCGCCAAGGACAAAAGGAAGCCCGCGCCGTCCGCCGTTCCTCGCGATCAGCATGAAGAAGACCGAGATGGGAAGGTTCAACATCTCCCCGGATGAGGACAGCAGCAGTTACAGCTCCAACAGTGACTTCAACTACTCCTACCCCACCAAGCAGGCTGCTCTGAAAAGGTGGGAGAAGTGCGCTTTGGAAAAAAAAAAAAAAAAACAGCTTGCACACGGTTTCCTCGGGGCTGGAGGGATTGCTCAGCGGTTACAGGCTAACACTCACACCCAGGAACCAGAAGGCTCGCCCAGGACCCTGGTCTCCCCCTTGTTCACACAGCCCGGGAGAGAGTAGCTTCCTAAATAACCCGGTTATTTATTGCATGTCGGACAGTTATTGCCTTCTAGAACACCTAGCCCATGTGAGAATTCCTGCGTTAACTTAGCAGAACTGAAGGGCTATCTTACTTTAAACTTATAAAAACATTTTCATATCTTTCAGTTGGGTTACAATGACCTTTTTTAAAAAGGAAAAAAAAATTTTTTTTTTTTTTTGCAGCCATTATGTGGACGTGGATCCGGAAAACCAGAACTTTTTACTTGAATCAAATTTGGGGAAGAAGAAGTACGAGACAGACTTTGTAAGTGAACAGTACTATTACGTGCCTGGCTTTATGGAGTAAAAGAATAGTGTTACTTTTAGATTTCAAATCTGACTTGCCCAAAGCTGGTTTTTCTCCTTTTAATTATTGTTATATGTTTGGTTATCGTTTCCCTCTGTATAGCATCCAGGTACTACTTCCTTTGGAATGTCAGTATTTAATCTGAGCAATGCGATTGTGGGCAGTGGAATCCTTGGGCTTTCTTATGCCATGGCTAATACTGGAATTGCTCTTTTTATGTAAGTATGTGTAAGTAGTGAGCCTGCCGTGCAGGGCAGTTAATATGATAAACGTATTCTTGGCTCCAGGAGAAAAAAAAAAGCAACTTGCAGTTCAGAGTAGTTGGTGTTAAAAATGATTAAAGTTTGAAAGTGTGAGAAATCCGAAACTGTTTTACTGTATATTATACGTCCTCGTGCGAGCAAGTTAGACAGGACATGGGGTAGCCCTTAAAACTGACGGGTAAAGGCCAGTCTTTCCAGAAGGTATTGTTAATTGTAAGAGAGATATCGATGATTCTAGAGTAATTGACTTTTGATCAAAGCGGAAGTGGCTCCAAGTAGGTTCTATAAGTTGACTGTCGCCCTAAAACCTGTGACATAAGGAAAAGGAAGTTCGAGGTATCTAAGGTGTGGTGGTATTTACCCAGCCTAGAACGTATTTGTCTTAGGGCAAGTGAGTCATGATTCTCTGGATGCTAAAAAGCAAATTCACTTTTTAAAAAATGTTTTTCTGGATACATGTAATTTGTGCCTGACTTTTAAAGAGCCTACTAACTTTTTTTTCTAAGTTAGTTGGCTGAGCCTCTGCTCTTCAGAAGTCACGTTTGCAGGGTACCCATTTGGGGGTCACTTGCCCTTGGGTAATATGATTGGAGGGCGGTAGACTCTTGGTCAGCAGCAGAGCTTGCCTGGCGTGCATGATTGGTTTCTGGGTTTTGAATCCCAGGGCCTTCAGAGCAGTAGCAATAAAAAAAAATGCTATTTCCGAGTACAAGAGTATATATACATTTGGGTGTGTAGTTCTCATGTGTCAAAAGTTTCAGACTGCCTGTAGATTGTGGCTGACACAGTCCCTGTGGAGGTGCCTCTGACTTCAGCATAGCCTCTACACTGAGGAGAAGTGCACACACTGGACAGCTGTCCCTCTCTCTCTTTTTAATTACCACAGTTAAAACGTTCTGGTTAGCTGATTGATACTTAGCACTCAAGTTACTTTCTCTGCCACCTTCGTAAGAAAGGCTCTGCTTTGTAAAACCCCACACGGACGTTAAAGTCTGGCTTTTTTAGGGGTGGGGGAGGTTCTTGCCAAAACAAGGCCTTGGGAACTTGAGGTACAGAACATCCTGAGATTTCAGGTTTTGTTGGGAATTTGAACGGCTGAAATGGCCGCAATCAAAGTTAAATATTTGAAACCCTTCCCAGCTCTTGCCACGAAGACTGGGAACGGTTTTTAAAATTCTACCAGTGTGGTCATTGGTGACTCTGTTTCGTAACTGAAAGTAAAGCCGAATGCTATTACCCTTGAGCTTTTGGGGGTCCATTTTAAAAGCTTACCGTGTGTTTGATTAACCATTTTAATAAATGGCTAAATGATACCAAGATTGTGTGAGCTTTTTTTATTCATCCAAACTTATCATTTCATATAAAGGTGAATGGGCCAAAAGCCACATGCTGAAATGGCTGGCCGACCTTGTACATTGTGTTAATCTTCAGGTTGAAAGTGACCTCCAGGGGCGTTGTCATCTCTGTCAGACACAGCACCTAATTTGCTCTAGTTGGTTTTTGTTTTTGTTTCTAATTAAACCATCCTTTTTCCCAAGAGGTCCAGCTAACAGTCTCACCCCAGAACCAGGTGTCCTAAGGCTGACCTTAGGATGGAAGTCACATTCCATACTTTATGTACTGATGGTTTGTGGTGGTGGTATTATTATTGTTATCGTTATTATTATTATTTTTGCCAGCACCTCACGTACTGTACAGCTTGCCCATACAAGGTCAAAATTTCCGTGACTGTCTCATTTTGCCCATTTGCTGTTTTTGGTTTTCCTTTTAACCACTGCCTTGTCTGCCTTTGAGACTTGATGGGGAGCCTGTCCCCTCAAAGAAGACAGTGGTGTTAGATCCTTCTGATCCTTCCTTATTTCCCTTTATTTTTCTCTGCCAACCCAAGGGAAAGCTGGAGCTGATAATTCACTTGTTCTAGTGTTGAGAAATCACTCCAGGGTGCAGTGTCTTGTCTTCACAGCTGTCTCCAGTTTAGTTTTTTAATCGAGTCCTACTGACTGAAAGTTACTTCCACCCCCACTCATCTCCTTCCTCTCAGTCTCTGGTCCATGGGCTCTCAGCCTTTCCTGACCCATCTCAGCTGGATGGGATGGAGGCTCGTGGACTAGGATTAATGGCAAGTTTTAAAGGAAACTATTAGGACCTCGGGGCAGGCATATATAGATAGTTACGGTGCCAGAATACAAGTTTCTACTCCTCTGGGACTTGGAGCTTTGCAGAATCCCCTGCATTTGGCAGTGTGGACATTGTTTCTAAAGACTCACCTGATCTACCTGCAAGCCAGTGTCAGTTAGGAGAGGGAGCCACAGCAGCACTGTGTGAGACGGGGAGTGTTTGTGAGCGCGCAGCCCTGACGATTTATAACCAGGTGCTTTTCCCTTTCTCAGAATTCTCCTGACGTTCGTGTCAATTTTCTCCCTTTACTCCGTCCATCTCCTCCTCAAGACGGCCAACGAAGGAGGTACGGTAGCTTTCTTTTTTTTTTTTTTCCTTTTCCCTTCTCCTTCCCCAAGTAATTTAATGCATATCCTCGTTTGAGGGGACAGGGATTTCAGGGTGCTTCATCTCTCTGTTCTTCCATACAGGGTCTTTATTATACGAACAGTTGGGACATAAGGCATATGGTCTGGCTGGAAAGCTAGCAGCCTCTGGGTCCATTACAATGCAGAACATTGGAGGTAAGTTGTAAAGGGGCACTTTGGGTAGACTTCATTTAGTAGTAGCACAAGGTGGTGACACGTGACTGCGGTGTCACAGACCCCATTTTGCACTTGTAATGGTTTAATTTTGTTTTCCTCCAGCTATGTCAAGCTACCTCTTCATAGTGAAATATGAGTTACCTTTGGTGATCAAGGCATTAATGAACATTGAAGATACAAATGGGTACGTGCTGAGTAAGGTTGCCCACAGGAACAATTGCAGAGACATTTGGGTCAAAGTTAGATATTAAAACATTACCCATGAATTTCCCAGGACTGTTCCCATGGAGAATACTTCTGACAAAGAAGTGTCTCACACACTGAACTTTGGCAGCAAGCTGCTCTTAGCTTGGACTAGCAAATACACAAACCTGAAACTTTTCTAGCACCTGAATTCATCTCTCGTTAATACTGACATTTGTTACGGCTGCTGAATATAGAGTTAGTTAAGATACTTTTTCTTCCAAAACTCAGTCATGCTTAATAGTTAATGAAGAAAACCAGAAAATGCACAGCTGTACTTAGTGTAAAAAAAAAAATGATAACTCTTGTGCAAAGTTATTCATCCCAGTGGAGAAGCCAGGTCCAATGTAAACAGCCAGGGCCCATGGGCTTCCCAAGTTGTTGCACACAGTTGCTGCCTCAAAGCAGAGACTTTTCCCACCTGCCTTTAGAGACTTATGTCCGGTCTCAGGGTGACTTTTCTGTGGGGTCCTCATTTCTGCCAGGAGTGGAGTGGAAATCTTGGGGGATTAGAACTTGAGAACGCTGCTTTTTAAAGGAATGGCTTTATTTTGAGACAGGGTCTTACTGGTTAGCCCTGGCTGGCCTGGACCTCAAAGAGATCTGCCTGCCCCTGTCTCTGGGACAAAAAGTGCAAGTGTATGTGCCATCGACACCTATGGCAAGAATAGGCCTTGGGTAATTAGGAAGAAAAAAGGAACAGTGGTAGCACTTAGGAAACATAAGTTCAGAAATGCCTCCTCCCCACCTTTTTGAAATCAAGGTGGGTCCAGGTGTTACTGTGATAATCTGAAATAAAGTTCTGCTTGAGTTGGGGGTTCAGTCTCATTTAGAGGAGAGTGGTGGCCTGTGCATTTAAATCTTAAGTGAAAATCTCCTTATCAGAATGCTTAACGAGCAGTCTTGCTAACAAGCGTCTGGTGAATCAATCCTGCTCTGCTTCCTCCTTCTGGGTGTCGGACATTACAAGTTAACGCTGCAGCGCCTGGTGCACGGTGTTCCTCAGAGCACTGAAGATAAGCTCAGACCTTGCACAGAGCGGCTTTGTTCCCTGCGCTAGTATCAAGCTTTAAGAAGTGTTTTATGTTATGAATCAGCTGGCAGCCTTCCCAGAGCAGAGAGTAGTGCAGAAGCCCATAAAGCAAACAAAAATGAGTCCTGTCTCAAATAAGGGATGCCTTTTTTTTTTTTTTTTTAACTCCTTCCCCAAAACTGTCCTTTTCGCATGCGGTTCATGTGGTGGCTGAACTTGGCTGAGCTCGGCGTTCATTTTCCGCTTTTCTCTCTCCATCCAGGTTGTGGTATCTGAATGGTGACTATCTGGTCCTGCTGGTGTCCTTTGTCCTCATTCTCCCATTGTCACTGCTGAGAAATCTAGGTAAGCAAACACATTTCTGACCAGTGACCCCCTCAGCAGCCGCTAGCATTCTCCTAGAAACTACTGAAAGCTCTCAGCACCTGCTCTTGGGGGTGGCAGCAGGGCAAGACCCTTTAAAAGCTAGTGCCCTGTGTGCTCCGTCCACCCCTGTTTGATTAAAGCTGCTCTCGTTCCTCTCCAGGATACTTGGGGTACACCAGTGGCCTTTCTCTTCTCTGTATGATATTCTTTCTGATTGTGGTAGGTAGTGGTTTTGTTTTCTGTAGAAAATACTTTCTTAAAGCCCTGTCAGACTACTCCGCATCACAAGTGCAAAATACATTTGTAGGTGATTTGCAAGAAGTTTCAAATCCCTTGCCCTGTGGAAGCCGCTTTGATGGCCAACGAAACTGTGAACGGCACCCTTACCCAGGCAGCATTGGCAGCACTGGCGTCCAACATCACCACGGCCGACACTTGTAGGCCACGATACTTCATCTTCAACTCACAGGTAATTTGGCCGCAGTCCTGTTTCCTGGGAAGAAATGTTTAGGGGAATAAAAGGAAACTGCCCACTGGGGATTTAAAAATATCTCTTAAGACAAATTGAGACTGGATGGTAGGTGGCTTTTAAGGGGGAAAAAAAGGTGGAGAACTAGGTGAAATCTCACGTTCTGTCGTAGACAAGGGATTCGGGTGAAAGAATGGCATGACTTCGGATCAGATATAGGTCATAGTTGATAAACGGTTAGAGGATAGGAGTTAACCACACTTCCATCTTGGGTGTGAGGATCCTCTGAGGTCTAAGCTGGGAACTGACAAGTGCGTCACCTGGTGTGAATACCGTGGTGTGAATTCGAGGGGTGTGACCTTGGCAGTGTGAATTGGCGGGGTGTGAACGGGGCGGTGTGTCTCTTTCAGACTGTGTACGCTGTGCCCATCCTGACGTTTTCCTTCGTCTGCCATCCTGCTGTGCTTCCAATCTATGAAGAGCTGAAGAGGTAATTGATCTTTGCTCTCACTAAGACTAGGGGGCCTATACTGAAACTGTAGGTATGGAACTTGCTTAAAACAAAACAAAACAAAACAAAACAAAACACGCTTGTGCTTTCTGTCGGGTGTGCAGCCGCAGCCGGAGGAGGATGATGAACGTGTCCAAGATTTCTTTCTTCGCCATGTTTCTGATGTATTTGCTTGCCGCTCTCTTTGGATACCTGACCTTTTACGGTAAGTAGTGCCTAACTTAAGAAAGGGATGAAACTGACATTGTTTGGGTAGTTTACTGTAAAGAGTTTCAGTCTGGTTTAATCCGCAGTTCCTGGGGTCCAGGCTCTGAAGCAGATGCCGTTTGGTGTGATGTTTTTGTGATAGTCCTGGCTCTCTCGAGCCCATGTTCTCAGTTCCCAACTGTAGGTGTAACTAAGATACACCACACACATGCATGCACACACACACTAAGCCAGACTGGGATTTAGCTGTTTGGCCTCTGTTAGACCTCATTGGAGGTCCTGTGGCTAAGTCTCAATATTTAGAACATTTTTTTTTCCTCCAATGTTACTTTAATTGCATTAACCATAATTCCAGATTAATCTTATTAGCCTCTTAGTTTACAGTCATTTCGTGAGTAGCTAATAATTTTAGTGCAGTTTTCACTGTAAGTTAGCCCTGCCGCTTGATCCCCAGAGGAAAACCACGCTGAAAGCCTGTCTCTGGTCTGTGTCCCCACAGAGCACGTGGAATCGGAGTTGCTGCATACCTACTCCGCGATTGTGGGAACTGACATTCTCCTCCTCGTTGTCCGCTTGGCTGTGCTGGTGGCTGTCACCCTCACGGTCCCAGTGGTCATTTTCCCAGTAAGTAACCACTGGCTTCTGCAACAGCTATGAGGGTGGGTGAGGCGAAGAGGTTGGGCACAGGTGAGTAGAATACAGTGTGGATTCCAGATCACCCTGTGGCAGAAATCGGGAGTATCTGTTCCCTAGGAAAGGATCGCTCATCGCTGCGTCTCAATCTCTTGCAGACTCTTGGCATTAATTAAAGTTGGATTGTTAAATAATAAACAATGCTCGACTTTCTTCCAGATCCGGAGTTCCGTCACTCATCTACTGTGTCCTACAAAAGAGTTCAGCTGGTTCCGGCACAGTGTCATCACTGTGACAATCTTGGCCTTCACCAATTTGCTCGTCATCTTTGTCCCCACGATTAGAGACATCTTCGGGTTCATTGGTGAGTTTTGATCGACGTGCCCAGAATATGTTAAGGCTTAAAGTACGGATTCGTTGAGTTCTCAAATGGTGACTGTCGCTTACAGGTGCGTCGGCGGCCGCCATGCTGATTTTTATCCTCCCGTCTGCCTTCTACATCAAGTTAGTGAAGAAAGAACCTATGAGATCCGTGCAGAAGATTGGGGTGAGTGGTGTGACCGTAGAAAGTGCCTTGTCTCTTCTTGTAAAGCTTTAGTAATTACTAGTTCACAGAAGAGAATGGGTGGGGGCGGTGGGAACTCGCTGTGCAGTGGGTGATGTCATTGCAGGGAAATTATTAAAGAGCAGTGTGAAAGTGGTAGCAGAACTGTTGGTGCCCTGTATGTGGGCACGCATGCACATCAAAGGTATATAGGCTCCAGGAAAGTGAAATGTATAGAGAGAGCCCTGAGGGGCTGCTTTGAGTGCTTCTGTATTGTGTATTTATTCCTATGTTTGGTAGCCTCTTGTTTCAAAAGTAGGAGATACACTTAGCACAAACCATGAGCTTTGAAACCAGAATCCTAGCAAGGGATACTTCACAGTAAAAGCCTGCCAGCCCTCTGTCCACAACCATTCTGGTCTGAAAAATGAGGTTAACAGTAATCTGGGGTGAACTTTTCTTGGGGAAATGAGCAAACTTGAGCCTAGGGGGCCCCTGCAAACCAAGGTTACCTCCTTCCATCTGTGAGTTAATGCCAAGGATGTGAGTGAGGAATTACAGGAGTGTCTGAACCACTGAAGAAAATGCCCATCCATGGACCCTCCAAGTCTAACTCTCTTAAAAGGAGACCTTTTGCTTGAGGAAAAAAGAATGAAAAATTACAGAATTCAGAAGGCTTCAACAGTTACAGGCTTTTGTGCTATAAGTAATACACAATTCAATCACTTTAAAACAGTTTATATTGGGGTCAGGTATTTAGCTCAGTGGTAGTGGCAAGCACACGCCCCCCCCCCTTAGTCCTCAGCTCTGAAAAGAAAAAAAAGACAAAAAACAAAACCGTTTATGTTTAGTCAAGTGAAATTAGAATATTCGTAAGTATTGCAATGCAGAATTTTAGGGTGATTTGCTGATGAGTCTTCTCTGCCTCTTGCAGGCTCTGTGTTTTCTCTTGAGTGGCTTCGTGGTGATGATCGGAAGCATGGGCTTGATTGTTCTGGATTGGGTCCACGATGCCTCTGCAGGTGGGCATTAACGACCCCGCTCAAAACTGGATGGTCCATCTGCCTGCCGCGTTGAGTCGACTCTCAGCTCAGATTTCACCTGATGCTTTCAGGTCACTTCCTTTGAAGTGCAGTCTCCTCGCTGGTTCTTCTGGATACAGAATAAGTGAACTTTTCTTTCTCTTTGGTTTTTTAAAAGAAGCTTATCTGTGTGTTAGGGAATGGATAGTGACAACAAAAACCACGAGCCTTGGGGTAAGGGAAGTGACATGTGTATTCCATTCCAGAGAATGGACGAACTTTTAACTTTTATCAAAGCCACATGTTTGGCTGTCTTCATTGTTTAACTTGGATATTTTATGATTTTACTTGAATGTGCCTAACGGAACCATTCGATGTGAGAAACACTTCTTAATTTACAGCAAAGTATTGAAATAAGCATTGAGAAAAACACTTATTTTTTGTACCAAAAAGAAAAACTTTAAAAGACCTCAGAAGCACTATTTTACTTTGAAGAAGCTGCATTTTTGAACTTTATCCAGAACCAGTTGTCAATAAACTCCGTAAAACAATTTCATTGATATTTAAAAATGAATATTAGTGTTAAGAAATTATTTGCCTTTTTTGTAGGCATTGTGAGCCAAATACTTTTTTTACCCAAAAATCATTTTCGGGGGGAAAAAAATGTTACAAAAAATTGTACCATGAATTAGCATGGTTTTGTTTTTGTTCATTCAGATTCATTTGAAGGATAATTGATAATGGCTGCACCAAATCAGGTGAACTCCGTTCATCAATTTCTTTGCCTCCAGATAATTGGTTCATTAAAACTAAGATGTTTATGTCAGCAATTAGGCTGGGAAACAGTGCAGAGATTTCTGTAGGAAATGAAATAACTGATTTTGAGGTACCAAATAGTGCAATTGGGTAAAACAGGGTTTATTCAGTTGCGTCTGTCTCCAGAGTTAATATTGTCAGCTCTGGGTCGTGCATTTGGGCCCATCCTTTAAAACATTGCTTCCAAAAGTGAAAACGGGCGTTTGATGGCAACAGGCCCAAACTGTCCAGTAGAAAGTAGAACTTTTCAAATGCTCACCTACTGGAAGCGTGACTTACTTGACAACACGTGGCCCAGTCGTGCTGCTGCTGTGTCTACAGCGGACGTCTAAATGGCAGGCTGCACCATGCTAGTACGCTGCACGCTCGCTTCAGAAAGGTCACTGGGTTTCTCATGCAGTAAGCTTTCTAAAAACTCGCACTGGATCGCCGTCTTCATTCTCATACAATGCAGAATTATTTGTTTACATCGAACAAATGATCAGCTCTGGAAGTAGTACAAGCTGGTTGTACTGGTTTCTGGTCCAACTGCATGCTTGCCTTTCCATTTCAGTTCCAGTTAAAAGTGAAAACATTACTTTGAAGCTTGGCTTTAAGAGCACATTTACTGTATGTCAACAGTGTATGGTGAATATATTATTAAATAACGTGGTACTTTGCTCACCAGGCATAATGTCTAAGATCTAATATCCATAATTCCATTAAGTGGTGGAGGGAGGCAAGTGAAATCACCTATTGGTCGTCTGGCTCATGAGGGTTTTCTCTTGAACTAAATGTTTTTAGTTTGAGTCAAGGGCCAGAAGAAATGTGACACACATGGTTTTTGTTACAGTCTTGTGTATTGTATATGTGACTAAACTCATAGGCAAGATGTGTCTGCTATTAAAGACTTTTGCAGACTGGAAGACATCTGGTAGTGCTACATACATTGGGTACAACCAATGGTCAGTTCTGCCCCGAAGATGAAACCATTGGGGACCATATAGACGCAAAGGCAGTGAGAAGACACTCCACCGTGCTGCTTTCATGTCATCCAAATCCAGAACCTCACCTGTAGTCAAAGACTTTGCACTTCCGCTTGAAGTCCTGGAAAGAGTTGCCAGTAAGATCTGCCAGGGGATGCTGAGAAACAGGCGTCCAAGAGAAGGTGCCATGGCAACCAGGATCCTGTTCACAGCCCGTCAGTGTGGAGAGACTTCCCAAACCTTTTGTGAAGGGAGCATGATCGAAGGTTCCAAAATGAATTTCAGGCCAAATTCCAATGCTTGGGGCTATTTTATCGCCTTGAGGTTCCTAAACTGAGTTCTCAGTCTTGAGCAGTCTTCAGTATTAAAACCACTGTCCTGTCACCTCAGTTTGCATTGCTGTCTTCCATGGAACGTTTCAATAACTGTACTGTTATTTATAGAGCAGCATTAATCCATTAAAGCTAACCTATTTTTCAATATTTATGATAAACTGTACATACATGTCCATATGTATTTGTAAATAGATTGTATATACTGTCGGAATTGGGTCTTGGGTTCAAGTGTATATATTCCCCCAAGTTTCTTAACTGCATTTTGATGAATTCACATTATATATAAATCCCCCCAAATGACTTGTACAGAAAATTCAATATTAGAAACTGACCTTGTGTATACTGCTAAAATTGAAAATAACTCATTTGAATTGTATTTGCAATGAACTGGTTGGATATCAACTTAAGTTCAAATATCTAATTAAAGCTTTAAATGAGGTTTAAATTTTCAAAATGCAGTAGCTACAACATGGCTATCTGGTGACACGTCAAATGTAATCCCGATGAAAATCACATGAACTCCTTGTGTGTGTATATAGTGTAAATGTCCCCACTGTACTGTTAGAGGCTAAGGTGCCCGTGAGGCCTGTTAGCAGGGAGTGAGTGCTACACCAGTTTCAATGAAACCATGTATGTTTGTTTTAACTGAACTAAAATAAATATCTGCTTAATCCTGAGTAGCCTTTTTTTCCTTCTGGGTAATGGGATGCATCTGGAGGAAAAAACTGGTTTCCAAAGCTAGGGAGGTGGCGGTCCAGGCTTATCCCTGCTGGTGGTAACCAGTCACCTGTAGTGCATCCAGGTGAACAGTAATGCACATGGCTGTTAGAAAGCAATCCCGATGCACAGGGGACATTAAGGAGTCTTAGGTCTGAGAAGAAGGCGCCGTCTTCCTTAGCAACCTGAAAGGCAACGTGGATTAGCTTAGGTATAACCTGGTCCTTTCAAGTTTAGGAGATAATAAAACAACAGAAAAGGCTTGAGAGATTCCAAAGGCACAACTCTGAGTCAGCAGCGCCATTACAAAATGTGGCTAAGGGCTTGTGCAGAGCTAAGGTGTTTTAACAGGCTTTTACTGGACATTACTATGTGCAAATTTTTGGACTGGTGAGATGGCTCAGCGGTTAAAAACATTGGCTGCTCTTCCAGGGGTCATGAGTTCAATTCCCAGCAACCACATGGTGGCTCACAGTCATCTTATAGGGGGATCTTAAGGCAAGCGGATATATATATGCAGCAGAGCACTCATACATTAAAGTTTAAGAATACATAAAAACAAATTTAATTAAAATTAGTAGTATCTGGGGACAGGTCCACAGTGTCCAGTAGCACTAACCAGTGAGCCAGTCCTTTCTAAGAAGTTCCACAAAGCCCTTGGGACATTGAGTCAGACATCCTCGTACCTGAAGAGATGACTTGGAAGAAAGGTGATGGAAACCTGCAAGTTAGTCTAAGCAAAATGTGGCAGATAGAATGATGGGTGCCCCAGAGAGATGGGGACGTCAGTGGCCTTGCAAATCTCCATACCAGCCTATTCTAGAAACCAATGACAACCATGCAATGTTGACTACAGAGCCAAGTAGTCAGATTCTCGAGTTTCTCCAGATGAACAAGCTGGCCTGGACAGGGTCAGGGTCCACCATGATCTCTTCAAGTGCACAGGTGCCAGGGTGAGGAGACTGGAGGCGGCACAATTGCCAGGAGCAGGCCCTGTGGTGTGAATAGTTTTCAGAAGAAGGGTGCTGTGCCGTGCTGTGATGGCAATTACCGTTTGCCGGTTTGACTGTGTCCAGAATGAATTACCATCCAGAAGCGAGAGGTACACCTGTGGTCCGGATCTTGAGGCTGGAAGACAGGCTTTTGATCCAAATCTTGAAGCATAGCAGCCTTGAAAAGTTTAGTCCCAGGCAAGGTAGAAAACACGTTTAATCTCAGGAGACAAGCAAGCAGATCTCTGAGTTCAAGGCCAACCTGTTGGTGCCATTACGAGTAAAGTCCCAAGTAAGGAACAGGTTAGGTCCAGGTGTGGTGATCCACACCTTGTAATCTGGACCACATCTGCTGGAGGCCGACATAAGGACAATGGAGGAGAGAGGTGTTTTCTCTGCTTGCACTCACCTGCCAGCACTTCTGATGGAACCTACTTCTCAGGACTCCAGCTTGCTTATACAGAAGACCATCTGAAACACCGATGCTCGTGAGTCTGAGCCACTACTAGATTCTTGGACCTGCCATTCCCAGTTGCCCACCATTGGGTTAGTTGGACTACAGACTGTAAGTCATTCCACTAAATCCCCTTAATGGAGACATTCCATAAGCAGCTCTGTGACCCTAGAGAACCTTGACTACCTCAAGTGGGATGAGGATGGGCAAGAAATGGTGACAACCTATATTCCTGCTTGCACCATTACAGGGATCTGTGGAAACCCTTTTAGTCCTCAGCAGTGTGGGTGGATCCTGGCAAGAAAAAAATGTCTTAATGAAACAGTCCTGTGATGGCAGCAAACTGGTCTTTGGATTTCCTTTTCCTGCAGACAGTTGCACAGCCGGTGGGCTGGCTATTGTGACTGATCCAACCTCATCACCTGCACCCGCCTGCACTTCCCTGTAGGCTCCACACCTCCCTTTCCCCCGCATTTATCCACCCTTCAGCCTCAGACTCCACATAGCAGTTAAACGAATCAGAACCCCTTATTCCACCTTATAGGTGAAATGAGCCTCACTTTTTTTTTATAGCAAGAATTTACTAACTCCTTGCCAGATAAACACAGCACATGCCATAAAATTAAAGAGCAATTTTTTAAAAATGTAACTACAGCCAGGGGCTTTCTCACCTAACCCGTGATCAGCCTTCAGGTGGTGGAGGGCATCTTTGACCTCACTAGTTAAGTGTTTTCTTTGTTCAAGTCTCCATCAACCTTGTCCCTCACCAACTGGGAAGCAAGAGTTAACCCAAGGAGGCTGCTCCCTGACCCTTGGTGATTCCTAGGAATGCTGCCACCAGAAGGTTTTCATGTTAGCCTTGAAGATTTTGTCGTAGACACCCTATAGTAACAGACACGGCATGCTGGTTTGTCAGGCTGCTTTGCATGAACACCAAATTTAATGATATGCACCTGGTTTCATTGTTTGGGGGGTCTTGGTGTCTGCCAAGTTACAAAGTGGCGTGTTCCTCTGCAAGCAGCCCTTCCCCCATCGAGCCTTGAGACTCCTTCAAGAGACTTCCCACTTGTGACCCACGTACGAAGGTGAAAAAGAAAAAGCTCCTCTGGGTGGACTCAGACAAGAAACGTCTCCAAAGCCTGTGCTGGGCTCCCAGAATCCTCTGTTATGTGTCTTTTCCTGTTGTTTTAACTCTGCACTTTGCTGTAGTAAATCTTGGCAGTCAGTTACCTGCTTTGGTTTCTTGGGAGTCATCTTCAGCAAATGCCACAGATAAGTTCTGATTTTTTTCCCTTCGACATTGGCTCTTGCCATCTCTAGGAAGAAGAGATTTTGGAGACCCAGAACCTCAGTTAGCTGGGGCTTCAACAAGTCCCATTTGGCATCTTTTCCTCCCATGTTCCTTAGACTGGTCTGTCTGTCCTTCCATACCATATGCAGCCTGTTACCGCTCCATCCCAGGAGGCTTTCACACTGCCTTCAGAGCTGCCTGTGCTCAGTAGGTAAAAGCTTTGAAGCGATCCAGAGAACTTACCTCCCAGAGAGGACCAGTGCACTGGCCGCACACTTCCTTCTGAATTCTGCTCTTGTGTGTGCATGCGTGTGTGTGTGTGTGTGTGTGTGTGTGTGTGTGTGTGCGCGCGCACACACGCATGTGTGTGGTGGGGTGTCTCTCTTACATTCATTCTTACATAATGACGTCTCTGGCTGTTTTTTTCTAATGCCATACAGTGCTCACTTATCCTGAAAGGAGTTCTGGTAAGTTCAATTTTTCTGAGTCAGTTGAACATGTCTGAAATAGAGCCCAATCTTTTTTTTTCTTAAGATTTATTTATTTATTTTATGTGAGTACACTGTCACTGTCTTCAGACATACAAGAAGAAGGTATCCAACCCCATTCATTATAGATGGTAGTGAGCCACCATGTGGTTGCTGGGAATTGAACTCTGGATCTCTAAGTGTTCTTAACCAATGAGCCATCTCTTCAGCCCCTGAGCCCATTCTTTTATGTAGGTTAAAGGAGAAGTGATATGCTGCAGTGATATGTCTGAGCTCAGACCCCTCCAGCCCCCACAACACATACACACAGTGTCCTTCCATAGTGGGTATGAGGGAATGCATCCTTCGCTCCTGCCTGTGACTCAGTGCCGCCCAATAGTTTTCAGATTATCCTAAAGCTCCCTGAGAAATCGGGTCTCCATTTGGGTAAACTGGCTGCCCACTAGATACACAATTTCTTCTGGTGTCTCTATGACAGAACAGGTAAAGAAAACAAACACAAATGTCACAAAATCTTACATGATCCCCAGTGAACAATGATGTCATTAAAAAGGATTACCTTCCTGGGTAGGAAGAAATGGTAGAGAAGACACCATGAAAAAAAGTCAGTCCTTCAGTGTCAGGGGTAGTTCTGAAGACATTATCATAAACCAGTCCTCAGAGTCACCCACTGCTTGAGGATTTGGGGAAATATTCTGTATCATTTATATATATATATATATTCCATATATAATATCCCCATATATATATGTGTGTGTGTGTGTGTGTGTGTGTGTGTGTGTGTGTGTACATAAACATATGTGTTGTGTGTATATAAAAACTTTCAAGGCTATATTTTGACATTTTTACTGAATCTGTAGCAAAATCATCCACCAATATATGTTTTTAAATTTTTTAAATTAAAATAGAATACATCAGTTTCCCCTTTGTTTTTATCCTTCCAACCCTTTCCATGAACCCCCTTGATCCCCGCTAATTCATGCCCTCATTAGTTGATATTGTTACATGTATGGATAAATATGTAAAGGCAACCTGCTTAGTCCCCTTAGTGGTTTTTTTGTATGTAATGCGTTCAGGGCTTTCTACATGGAGTTGGAGAGCTAATCTGGAGGCTCCTCCTTGGGGGAAGACTAGTTCTCCATCTCTAAACTGCTGTTATCATTAACCAACAGATTTTAAGTATTCAACTATTTATTTTAAACATATGTGTGTGCCTGAGCATGAGTGTCTGCACCACACATTGGGGCTGGGAACGGAACCTGGGTCCTCTATAGGAGCAGTGAGTATTCCTAACCACCAAGCAACTCCTCAGCCCCAACCAACATAATTTTTTAAAGTGAGTTATCTGATCAATAGGCAATGAGAGGAACTAGCTATACCAAAAGCGCCTGTTTCAAGGGCACATTCCCAATAACAACCATTTGTTTTCCTCAAGAGGAGACATGGTCGCTCCATTGTGTTAAATTGTAAATGTTATGGTGGTTTCTCTGATCTATTGTAGCCTATCATGGATTCATGTTATAGTCCAAACCCAAAACAACCTATTTCTTTCCCTTTTCCTTTGCTCTGTAATTCCCTTCCGAGTGACTGGAGTCTCTGGAGAGGTAAAGTGGTTCACAACCCTTCTGCTCCAGACAGAGGGATTGTATTTTTAAACCGATCCCTAAATAGAAAGATCCAAAGAAGGAAATATGTGGAATATGAAAATCTCTGCTGGAAATGAAAAATCTCTGCTGGAAATGTGAGGACCTCATACATTTGGAAACATTCTTCTCTCACAAACGACTCCAAAAGGAAATTCTTAGTTCGGGCAGCCCATGCTGAAAGCAAGGGCTAGCTTACATTCCTTCTTGCTTGTGGGGGAGAGAGACAATGAATTACATTTTTAAAAAGCGTTCTTTGTTCTCAGAAAAAGAAAATACATACAGACAGAGATCTGCCCCCAAAGACACCAGGTTCCAATAAGCTCTCACAGATTTTACTAGAGGGTTTGTGGGAGAAGAGCTGCCAACTCTAGGGATGGCAGTCCTTACCTGCTCTGCATTTCTATGCCCTGTCTCTCTAGAAAACTCTTGTTGTAGTTGGGGAACGGTGTGGCTTTGTGGCTGTGGAGAGATAGGTTCAAGCTCTCCTTGGCTCTTCCTTTCCTGTGTGAAATCCAGCAAGCTCCTTAGCCTGGTTACACCTCAGCTGGCATGCCTGGTAACAGGACGGAGCAGCACTCCCATGGTTCTGGGCTCACTATATAGATGCACTGCATTGAGAGCCTCATTCCTCCCCCTTAAGCACCCCATGTGCGCTGTGCCCAAGGAGGCCACAGGATCCTCTGGGACTGGAGCTATAGTTGCACGTCGCTTTGTGGGTGCTGGGAATTGAACCCTAACCCCCTTAGAAGAACAGCCAGTGTGTTTTAAATCACTGAGCCGTTTTTCCAATTCCAGAAAATGGAGTTTGACCCACTTTTTTTTACTGATGAAGGAGTGGAACCTTATAAGGGACAGAGCTAAGAAGCCCAGACTCAGATCACACAGAATTAATCCATTTACCTTTAAGGTATTAAGCATCCACGGTTTGGGTTGTTTGGGATTGTGCCTGTCACTGTGGAGTGACACAGTGGGGTGTTGGGTAGCTCTGAAAATAAATACCAGTTTAGTTTTGTAATAAACTTTAATGAAGTTTATCACATGTACCTAGTACCCTAGCCTTCTAAAGTCCAAAACAACTCAATTGAAAGAGCAACGTCATTAGTTTTGTTAGCTTAGCAGCAAGCTTGCTGCCACGTGGAAAGAGAAGGGGGTGATTATACAAGGCCTTCAAGATGATGGTGAAGAAGAGGAAGATGAGGAGGAGGAAAGAGTCTATGCTGGCTGACCACCAAGTCGGATCAACGCAACCATCAACGGTCTAGTTCTCTGGTGTTTATAGGACAAAGTTTATCCTAAATGTGTACTTCTAAGGTCCACAAAAGCAATTCTGACACACCTGTAAAACACAGAACCTACAGAAAATTGGCAGTTTTCTTCACCTGTAAAATGAAGTTTCGTACAGTTTGACCTAACCATGTACCAGTAAACGTTTGTCTCTCTCCGCCCCTCCTCTAGTCTGTTTGACGAGATGAGGGTGAATATAAGCTTGCAGGACCTTGAGTTCAGCTGCTCCCTCCAGCCCAGGCATTGAGAAAGACAGATGTTTTCCAATCCCAATTCCAGTGTTGATCTCTTTCCCAAGGGTGTTTTGAAAGTGGCAGGTTCGTCTGAGTTACTGAATAGCTGCTCATTTAGGAACCATTCAAAGTCCCAGTGTAGTTCAGTTAGAGAAGGCTATCGAAGGTGAAGGAGACCTGACATGCAGTGGTATGTTAGGGTGTGTCTCAGTGTCTCAGAGCTGCTTCCTGTCCTACTCTTGTAATAAAGGGACTGGCTTGCCTGGCATGGTGGCACACCCTGTCCCAGAACCTCTAGTAGGTTGAGGCAGGAGAATCATGAGTGGAAGGCTAGCCTGTGGTACAAGGTGAGGCTCTGCTTTGAAAAATAAATATACTAATGTGACCTTGTCTTATCATTACCTGGCCACCATGAGGTGTGACAGCTCCAGCGCTGCCCTCGGTACTGAGCTCGGGCGTAGGCCTTGGGGATTAAAGAAAGACTCAGACTTGGGTCATTCATTAAGAGAGAATGCCAATGCCTTTACTGGGCAGGTTCAATATACACACCAAGCCAGGGAAGGAAAAACACAAACTCAAGGAAAAACAGGAACTCAATTGGGGGGCAATAGGATGTCAAGTGTAAATTTCCTTCCTGGGGCATCATCCTTCAACAGGATATTTTGTTCTTAGAAAAGCTGCAGAATGTTACCTTGCAGACAACAGCACACAGAAAGTCTCAGCCAGGGTACAGCAGCCCTTCGGGGTTCCACCAAGGTAAGTACCTGGAACACTCCTTTCTCGTCTCAGGAATTAAGTTAAAGCAAATTCTTCTTGCTTTTTTGTACCGAGTCCTCAGGTTTCTGTTGAAGCAACAGGAAAGTGACAACCACAGAAGCTGGCACAGAGAAGAAAGCCTGTTCCTGGAGCCATCTGACCATAATGCTCGGGATTGGAAAAGGTTGGTAGAAAGATGTAAAGTTTGCAGAAAACAGGCTGAGAAAAACCCAAGCTGCTTTAAGCAGAGACTAGAGAGTGATTCTGTGGGAGTCAGGAGGACGATACCTACAGGCACATGGACCGGAGGATCATCCGTGATTCTGGGAGCAGGGTTCTCTTGGGAATTAGATAAGAGGTCGTGCACACAAGGGCTTGGGAAGAAGACTAGGGCTCTTCTGCATTTTCTCTCTGTCCTCCGATGGTGAGGCTGAGTTTAAATGAAACAGACTAATCTCAGTGTGGTGACACACACCTGTAAACCCAGCTCTTGAAAGGTTGAGACAAAAGGCTCCTGGCTAATGGCAAGCCCCCGTGCGCAAGACCCCGTCTTAAAAAAAATAAAAATAAAAATAAACTGGCTAAATGAACAATCAATCAACCAATCAATCAAATAAAGGGCTTATTGATCTGGCAAAGGAAATTTTCAAGGCCCTCTGGCATTCAGGCAGTGGACTGGCTAGTGTTGGTTGGTTTCACACAAACTTACAGTGAGAATTTGGAAGAAAAAGTAGAACAGAAATATATAAAAAAAAACAACTTATATTTATCTTAGAAAAGGAGCATTTGAAAAATTGAAGCTGAGGAAGGCACTGCTTCTAAATAATTTGAAACCATTAAAAAGAAGACAAGTATTGTTTCTCAGTATAGCAGATACTATGAAAACATGCCTTGTCCACATCTTGGGGTTGTTGGGACTTTACTCTTCTTGACCCCAAAAGGAGAAACGTTTTAACATCTCAGGAATGGCTGGGACACTACCTGTTCCCAGTCTTAAGAATAGAAAGGTTTTATCATGTCAAGAATTTCTGGAATTCGACTTGTCTCAGTCTCTAGCATGGGACAGTAACTCTTAGACCCTCAGCACACAGGGCCACCAAGGGAGATGTTTCTGTGTGCTCAGCCATCCAAGTCCTCAAACACTATGGCAACTGTGTTCTAAGAAGCCTGAGTTGATGGCTTGACATTATCCACAGGATACTGGTTGTGCAGAGATCCAGAATACAAGAGCTCTGGGGTGGCTATGCCCTCTACCAAGATTTCAAAGCAAAGGCTGGGCCAGTCCATGTGCAGCAAAACCAGGATTCCTGCAGGCAGGCAGCTAAAGATTCCAGAACATGGAATGTTTGCTAGAGAAAACTCTGGGTGGTCAACAGAGCCAACCCACACAAACAGCCCATGAAGACTTCAACTATACCACAACATGTCCTGGGGGCCAAAAATGGAGCCAGAAGGTTTAATGTATTTCCCTCTAGTCTTGCTTTGGGTCATTCCTCCATTGGTATTCTCCTGTTCTTCTCCCTTGGAATGAAAAGATCGACTTTGTGTCATTACCGTTGGAAGCATGTAGCTCGACTTTTACATTTATCAGAGGCTAACAAGTAAGACTTAGCTTTGCCACGCATACTGCTACATGCCTTTAATTCTACTACTTGGAAGGGTGAGGCAGGAAGATTGTAGTTCAAGGCTAGCCTAGGCTACATACTGAGACCCTGTCCCAAGTAAGAAAAGCAAACAAAGACTGGGCCTGCAAAGCCCAGAGAAGCCTTGATTTTAAGCAGTGTTGAAACTGCAAAAAATGATGAGGCCTCTTAGAGAGAGATGGGGTTCGGTTGCTTCATGAGCCTTTGGGGGGTCACAGATGGAGACCATGGTTTAAGATGCACTTAGATGTCAGGTTGACCTACAGTGGACTGTGATGGTCAGTCTTGATTATTAACTTAATTAGATTAGCTGGGCAGTGGTAGCCTTTAATCCCAGCACTTGGGAGGCAGAGGCCGGTGGACTTCTAAGTTCGAGGTCAGCCTGGTCTACAGAGTGAGTTTCAGGACAGTCAGGGCTATTCCGAGAAACCCTGTCTCAAAAACCAAAAACCAAAACCAAAAAAAAAAAAAAACTTAATTAGATTAGTGCAGAAATGCCACGGTGTGTCAGAGAGAACATTAACACGTCCACTGAGATCAGCCCCGAGTTTGGGCAACACCACCCCACACGGTTGAGAAACTGCTGAGTTGTTTTCTGCAGCAGCATTGCACATTTGTACCAGCAATGCGTGCGAGCTGCAACCTCCCCATCTCCTCGGCAGCACCTGTTTCCTATCCTCTTTCCATTATAGCCACCCTGATAACGACCATCGAATAATGGCTATCTTCAGCTTCTTAGACTTGATGGTATAATTCAAGAAGAAGACGGATGACTTCTGGACAGGAAGATAAAGCCCATGTCTTTGCTGAGCACAGCTTGGAAAGCCAGAAGGGATAATAAAGGGGGAGGCAGAAAAAGAAAGACGGACAATTCAGACAGGAAAGGTTTGTGATTGGCAAGCAGGGGGAAGGAGAAGGAAAAGTTACAGGGCGGAAAGCTGTGGAAGTGTTCTGTGTAGAAGAACGGCCAAGGACTCTCACAGAGGGAGAGGTGAGCTGGAAATGGTGGTGTGGTGTGCATCTGTGGTCCCAGCTCTCAGGGGTGGGGGCCGGGAGGATAGCAAGTTCAGGATTAGCCTGGGCTACATAGTGAGATACTGTTTCAAATAATAATTTTTTTTTTTTTGGTTTTTCGAGACAGGGTTTCTCTGTGTAGTCCTGGCTGTCCTGGAACTCACTCTGTAGACCAGGCTGGCCTCGAACTCAGAAATCCACCTGCCTCTGCCTCCCAAGTGCTGGGATTAAAGGCGTGCGCCACCACCGCCCGGCAAATAATAATTTTCAAACAATTGACTATGTTTTTTTTTTCTGAAAAAGAATATATTCGTTTCTTTTTGTCTCTGTCTCTCTCTGTCTCCCTGTCTGTGTGTCTGTGTCTCTGTCTCTCTCTGCCTTTCTCTGTCTCTCTCTGCCTCTGTCTCTGTGTGTCTGTCTTTCTCTGTCTCTCTCTGTCTGTCTCTGTCTCTGTCTCTGTCTCTCTCTCTCTCTCTCTTTCTCTCTCTCTGTGTATGTGTGGACATGAACAGCTGGCATGTGGGGGAGGGGGAGTCAGAGGACAACTGGTGGGAGTTGGCTTTCTCATGTCACCATTTGGGTCCCAGAGATTGATCTCAGGTCACCAGGCTTGGCAGCAAGCACTTTTACCGTCCCACTGGCCTTTATTTCCTCTTCTTAAAGAAAAAAAGATGCTATATAGAGTCTTATATAGATTTGGGAAGACAAACACAGGGCAAACATTGCATGCCCAGACTCCACACATCCCTTTCCCAGCAATGCATTCCTCAACCTGAGACTCCTACCAGCCTCGAGCTGTGTGTACCCCTTACTCCAAACAATACAGTAGGTCCTCCTTCCTAGAACCCTTCAGTCATTCCTCTTTCGTTCTTTAGTTTCCATTCAAACATGTCCTAGAACATAGCCTGGAAACTAGAAGCAGGAAGCTAATCCAGTTTAAATGGTTTGGGGTTCATCTATAGAAAGGCAACAGTGTCATCCGACCAAACCTTTAGGGAAGATCTCCTTTAACCTCCAATGCCTGTGCATGTCTGGGCATGTGTGGTATTAATATCAGATGCATCATGGGAATGGGTATGCGCAGTGAACAAAAGCTTGCACAACCCAAGCCTGTCAATCAAAACAGAAATCCACCCATCCCTACTCTTAGCAACCAGTTCCTCCTCCTGGACCCCTTGAAGTCCCAACAGCAACCCAGAGCTCTTGAACACCGTATCTTCTCCGTTCTTCCCTTTTGAATAAGACATCATGTGACTTTGCCTGGGGTTTGTTCTCAATTCTCTGAATAAGACACCAAAAATACGGACCCATCTGGTCAAATCAGAATCCCCTTGGGAACATTCTTAACAAGGTAATTCCGACACACTAAATCGGGCGCGTACTTTTAAAAACTGTATGCCAACATGAGAAACCCTTTGCTATTCATATAACACAGCTTGTGGGAGAACTTGGAAAATCATCAAAGATGGCGTTTAAAAACAAGCTGTTAAGAATAAATTTGTAAGGCCGGGCAGTGGTGGCGCACGCCTTTAATCCCAGCACTTGGGAGGCAGAGTCAGGCGGATTTCTGAGTTCGAGGCCAGCCTGGTCTACAGAGTGAGTTCCAGGACAGCCAGGGCTACCCTGTCTTGAAAAACCAAAAAAAAAAAAAAAAAAAAAAAAAAAAAAATCTCTGTAGCAGCCTTTATTATAGTCTTAATAAACACTTATATGAAAAGATGAATTAAACCTGAGTGATAAGCAATTTATTCAATACTTTATGCCCTCTCCTGGCTTTCAGAAGTTAAAAGACACAGAAGGATTCTACAGGCACTAGTGAAATAGAAGAGAGTCACCTGGGGCTAGTGAGTCAAGCTCAGATGGTAGCAGCATGAATGTTGTAAATGCTTGCTTTGGAAGTCAGAGTTGGCACCATGTCTAAAATCCTGCAGGCCAACTGCAGGAAGGCTGGTCCTATGAGGGAGGGTACATTTCTTAAGTTTTCATTTTGTTCCTCCTTCACAGGAGGCACCTCAGACCACTTATTTTCACAGTCCTTGAGTAACCACTCAGCAAGACTCTGCTTTTCCTGATAGTCTCTTGGTTTCATTAGACATGGGACTAGTAAATGCCTTTTGTGTGTGTGTGTGTGTGGCTTAGGGAGATTATTAGCAGGCTCCCTTACTCACTCACGGTAGGCTGGGTCAGGAGCCGTTTTCAATTCTGAAAGTTCTCTGTTTCTAGGCCAATGGGCCATTTATCAGCGTAACTCTCCAAACTTCAGGAATCTTGTCATCTGAGACCAGAGAGTCCCTTCTACCAAAAGCCACACTCACAGATGCTTTGTGACATACAGAAGATACCATTTGGTTCATCGATTCAAAGAGTGCAGCTCAGTGGGTGTAGGCACTGCGTTGTGCAACTGTTAACAGGCACAGATCTTCACCGTCCCACAGAGAACTTACTTCACTTAGCGCAGTGTTTTCAGGATTCCTCCGTGTGGCTGTGTTTAATTTGTTTGCTGTGGTCTATTCTATTGTATACAATGTTTCCTTCGTCCGTCAGTCAAGAAGCATTTGGATTGTGTCTACCCATCAGCCTTTATGAATAACGTGGCTATGCACATTTTAAAAGCTTTAGATGCGCACGGGGTTTCATTTGTCCTTAACTGTAATATAAAGTACACTGATAAACACCACATGCTGTTTACACTTGTGGAGAGCTGACTCCAAGGGCAAGATCTCAGACTCATGTTTATCATCTCTGTTTCTGGGGCCTTGTCCTGGGGCACTCTGGCCCCATGGCTATGGCAGGGAGAAAGGAGAAAGCAAACAGCTAATGGCGAACAGCCAGCTATGAAGAGAACACTGGTCTTTCTGGAAACCCCTGGTCGAGAACTTCAGGAAAATAGTCCGAGCAGGGCTTCCACGGCATTTCTGCTGGATGGCGTAAGCAGCGACTTGATGATGTTATACTGTGCATGTGGTGCTACCTGCTGTGTGATCAGCTACCTGCTCGTTATCTTTACTTCCGTGTTTACGTAATTCACGCATTTGGAACTAAAAGTACAGCTATCCTATCATTCTCCACACAGGGTGGTCGTGCTTCATGGCTTTCCCCAATTTCCCTTTCGTTTGTCCTTCCCACCCTACCCACCCCTTTTAGTAGCAAGTTGCTTTGGGACTAATTTAAGTGAGATAGCCAATTCTTTCATTTTATTTGACTGTCTGGTTGGTTGGTTGGTTGGTTCCACTGAGAGGGAAAGGGCGGACGGTGGTCCTATGGGAGATGTGGGTGGGTGCTTCAAAGCACACTGAGCAGGGAAGTGATACATTTTTATCTTGACCTGAGGATGCTGCTGTATCTTTTCCTCTCTGGCTAGCAGCAGATCTCACAATCTTTCAAAGCTGACCAGCCTCTTTTTTTTTTTTTTTTTTTTTTTTTAAATGGCTCGAAGGAGATGAAGGAGAAAAACGGACAATTGGGTTGGTTGCTCCTGGCCACTGAGTTTTGGAAATGCAGTAGCTGTGTAAACAGAAAGGTTTTACGAGGTGGGGAAGGTTTCAAAATAGCATTACAAAGGTTACATTCCAGGGATCAATCTTTAGGTTAAAAAAAAATGTAAATATTTCCTTCACAAGCCGGGCTCAGCTATCTTTCTTCAATAAGGTATTTAAGGGAATCAAGTTAACAGTGACAAGCACACGCAGACATGGAGATTCAGTCTGTGTTGTCTCGTTGGGAAGAGGGAGAAAGAGATGTGCTGACCACCTCCTTCTTGCCCCAGTTTGTTTCTGGTGTCCTACGTGAGGTTTGGGCTGAAACAGAAGGCAAGACGTATGGGAAGTTCCAGGTTACAGTCAGGTTTGCTCCCATCCACCTTCCTGCCTCATTCCAGTCTCTTCTTCAAGGCCACATCAGGCAAGGTGCAAGCATTTCCTGCAGGCAAGTTCACCATCTGCCTGGGCCCAGGCCTTGTGTGAGATTCCCAGTGAAATTCCAGTTCCTTAGGGTCCATTCTTTCAACGGCCTGATAACCAAAGGGCGGGTCCAAGTGTTTCTTTAGAATATACCAACAGGGTGGGAATTTGCAGTGGATTTTATCAAGGAAGCAATGCAGGAGCTGCGTCCCCGGGTCACTTTCACTTCTACCTCCATCATTCAGTTCCCCTTCTGGTGCTACAGAAACACTGACCAAGCTGGGGAGGAAATGGGAAATTACACTTTCCACGGTCCAGCATAAAGGCAGGAGCTTGAAGCAGAAAGCATGGAGGGGCACTGCTAACTGGCTTGCCTTCGTGGCTTACTCAGCTTGCTTCCTTTTTTTTTTTTTTTTTTTTTTTGGTTTTTCGAGACAGGGTTTCTCTGTGTAGCCCTGGTTGTCCTGGAACTCACTCTGTAGACCAGGCTGGCCTCAAACTCAGAAATCTGCCTGCCTCTGCCTCCCAAGTGCTGGGATTAAAGGCGTGCGTGCCCCGCCGCCACCACCGCCCGGCCTCAGCTTGCTTTCTTACACAACCAAGGACCCCCTGCCCAGGGACAGCCTTGACAACAGTGGGCTGGGCCCTCCCACATCAACCATTAATCAAGAAGACAGCGCATAGACATGCACACATGCCAATCTGATGGAGGCAATTCCTCAACTGAGGGACCCTCTTCCCAAGTGATTCTAATTTGCTGACCAAACCTAAACGGTGCACTTACATTCTTTGCATGTTGTCAGTAGAGTCCTTGGCACCCAGGTTTTATTTCCAACAATTTAAAGCTTCATCCAGGATTCTAATTCTGTCTGGGAAGAAGTCAAGAACCCTAACTTTGGGGAGACATGTCTCAGAACCTTATCATGGTGGGTCCATGGTTTAGCCAGTCAGTACTTCCTAGATAAGTAATGATTCAGAGACAGAAAGTCTCTCAGCAATGTAGGGGAAGGCCCAGTCGAGCATGTACTAGGTGACTTTATGCACAGAGCAAGTTAAGAAAAAGCCACAGGCTCCAGTGTGGTGGTTCACACCTGTAATTGTGGCACTTAGGAGGCAGAGGTAGGTAGATCTCAGTGGATTTGTGGCCATCTAGGGTCACACAGAAAGATTTTGTCTCAATAAACCAAAAGAGGAAGGAGGAGGATAAGGTTGGGGATGAAAGGGAGAAGAGGAGGAAGAGGAGGAGAAGACAAAATGAAGAGGAAGAAAAAGGGGGAGGAGAAGAAGAAAAGAGGAAGAGGAGAAGAAACAGGAAGAGGAAGAGGATGTCACAGGAATGACAATTACTGCCTTGGCCATTCCAGAAGTTGAGAGTGAATGACATGCTCACTGATGGAGACCCAGTCCTCAGTTCTGTGGGAGTTGGATAACGTCATATGGGTCACCACCAGCTGTCGAAGTCTCTGGATCCAACCTAGGCTTTATACCAATATACTCTGCCTTTGAGTGGAAAATCCTCAGGAAAGAAGCCACATAGATGGACAGATTGTTCCCCAGGGACTTACTGACTCTCCCAACCCACTCCCACTGGGGCCAGACTAAGCAGTCAGTCCTCGGCTCCATATGTGATAGGGCCTCAGAAAAAATATGGAAGCCTTCACAAATTTGCGTGTCGTCCTTGAGCAGGGGCCATGCTAATCTTCTCTGTATTGTTCTAAATTTTAGTATATGTGCTGCCAAGGCAAGCATGACTCTTAATGCAGGGACATGGGATGGAGGAAAGGCAGCCTATAACTTTCCTGTCTAAACTCCTAGACCCTGTACTGAGAAGATGGCCTGAATGTATCAACCAGAGGTCAGAAAAATGGCAGCGGGCTGTAGAGTTCTCGGATATGATTTTGTCCTTGTAGAAAAGATGACCTAATCTTTTACAACCAACAATTCCCTCAGTCCTGGTGAATTCTCTGCAGGGAACAAGCATCTTGGAACATTACTGCTTAGAGCTGATAGACCACCAGACACTAGTCAGCCTGATCTTAGAGAAGCTCGATTCCAGGAAGGACTCTAACTCTTTATAGCTGGGCCCTGCTGAGTAATCAAGAGGAAGAGTAATGGCCACCCTGTGATGGATGGAGACTTAGTCATCTGTGAGCTGTGCAAATTACCTAATAGGTGATCAGCACTCGTGTGAATCATTCACTCTCATCCAAGCCCTAAAACACCTGAAAAAAAAAAAAAGGAAGAAACGATCTACCTGACTTCAAATACACCTTTAGAGTGGTCCACATGTTTGGAAAAATCTGTAAAGAGGGGAGTCTCATTGGTAGCAAAGGCCAGGATTTGGTGAATAAGGAGATAACCAATGATCCTATCTCGTCTCCAGTTTCTCCTCTTCTACTTCTGGCTCTTTCCTCCTCCCCTACGCCAGTAAATGTTCCCAAGCCTTTTAGGAATGACCCCCACTTGGTGACAACCACTATAATTAAAAGACCTGAAATAGACCTGAGACAGGGTATGGAGGCAAATGTTTGGCTGAATGGGTAACACATTCCCTTCACACTCCACAAAGCAACTGTTATGCACGTGAGCATGGAGACCCAAGGATTACATAGTTCTCTTTCCATTGGGACGGGACTACTGGAATGGCATGTACTGCATGATCTCTCTTCCAAGACCAAGACGCCTAGGGGCATCCTCTCCCAGGTTTAATTACTTCTCATGCTCTCCCTAGGTGAAGGAGCAACTGACTCAGTGGACATTGTAACTGGGTGCGGAGAAGGACAGTCATCCGGTGTGATGACTAACAGCTAGCCCTGGTGGTCACCGTAGCAGATATCGGGAGGTGTTGTGGAGGACCCTTCTTTGAAGTCTTGCCTGTAGATTGTGCTTTAATCCAGATGGCTATCCTTTTTACTAAGCATGTGGACATTCCAACCCAACCCAGAAGAGTGACTGACTCCAGGAGGCTCATTAGATTACCATATATATATAGATACAATAGGAGCACCCCAGAGGGTCCCAAATGGATTCAACGTCAGAAACCAAATAGCTGCTTGTTTTCAACAGGCCTTGTTTGAGTGGATATTATTTTTAAAATGTAGATTGTGTTAACTATATTTATCACTAAAAAGTTTATTAATTATACTTGGGATGCTGTCAAAGGAATAGCTGAGCGACTTACCGCCATGGGCAAAATGGCTTGGGAGAGTAGGTTAATGTTAGAGACAGTTTGAGATAAGGGATGTGTAAAAAAAATGTAGAGTCTGTAATGCTGGGAGAACAAGGGTGGGCCTTCATCCTAGATGGGAAACTCTCCAAAGTCCAATGTCCTCCCTAATGAACTAGCAGAAAATTCAGGGATAGAAGACCCCTTTACAATTTCATAGAACGCCGATCCAGCCACCACCAGAAGAGGAAGGTGATGTCATTTTAATACCCTTGTCTGTAATGGTTGGAGTCATGATTCTACAGGATGTGACGTAATCACCCCTGTTCCAGAGTCAGCCCAGAGACTTACAGAAACAGTTTTGACTGAACCATCCCTTTTCTGTTCCTTATCAAAATGACCTACTTTTAAAGAAACCAAAAAAAAAAATGTTTATTACAAAATTGATGGTAAAATTTGAAGAAAAGTTTGCTGGTATGATAAAGAGGAGAGAGGTGAGGGACATAGTTACAAGGAATCCAGGTCTTTTATATCAAAAGAAGGACCCCAGGAATGTGACGCTGTGTGTTACTTTGCTTCTCCCACCCTGTCAAACTTACTGTCTATGGTGGCCCTGCTGTAAGACACAGTTTCTTCACCTTAAGATAAAAAGAAACCATTGCGTTTCTGGTTGTGCCCTCGCTGCAGGAACTAAACAGCACAGCAAAAGTAAAGCTGCCTCGCCAGCTTATGTTAGCTGTGTCTCTGTCATCTTTGTGTGGTATTGGTTGGGTCCTTCAACTCCAGATTTTATTTCCAACACTCACTAGGGGGTTTCTTCAATGTTTCCTCTCAGGTCTCAACAATTTCCACTGTCCTATCTTCAAGTTCACCAATGCTTTCTTCTGCTTTCCCAAATGTGTTTTTGATTCCTTTTGTGATTTTTTTTTTAATTTTGTTTATTGTATTTTTCTGCTCCGGAGTTTATTTTTAAATTTCTAGCTCTTTATTAATATTTTTATTTTGCTCAATTGTTTCTGGTGTGTGTTTTAGTTTGTGATATTCTGCATATCTTTTTTCAGTCCTTTGGGCACCTTCCTATAACACAAGAGTTAAAGTCCGAGTCTAGTAGGTCTACCATTAAGTGTTTTTCAGAGACACTTTTTTTGGTTGATTTCCTCTCCCCCCCCCCCCCCCCCCGCATTTGGATGAGTTTTCTGTCTGTTTGCTTTTGTTTTGAAACAGTATTGAGAGGCCTAGGCTGGCCTGGAACTTACCACAGCAGAGGATATTTTGAAATCCTGCCATCCTGACTCGGCCTCCCAAGTATACGGATCACAAATGTGTAGCCACACCCGGCTAATGGATCTTGTGAGCTTAGTTCTCGGCATACTGTGTGCTTTTCTCGCTGGCGTTGGAAGCTAGGACTCAGTAGCTGCTCGGCACACCTCCTTCCTTCAGCGCAGTTACTTTTTATCTCCCTTGGCTTAGTTGGGTTCAGTTGCAGTGGCTACGTTGTGCTGAGCATTGCTCCGGGTGAAAGTGGAAAGCTGTCCTAGGTTTTCTTCTGAGCATGCATCCTCCTCCGGACATGAAGACTTCCTAACTTCGCCATTAGAATGTTCTAGTCTTGGACTGGAGAGATGGCTCAGTGGTTAAGATCACTGACTGCTCTTCCAGAGGTCCTGAGTTCAACTCCCAGCAACCACAGGGTGGCTCACAACCATCTGTAATGGGATCTGATGCCCTCTTCTGGTGTGTCTGAAGAGAGCAATGGTGAATTAAAAAAAAAAAAAAAAAAAGAATGTTCTAGTCTTCAGTGTCGGATCCCAAAAGAAGAAAGGGAAATCAAAGGGAGGGAAAAGTCCTGGATTCTCTAATGTTCTAGAAGTTCCTTCAGCCAGAAGTGGGGAGACTTACATTAAGGAAAGCGGGGCACCACCAAGCTGCCTGCTTCCTTACACCAATGCGCTGATGCACTGCCGTCACCGAGCACATCCCAATACTGGTTTGTTAACTTATTAACTATCATTATTAATTTGTCTCTCCTCACCCCTCCCCCAATGTGTGTATACTCCTTTGGGAATAAAAACACAACTTTCTGCCAGAAGCTAAGGGTGGGGTGGGGGGTGTGGTGGGGTTCGGGGTGGAACTGCGGCCATGTTAGAGCTGAGAGTCACAAAGCCTGGCTCTGAACGATTCTTCCATGCGGCCAGTTGTCTGAACCATGAGGCAGATTCTTACTTCTTCCTATTCTCATCTTTCCAGAACCTTCCTCCTAAAGGCTGTTGGCATTGTTTTACAGAGGATTCTGGCTCCCAAGCCTACAGAAGATCGGGAGTAGCAATTCAAAGAAGGGGGGGAGGAGAGGCCAACCCACTCGCCCCCATGTCATCAGAGGTGCCTGGGTAGGGCTGTCCTCACCTCCGTGGCTATCACTTCAACCATTCCTGGTCCATCAAAGCCATCGCGCTGCTGCCCACTGAGCACCACCCGCTCCAGGTCATCCCCTCATTCTCAGCAGGCTGGGCGCATCTGCTTTCCCACGGAGCTCTTTTAGAAAAAGGCTGCCACAGACGAGTCCCGCCCCACACCATCAAGGTCTTCTACTCCACTAGTGACATCTTTCCCTCTTAATAACCCAGAAACATGCTGGCTTCTTCCACTCTTGAAACTTTCGTTAGATTATATCTTTAATCAAAGAGAAATTTTCTTCAACTTTTTTTTTTTTTCATGAGAGACTCTTTTTACCATTGAAACTTTTTTTTGAACGTTGGAGAATCTGTTTTTTCTACTTCTTTACATTATTTTTTTTCAATTAAAATAAAATCACACCATGTTCCCTCTTTCCTTTTCCTTCCTCCAACCCCTCCTACACTCTCAAATCCCTAGCCTCTTTTTCTTTATTATCGTTACACAAGTGTACATATGCGTGTATGTATACACAAATATATAGATATAACCTGTTGTGTCCATTTGTGTTGATTGTGTGTGAATGGTTTCAGTGCTGACCACTCTGCATTAGACAAGCATTTAGGGCACTCTTTCCCAAGAGGCTAATTCTTTCTCAGGCGTTGTTGCTGCCTGTAATTCTTCGCTAGGGGGCACCCTGTGAAACTTCCCCGTCCAGGTCAGTGGATAATGCCGCTGTTCCGGTTTTGTTTATACAGTCTTTCGAGGTGAGACTGTTTTACAGCAGACTTCCCTGGGTTCTGGCTCTTTTCACACACTCTTCTTCGGTGTTTCCTGAGCCATAGATGCGGGAGCTGTGATGTAGATTTTCCACCGGGGCTGCTTTGTGTCCAGTTGTGGTTTTCTGGGATGTTCTCCATTTGCTGTGAGGAGAGGCTTCGTTGATGAGGGCTGATGGCTACACTGTATCTGTGGGAATAAGGATAAGATTTGCGATGTAGTAAGGGATTAAGTACACTGTCTAGCGAAATGGCAATAGTAGATTTTCAGAATCAAATGATTTCCCTCCTGTCGAGAAGGCATTAAGTCCAGTTAGAGTCAGCTTTTGGTTACCACCGACATTTAAACGCCATTTACAGTACCTTTACAGGTATCTTGTTCTGCCGCTCACTGTGTGGTTCATAGGTGTTGTAGCTGGTAGGACTTAATTTCTCCCCACCTTTGGCAGCTTGCATAGTGTTTTCTGGTACCAAGGAAAACTAGAATGTAGGAAGGAAGATTTCAGGTTAGATCCAGCTCGGATGCAAGATCCTTTTACAAGACAACATACCGAGTGCCTTCCAACTGAATTCTTGAATCGCCTCAAGTCAGGAAATACAATTTGGCATCTTTGTAATGTGATTAGGAAGCCGGTCTTTTTAAAATCATGTAGACGGCCTCTAGGGGGCAGTGTTTCCTAATCCCGCCTAATAACCCTTGAGGCTTTGCTCTGTAAGTAGTAAAGACAGACTTCCCCTACACAGTGTGTAAACTTATTATTTTAAGTTAACATACAAAGTAACGACCAGCTTCATGGTGACCTTTTAATACGTTATACATTGTGTCGTTAGTTCCCTTCCTTCCCCCAAATGTTTTCCTATCATCGGTATTTTATTACTGGCATTTTTCTACTCCTTCTGTTCCCATGATCCCCTGTCTAGTTTAATGATGTACACACATAAATAAATACACTCATCTGTATACACACATACATATTTTATTTAAAAAATACAGGTCCTACATATAAGAGACATGTTATATTTGTCCGAGTCTGCTTATTTCCTGGAATGTAATGTTTTTCCGTTGCATCTAGTGTCCCGCAAATTTCATGACTTCATTTTTTTTTACAGTTGTATAAGCTTCCTTTGTGTAGATGAAAAAGAAAATGTGTACATTTTCATATATATATATATATATATATATAATTTTTAAATTTTATTATTTTTTTGTTTATTCACTTTATATCCCTCTCACTGGACCCCTCCCAGTCACCCCCTCCCACAATATTTCCCCCTTTCCTCCTTCTCCTCTGAGCAGATGGAGGAACCCCCCTCCCCCCGGTATCTCCCTATCCTGGCACATCAAGTCTCTTATGAGACTAGGTGAATCCTCTCCCACTGAGGCCCGACTAGGCACCAGGTAGTAGAACATATCCCATGTACAGACAACAGCTTTCGGGATAGCCCTCACTCCAGTTGTTCAAGACCCAAATGAAGGCCAAGCTACACATGAGTAGGGAGGCCTAGGTCCAACCTGTGTATGTTCTTGGTTGGTCTCCGAGAGCCCCAAGGATCCACGTTAGTTGACTCTGTTGCTCTACCTGTGGAGTTCTTGACCCTGTGGAACTCATGACCCGTTAAAAGCAGCAATCCTTTCTCCTGTTCTTCCATAAGAGTCCCCAAGCTCCATCCACTGTTTGAGACCCATTTACTTTATCCATCTGCTGATGCCTCCATTTCCTGGCTGTGGTGAACAGTGCGGCAGTCAACATGAATGTATGAGTATCTGTGCAGTGACTTGATTTAGGGTTCCTGGAGGATACACCCTGGAGTGTTTAGATATGTCATACGGTAGATGGAGCTTTGGATTTTTTTCCTTAATTTTTTTAAAGATTTATTTATTTTTTATGTATGTGAATACACTGTTGCTCTCTTCAGACACACCAGAAGAGGGCATCAGATGCCATTACAGATGGTTGTGAGCTACCATGTGGTTTCTGGGAATGGAACTCAAGACCTCTGGAAGAGCAGTCAGTGCTCTTGACTGCTGAGCCGTCTCTCCAGCCCTCTTTAACTTTTCTTTAAAGATTTATTTATTTATTTATTTATTTATTTATTTATTTATTTATTTAATGTAAATGAGCATGCACACACTAGAAGAAGACATCTGATCTAATTAAAGATGGTTGTGAACCACCATGTGGTTGCTGGGGATTGAACTCAGGACCTCTGGGAAAACAGTAAGTGCTCTTAACCGCTGAGCCGTCTCTCCAGCCCTGTCCTTATTTTCTCTAACTTTTATTTTTACTTGTGTGTACACATATAGTGTGTGTGTGCGTGTGTGTGTGTGTGTGCGTGGTTGTGTGAGTGTGTGTGTAGAGAATATGTATTTTTATGTATTGCATGTGTGTAAATCTTGAACTGTGGAGGTCAGAAGAGGGCTTAGATTCCCCGGAACTGGAGTTAAAGCTGGTTGTGAGCTTCCCAGTGTAGATGCGACACTTCTAACCCTGGTCTCCTGGAAGAGCAGCAAGTGCTCTTAAGCACAGAGCCATCCCTTCAAACTCACTATTTTTAATTTTCTGAGAAATGTCTACACTGACTTCCATAATGGAAGTATAAGTTTATATTCCCAGTCTCAGGGAATATAGGTTCCTCTTTTCTCATATTGTCAAAAGCATTTGTTGTTATTTGTTTCACTCAAAATTTTTATTATTTTAATTTCACGTGTGGGTCCTTTGCCTGTATGAATATTTTAGTACCACGTGCATGCAGTGCATGTGAAGGCCAGAAGAGGGCGCAGTTCCACTGGAACTGGAGTTATTGATGGTTCTGAGCAGCCATGTGCACACTGCGACTCAAATCCTGGTCCTTTGGAGGAGCAGCCAGCATTTTGACTATCTCTCCAGCTCCATTATTTGTTTTCTTGATGATATCCATTCTGAGTAGGGTAAGATGAAACTTCAAAACCAGGTTAATACTTATTTTCTTTCTTTCTTTTTTTTCTTCTTTTTTTTTTTTTTTTTTTTTGAAACAGGGTTTCTCTGTGTAGCCTGGCTGTCCTGGCACTCACTCTGTAGACCAGGCTGGCCTCGAACTCAGAAATCCGCCTGCCTCTGCCTCCCAAGTGCTGGGATTAAAGGCGTGTGCCACCACCACCCAGCAGTACTTATTTTCTTAATGGCCAATGTTCAACACTTTTTCAATAAATTCTGGCCCACTTATAGGTCTTTTGCTAACTTCACATTCAATGCATAGCCCATTTGTTCATTAGATGCCTGTGTGTGTGTGTGTTTGTGTGTGTGTGTGTGTGTATGTGTGTGTTGTGTTTTAAGCTTTTTATATGTCTAAATCCTAATCTTCTATCTAACATACAGTTCAGTTTTTTTCTCCATTCTATAGGCTGTTTCTCACAATAACTCCATAAAGGAGAGACCACCCCTATCTCTCTCTCTCTCTCTCTCTCTCTCTCTTTTTTTTTTTTTTTTTTTTGGTTTTTCGAGACAAGGTTTCTCTATGTAGCCTTGACTGTCCTGGAACTCACTTTGTAGACCAGGCTGGCCTCGAACTCAGAAATCCACTTGCCTCTGCCTCCCAAGTGCTGGGATTAAAGGAGTGTGCCACCACTACCCGGCACCCCTATCTCTCTTAAAGCATTCTCCCTTTATATTAGCCAAACTTTTGTCACTGTAACAAAATACCTAATATGGACAACTTATAAAGAGGAAAGGTTTGTCTTGGCTCATGCTTTCAGAGAGTTTGTTCAGTCCACACTGCTTGGCTCTGTTGCTTTGAGCCAAGTCACATTGTCATTGTGGGAAGTACACCATGGGTCAAGTATCTGCAAAGGTTCCACCGCATCACATCAGGCCACGGGTTGGTGAACTAGCCTTCTGCGCATATGGAAGCTTCAGAGAGCAGTGAGGCCGTGGCGTCTTCTGCCTGTCCAGGCAGATGTTTTGTTCTTACTTTATAGAAAGTCCTAGCCCCCTCCACATCCCTGACTTTTAAGCATTACTCCAGACTGTCTCTTATTTACATGATATTAAATGGAAAATCAAAATGGACCCAGGTCAAGAAGTTACTACATCTGCTACAATTTACATTTTGAAGACGTTTCTTATAGTGAACAAAGGACCTTGGAACTAAATAAATAAAACAAATGACAGCTGCCTGAGAAAAATAGAATTTTAGAAGGGTTTTCCTCTACATTTTCTTTGTAAAATTTAACTGCTCTTAAAATGTAATCTTAAGTACTTTAAGCCCTTAAACTGAAAATAATTGGGTTTTTTAAAGATGGAGTACTTCCTTACACTAAAGCATTCTTTGTGATTATTGCGACACTGTTTCCTCTGCTTTACAATTCTTCGGTGTATGGGTATTTTGCCTGCGTGCATATTTGTGCACCATGTCTGTGCAATACCCAAGGAGGGCAGAAGAGGGTGTTAGATCCCCTGAGACTGGATTACAGATGGTTGTGAGCTACCATGTGAGTGCTGGGAATTGAACCCAGATCCTCTGAAAGAGAAACAAGTGCTCTGGACCACTGAGCCATCTCTCCACTCCTGCTTCCTGAATTTTAATATAGTGTAAACAATAAAACATTATGTACATTCCTGAGAGAAACAGTGGTTAAGCTTCAAAGCCTCTAGGGTTTAAGAAGTGAAACAATGGTAACCCTCACGGGTGGATACAGCTTTCAGGGTGCCTGTTGCCAGTGCTTTGGCTCACTCGACCTTTCCAGTGTGTGAAAGGTAGACCTTGAACTTCCTGGAAGTTGTTTCCTGAAAGGTCAGGGTAGCCACACCTCTAATGGTTTTGTTGTTTTTTCTGTTTGTTTTGCTTTGTTTTATCGTTACCATATCTACTGGTTTACACACCCTACAGAAGGGCCGTAAGAATGAGCATTCTGCACTCACACATCTGGAAAGAGCTGCAGGGTGAAGCTGGCTGGTCCTGCAATAAGCATCCCTGAGAAAAGTCAAAGAGCAAACCTTCTGGAAAGACGTCTTTCCTCAGCCTTTTTCCTTCTAGGAGGAGCACGTCTACCGACTGTTGCTACACGGTAACACATCTTCCCTGGAGGTCTTCCCTTCCACCAAACAGCACTCTAACTCTACTCACTGTTGCTACATGGTAACATGTCTTCCCTCCCACCACACCACGTAAAAAGGCCGCTGCAGAAAAATCCAGGCATTAATACCACCTCCAAAGAAATTCAGCTGGGACTGGGCCTTTAATTCAGATTCAAACACTTGTCAGGAGAAATAGAAACCCTGAATGTCACTTGTCTTTTTAAAGACAAAGTCTGGCATTTCTCTGATTACAAAACTTAGTAGAGAAGAAAAAAGTGCAAACCTTAAACCCTTTCACCTAGAAATAGCTGCTAATTATAAATCTTTCTCCCTCGTCTCCTGTTCTCCTCTCCCCTCCCCTCCCCTCCCCTCCTCTCCTTCTCTCCCCTTGCCCTTTCCCCTTCCCCCTCCCTCCTCCTCTCTCCTCTCCTTTCTCTCTCTCCTGGTCTTTAAATGATGTTTTTATATTTATGTACATCTTGAACTCTGACATTTGAAAATCAGACTGATGTAAAGGCTTCCCACATTATTTTCAGTTGCCATCCCATGAAGCTTACCATTTTCTCAGCTATACTGCCCACAAAGTTTCTTAATAATTCTTCTGCATGATCTCATAGCCTCAGGTTTCTGATACTAATGTCAGGCACCATCTGACTCCCTGTCCTGTATCCTGCACTCCAGAGGCTTCTCCTGGCCACTTAACACTCACTGGCTTCTGTGAGAATTCAGCTCAGGAAGAGGAAAAGCAGGCCATCTGTGCAGGAAGGTAAAAACCAGTGTGGGTTAAATGGGGTGTGAGGAAAGGTACTTACACTCCTTAAACTGCTGCTATTGACTGAGTAGCTCATCTACAGACAAATCTAATCACTGGGCACACAATGCCAGCCGAGTGACTGCTTCTCAGCCTTCTCTATGTCCAAAGAACACAAGCAATTTCACTTTTCAAAACGAATAGCTCCAAATTGCCCCTAGAGATTTTGATCAGACCTTAACCATTCCAAGGCTGTTCAGCTGAACACAAGCTATTTGTTCTTACAGCCGCTTTTCTGGGCATTTTCTGTTCGCCCAGGGCTGTCTACGTACACTACTCCTTCCCAGATAACATCAGTTTCCTGTCTCCCCATTCCTATCTGTTTCTCACCAACTGCATCTGTGTTCCTTGGCACACTCCGTGACACATGGCTGGACAGATCAGGAGAACCGAAGTCACACTGGACATTTGATTCTGTCTGTGGCATCTTGAGAAAGTCACTGGTCTTTCCTCAGTCTTGTCCTCAGCCCCAATGGGGATGGCAGTGCCCTACCTCCTGTGGTGGCCATGAGGACTCAGTGTTGCTTTCTCAGTACTGAGTGTGCCCAGCACACAGTGAACACCTGACCTGTGGTGCTGCTCTTGCCACAGAGGTTTCCCAGCTCTTTCCTCGGGCTCTGTTCTCACGGTCCCTCCAACAATAGTTACAGCCACTCTGCGGCCTCTTGAGTGTTTCCTGTGGGCCAACTCCAGTCTATGCTCATTTGATTCCCTTATGGCTTTCATTTTGGTGAGACAGGGTCTCACTCTGTTGCCAAGGCTGACCTAGAACTCATGATCCTCCGGTTTCTACCTCCTGAGTAGCTGGGATTACTGGAGTGCAGTTCCACCCCCATAATGTTCTCTTCATTCTCTACAATTTTTTTTGCCAATTTAGTTTGCCAAAAGACATTATCCTCCGATTTACAGGTGGAAAAAAAGAAAGTGAGGAAAATTACTGTGCATTCTTGATACATTTTCATATAATCGATTTCAACTATTACAGAAAACATACCAGAGATGACCACTCAGAAACAGTTTACGGCTAGTTGCAAGACTTTATTCCAGATGTCAGGGACTACATTCGACACCTAGGTGTAGCCCCCAAACATTTTGACGAGTGGTTCTCAACCTTCCGAATGCTGGGACCCTTAATACAGTTCCTCATGTTGTGATGGCCCCCAACCATAAAATTATTTTCATTGCTACTTTATAACTATACTTTTGCTACTGTTATGAATATAAATATCTGATATGCAGCATATCTGATATGCAACCTCTGTAAAAGGGTCATTCGACCCCAGAAGGTTCTTATCCCACGGGTTAAGAACCATTGATTTTGATCAAGGGATTTTTAAAGGCAAAAAAAATCACATCTTGGTGTCTCAATCAGCAGCTGCAGTGGGGAGATCTGCACAAGCGGCCAGGTTACCAGAAGCTAAGATAAGTTAGCTTGGGCATCTTGACCTCAGGTTCCTTGAATAGAGTTGGGTAATTTTCCATGGGATTCTCCATGAAGGAGATCAAATTCTAGTTAAACCTGAAATGGCCTCAGCCAGAATACAAGATGGAGGAACCTCGGCCGTGTCCTGTCCTGTCACACAAGGACTTCACACAGCCTCTCGGAAGCTCACATCCTTTCTCACTTAAATCCCCGGTTTTCAGTCTTTTTTTTTCACGTGCCCTCTAGCTGGGCTCCTCTCAAGGTTCTGTTGGAACAGAAGTGGCAGAGACCAGCTAGATGCCCCACGAGAACATTTTCTTTTGGGCTGGAGGTGTAGCGCTGTGGTAGAGCAGTTGCTCATTGCGTGTGACAGTTCAGTTCCATCCCTAGCGCCACGGGAGGAAAATCTAAACCAAAAGAAAAAGAAGGAAAAGATATAAAAGAAAAGAGGAGAGGAGAGGAGGAGGAGGGGAGGGGAGGGGAGGAGAGGAGAGGAGAGGAGAGGAGAGGAGAGGAGAGGAGAGGAGAGGAGAGGAGAGAAGAGAAGAGAAGAGAAGAGGAGGTCTTGTTTGCTGAAATGTGTTAAAGGAGTCCGCTCATGTCCTGACGGAGAGGAAGCAGGGAGAAGAAAGGCCCCTCTGCTCAGGCTGCTGAAGCTCTCACTGCCGTGGGAGTGGGACAGACACCAAGAAGGAGATCTGGAGGGCTAAGGAAGCAGTACATCAAGCTTTGCTCCCCACTCAAAAAAAAAAAAAAAAAAAAAAAAAAAGTTCCTTGCTAGCTTCATTCCCAAAAAGGCCAGCAAACACTTTAATTGGTTGAACAAGGACTCCTTGCTGCTATTCATTGGTGATCAGCACCTGTACTAGGAGAGGCCTTGGGTCGCTGTGGAGGCAAGGGGAGGTTGAAGGAAAACAAGGAGACCACAGAATCCTTTCTGTGAGGTGGCTGACATAGGCCTTCCCTCTCTCATTTTACCCACAGATTTTGCTACAGAAATTGACTCTGTCTCTTAGACAGATCTCCCCAGAGAAGGAACTGGGTGCTTGGACTGTTTAGGAAGTTGGGGGGAGGGGGACTGGCATGTATACATGTGTCCTAGCACAGTAGTGCCTGTCTGAGGGCTGAGTTGGAGGAGCTGCTGTCTATGATTGACTGCGGTGGTTGCTAGGATAGCAAGGGTCTTCCTGTGTGGGACTTCTCCAGAGGCTTTCCATACATTAACTCATTTTTCACAGCAACACTGTAAGTAGGAAGTGTTGTAATCGTCACCGTCATGTTGCAGATCGGGGAATCAAAGGGCCCCTCGGTTAAATAGCTTGCCCACATTTACATAGTTAGCACTGGGCAGAGCCTGGATTTGACACCTGGCTGCCTGGTGCCAGCATCTACTTCCTTAACCACAAGTGCACTGTCTTCCGTGTAGATGAGATTATGTAAGTGCTCAATAAAAATATTGTTAGCAATAGCAAGTGAGTATTAGCCTCACCGGCTCACCTCTGAGTTTATATATCAGATACACAATATAAACCTGTGTCTCACGGAACCCACAAAACCATCTTCCTACTTACACCAATTTCCAATGAAGAGACTCGAGGTTGGGAAAGATCATTACTTGCCCGGGAAAGATCATTAACTTGCCCACGCCATCTGGCGCATGGCCAGAACTAGACTTGGGCGGGCACAGCAGCAGAGCTCTACTTTGCTACTTTGTGTCTGGTGCCACACCAAACGGAAGAATGTCTAACTTGCACTTTCAGCTTCTTCGTTGATGTCAGGAAACAATTCAGGATAACCCCTCTTAGCTAGAAGATTTACCCCTTCATTCCACAGGCTTACTTAGCCTGCTTTGTAAAAACAAAACAAAACAAAACAAAACAAAAACAAACAAACAAAAAAAACGGGTCTCCTGTTCATGAGGACGTACCCTGCTTTTATCTCCAACACCCCACCTAAGACACAGCCTCTGCTTTATACATCCTTTAAATGCTGGCTTGACATGCATATAGGCAACAGGAGCGGGCAGGCAGGGACATTTCGGTTGCTTTGCTTTGTGTATGACGGTGAGACAGCACAACTAATGCCCGGGCAATCAAGAGGACCATGAGTTTACTCTCCCGGTATATTACAGCTTTATTCAATTTGCAAGTGAGACTGCACTTTGCTCCTCTCTTGTAAAGTGTCTGAGTGGAACTCTGTGAGTGGGCATTAAAGCAAGGAATGATAAGACGGAATGTTCTAGAAAGATGATTTATGGGTGCTTTGATTTGCTCTCCCTCCCATATTTACAAGACTTGACAAACAGCCAGGTAGGAGGCTGTCTCTGACCCGCTCTGATCCTCTAATCCCTCTCCTGCACACAGACGATTATAGTCTTGCTCTCAAAGACTGTTGTGAAGACAAAGCAAGCCACCAGCCCAGATGGCTAGCACTTCTGTCAGTAGGTACACGGCCTCCCATCCCTTTCTCCCCTCAACCTCTACTTGTCCCTGCCCTGTGCTCCAACTCAGTTTGATTAAAGGAGTGGGGGGGATGAAGTTTTTTTTTTTTTTTTTTTTTTTTTTTTTTTTATTATGGAAGACTGTCAACCGTTGTTCTATGTTCAGTGCACGGTGTGCCTTAAGCCCTCTTCCTTTTTCTTCTCTCTTCTCCTCTCCCCTCCCCTCCCCTCCCCTACTCCTCTCTCCTCCTCTCCCTCTTTCTCACATCCTTGTTAAGCAAGTGACACACCCACCCCAGCCCCTTGTATTTCTTTTTTTTAATTTTTATGAGCTTTGAGGTTCTAGACAGTGCAGTGGTTAAGAGCACTGGCTGCTCTTGCCGAGGACCCAGGTTTGGTTCCTAACATCCATGGTGACTCAGAACTTCAGTTTCTGGGAATGCATTATCCTCTTCTGGCCTCCAAAGGCACCCAATAAATGCTCATATACATAAAAAAAAAGGTGAGATGGCAGGTCTCTGGCATTCTGTCCCTTTTTAAACCCAATGCATTTCCGTGTTTCTTAAAATAAGAACATTGAACGTCAGAACAGGTTGTTGAGCTCATGATTAAATTCATGTTGCTAAGTGGCTCGTACCTGCGCCACGGGATTTTGCCTAAACAGGGGCACTAGTAATGGCAAAGAGAAACAGCACGCAGCGCTTCTAAAACGCAACATTTAATTAGACTTCATTTACGAATGTTCATGGTCACCGAGAATGTGGCTTGGGGAATGCTGGCACCAATCCGGATGACAATGGCAGGAAAATGGCCACACGTTTCATTAAAGTGACTGTTAGATGGTACAGCCCTGATGGCTTTGTTACTCTGTTTTATGAGACCAGGCTGTCCTCAAACTTACAGAGATCAGCCTGTCTCTGCCCTACAAGTACTGAGATTAAAGGCATGCACCACCACTTTCTGTCTTAGAGCCCCAAATTTACAGGAAAATTTCATAGACTAGAAAACTGGTGGGTTTGGAGAGATGGCTCAGCAGTTAAGAGTTCTGACTGCTCTTCTAGAGATCCTGAGTTCAATTCCCAGCAACTACATGGTGGCTCATAGCCATCTGTAATGGGATCTGATGCCCTCTTCTGGTGTGTCTGAAGAAAGTGACAATGTATTCACAAGCATAAAATTAATAAAATCTTTTAAAAAGAAAAAAGAAAACTGGTAAACTATATATATTACCTTTTAAACACAGGCTAAGCTTTCTTGTTAAACATGCCTCGGGTACTTTTGATATTTATTTATTTATTTATTTTTATTTGTTTATTTTATGTATGTGAGTACACTGTAGCTGTCTTCAGACACACTAGAATAGTGCATCAGATCCCATTACAGATGGTTGTGAGCCATCATGTGGTTGCTGGGAATTGAACTCAGGACCTCTGGAAGAGCAGTCAGTGCTCTTAACCCCTGAGCCATCTCTCCAGCCCCCTACTTTTGATATTTAAAAAGTGCTATTTAGTCACTTAAGATCCCCCCAGTAACAACAACAACAACAAATTACAGCTCCCCAAATATCTTATTTGTTTGATTTGCCTGTACAGGTTATTAAACTTTCAGAATTTAAATCAATGTAAATTTGACAGTTGTTGTGTTTTTATACATTGTCTTTTGAAGGACCTGAATAAATAGAAAAGAGTTAGCAGTGTGTAACTGGAAGGATATCTGATTACTCATCCATTCAGCTTCCATTTGCTAGGCTTCTGGAGAAGTGTCCAACCTAGTTGAGGTTTAGCTATTTCTCAGCTGCCGTAGGGGTCAAGTGAGTAGGCAGAGCCCAGTTCAAAGGCTTTCATGGAATACTAAGGAAGAGGCAAAGAGTGTATACTACAAGGAAAGCATAGAGTGTCCTACGTGGTCCCTTCCTGACCCAGGCATCAGATGGCTCTTACCACTTAGAACACTCAAGGTACCATGAGGAATGAGTAAGGCATGGAACGACATTTTTTTCAGTTTATCCTTGTTCACCTCAGTCAGCTGTGCTGATTCAGCGCCATTGTACATAGGTGAGTGGTTTTATAAATTCGATTGATTTAATATTGCCTCTTCTCTTACATTGCTCTGTGTAAATCTCCCTTTGAACAGTGAGATGAGCTTCCAGAAGCAAAGAAACAGTCTGCCTTGCACTTCTGTCATACGTGACAAGAAATCTGTTAGCACAAATTCAGAATTAGGAAAGAAGATTCCTCTTCAAATTCCCCTCAACTAAGTGTATACTTGTAGACCAACAATACAAACATACCTTTGTGAGGTGGCAGACGAAATAGAGAAATAGAAGCTACAGCCGGTCGGTGGTGGCGCACGCCTTTAATCCCAGCACTTGGGAGGCAGAGGCAGGCAGATTTCTGAGTTCGAGGCCAGCCTGGTCTACCGAGTGAGTTCCAGGACAGCCAGGGCTACACAGAGAAACCCTGTCTCGAAAAACAAAAACAAACAAAACAAAACAAAACAAACAAACAAACAAACAAAAGAAATAGAAGCTACATTTGAAAGCTCAAAGCTTGAAGCCCGTGAGTCATAGTCTTTCTGGGGCCTACGTGTTTCTGAGAGATCTCTTTCCAGCTGCCGCATAAGCCCTGCAACCTGAACTAGCAACTTCTAGATCTAGATTTGTGTAAAAGTTCTATGACGCTGTTAAATGAAGCGCATTGTATCAAATTTCTCCCACCAAAATGTGAACCCAGAATGACAACTGGAAACATATTCTACTGTTAGTGTCAAATAATATTAACAAATAAATCTAAAGTGTAGAATCATAGTGTTTGAATTTTTAACTTTTACAAATGCTGAATGTATGGGATAACTAGAAATTACTGTCAATATATACATGTATACATTAAGATGACTAGAGTAACCAAGATGCTTTCAGTGATGAAGTGTCTTCCGGGTACTACTTAAGGGGAATTTTCCCAAGACTGGCTTGATAGAGACACATGCTCAGAGTTGTCAAGAGGCTGTCAAGATGTCATTAAGGCTGTCATGAGGGAACACAAGTCAGAAATATCAAGTCGGAGAAATGACAGCATTGGCAGTATCTCTTCAAGAGCACACACTTGGTTGTATCTAGCACCTGGGCCTCAGCACAAAGAGAGTGAAGGCAATACAAGGGTCATGTCCCCAGGGGAACCTTTGGTGGCCCCTGGGTCAGGGTTTGTCTCCTTGTTCCCCAGAGGTTCTCTTTCCTTCTGTCATTTGTGTGGTCATGGGTGGGACTGTCTGAGTAATGTTAATTTCTCTGCTTAATTCCAAGCTCTGTGAAAATGACACAGAATACCTGGCGTTTGGTAAATGTTAGTTACAAGAGAGAATTAATTAGATGAGAAGAAGGAAGGAGGTGAGCCAAGATCTCTCTTCTGGGGACCATGTGGTGTCATTTCCCAAGATGAGGTTTATTGGAGAAAGGAATTTGGATGGAGGAAGGATGAATTCTATTTTAACATGTTATATTTGAATGAAAACTTGGAACCGTTTATTTTCAAAATGAGTATGGGTGTATAAATAACTGCCAGTATAGGAGCCTGGAAGACTGTCAATTTTAAATCTTTCTCATTAAAATTACCTCCTTTGTGATTTTGAAATAGCCTTTTATGCCTCAAATATAAAAATCGCGCACTCTGAAAATTACTTTGGTTCTTATTTTACGGACAGTCATTTAGAATGGAAGCTCATCTTTTCATACTGTTACTCTGTACAAGTTATAAATAGGATTCTTCCCCTTAAACACGGCCGGCACTACAAAGACAACTAGGAAGACAAAGGACAAAAGCAGCCACTCCCAAAGCTGCTCTTCTAACAGAAAATTCAAAACCTTATTTCTGCCCAGTAAGAAAGACCTTAGCATCCCACAGCACCTGTGCCAGTAGCATACCTCCAGTTTTCTGAGATGTCCCGGAGCTTCCTGTCCTGAAAACCCAGGCTGTATGTTTGACTGGTTTCAGATACGCTTGACTTTTCATCTTGTTTGATTTCAAGATTTTTTTTAACTGCATAGTGACCTTTCTGGATGTCGTTCCCCGCCTTCCCTGAGATTGCCTTCACTTCTCAGGTCTTAGATGAAAATCTTTTCTCTGTTCCATGTTACTTTTGGAATTTCAGCCCCGTTGGTAGGAGTGAGTGACCATACTGGGTTAGAACTAAGAACAACAAGCTGGCATCTTGCCTCTCAAGGGACTTCCGGAAGGTGTGGTGCTCTCCCACAGCAAGCCACCTGAATACTTCATTTGAATGTCATTTAAATTTTTCTTATTCTGGCGCTGGAAGGGTAGTTTTATTTCCATTTGGTTCATCCCAAAGCCTGTCTTCTTAACTTCTGTTCAGTTGAGAATATTTCCAGGATCCAGAAACCCAGAAGAGACACACATACTACCCAAGCTTCTCCTATCTTTGGTCAAATTGTTTCCCAAAGAAAAATATTATTTAGACCTCCACCATGATGGCTGGCATACATGCTCCCAGGAAGGGCCTATCCCAGTCAGCGCTACCCTACCGCCTTAGTGTACCCACATGGCTAAAGCTGATGTCTGACAGATGTGAGGGAAGGAACAGATTTACAAACTGCCCAAGAGGGACTGGAGAAATGGCCAGTGGTTAAGAGCACTGACTGCTCTCCGAGAGATCCTGAGTTCAATTCCCAGCAACCATATGGTTGCTTACAACCATCTTTAATAGAATCTGATGCCCTCTTCTGGTGTGTCTGAAGAGAGTGACAGTGCACTCACAAACATAAATAAACAAAACTTAAAAAAAATAATAATAAAACTGGCCAAAAAAGGCCTGACTCCCTCCCAGACAGGACTAGGGACTCACATAGTGTAGCACAGGTCTGTATTGTGACTGGAAATAAAATCTTGAGAATATTTAAGTCCAATGGCCTTGATCTTGTGGTGGATAGCCCTGGTCTTGAATTTTGATGCTAATTACACTTTCCTGAGAGAGACTGCGGATGAGGAGTGAATCACGTACACACGTGACTTATTGTGAACCTGCTCCCCCACCTTAACTTGTAAAATAAAGCCTAGAGGTGGTGACTGGGCAGTAGAAGGGAAGGTGGAGCTAAAAAGTTAGGGGGAGAAGGAGAAGGAAAGAGAGGGGAAGAAGAACGAAGGAGAAGCACAAGGCCTGGAGAAACCGCAAGTGATAAGGGGTCTCATAGCTGGGGAAGAGACCCAGTCTAGGCGTGCAGCTTGTATTCATAATTACTGAGTTGTGTTTTATTTGACTGGGCTTATTTGGGTTGGACAATTATCGCAGCATGATCTCCCTGAGGATCTGTACCATTTGACTAGGAAAGCACCTTGAGAGGAATGGAAAGGAGGCTGACCTCCACCTGATTCTGAATTCCCTGGTTTGCTTGATCCTATAAGACTAGCGGGTGCTCCTTCCCACCCAATTGGAAATAGGAGTCGGCCACGGCCTCTGCTCTCCTGGCATGAATGCTGTTGTGTACACAAGCAATAAAATCACTTTGAGTATAAAAAAAAAAAAGAATTATTATTCATTAAGTACTTAACATACGCTCTGAGCTACTGAGACATACATATATGTTACCTTGTACATTCATGACTAACCCTTCTAAAACCATGAGCCAAAGCCAATCTTTCTTCCTTTAGGTTGCTTTGCTCAGGTATCCTATTACAGCAACAGAAGCTAACTAACAGAGTAGCTAATACTATTTCCTTTTTAAATATGAGAAAACCAAGACACAGAGAAATTAACTTTCAGAAGTTCACAGGGATGATACACTGCGGGGCCAAGCAACAACTTGGGGGACATGGTGGTGGTGGTGCACGTCTTCATCTTAGCACTCAGGAGGCAGAGGCAGGCAGATCTCTGAGTTTGAGGCCAGTCTGGTCTAAAGAGCAAGTTGCAGGACACCCAGGGCTACACAGAGAAACCCTGTCTCGACAAACAAACCAAACAGAAAAAGCCAAATTGGGGAAATGAGGGCCCAGAGCCTATATTTACATTTGCTTTCTCACACAGAAAAGGTTGTATAAATTTACAATGGCAGCATTTGTAAGAATGCCATTGCGGTAAATCTCCAACCCAAATAAGCCTGGTCAAAGAAAACACAAGTCAGTAATTATGTATACCTGCTGCAGACTGGGCAGAGTCACCACTACTCTACTCTATCCCCCAGCTAGGAGACCCCTTATCTCTTGGGTTTCTCCAGGAACGTGCCTCTCCTCCATTGTCCTCCAATGTCCTCCTCTCTTTCTCCCCTCCCCAAACTTTTCAGCTCCACCTCCCCTTCTACTGCCCAATCACCGGCTCTAGCCTTTATTTTACAAATTAAGGTGGGCAGAAGGTTCACAAGAAGTCACCTGTGTACGTGATTCACACCTCATCTGTAGCCCCTCCCTGGAAAGTGGAATTAGCATCAAAATACAAGACCTGGGCTATCCACCACAGGTGCAAGCTGGGTACATTCAATCAGTAACCATTTCTATTGCTCGGTATCATCCATACATCCCAAACCTGCTTTCTCACCTTAAAGAGACGCTTTCAGGCTGAAGGAGAGGCCTAGATATCCTTTAATAACCCCTTCTCTCATTGTCACAGTGAGAGGAGTTTGAATGGAAACAGCAATTTAACAGCCTTTTCAGTGTGGGGTAATCATAATAGAAGGCTTTGTGCTGACGTGTTCCAGTGTTGAAAATTCACTGCCTCCGCTTATGTCTGCAAGGTGTACAAGGTAAGAGCCAATGCCCTTTGTTGCACACTTATTAACTAATAGTACACTTAAGTACTTTGTAGACACGGAGTCATGTGATCTCTAGATGGCTCCCACTATTCCATTTTGCAAGGAGCTAGGGAGTTGGATTCAAATTGACCAACCGAGCGGGGCATAATTAGACATTAAACTTCCAGGATGCATCATTTGTTAATTTCAACAACCAAGAGACCATATTACTTACTACATAGCTGCAACATGGAGGTGATCTCCTCAAATAGTTAAACACAAAAAGATGAGTTATTTTACAAAACTGATCCAGGAGCCGGGCGGTGGTGGCGTACGCCTTTAATCCCAGCACTTGGGAGGAGCACTTGGGAGGCAGAGGCAGGCAGATTTCTGAGTTCAAGGCCAGCCTGGTCTACCAAGTGAGTTCCAGGACAGCCAGGGCTACACAGAGAAACCCTGTCTCGAAAAACCAAAAAAAAAAAAAAAAAAGAAAAAAGAAAAAAGAAAACAAAACTGATCCAGGACCAATCCAGAGACTCCAGTGGCTTGCGATGGAATTGTAATTTAAATTCTGTCAAGGGTCAGTGGGCTGATAACTGCCTTCCAGAGCCACTTACAAATCTGGGGCAAGAAAGTATTTATCACCATGCCCACGCACTGCTTTCTGCTATCAACTCAAGGGCAGGGCGGTATTGGGAGAGCCATGTTACACTGGGCTCTGCAGAAAAGCGGCCATGACAATTGGGGAATCCTTTTCTCTGAAATTTTACCCTTTGCTATGGCTGCCTCATTAATTCCCATTGAAAAACAAAAAACAAAAAAACCTGTCATGTATAGACGAGATTCAGGAATGTAAAAAGAGTTCATTAGGCAAAAAAAAAAAAAAAAAAAAAAAAGATATGGTTCTCCATATGACCCTTAGTGTTAGTTGGTCTTCCCTGTATCCCAGGGAGCCTGAGAAAGACTGCAGAGGCTCCCATCTCAAATGCAGTGGTCTGGACCCTTCCTACTTCCTAGTTAAACAAGGGTATCCCAGAATCCAGGAAGCTCTCAGCTCCAGACATGGAGAACTGTCTCTGGATTTAAGATTACAGCTGTGTGGTTTGGGGGGTAAAGTCTTTAACCCTTCAATCAGGGATTAGGGCAGTTATGTCCTGTTCAGAATGTTCTGGAGATTAAAAGAGAAAAACTGTGTAAAATGCTTAACCCTCTGCTGGTCTCTTAGTGAGCACTCAGTGAGTGGGGGGAAACATCTTCATGGCATTATTCAAAGATCCCAGGAAGGCTACAGAAGTGGGGCTTACAGGCTGACCTATTGAACCGATTTCAGAAGGGAAGTTTCCTCTATAAACAGTCCTGGCAGCTACCAGACACCTCTTAAACACTGCCTCTGCCATAGTTTCAGGATGTCTCTCTAACAGTCTTTCTATGAAGTGGAGGGATACTGATGCTTGTTGTCCCCTGGGTGGCAGATGTCAACTAAAATCTCTGAGAAGGGGTTAGACCCACTTCTGAGCTTAAGCTTGCTAATGGATTTTAAAAATCAGACCCGAGTGGGAATCCATTCCCCTCCTCTGCCGATATGGTCAGTTTTCCCTCCTCCTTGAGTCTGCTTTCTTGTTTATAGAAAGGATAATTAATACCCAACTGAAGTGTGAGGAGAATTAAATGGGAAGCATATTAAATGGGTAACCGAGAAGCTAGTGAGTAGGATGAACTGGGTTCCGATTTCATTCATCTCAAACAGCCCTGAGTAACTCGTCGGTCTCTGTACAGGAGCTAGCAAGTTAAGTTACAACCTGAGCTAAAAGTCTTGGGATTCTGTTTTCTGCAACACCCATGAGTATACACATCTTCCTTTAAAGATGAACACCCTTCAACGGGCTTATTTATTTATTTATTTATTTATTTATTTTTTACAGAGCTTTTTTTTTTTAACCATCCTTCAACAGGCTTGCTTATTTATTTATTTATTTATTTTTTACAGAGCTTTTTCTTTTTTTAACCATCCTTCAACAGGCTTGCTTATTTATGTATTTATTTATTTATTACAGAGTTTAAAAAAATATTTATTTATTTAAACTCCAGATCCTAGTCCCCTCCCGGTCCACCGGTCCACCCTCCGACCGTTCCACATCCCATACCTCCTCCCCATCCCCCTGTCTTCACGAGGATGTCCCCAGTACCCACCCTCCTCCCCACCAGACTTCTAAACTCCCTGGGGCCTCCAGTATCTTGAGAGTTAAGTGCAATTCTCTGACTGAAGCCAGACCTGGCAGTCCTCTGCTATATATGTGTTAGGGGCCTCATATCAGCTGGTGTATGCTGCCCAGTTGGTAGTCCAGTGTTTGAGAGATCTCGCAGGTCCAGGTTAATTGAGTCTGCTGAAGGTTCATTTACTTACTCGTAGTAATTTAGTCATAATCGTAACAAAATCGTTAATTTCTACTTCCTTTAGGAAGAAAGGTAAAAAGAATGGACTTTTGGTGTAAACTTATTACAGTAATACGTAAGTTTTGCACACTAACAAAGAGCAACAGGACAAAAAAACCAAAAACAAACAAACAAACAAAAACAGGCGCGAGATAAAGACTCGGTATTTGAGGAAGACACTGCCCTGAACTAGGGGAGGCTGCCCTTCTGTTTGCAAATGACCTTCCGGGTTTTCGGGCAGGTTCAAGAACACACCTCCTCCCACTAGTTTTTGTTTGAAGCATGTGTTTAACTAACCAGGACCATTCACTGCACTGGAAGGGAGGGAGAACATTGGCTAGCAAAAAACTTGAACCTTGATTCTTCTCCTTCACTCTTCCAGCGGAGACTGAAAATCTGTAACCATTGCAAAACAACACTACTCAACCTCTTGAAAGGCTCCAGGTAGAGTCAGCTCTGAATCAGGATTCAACTGCCATTTCTTGTTTTGATGGAACAGGAAGATGGAACAGTGAGTGATGGCTAACATGTCGATGGCTAACTTTGTGTTTAAAATCTCTGTGCTTAACAACAGAACTATAAGGTAAAAATAGACCTCCAAATGTTAAGGGCTGCTAAGGGCTAATCTTTTGTTGTTGTTATTATTATTATTTAATGCTGGTTCTGCTTCTGCAAACAAGCTTACAGGAGAACAAATTGTAGCTTTGTATTCTTTGCCTTTATAAAGCCCTGGCTGAGGTGTCTGGGTGCTGCATTCGGAATCCCAGCTCGGCGCCGGTGTCTGAATAAAAGCCTTTCGGTTAAAATTTATTAGTGGTAAGGCTGATGAATCTCTGACCAGACCCATAACAGGAGTCATCCTGTTAAAAGGGGCTCAGGCCTCCACGCGGCAGACTCCTTGGTGGTGGTGGTCTCATTGGCTGGCGTGCAGGTGGGATTTCCTGTCGCCATTTTAAGGAGAAGCGACTGTGCCAGCCAGTCAGTTAAGGGCTGCACCTCAGACAAAGAGTGGGGCAGGAGGAGGAACCCGAGGCAGATGCGGCTTCCAGTCTGTTCCCCTTTCCAGGCCCAGCAAGGGTAGAGAGTCACGTGGCCGGGGCAGCAGGGCTATTGGTGCAGACCCCTTGGGTGGTTGTCACACTCTGAGTCCCAAGGGGTCCCCAGAGCTGCTTTGGGGGACTGCAAGTCTCGCGGTGGGAGACGGGAGGCACCTTAGCTTGCTGGCTCGGGATTCCAGGTTTCCAAAGGTGTCTCCGCGTCCGGTAGTCCGCCACCGCCTCGGGGTCGCGGGGCTACCCTCACGCTGCTCCCTTCCCACAATGCAACGCCGTTCGCTGGGGCCCAGGCGTACCCCAAGAGACGGCCCCCTGCCACCGCCCGGGCGAGTGAGCCGCTCCACCTCCAACCCCGAGGGTGCGGGTGCGGCAGCTGTGACCCCAGCTGAGGCCCCGGGAGGGCGCAGGCAGGTGCGGGGCGGCGCGCAGCCTCCGTATGCTCGGGCAGCATCAGCGCGTTGCTGGCGCATCCGCTCGCACTGCCCTTCCTGGATGCTCGGTGTCCGCCAGCCGCGGTCGCTTTGCGGTCCGGCAGCCCGGGGGGGAAGAGGGACGAGAAGGCGAGGCGACCAGCGGCATGTGATCCGCACCGCTCCGCCGCACGCAGCTCAGCTCGGCGGGCGCGCGGACAGGGAGGGATGATGGTCTGAAAGGCCGCGCTCCCGTCCCCAAACTGCAGAAGAGAAAGGGCGACGCGCCCCGCGGTAGCCAATGAGTCAGGCTGGAGCCCCTCCGCGCCGGGCGTGTGGATGTAAGTGCGAGGCTGGCGGGCAGAGTGTGGGTGGGGGGAAACTCTGATGCAACCAGCCCTGGGAGGAGGAGGAGGAGGAGGTGGAGAAGGAGGAGGAGGAGAGCCGTGGCCACGCCAGTCTGCCTGAAGGTCGTCAGTAAACCGGCCTTTTACCTTCCTCCGAAACCCGCCACACGGGTCCTCCCCGCCCAGTCTTACAGACCAGGGGCCACCTTTCCCTAGCCAGACCTCGGCACAAAAAGGACATCTAACTGGTGGCGCTTTTCCCTTTATTTCTCGAGGTAAGGTGCGTTTGGAGGGCAGAGGGAGCGGCGGCTTGGAGGGAAGGGGAGTTTGAACAGGAAGGGAAGGAGGTAACTCAGCCTCCATGTCTCGTGGACCCGGGCAGAGCGAGGTGGCGCCTTTCTAGAAGGTAGAATCCAGTGCCCTTCCCTGAACGCGGGGACCCCAGATTCCACTGTTGCGTACAGTGCCTTACTTTGTGGACCTGGTTTTATGGAGTGTGGCACCAGATCTGGTTCCATTTTCGAGGTTTGGGGACCAAGCATGCGATGTGAGGGGCAGAAGGTACACCGAGGAGCGGATCAGTCTGCATCTTGGGACAGGCCCTGGCCCGGCAGCGGAGCCTCGGAGGCCGGCTCCCCAACGCCGCAAACAGGTGCACGTTGACTGAACCTCCACGGGCTCGGCCCCTGTCTCCGATCCGATTAGTGGGAGGATGCTGGCAGTGACTCACTTTCCTCTCCCGCCCTAGAGGCTCTCTCCGGAATGAAGAACCAGTGATAGGCTACTTCCTTTACGAGAGCCGGGTCCGGTGGGGCGGGAGAACAAAAGGCCACTGCTTGCGCAGGACCCTTGCGCCCTGGTCTCCCCTCCCCCGCACCTGGCCCCAAACATTGCGGCAAAAGGCTTTTAAACTGGTCGGCTCCAGGCGGTGAGGAAAACGCGCGGAGATCTCCGGCAGCCCGCCTTCATCTCCCCCATCCCCCGAGACAGCCGGGCTCCGGTTGCGGGGCTGCTCCGTACCCTCTCGCGAACGGCGCGCAGTTCCCGGTGCATCGCCCGCCGCTGGGTATCGGCCCAACTGTGCTCGCACTAGACACGAGTGCATATGGCGGCAAAAGGAATTTCGCGGTAAACGCGTCACGCCGCGAACTGCCTTTCACAAGCTGCCTCGGGCCGAGGAAGGTGGTGCTTACTCTAGCCCTTTGTGTCTCGCTCTGCGGCGTGGACCCGGGCTCTCCCTAGCCTGTTCGTCGGTGGGAAACACTGGATTGGGGATCGCGTACTGGTCTTAGACGGTGTCGTACGTGGAAGAGAGGACAGAACCCGCTGCTAGGAAAAACCGGTATGCGTTTGCAAGATCTGACACCTCCGCGTGCTTTTTGTTTGTTTTTTTTGTTTTTTAATTTAAAAAGAATACAATGAAGGGGGGGGGGAATAATTGTATGGTTTGCAGAACGCAGGGCCAGCAAGGCTGTAATTTGTCACCTTGATACAAGAAACAGTGCTGCAACTCGTGCTTTTTCTGACGTCAGAAGGACAACGGAAATAAAACCTGAGCTGGCTGGCCTCATTGTCAAATAACTCACCCTATAGGAAACTGGCAAGTCCCACCACGGGTCTGGTATGGCTGCCTTAAAATGACTTAATTGACTCTGCTGTTGAGTTACTTAGTTCTCAGTGTGTGGCAGAAAGCAACGGAAACGCGGCCTAGTTTGATTGAGGTCTTGATCTTAGAGCTTTCTCTCTCTCTCTCTCTCTCTCTCTCTCTCTCTCTCTCTCTCTCTCT